>OY294046.1:19299165-19597249 GCA_958510825.1 Brachypterus glaber
CCCCCATCATGTCCAAACAGAAGGACTTTGAGTACTCTAATAACCTTGGCTTTCAATTATTTTTATTCAGTAACTCAAAAACTATAAAATATATAAAAATTATGAAATTCTAGCCGTTAGATTTTCTGTTTTTTAATATTAAACCAATATTAATAATTGGCATTTTTAATATTTATTATATCGCCTGTTTTGGGCTGTTGCCACGGAAAAGGGAAACACTCTGTGGCCAATGTTATAACACATTTAAATAAAGCATCTAAACACCTTCAATTTGCGCCATTAAGTTTAATCATACATGAAAAACTGACATTAAAAAAGCACAAAATTTTAACAGGTGTAAAATTTTCCTAAATTCTAAATCACCAATTTTAAAGCTCGATATCTCGAAAACTGTACATACAATTAAGCTGAAATTTTGGTCAATTACTAAGGACATGAAGGTTAATAAAATATATAATTTCCAGCAAATTTAGCCGAAGGCCAAAAACACGGGGTTTTGTGCGGGGTTCTTTATATATCATACTTGGTACTATAAGTTGCAAATGTATTAAAAAATGTCAGTAGTTAAGTTAAAATACATTTTGCAGAACTAAATTAAGTTTTTTTAGTTTTAGAGATAATCTTTGTCAGGATTTAGCTGAAACATGCGGTTAATAGGTTTAAATGTTATATATTACAGGTCTTAGGCCTATTATTGGCTCTATTAAATATTCTTTTTATAAAATGTAATGACAGTTTTTATAGGTTGACTTTAATGAAGATGCTTGCAAGCCTAGCGCAGTACCTCGCTAGTCAGTACTGCAGTAAGTGACTAAACTACTGACAGAACCATAATTTGCAATTTAGTTTAGCAATTGAGAATGTAATTAAATTAACCAAATCAAAGAATATGCTTGTAAAAATATTAAGATAAGTAATAAAACAATTTATATCATTTTGCGATAAAAAATATATATAAAAGTAGGTTTGACATATTATAAATCGTTAAAAAATAATCTTCCGAATTATCGAGAAAAATTCACAGTTTTTATTCAAATTCGCTGTCAAAGGAAATAATTGCTCCAGGGGCAAAGCCCCGGTCGTAATTATTTTCAGAAAGCAAATTTTCATGAAAACAGCGAATTTTTCCCGCATAATTCTCAGCCTCTTGTGAAATTATAATTGATAAATAATTGTTATAATAATTATAATTATAATTAATATTAATTTACGGCGCAACAATTCCATAAACGTTTAAGGAACTTAAAAGTTTATAATAGACTATTTCACAAACAATATATAGGCCAATCAAAACCTTGCATTTTTAGTTTCTTGACCAATCAGATCAAAATGAATCTGATAATTTTTGCACAAGTGCAATTATCACTTGGTTACTATAAAAACAAGAAATTGACGGTTAATGCCATCTTAATAAATATAATAAATTATATTTTTGCAAAATGTGTTTTTAATTTGTGATTTATTTTTATTGATAAGCAATATAAATACTTATTTTATTACCAAAACATCCTAGGTATAAACCCTAATTAATTTCAGATAATATATTATATTTTATGCACATCTTAAAAGCTTTAAATAACTGGTATTCATAAATTTTAATTTATTTAATTGAATCTTGATATTAACCCTTCGTTAGGCGCGCTTGTTTTAGTTACGAGATTAGTCGCGTGGTCTACACTTGTAGACCATTTTATTTTTTGTTTAAAAAAGAAACAGATTTATATTTTTAAAAACCAAATATCTTATGTTATTTATTTGGTTGTATTTAAAAGTTATTTACATATTTTTTTTTAATTATTATTGTTTTAGTAAGTGTTAAGGGTAAAAGAAAAATGATATACAATTCTAACATATATTTTACATCTGTACGGTAATTTGTAAAAAATAAAATAAAATAACTTAACAAACTTTCTGAAACTAAAACATTTGTTTTTTTTAACATGTAAGATTATAAAAAAATAAAAAACACCTAAATTAAAAGAAAAAAATATTATAAAATTTGACTCGAAATCATTTTTTTTTTCGATTTATTTTCCCTTCTTAGGCACATTTAGTGTCCAAAGTAATTTTTAGTTTTATAGAACAGAAAATTACCTTATTTATCAAAAACATTATGTATGAGCTCTTTCATGCCCAAAAAGACTCGTGCCAGTGTCTTCCTATAAACCTCTATTTTTTTTGGTGGTAAAGGCATATTGTATCTTTAATTTATCTTTAAACTAATAAACTAAGTTTGAAAAACAATATTCACAAAAAAAAACCATAAAAACTTACACAAAATAAAAAAATGCAGAAATAAAAAAGGTAACGTGGTTAGTCGCGCGGTCTACAATTGTAGACCAGGCAGGTTTCAATATGAATAAAAACAATATTATACCCATTTAAAGTTTGATCTAATAGATTGATGCATAATGCACAGCTACTCGAAGGGGCGCAAGCGTAAACACTCCGTGTAAAAAGTTACCCAGCTAAAAAAAAACATGGTCTACGATCGTGGCCCGCTCGCCTAACGAAGGGTTAAAAACAGGCCACTCAAAACTAATTTAAACACTTATTTATTAAAAATATATTTACAGTAAAGAAGTAAATAATATAATTCTTTTAAATCAAGACATCAAATGACTGCACTGGTACCAGTACAGCGCGCTGTACGCTGCAGCGTTCCCAAACTTTATTAGAAACCGATGACAAATTGGTGGAAACACCCGTTATTTTATTTCTTTTTAGTTGAAAACTAAATTTTTTAAACAAAAACAGCAATGATCTTTATTTAAATGCTAAAATATATGATAACAACTATTTATTGGAATAATCTCAAGCATAAAATATCTCTCAAGCAACGTTTAGACTTAGCAACATTCGCGAACAAGTATACATCGTGGTTTTAAAAAGCGCGGCAAATTTGAAATTTTAATTTTTAATTATAGTTGTAAAGTAATATTGTTGTTTAGTTCTTAAATTTTTAATTTAAATATGAAACAATATTAAACATGGTAAAATTATATACTTCCTTATTTTGTTTGTGAAATAGTCTTTCAAAATACAATTCGTGCATGGTTGAATTATACATATTTTTTTTCTATATATAAAAACACATTTTTCTTTGCCAAGCAAAATATTTTTTTAATATAGTAAAAAAATATCAATAATTCAACATACACTTATGATATCACTACTGATAATTTCCCATTTTATAACTTTTTTTGTATTTTTTGCATTTTTTATATATTTTTGTAAAAAATAGTTCTGCTGATAGGGGTATTTTAAATTAAAAAAAAATTTCAGGATTCGAATAGGAATAAATGTCGGACCAGTAGTGGCAGGAGTCATTGGAGCGAGAAAACCCCAATACGACATATGGGGCAATGCTGTAAATGTAGCTAGTCGTATGGATAGTACGGGTATATGTGATAAAATACAGGTTGGTAAATATAAATAAATTAATATAAAAAACACCCCCATCACCCCCACTAGGTTAACTCTGGAGGACCCTCTCTGTTTTACACACTTAGAATAAACTTACAGAGGTGAAATTCGGTACACATGCTTATTTCCCGTACATAAAATTTTATATGGAATACCCCACCCTCCCAAAAAAAATAGACTATACGGCTAAATTCATCCAAACCCCCTGTGTTTTACCCATAGAAAAAACTTAAAATGCTGAAATTTAGTACGGATGCTTATCTCAATAAGTGTAACTTTATTTATTATTAAAAGATAACTAGAAAACTTAAAAATAAAATAATATAAAAAACAAGTTTTTAAAGTTAAAACCCTTCTATTAATTAAATGTAAGATATAACTGAAAAGTAGAAAACAAGATATTTACATAAATTTTCAAAAACTAGATTTTTAAAAGAAAGTTTATGGAATTTTTGATTGTTTAAATAAGGTTTTCAAAACCATTCTTTCAAAAGTCTAGTTTTTGAAAATTTATGTAAATATATTGTTTTCTACTTTCTAGTTATACATTACATTTAATTAATAAAAGGGTTTTAACTTTTTTATTTATCTTTTAATAATATAAAAAGTGACACTTATTGGGTGTGAAATAGAGATTTTATTCAAAATTGTATTTCCAACGGAGATAAGCATGCTAAATTTCAGCTTTTTAAGTTTCATGATTTTTGTAGACACTATAACTCAAGAACGAATAATCCGATCGACTTTTCAGGAAAAATTAGGTTTTATGAGGGGAAGATACCTATTGTTTTTAAAAGTAATCCCCCCAAAACAAAAAAAGCTATGGGGGATTAAACTTTTTAAAAATATTAAAAAAGCAGAAAGAAAATTCCGATTAACCTAATTTTTTCAGGAAAAAATACTTTTATTATAAGGATCAATTCTATCAATCTTAAAAGTAGTCCCCCCAAAAACAAAAAAGTTATGGAGAGTTAAACTTTTAAAAAAATCGAAAAAAAATTAAAGTTTGTTTTTTGAATTTTTTTAATTTTTTATACTTTTGGCTTTTTGATTTTTTTTTAATTTTTTGTTTGGTGCAAAAACAATTTTGTTTTAATTAAAAAAAAATTGAAAAATTATGAAAATTTTTTTAATTTTTTTATTATTTAGGAAAATGCAATATACCATTTATGAACAATATTTAATGGAATGCGTAGCATTACATATCTTCATGGCTTGTTTTCTTAATATGACATCCTTGTTCGATATTTACAATTATGGCGAAGGCGCTGTCATTGACAGAAAGGTTTTTTTTTAATTTTGGGTATTAAACTTATTATTTTTTTTTTATAAACTGTAGGGTCCTCAAAAAAGCCATTTTTATAACTAATATTAGTTTGGACTTTTTTATATTTAAAAAGTAAATAAGAAAGTCCTGACTCTCAAATGTCCGTTTGGTTGTTTCATAAGCGTATCCCTCAAAATAAAACGTTAATAAAAATACAAGAAATCGAGCAAAAAAATGGAAATAATTAAATAATTTAAATAGCAGTGTATTTTTTATTAGTAGATTTTAATATTTATATTATAAAAAAAATTACAGTTAAGGTTTAACATACCGTATAAAATATAATCAATATAATCAAAAAAGAATTTTGTTTTATTCAAGTACCATTCTATAAAAGTATGATTAAATATGCATTTCTCTATTTTTTATATAATACTATAATATTGTTTTATCCAATACATACAGATAATAAGACAATTACCAGCTTTATTTTAAATAGATAAACTCAATAATAACCCCCGCGTGGCTTTTACTTTATTGAGTGGATAATTATTTATTTTATCCACTCAACTGTCACTTTTCAAATTATTTTCTTGTAAATGTCATTAAAATTTTTAATAAAAATATGAATTCCTAAGCTATTTATTGGATAAAACCTTGTATGGCACTTATGGGTAAACCGATATTGCCCTCTCGAAAATTAACCTGCATGGCTGACGCCTCGTAGGTTAATTTTCTCATGGGCAATATCTTACTTTACCCACTAGTACCATAAATAACTATTATATGTTTTACTATATTTCTCTATAAAAATCGAACACCAAAAGATAAATTCTAAGGCAAATCAGTTTCTATTTTGTCTTTCAATATTTTTTTTTCACTACTAGCTTTAGAACGTACCATTACGTATCATATTTTTATTCCAAAAAACTAATTCTCTGCACCTAGAGCAATCATTTTTTTTTCTCATAGTAGAAGATAGTTTTAAAAACAATTGATCACTGTCTTTTGAATTACAAACACATAAAATTACTTACGCTGTCAAGAAAACTATTACAGCTTTGCACTCTTATATCCCTAGATCCTACGCTTTTCGGACTGGCAAACTAACAGAATGAAAATATTTTTTTTTTTAATTTTAAAGTTTTTTTTTATTTTCTTTTATATTTTTTATGTTTTTTTTTTTAGTTTTTTTGAATTTTTTTTTGAATTTTTTGTTTTTCACAAAAACAATTCTGTTTTAATTAAAAAAAAAATTGAAATTATTTTAATCTTTTTTAAGTATTTGGGAAAATGCAATATACCATTTAGTATGAATAATATATAATAGAATGCGTAGCATTACATATCTTCATGGCTTGTTTTCTTAATATGACATCCTTGTTTGATATTTACAATTATGGCGAAGGCGCTATCATTGACAAAGATTTTTTTTAATTTTGGGTATTAAACTTATTTTTTTTATAAACTGTAGAGTCCTCAAACAAGCCATTTTTATAACTAATGTTAGTTAGAAATATTTTATTATAATTAACAGGTAAATAAGAAAGTCCGTACAGTCTGACTCGCAAATGTCCGTTTGGTTGTTTCATAAGCGTATCCCTCAAAATAAAATGTTAATAAAAATTCCATAAATCGAGCAAAAAAATGGAGATAATTAAATAATTTGAATATCAGTGTATTTTTTATTAATAGATTTTAATTTTTATATTATAAAAAAATTACAGTCAAGGTTTAACATACCGTATAAAACATAATCAATATAATCAAAAAAGGATTTTGTTTTATTCAAGTACCATTCTATAAAAGTATGATTAAATATGCATTTCTCTATTTTTTATATAATACTATAATATTGTTTTATATGTATTGCTATATTTCTCTATAAAAATCGAACACCAAAAAATAAATAAAAGGCAGATCAGTTTCTATTTTGACTTTCAATATTTTTTTTTCACTACTAGCTTTAGAACGTACCATTACTCATGTTTTTAATCCAAAAAACTAGAGCAATCATTTTTCTCCTAGTAGAAGATAGTTTTAAAAACAATTGATTACTGTCCTTTGAATTAGAAACACATAAAATTACTTACACTGTCAAGATAACTATTATAGCCTTGCACTCTTACATCCCTAGATGCTACGCATTTCGGGATATAATACTCTGGGCTATAAAAAGTCTTCTCTACCTTGGTACACTAGTCAATACGAAATAGGTATCACTTAATTAATCATGAATATATTTTGACTAAAAAGACGCATCTACTTAAAAATTGGACTGTATGTTGATAACATGATAACAATTCAAACAGTTTATGAAAAAATCTATCGATAAAAAAAAAAAAAACAATAAATAAATGAAAATTGTTCTGCAGAAAAATCTAAATCTATTAGTGGGTGTGTCCTCCATGGCTCGTAGAACTTCCGCACAACGCCTTGGCATTGATTGTATCAATCTACGTATCAGATTCTGAGGTATATCATGCCATGCTTGTTAAAGCCGTGCACCTAACTCCTGTGCATCAATTGGGGGTTGTTCACCTCTTATTCGTCGTCCAAGCCAAGGGGGTTCATGTCTAGATTGTTGACTGGTCACTCCATAACATAAATATGTTGTCATTCGAACAAATTTTTCATAACTCTTGCCATGTTTCTCCTCGAATTATCTTGTTTGAGAAATTGGGGCCTTATTATTAAACAAAAAGGGTGACAATAGGTTGGAGAATCTGTCCGATGTATCGTCTGGCAGTTAGTTTACCATTGTCATAAACGTGTAAATGCGTGCGCCTATTTAAATTTATACCACCACATACCATTACTCATCCACCACCAAAAGCCTTCATTTCTCTAACAGTGGAGTCCAAAAATCTTTCTCATGGGGTCCGTACACGATTTGACGAGCCTCATTTCATCTTAGGCAATCTTTAGATTAGATTTTCTGCAGAATTTAAATTTTCTTTAATTTTGTCATTATTGCAATTTTCATTTATATATATATATATATATATTTTATCGATAGATTTTTTCTTTAAACTGTTTTTTTAATTGCTTACATGTTATCAACATACAGTCCAATTTTTAAATATGCATCTTTTTAGTCAAAAGACATTCATGATTAATTAAGTGATACCTATTTCGTGTTGGCTAGTGTATATGATTCATTAGTAATCATTGATTACCATTATTTTGAAATATTTTTTTTACCTACTTTTTGTTTTTGTTGACAACAGTACATTAAATATATTACACTAAATTTCAGGTGACTAAAGAAATGTACCAAATCCTACATGCAAAAGGATACCCGTTATCCTGTCGAGGAACCATAGAAGTGAAAGGAAAAGGATCAATGGAGACATATTTCTTGGAAGGAAGTCCAAAAGCACCATGTACAGATACAAATATAATTGTTAATCCTATGGCAAATTTAAATCAAGAAAATAAACCTCAGTTTACTTTAGGAACTATTTCTGAAAGAGCCTAATTTATTTTGAGTTGATTTTTAAAGTATTTTCTAAGAAAATTAATGTTTTTTATTATATAATAAACACCGGCAGGCTAACATTCTTATTTACCAACAAACCTTCTGCATATATACTCTTAAAACCCCTACTTCGTAACATCCCTACTCTATAACACATTTACTCCGAGTAATCCTACCACGCTGCGTAGTCTACGCAATATATTCATTCGATTAGCATTGACTTTTTTTTTTACAAACAATATTTTTTTAATTGTCAAATTTCGCTCTGTAAATTTTGAAACATCGTATCTGCAAAAATAGTTATTTTTGTATTAAGAGCGCAAAATGACTGATTTCAATCACGCGAAAGCAGAAATCACATTTTGCGCTCGTAATACAAACAACATTTTTTCTACTATCTAAAATAAATAACTTAATTAATTTCAGACAGTAACAACAAATATATAGCACACGAAATTTAGATTTGATTCAAAATAAATAATTTCATATTAGGGTTGTTGAATAGTATGGATGCTATGAAGTAGGAGAATTAAGAGTAGGATATTAGACTGCCGAAGTATTTTACATAAAATATTTTTCTCCTGTCAATTAATAGCTTTCGTAGGATGTAAAACTGTGGTAAAAAGTACGTTTTGTTTATATATTAAGACTTCTTTACCCCACTTACATTTCAAATAATTGCATGAATAACCATGGAATATAAAAAAAAACTCAAATGATTATTGTTAGTTTTATATTTGTGTTCGTCAGAAACGTTATAATATAAAATATATTATATTATGTAAGTAAAAAAAAATTAAAAAAATGAAGTATGACCTTTCAATAAAAGTCTAATGCTTGTTTTTCATTGCATACAATGTTGGATCCAGAAAGAAACCGTAGTGTACCTCGCTTTTTTCCAAAATCGTAAATTTGTCCCTGGATCCATGTGCTATTGATATATGAAGACTACAGGGGAAAAACGATCAAAGTTACATTTTTTCGAAAATGAGATTTAGGTGGTAATAAAGTGCATCGATTCCCAAATTACAAAAAGTTTGCTTGTTTTATTGTTTAGAGCTTTTCTGTTTTATGGGAAACCCTCGGAAAAATGATCAGTCTCAGTGTACTAGTCCAGTCAAATAATAAATGTAAATTGCAATAAATGTACACGGGGTGATATTTTAAAGGGTAGTTATGGATGGTAACAGCACACTCCTGTTAGTTTTTCACCGGGTGATTTGCAAAGGGGTGTCCGCTATCTTGAATTATAGGGGTGAGCCAACCAATTTTGTTAAAGAGGACATTTCCAACAATTTTTGTTTTAATAATTTTTTTAATATATCAATAACAATCGAGTTAATTTAAAAATAGCCATGCTGGAGGTGAAATTGTTTTTTTTTTCATTTTTCAGCCTAATTATTCATCGGACGGTATGAGCAAACTTATAGCTCTTGAAATTCTCTAAAAGTTTCATATATTATAAATTTTTATAGGTACTTTGGTACGGTTACAGAGGGCGCAACTCGACTTTCAGCGCACACTGTAACCGTAACAAAATACTTATGAAAATGCATAATTTATAAAACTTATTGAGAATTTCAATAGATACAAGTTCGCTTATAACTTTTATCCTCCGATAAATAATTTGGCTGAAAAATCGAAAAACCAATATCACCCCCAAAATGGCCATTTTTGAATATTTATAACTCGATTGGTATTAATATATTACCCCCTTCCATTTACGTTGCCAGGTACGGTCGTATTGATTTAAAAAGCGTAATAAGAATTAAAATGAGAGGTAATTTGTTTTTCAAAAATAGATCTTAAAAAAATGTGATTTTTTCAAAAAATTTTTTTTCAGTTTTTTTAACATAATTTATTTGAATTTATTTTTTATTTTTTCGTTTTTCGTAAAAAAAAAATTACAAAAAAATGAAAATAAAAATAATTTTTTTATTTTTCAAAAAAAGATCTTTAAAAAATACGTATTTTACCGATACTTAAAAGTCATCTTATAGACATCATAATCAGATATCTGTTAAACATCCCTAAAAAGAAATCCATAGGATATCCTTTTTATGTCTTTGGGCGTCGAGTCATAATTAGGATCTAAAAAAGACGTCTTTAAGATATTATGTGCTGTCTGGGAGACTTTAAACTTTCAATTTCGCTTCCTAAACATTTCGTTTTGCGACTTAGTTTTTCTCCTGTAGTAGTTATGTTTATTTGGAGTTATAACTTAAAATACACGTAGAATATCCTAAAGAAATATTAATATACAGACGAAACCTTGATAAATTTCTACAAGCGTCTTTATTATACTCGTTCTAAAACCCAAGACATCTGTATCTGTTTTATATAAAATAACGAGATTTCAGTAAACAAATTTCCATTTAAAAAAAGCCTTAAAAAGTATTGTACCGACATTTAAAAAACCTATTTATTTTATATTTGATTTATGTATATCAATATTTATTATTCAATTTACGCCAAATAAAAAAAAATCCAGTTAAATCATTATTTGATACAATCAACTCCAACGTGTTGACTCAACACTGTTGAGTTTCATAAAAAATGTCAGAGTTAAAGCCGATTTATAATACGCAATTCTCAGGCAATTCAAAACAATAAATTAATTTGATTATTTTTTAACGTTTTATCAACCAATCACTTAACAATATTTCTGGCCACGTGTTTATTTCTGTTTAATTATATTATAGCTATATTGGGAATTTTCTACTGTAGAAAATTCTAGTGAGAATCGCTGTAGTATTTTGTTTTTCAGTATTTCTCTTCTATAACAAGATTTCATACCTAAATTTTATTTTTGTTTCCATCTTCCTAAAAATTTATCAAATGGCTTTTTTTGTTTTTTTTTTTATGTCAACCAAAATCCATAACTTTAAAACAGTTGAGTTAATATAATGGTTTTCAGACCTTCAGTATATTTGCACGAAATTTAGGCTAAAATTTTATGCAAGGTCCTCAATTTTAGGGGTATACTTAAAATTAAAACATTTAATATCATTAAGCCGTGATCAAATTTAACAATACATTCATTCCCGTTTTTGTGAAAATCTTTATTTTAAGATCTTAAGCCATAATTTAAACTGAATTTTTAATCATACAATTATCCTCTAGAAATAAAAATTTAGGGACAATCACAGTATTAAGTGCAGAAAAGAAAAAATAAAGAGGAACGTATTAAATATGCTTTTACAGGCTTGTGATCCTTATATTACAAATCTTAGAAAATTACCAAAAAAAAATCAAAATTAGTAGATTTCCATTAATTTGTTGTAAATATCCATGTAAAAAGTACTAGAAAACTTTATTATTCTTTTCCGCGTTTTGTAAAAATTCGCGACTTTTCCAATAAAAAAAGTAAATATTGGAATCTTTAAAAAACGGCGTTTTGTAAAATTTTTAGATATATTTAATGTTGAAAATCTTTTATCAAAATTTTAAAATTAAATAAAAATTGTCAAAATTTTGATTAAAAAGTTTATCCTGTTTTGAATAGACATTTTTTAAACACCCTAGTAGGTAGTAGGAAATGATAATGCATGATAATCTTGATAAAAGGTTTTATACACAAGGTTAAAAAACTTTGCTTTTAGTTTTTGTATATTTTATGTTAATAAGTTGTACTTTTTTGAAGGCCGTTTGTTTCCTGGAATCTTATTTTAACCTTCTGTTAGCCTGACTGGGAGTTTACCACAAAAAAAAATGCGCGCATAGGACGATTTGGGACACGAAAAACTATAACCGCGTATTAACTTTAAGAAAAGGAAAACTAAAAAATCAACACCAAAAAAACAAGCAACAAAACCAAAACAAACAAAAAATACATCCAATCAATGTTTTAATAATAAAACAACACTTTCCTCATTTAATTTGTATTTATAATTGTCAGTTTTAGTAGGTTAGTTTACCAAATAACTTACATAAAACTGACTAAGAATTTTATCAATAAAATAAAATTTAACAACCAAATCTGACATTTCATTGTTCCAATTCTTAGTTTGGTGTTTATTATAAAGGAAACCAACCCTTTAATATAAAAAATTTACGCAAATCCAGTTTTATAATTTTTGTTCGTGTAGATAGAAGATGTCAGGAAAAACTTAAAGAAGAAGAAGAAGAAGAAGAAGAAGAAGAAGAAGAAGAAGAAGAAGAAGAAGAAAAAGAAGAAGAAGAATTACTTTATTTAAAAACGGCTTCGTGAGCGATTTCAATTTTTTTCAAAAACTGTTTGGAAATGTCCCAAAAACAACCTAAAATAAAAACATCCGGGGTGGTTTAACTTTCCATTTAACTTTGTTAAAGGCACACCGTGCGGTATAACTATGCTCGGTATTTTTTTACCCTATTATGGTTTGAGTGGTAATTATATTTGTATTTTGTTGATCATTGGTTGTTAGTCATTGCTAATATTTTTCATAGTATTTTTTTTTCGGTAAAACATAATAAATGTAATTATTTAACGTTTACTGATGGTCCCCGTTTTCTTTCTTTTGTCACATATTTAATCTGGTGGTGTATAATTAAATACACTATTTTTTGTATTAAACTTTTAGATTTTGTTTCTGGTAATATATTTGAAACTAAAATTATATGATTGTTTTGATATTATATTTTTTTAATTTTTTTCAAAAAACAATTACCTGCTTTATTTTCATAATAATTACATTATTAAAAATTAAAACAAAAAAGAAACTTGTAGGTATCGATTTTATATCAAACTGTACCGCGGTACCAAAATACCTATGCCCCATCGAAAATAAGGACAAATTAAATCATGGTCGATCATGGTGTACCATAATTCAACCTGTATTTGCAGAAAAGGCTGGTAATAGGTGCCATAATATAGCATAAAATAATACTTTTAAGTTTTATCTGGGTTCATTAAACCCCACCAGGCTAACACAAGGTTATTTTTTATGAGAAAAATTGTTACCCTTTCACGTATTTAGCTTAATACAGATTTGTAAATAAGGTTAATTTTTCGCCTCTGTATTATAAATAAAATTTAACTATTAAAAAAACGATTTGTTAATATTTTACTTTTATTAAATAAAATTTTGTTTATCGATCTTCAATGAAGATAACGTCTATGCATTTGTAAATAATAAAGTATATGCATTTGTAAAATATAATCAGAAAATAGTCAATCAAAAATAAAATAGACATACTTATATACTCGACCAATTAACCGGACACTAGAAATTTTCCACAATTTTAATGTTGATTTCCTAGCGAACTGCTCATATGATTTTCATTATTTTTTTTTTTTTGAACCATAAGTTGACACTTTAGTAACCATGCTATGGTAAATATTTTAATTTGATTTCAATTTGATAAAAAGTAAGAAGAAGTTTTTTTCCCCAAATTTGTGACACCCTGTAGGGTGAATCAGCAATAACAGCGGTATCTTAATGGAGCTCTTTACAACTAGAATTATGAAACAAAAGACGTCTACCCTATCTCTATCTCATTTTTGCCACACTTTCCAGCCAACCAAATAAATACTGTATTTGTTTTTCATACAACAAATACAGTATTTATTTGGTTGGCCGGAAAGTGTAGCACTGAGCAGCACGAACGAACATAGCTAATGTAAATCTGTAGAATAAGATAATTCTACTAAAATTTAGATGGCGCCAGTAATTTCTTTAATAAAAATACTATAGTTACACTTTTCGCCCGGCCAAGTAAATATTGTATTTGTTCAACAAAGAACAAATACAGAATTTGTTTGGTTGGGTGTAAGTGGGAGTGTATGTATATATGTCTTCTATCCTTTTTGGGTAGAATTTTTGTCCCTGTCTAATCTAACGGGAGAAATCGCCATTGAAATCATATAATAGTCCTATCTTTTATAAACATTTTGTTTTTTTTATTCACGTTATTATCTCTGTTAAAGCATTCGCAAAATTAACCGGACACTAGGTTTTTTAGAAAAATATTTTTAATTAAATTATTAATAATAAACATTTTGTAACAAAAAAAAAACGTCAATTTGTCTTCAGTATCGAGTATTTCCTCCTCTAGCTTGAATGACAGTTCTCATCCTTCGTGACATACTCTGAATCAAAGAAGCAACATAATCCTGAGATATCTGTTCCCATTGATTTAATAGAACCTGACCTAAACCCTATAGAGCATATGTGGGACAACCTGGGAGAAGGATAAGGCAGAACTACGGCGAGTTTCACACAGTGGTTTAGCTGGAACAAGCTCTATTAAATGAATGGGAACAGATATCTCAGGATTACATTTGATTCAGAGTATGCCACGAAGGTTAAGAGCTGTCATTCAAGCTAGAGGAGGACAGATTGACGTTTTTTTTTGCTACAAAATGTTTATTATTAATGATGTAATAAAAAAATATTTTTCTGAAAAACTTAGTGCCCGGTTAATTTTGCGAACGCTTTATCCAAGGCGTTACCTTTAATACAGTGTATCTTCGTGAATAACAGAGATAATAAGGTGATTCAAATTAACATCCCCTGTTATTGCTGAGTCACCCTACAGGGTGTCACAAATTTCGTGAAAAAAACTTCTTCTTACTTTTTCACCGTGTATAATCTCAAATTGAAACCAGAATAAAACTTTTTACCATAGCATCGTTACTAAAGAGTCAACTTATGGTTTAAAAAAAAATCAGATGATCAGTTCGCTAGGAAATCAACTTTAAAATTGTGGCAAATTTCTAATGTCCGGTTAATTTTGCGGTTGCGTGTATAAGAAAATCTATCTGTTAAATTTTCTGTAATATTTAATTATATTTTTGGTCTTATAAATATATCCACATAAATCAGTTATAATTGATTCATAATAATTATTATTATTTAGACAATACAGATTTGTAAATAAAATTCAGTGATTTTTCGCCTGGATATTATAAATAAGCTATTAAAAAAACGAGTTGTTAATATTTTACCTTTATTGAATAAAATTTTGTTTATCGATCTTAAATGAAGATAAAGTCTACGCATTTGTAAAAAATAATCAAGTATATGCATTTGTAAAATATAATCAGAACATAGTCAATCAAAAGTATAATAGATATCTATAAGAAAATCTATCTATCAAAATTTCTGTAGGAAATACAAAAACATATTTAATTATATTTTTGGCATTATAATCCACATAAATAAATTATAATTGATTCATAATAATAATTATTATTTAGACAATTACTTATATTTTTGGTAAATTGAAAATGGCTTCATTTATATTTTATATCGCCTCACAGAGGGCTAGGGAAAAAAAAAGTGGACAAAATTCTGAATTTTTGCATACGGCTATTTTTGATACCGCTGATTTCGAATAAAATAATGAAAAAATTCAAAAAAAAAATTTCCGCGCCACTAGGGTGGTCCAAAATTTTATTTTTCTTTCGATCTTTATAAAAATGTGTCAAATGTCTTTTTTTGATTATGTTTATGTAGACCAATGTTCATAACCTAAAAATTCAAAATGGCGGAGTCAATATGACTCATCGGTTTTTAAACCTTTACTGTATTTGCACGAAATCAGGGGTAATTTTTTATCAAACATTTCGTGCCTTAAGCCAAAATTATTGGATTACCATTAACCTGTTGTTAATATCTACGTAAAAAATACGTATATAAAAAACTTTAATATTTTTCTCTGTGTTGCGCAAAAAATTCGCAACTTTTTTTTCCATAGAATAATATTACTATAGTTAAGAAAAAATCTCCATGAAAAGGCACACTTAAAAAATGCATATTTTTTTTTAAAGTTATGATTTAAACTGATAGCTACTATTTTCACGTTTCTAGGACCTTTATATTACGATACAGACATGATGATACTTAAGTACATATTCTATGATTAAAAAAAATAGTTTATTTTACAGATGGCATAATATCTTAAAATAAAGATTTTCACAAAAATAGGGGACTAAATAAATTTTTAAGTTTGATTACATATTTTTCATATTAAGTGCTTTAATTTTAAGTATTTCTCCAAAACTGAAGACATTTCAAAAAAAATTACCTCTAATTTCGTGCAAATACAGTAAAGGTTCAAAAACCGATGAGTCATATTGACTCCGCCATTTTGAATTTTTAGGTCTACATAAACATAATCAAAAGAAGACATTTGACACATTTTTTTAAAGATCGAAAAAAAATAAAATTTTGGACCACCCTAGTGGCGCGAAAAATTTTTTTTGAATTTTTTCATTATTTTATTTGAAATCAGCGGTATCAAAAATAGCCGTATGCAAAAATTCAGAATTTTGTCCACTTTTTTTTCCCTGGCCCTCTGTGCGCCTGTATGTTGATAGATTTATTTTGCTCAATTCATGTATTTATATTTTCCTTTCAGTTAAGTTTGACAAAAAAATCAATCTGTCGTAAACCTTGAATATTTTTAACCTTGACAAGGAAATTGAAATTGTAGTCCACAATTTAATTGCTTTGACAAACACTGCAATGTATAAATGCTTACTGCAAGATAAGAGTATCCCCGGTTTCCGATATTAAAAATTTTTAAATAAATTATATTAAGAAAAATAAATCTCTGTTAGAAACTAAATTTAAGTTAAATTAAAGTTTAAATACTTACTATTTCTTCCAAAGTTTATTTTGACTTTTAAATACTCCTGTATATATGACTTATTATTAAATTTTATTTTTATTATGTATATTATTTTTAATAAAAAATCTAAATTATTGCAAAAGAAGTTTTAATTAATTATAACTTTTTATCATAACTTTAGGTATGGAAAGAACTTAATCATTAGCTTAGTCTTAACCAGAAGGCCTCCTGGCATGAGTATAATTTAGAGGAAGAAACAAACATTTGACTTATTTTTTGCAATATACCGGGTGTCCCAGCCAAGACGAACGAGGCGTTTTCTGGAGATTATTAAAGCTATCAAAACAAAATTTATAACAGTTAATAGGAGCCCAGTAATCTATTATTTTGTCCAAAGAAAACTGTTCGATTGTCTTTTGTTTTTGAGTTACAGCTATTTATAATCAATTTTTGTTGGTTTGGACTGTAGGTTAAAAATAATAAAATATAAAAATTTACGATTTTCTCTTTATCGTGTATAATTTGTTTTAACCAAATAACTTATATTATTCATCATATTTAACTTTTAAAATCGACAAAATAATTAAAAATTTCTTTTTGTGTAGATCTAAACAAGTTATTTTAAAGCATACTAGATAAGGTTGCCTTGAAAGGCAAAAGAAGTAGCCTTTATCCATGAGAACGTATTTTAAATGAAAGATTTTCAGACGTCTATTGGTATTAAACATTAAGAAGAGATATTAACAATTTTGAGAATACCACAACATTTTATGGAAGTGTACGATATTGCAAGGGTTCCAATAACTGCGAATCTAAAAATAATAGTTGAATATGCATTGCAGAAAATTCTGACTGTGTTTTTAAAAGGAAAAGGTTGTTAGGAAACCTCCAATTCATAAAGAAGCAGAGTTATTATACTATTATTGTATTCTGCACAATGGACAAGAGACGCCTTTGCTTTGGTACTATGCTACAAAACGTCCGAAGAAATTTAGCATCGGCGTTTAAAATGTAGATACCTTTAAGTATTTAATGAACAAATTAAAAATTACACTTTTGTTTAATTATGTTTTTTATTAAAAAATTAAAATTTTAAAATAAATGTTTTTACTTTACTTCAATTGTTTAGTTACTTGTTTTAATTTGCTGTATTCTTAATTTAGACCGTAAAATTCCAATTGGTTTGCAGAACTTTCATTTTATTAAAAGAACTTTTGGTCATTTTCAGGTTCGTATTGCTTTAGTAAATTTTCCAATTGTAATTGTTTTTAATTATTAAGTAATGGTATAAGTATAGCATTATAATTTATATTTATATTGATTATAATCAATATTATTTATTTATAAAAGTTAAAAACTTATTTGTCAAATATAAGAAATGTCAATACTAAATGCCAAGTTTATTAATTTTTACCTTTAATACACCGAGAAAAATGTATCAATTACATAAAAATTTATTTTATAATTTTTGTACAAAAAAGTGGAATTTAGTAGTTCACCATAAAGAAATGAACATAAATTTTTATATTTTAGAGTTAAAATTTACATTCTCTGATAAAATGTATCTATGAATAATTGTAACTCGAAAACAAAAGATAGTACAACTGTTTTTTTTAGATGAAATAATAGCTTACTGGGTCTCTAATAATTTTTATAAATTTCATTTTGATAGCTATAATAATAACGCCAAAAAACGCCTAGTTCGTCTTGGCTGGGAAACCAGGTATTATCGATATCTTTTTATTTAAAATTTAACAGAATTTTTTGATGTAAAAATCCCCAAGTGCGTGCAAAATTAAAATTTAGTTTTTAAATCAGAGTTTTTGAATATAATGCGTAATTTACTTTAATAATCCGAAATAAAAATAAATTTCAAAAATAATATGTATTTTATTAAACAAATAGGTTTAAAATTTGTACCACTGCGCACTTTAACAACGAGAAAAGGGCCCAATTATTCCAAACTAAAAATTAAAAACATGAAACGCGTACTAAATATATCAGATTTAGTAAATATCGATTTGTTGAATCCAAATCCTAGCTGAAAATGTAATTTTTGCGTTAGGTTGAAAAAAAAATATGAACACAAGCCCATAATGTTTATTTTGTTGATTTTAACCATATTTCTGCAAAAACTATAGTCATAATTTTCATTCATGACCTCTTTACCATTTATGCCCAAGCTAATTCTTTACGTAAAAAGGTTTTTTGTAATTTAATTTTAATACAATAAACCAATAATAATTTTTAAAATGGTTGTTTAAATTCTGTTTCACCGCGCACGTCGGTAATTTTTTTGGTGGTAAAAATTTTGTACCACCGCCTTTGAATGAGTTAAGTTCGTACCTAAATTGAAAAAATATTTAGCAGAAATTTTTAAAATTATAACATGGAAACGGCAAAATATATTAAATTATAAAGAAACCTGGACAGTTACTTGATAGTTATTAGGGGTTCACAAAAATAAATACTATTAAAATGTAATAACTTTTTGCCACTTTTTAATCTTAAAATATACCCTTCCACCTAATGATTTAAACCACCTAAATCACAACAGCTATATTTTGGGTAACTTTGTTTTTAAGGAAATGTTTTTATACAAAGTTAAAACTTCCCTACTCTTAATTTCTCTACTCCTTAATATATCTACTCTATAACAACCCTACTTCGTAACATCCCTACTGCATAACATCTCTACTCCCCAACAACTCTACTCTGCACTATATGGATTCGATTAGCCACTTGACATAACTCAAAAAAAAAATTGTCATGGTAAGTCATTGTCAAATATTTATTTATTTATTTAAATTATTTGACCCCTAATCAGTTATAAAAATGGTAACAAGGCCCGTACAATTTAAAATATGATAACAGGAATGTTATTTAGAAATATGCTGGATGTCCAGTAAATGATGTCATTAATTTTAAGGGGTGATTCTACGTAGGAAAATATGAAAAAAAGTTGCTATAAACATATGTCTAATAATGAGTCGTAAGAGAGCCCTTTGAAAGTGGCTAAAAAATTCGGTTTTTAATAACTTAGGAACGCTTTGAGGTACAGCAACGACGAGGTTTTAAATGTAAACTAACCTTAATAATCCATCTTTGTATGCTATCCAAACGGTTTTAATTTTTGGTTAGAATAGGTTACGGTTTATAGATAAGAAAAGAAAACATTGAGTTTTAATTTATTTAGTGTAATTTTTTAATCTTTCATTAGAATTGCCATTACAAAAGTACTATTTTTTAAATATGGATTGGGTGTTTATATCCAATACCTCTGAAAATGGAATCAAGATTTTTTTAAAAATATATCCCTAAAGACTATGAAACTACAGGATTGTAACCAAATAAAAGTGTAAAATTTAATTAAAAAATATTTAATAATTTACATTTCCTCGTCTCGTTAGTGATCTATTAAAAAATAAATACATAAAAGAATTAATAATATGTCCCCATAAGCTTTTAAAATCATGTATTCGCTTTTGTATATCTTCAAAAACTGGAAAGGGAGCATACATAATTTCATTATCTTTCTCCGGATTGTCTTCTTTTGCATGGTCTGCTTTAAGGTAAGTATACATATAGGAAGATGGCGTCTTGCTTATGGTGTGTATCTTGTGAAAAATACCTGTTTCTATGGGTAAACTTTCACCCTTTTCGAGTTTTACACCTCGGGATTGTTGTGCGTCTTCAAAATTTTGCTCTTCAAATATTAAAACGCCTTCGATAACCGTTAATGTAACGTTACAGAGGTCATGAGAAATAAAATTTTCAAGATACATTCCTAAAAACAAAAAATATAAAAATATTTTATACAAAATTCAATAAAGGATAATACAGAAAACTGTTGAGAATTGGGTCAAATTATAGGAAATTCGGATATGTTACAGATCTTGTTACATATATGTTACAAATTTCTTTGAAGGCAAACATTAATCCTGTATAATCTTAGTTTAATTAATTAATTAATTTTGGGATATTTTGTTTTGAATATTTAAATTTAGTTTATATTTTGTCCTCGAGATAGGGTAGTATCGTTCGCGGAAGAAATCAGTATTGTAGTAGCTTTTGAACCGTCCAATTCGGGACGTTTTCGTATATGTTAGATATCGATAGATATTGGCTATATCGAACGCCGCTCGGTGACAATTTGTCCGTTGGTTTTGTGCTTATCATTGTGCCTATCCAGTCCTTTCCCGGTAACACAAAAGAGCCAGGAAGAACTGATCGATCAAGAAGAAGACCCGCCGACATCTAAGGTAAATTTGTGTTATTTAATCCCAAGAACCTCAATGCGTCCACCTGCATAAAAATCAATCCGCTGATCGCCGACTAAGCCTAATTATTCAAATTCTATGACCAGACTTTGAGTTATTTGCACCGTAATACGAAATACCTGTAATTTTAGTCAGAAATTATGAGGGAAATTGTACATTGTACAATGTACAATCATAGATAAGGTACAATTTTAAAACTTTTAGTTACAGTGCCAAAGCTAACAAATCAACATTTTATTTTAAATCAAGATGACTTGACAAAATTCATCTTGTTTTAAACAGATAGTTCCTTTCCATTTTATTTAATTATAAAACGCTCTAGTACTATCAAGTTTTAGTTAATAGATTAATGTATTCATTTGTTTTAAAAACAGCCATTTCAAATGCTACTTGTCTTTCGCGAATAATTAAAATTCAGCAAACACTTTACTTTATTATTGATATAAAATAATTTAAATAATAAAAATAATATTATAGCCTCGCACTGTTATATAGATGCGTAGCTACGCATCTCGGAATATAATACGCTCGTCTATAAAAAATGTCTTCTTTACCCTGGTATATAATTACTATTATATATACCCTAAGTATAACGACAACATGCCCCGTGACGAAGCATGTTGTAGCAATTGTCAAGGCACAAAAAAATCATATATTTTCCATCTGTTTTCTTAATTTTACTGAAAAATGCATGCAGCTAAAATTACTAGACTTAAAATCCACTCTGGGTCTGGTATTAAGGGTTAAGATAAAAGTAAAAATAGAAAAAACACCACGAATTTTATTGAGGTATAAATGTTATTACCTACCTGGAAAATCCGCAACAAACAAAACGTCACTCTCATTGCTCCATTTATGTACTTCCTTGGTGATTTCAATCATTCTTGATCTAAAATTGCTGAAATCGTTTAAAACTGGCATCAACCATTCTACTGGTTTAAATGGCGACCAGCTGGCCTTTAAGAGATCGTAGTCAGGATTGTACATCCTTTGTTGGAAACGACTATTTAAGGAACACCACACATCAATATAAATTGATATGCTATCTGATTTAAGAAAATCCTTATTTTCATTTACGTGGTTTTTGTCACTAATTTTATTTTTATCTAAAAATAAATTTATATGGTCTGTTTTTTCAAGCAAGATAGCAAAATAAAAACCGCACAGTAAATATTTTTACAACAGGTATGAATAGTATACCTTACCTTACCTTACCTTAACTACCTCGTATCTCCAAATTCACATGTTTTTAGGGGACACAAAAAACCGGTTAACTTTAAAATTCTTATTTTATTATTGTAATATAGACAAATATAAGTGTAGTTATTTCTTGTGGACCCTTCAAGCATAAAAGATTACAAAATTATTAGTTACGTGAGTCAAAAATTAGAATTATGGAGATGCGAGTTAGTTACAGTAACTATTATTCGCCAAGTCGTAACTCTGTACTGGAGATACGAGGTTGCTTAATTAAAAAATGTGAAATATTTAAGGTCATGTAAGTTTTAAATATTTACAATATTTTAGTAAAAAATAGTATATTGTGGTTTTTCAGGTTGCTTTAACTGAATCTAATGATAATTCTTTTTCTAACTTCTCCCGTGGGAGTGATTATTTTAAAATGTTTACAATATATTTGTAAAAGTTGGTATATAGGGGTTTTTGTGGTACCTAAAACTAAATCTCATAATAAAAAAGTTCCAACTCCACCCCCTGGGGGCGGGTAAATTGTGCCAAACCCTCCCCCTGGGGGCGGGGGTAATTTTTTTCTTGTATAAAGGGGTTATTGAGGTTGCTAAAAGTGAATCTGATAATTAAATTTTCCTAACTCTACCCTAAGGGGGAGGGGGTGATTATTGCTTTCCGATTTTGAAAATTTTCAAAAGTTAGGGAAGCCTTGAATTGGTGAAAAAATTTTCAAAATTGTTTTTGCGTCTTTTTGAGTTTTATGACGTTTTATATCAATATAAATGAATTTCGAGCAAAAAAAATTGTCAATCGATAGATCGGTCGGTCGATCCGTCGGTCTGTCCGGGAAATCTTGTAAGCACGATAACTTAAGTACGCTTTAAGCTAGAGACTTGAAATTTGGCATACATGTATTTTACCAAAAGTTCTCGCTCGGGATTGTTTTTGGTGAACACTGGGGTGCGGCAAGGGGGGCAAATAGGGAAAAACACATTTTTTTTTACAAATATTTGAAAATTGCCATATAGTTTTTAAGGTTGCTGAAATTGAATCTGATAAAAAATTTTCTAACTCTTTTTGGTTTGGACTTTACATGAAAGAATTACCTATTTAATTTAAAAATTACGAATCGAGATATAAAAAAAGAGGGGTGAAAAACCATCTTAGGGGTAATATATTTTCATTTATAAGTATTATATTCTCATATTCAGTGTCATCTAAAACCCCCGGGGGTTTTAGATGACACTATATACCATATACCAATTTTTACGAAAATTTACCCCCGTCCCTCAGGAGGTGGAATTACATAATTTTTGTTCTGAAATTTAATATTAGCTTCCTTAAAAGGGTATGTATAACAATTTTGATAAAATTATTGTGAAAATTCACTGCCCAGTAAAAAAGTTTTTTCTTTATTTTTCTCCCCCGAGCGTGGAGTGGAATCACAAAACATGACAAAAAATATTGTAAATAATTAAATATTATTACCCCCTGGGGTTGAAGTTATACCACTTTTCTTATCAGATTCACTTTCATAAATCTCGAAAACCCCAATATACCAATTTTCACGAAAACTACCCCCCGTCCCTCAGGGGTTAAAGTAAGTTTTTTTTATTCTAAGATTTAGTTTAAGCGACCTCAAAAACCTCTATATACCAATTATCACTAAAATATTACAAACATTTTAAAATAATCACCCCCACCTCCCTTCGGGGGTGAAGTTAGAAATTTTTTATTATCAGAAACAGTTTAAGCTACTTCGAAAACCCCCACATAAAAATACACCCCGTAAGTCGGGGGTGGATTAACGTTTTTTTTTATAAAATTTAGCTTAAGCGACCTTAGAAGCCCCTAGATATAAATTTTATAAACATTTAAAAAAAAAGATAAAAGGGATATTTTTCACCACTGGGGGTGAGATGAGGGGTGGTAGGTCTTTTTTTACTTCACCATCCAAATACATAAGTATGCAAAGTTTTATCTTCTTAGATATTTTCACTTACGGGAAATTCCTTATTTGCTAGGCCTAATATTGGAGATACGAGGTAGTTACAGTTATTTATTTTAAGTAGTAAAGGAGATACGAGGTAATTAGTTCCACATAACTTATAAACCAATTGGAATTTTAAATTAGGACTTTGTTTAGGTCATTACTAATCATGTACAGAATTGATTAGTGCAAAAAACCGAAAATCGAATTTTTGGAGATACCAGTTAGGTATCATCATCTACATGTTTGTGTATAGAATATAGTTATGTTTTATAAAATAAACTACGCAGTATATTCACACATCCAATATTCGAATTTAATTTGAAAATATTCACTGTGCGATTTTTAATTTACTATCTTGCTTCAAGAAACAGACCATAGTTAATATAATATAAGTACCGTACACCCAAAAAAATAAAAAAAATCCGTAAGATGCCTGGGGATCATTTTTTTAAAATATAGGAATTAATACTCATCAGAAAATTATGTTATTTACGTAAATTATTTTGAATTTCATATAGAAAATGGGAGAAATTTTTCATGAGAATTAATTCCTAAGATTTGAAAAATTGGGACCCTCACATTTGAAAAGCCCAAAATACGTTCCAAAAATGTCTTTATTCAATATCCTAAACATATTTTAATTTGATATATAATATATATCCTGTATTTGTCTTGAGCGACCGACAATTTAAATTTTTATAGTTATAAAAACACTAAAAAATTATTTCTTAATATATTTCTTTACTTTAAAGTCTATGCTTTGATATTTTATTTTGATCCTCTTTAAGTTTAAATAATATCACAGCCCCACAAAAAAAAAAGTGGTGACATAATATCGTGACTATGGTGATCCGACGTATTTTTCGGTGCTAAAAACGAATCCGACCTCAGAATAGCCAATATACGCTCAAAATTTTTCGCTAAAAAACCCTAAAATAGGGTTAAACCATACTTGGCACATTATGACAATAAATAGGTGTTAAAAATTGTTAAAAAATTTACTTTTAGTGAGGGGTCAGACTACCCTTAGGTAGGGTAAAATCGCCCTAAAATGGGGTTAACCATCCTTTAGGTGAAAATACGATAAATAAATGAATAAAATGGACGAAGAACGAAAATGTGTTCTATTTAAACATTGACATCTCGTATATAGTCTAAAATACCCCCTCTCGATTTTCCCCTTATCTCAGGTGGTTGAAATACCCCGAAAATGGGTAGAAATCACCCCTTAGATTGAAAATCGTACAAAACTGCAAATGTTTGATATTTAGGTATAAACGTCTGGTATATGTCCATTACCCTCCCTTTCCATCTCTCCGCCTTCCCATCTTTCCACCTCCCCCCCTTAAGGAGATGGGTAAAACCACCTCAAAATATAAAATAAAATACATGCAAGTAAATAGAGACAATGTATATGTTTAAGAAGAAAACATTTTCGTTCTTCGTCATTCATTTATTTACCGTATTTTCATCCAAGGGGTGGTTAACCCCATTATAGGGCGATTTTACCCCACTTTAGGGTAGTCTGAGCCCCTCGCTAAAATCAGTACATTTTTCAACAATTTTTAAGACCTATTTATTGTCATAATGTGCCAAGTATGGTTTAACCCTATTTTAGGGGGTTTTTAGCCCTAGCGCAAAATTTTGAGCGTCTATTGGCTATTCTGAGGTCAGATTCGTTTTTAGCACCGAAAAATACATCGGATCACCATAGTCACGATATTATGTCACCACCTTTTTTTTGTGGGGCTGTGTATTTAATTACATTACAAATATGAACAAAGGCGTAAGAAATATTTACCAACCTATAAAATCAGTTATTAAATTTCGTTTTAGACACTGGGCATACTGAACACACATATCGGCATGTTTAGTCCATCTGTCATTCTGAGCAAATGCCTTAGAGTCAATAAAATAAGAATGCCCTGTATAATTATCAACTACTTTAATTACAACCATCACAGTGTCCCATGAATGAACCATCATGTCCCATGAGTATCCATACAATCCGTTTGTCCAGTTATTAAAACCCTAAATAAGGATAAATAAATTAATAGTAAAAAACATTTTTAAGACAAGCTTTTATTTAAGTGCTCTCAAAAGAATAAAATATATTTTTCAACCCATCATTTTGTTACATTATACAATTTTATATGATATAAAAGCTTCTCGCGAAATTTTCCTGTGTAAATTTCTTTTATAAAAAATACATAAATTTCTACTTAGAATTACTTGTGTCAAGATAAATTCTCGCGACAAGCTTTTATATTATATAAAATTGTATAATGTAATAAAATTATTGGTTTGATTTACTTGAAAATGTATTTTTTTCTTTTTAGAGCACTTAAATAAAAGCTTGTTCTTAAAATTTTTTTTTACTATTAATTTATTTTTGTTTTTCTTAGTCGTCAAAATTTTGTAGGATACAAACTTTTCTTCAAATATGGGCGCCTTACCAGAAGCTTGCTTCAGGGCGCCAAAAAGCAAAGGCCGACCCTGTGTATTATTCAATGCATGGTAATCCTTACATGTATATGATGGACTGACAGAAATATTGATGACTAAAAAAAACATGGTCTCATATCTGATAAAAATATGTGGGTAAAAAGGTTTTTTTTTAGGCGTGGGGAGGTTGAGGGTAAATTTTATATAAAATTGTATTGTCATCAGAGATAAGCATGGGTACCGAGTTTCAGCTGTATACGTTTATTTAAGTGGGTAAAACAGGGAGGGCGGTAGTCTTATACGCTTATGGGGGTGATGGGGAGATAAGGGAAGATGTAAAATTTATTTTAAAATGTTATTTTCACTGGATGACTATGTAACCTAATATTGGTTTTAAATGATCTCATTTGGGTAAAAAATAGATTTTTTAATTTGGGTGGCAATTTTTATATAAAATTGTTTTGTCAACCGAGTTAAGCATGTGTACCAAATTTTAGCTTTTTATGTATATTCTAAGTGGGTGAAACAGAGAGGGGGGTTAACTTATCCGTATACGCGTATGGGGTTGATGGGAAGAAGAGGGGGGATGTAAAATTTATTTTAAAATTTATTGTAAAATTTTATTATCATTAATTGAGTATGTAACCTAATTTTAGTTTTAAATTATCTTGTGTGGGTAAAAATTAATTATTTAAATGTTAGGGGTGGGGGATTGGGGGGTAAGTTTTATATAAAATTGTTTTGTCAACCGAGTTAAGCATGTGTACTAAATTTTAGCTTTCTAAGTATATTCTAAGTGGTCGAAAAAACCTTTGGCATATTTGCCCTAAACAAACAAATAAATAAATAGACACATTGTATGTTAAATAAAAGTTTGTAAAAAAATTTAATTTTCGGCACACTAAAACCAACTGTTAATTTTCATACTATCTAAAAAAATCTACGCCGTGTTTGTTACTACAGAAGAATAATAATAAACAAGTCGTGAAGATATGTAATGCTACGCATTCCATTATATACTATTCAGAGTGGATACTATATTTCCTTTTTCCAAATACTTAAACGCAAGTTAAAATAATTTAAAACAAAAAATTAAATATTACTGTCAGTAAAAGACCAATAATTAAAACAAATAATAAGCTTTTAAATAATATATTTTTTTTGAAAAACAAATATGTAAATGTTTGAAAAACCAATATGTAAAAGTTCAAAAAAAATAAAAAAAAAACATAACTTAAAAAAAAATAGGTAAATATTTTCGGAAAACAAAAAAATGCTTAAAAAATTAAAATCGTTAAAAAAAATAAATATTGTTAGGGAACGTTCAAGTATTACGTAAAGCAAATTTTGGACTTTTTGATCATTTTGGACCCCCCCCTGTAACGCTATTTTACTATACCATTAACATGGGCGTAACACTCCAAAATGACCACCACCGCCCCTAGGAGCGTTACATAATACTTGAACGTTCCCTTAAATATTTTTTTCATTTTATTTTTTTTTAGTTTTTTTTTATTACTAAGAACGGAAAAAGTTTAAAAAAAAATAAAAAAATTTTGTATCCAAAGAATTTGTTTTTATCAGGTCTCAAGGTCGAAAATTACAAATTTTTTTAGTGTAAAATTACAACTTTTATCCCTCAAAAAAAAGTTGATGACTAAAAAAAACAACCCGTGATGCTACGCATTCCATTACATACTATTCACAGTAAATGGTATATTGCATTTTTTTTAATTGTAGTTTTTTTATTTTTTGTTTTTGGGGATTACTTTCAAAAACAATAGGGATCTTCCCCTCATAGAACTAGATTTTTCATCTAGATTTCGTCTAGGACGTTTTTTTGCGATTTTGGGAAATCCTAATCTACCATATAATACTATTCTGGCGCTATGGTCTGTGAATAGTATAAAAACGTTCCCACTACTGCTAAAATTACAACTTTTATATTTTAACCCATGAAATTTATAATTTTTTCGAATTTCAAGATCCACTGCTGCTAAAATTACAGCTTTTATTCCATCAACGAAAAAGTTGACTAAAAAAGTTTCCACTATAGTGGAATTTCAGCAATATATTGCTAAAATTACAAGTTTTTCATTTTAAAACTTTACAGATCCATTTTTATTATAAATAAAAGTTGATATATCCTTAATGTCAAATCAAAACTAGACATCCAAAACAAAATATTAAAAAAGGGTTTGGTTTAGTAGTGGAAAATTTCTGGGTTGGCCAAAACTGGATAACCTGGTACATTTATGGCTCCTCTTATTCTACTAGTACTATTTCACATACTCATTCCATATAAATAAAAAAAATAAAATCGTATTTCCAGTAGTACCTAACAAATTAAATAATTTATTTTCTATTCATTATATTTTTTTGCAGCTCGGTTTTAG
Source organism: Brachypterus glaber (assembly GCA_958510825.1). NCBI lineage: Eukaryota > Metazoa > Arthropoda > Insecta > Coleoptera > Kateretidae > Brachypterus > Brachypterus glaber. The sequence continues at coordinate 19,328,198 of OY294046.1, forward strand.
TCATTTTATTTATCATCAATGATAATCATGCCACTTGTTATATTATACACGATTATCTCACCTTGGTTATAAAATGGGAATATGGAAGAAATACTTGTAACCCACAATGGGTCAACAGTAAACCAATGACCAACTTATTTTTCCACGTAACTTTCTGATTCAAATTATTATCGTTATATTTTTTGCACTCCTCTTTTGAATAAATACAGTCCTCTGAGGCTCTTGCAGGATTTAATTTTGTCTTGGTAAGGGTTTCATACACTTTTTTCGGCCATTTTTCTTCACAGAATAAAGGCATTGTAGCAAGACATACATAGGGAAACATTCCTAAAAATAATTATCGCTTTATACGGGTTTAAAACTACTAAATTAAATTTAGCGTATACAGGGAGGGGAGAAGGTCAAAAAGCACAACTTTTTTAGTCTAAAATTATAACTTTTATCCTCTTAACAAAAAAAGTTGATGACTAAAAGAAACGTTGCACTATTCCTAAAATTACAACTTTCATTCCCTAGAGAAAAAAGTTCATGACTAAAAGAAAAGTTTCCACTACTGGTAACCTGGAGCTTTTATCTCCTCGATAAAAGGGTTAAAGACTAAAAAAACCTTTTATTCACAAGCATACAGAAAAACGTCCTTTATATGCATTATAAAAAGTTGCAAAATCTATCATTTTTGTTTAAAGTTAAAAAAAGCTTTTCATTTTTAACCAAGGTTAGAAATGAATTAATATATAACCTGTTTTTTAGAGTTTATTTATACCTCATAGATGGCGAAACTATCGCCTTGTCTGTAAACAGTTGAAGTTTGCGAATAAAATAACCTAACATTTTTGTTTATTTCTACCAAAAACAACAAGAAATAATATTTATTTATTTATATGTGGTTCATACCGAGACTGAGAATAGGAAATAACAAAGAGCCACTTATTTAAATTATTATTTAGTTAAAATTTATAATGACGTTAGAAATCTACTAAATTTCTGTTGAAGATCATTTAGAATGGCGAATATCACGAGGTAATGTGTTATTTATTTATGCTTGTGAATAAAATTCTGTTCTAACCACATAAGAAATTGACAATCCCAACTCTAGAGATGCTATTTGGCTGAGGCACAGCCAAATTAGCATCTCGAGAGTTGGAAATGTTTCGTTTTTTTATTAGGTTAGAAATATACTATACCACTACTGCTGTCTTGTATTTCTTTGGGGGCGGGGAGCTGAAAAATTGGTGATCCTTCACAAGAAAATAAATTTTACAAAAAAGTTGGAAATTTCATGAAAAGGACTAAAAATACAAAAGTTGTTAATTTTTTAACCAAAATATTTATATTTTTACTTAAGATTTAATTGTTTTTTATTTTTACTTTTCAAAAATAGTAAAAATTGCGAAAATGCAAATAAAATCTAGTAAAATTATGTTTTTGCAAATGTGATCATCCTCACTGTCATCATCGCCACTGTCATCACTACTTGGATTAATTTTTACAAGGCATACTGATGACAATTGGGGTTCTTATGCTAGCTTTGATTAAAATCTTAATTTAATAAGGGGGTTTAGCCAAAATTATTAGATTACCATTAACTTGTTGTAAATATATATGCAAAAAAAATACGTATTTAAAAAAAAACGTTATTATTTTTTTCCATAATTAGCAAAAACAACCAACTTTTTTTCCATAGAATAATATTACTATAGGTATATTATATAAACAGATATACAAACTATTTCAGAACATAAATTTAAACATATTTTGTTTAAGAAGGAGATCTACTATTAAACATAAATAGAAAATAAACAAAAACAGAGAAAAACAGAGAACAAAAAATGTTTTTGCGTTTTAAAAGCAACCCATACTTTTACTTAAAATAAGTAGGCTCTTATAAATTTTCGTTACATGTTAAAAAATTTATGAAACACACATCTTTTCTTTAAAATGGTGTATAGGTATTTCAATTATATTCCGTGTGTTGACTTTTCTAATTCCTATTCCAAAGTGGCACATCTTCAATATATTTTCTTTTTGGTATATATTCCTATACATTTATGTATTGGAAACGATATTCAGTAGTAATATCATAAGTGCATGTTGAATAATCCATAATTTTTTTACTGTATTAAAAAAATATTTTGCCTGGCAATTGTTTGAGTGCATTTTTTGTGTTACAAATTTTTACTAAAAATGCAAGAAAACAATTTCCTTAAGCAAAATGTTTTTTTATTTACAGGAAAAAAATTATGTATAATTCAACATGCACGAATGCTATTTTGAAAGACCATTTCACAAACAACATAAGGAAGTATATAATTTTACCATGTTTAATGTTTTTTTTATATTTTAATTCAAAATTTAAGAACTAAACAACAATATTACAACTATAATTAAAATTTTAAATCTCAAATTTGCCGCGCTTTTTAAAACCACGATGTTTACTTGTTCGCGAATGTTGCTAAGTCTAAGATTTGCTTGAGGGATATTTTATGCTTGAGATTATTCCAATAAAATAGTTGTTATCATATCATATATTTTATTTAGCATTTAAATAAAGATCATTGCTGTTTTTGCTTAAAAAGTTTAAAGTTAAAGTTTAAAAGAAATAAAATAACGGGTGTTTCCACCCGTAAAAAAACATTTTTTAATTTCCGTCATTTAAATTTATAAAAGAAGTAAATTATTTACTTCTTAACTGTAAATATATTTTTAATAAATAAGTGTTTAAATTAGTTTTGAGTGGCCTGTTTTTAATACCAAGATTCAATTAAATAACTTAAAATTTATGAATATCAGTGATTTAAAGCTTTTAAGATGGAAAGTGCATAAAATATAACATCTAAAATTAATTAGGGTTTACACCTAGGATATTTTTTTAAAATAAGCATTTATATTTCTTATCAATAAAAATAAATCAACTAAAGGTAAGCTTCACAAATTAAAAACACATTTTGCAAAAATATAACATTTATTAAGATGTCAGTAACTGTCAGTTTCTTGTTTCCATAGTAACCAAATGATAATTATAATTGCAATTATAATTGCACTTCTACAAAAATTATCAGATTCATTTTGATCTGATTGGTTGTTTGTGAAATAGTCATCGGAATTTTTTTATAGGTAGTATAGTGGTCATGCCAAAAGCTTTCCCATCATACTACTTTTATCTCTTGCTTAAGTACTTGGTATAATAAATTCCTTTTTATGTTAAAAGTTTTTTTTAACTATATAAGAGGAACTAATAAAAATTTTAATATAAATTGGGCACAAAAAATGTTTGCGGATGAAACTTATAACCTCAATGTGGAACTTCATTACTTCTGTGTTATAAAGCTTCATTATGAAAGTTTTAATGTACATGACATTGTAAAAAGTTGATAAAATATCACAAATTCAAGTTAATGATGTACTTAAAAGTTTTCTTTCATTTAATTAAAATAAGTTCATAAATTAAACAAGATATCAGATATGATAAAAAAACCCTAGCAGAGAAATTTTATTTTTCTACTACCTAATTAAGTGCGAGCTTACATATTATCTACCGTTGTCAAGACTTGTTTACCTTGGCAACCAATAAAATCAGTGAACTCATTTATTATTGACCGTTGTTAAGCATTATTTATTGACGACGGTCAATAATGAAAAATTTTAGAGACACCTACTAACTTTTTTTAACTTATTTGTCAAACGGGCAGCTATGTCAAAATAATTTTTAAACTTTATTTTTAACTGATATTTGGAGTTACTAGCTTTAGGTAATAGAAAAATTGTATATGCACTACGTATGCGAACTGTCTTAAGTGTTCTCGACTGATTTTTTTCCTCGACTCCATCTCAGCAAAAAAACTTCAGTCTCGAACACTAAAGACTTAGTTCGCATATTAGGTGCATAATATACTATTTTTTTTAACTTATATTAAGTAGAAAATACACAAAAAAAATAATATATTAATCCATATAAATAAATAAATAAATATCATTTAAGCCAAGTTAATGTTAACTTTGTATATTGCAACAATTTTTTGAAGCTTACTACAAAACTAATAGGTATTGTGACATACTGCACTTTTAATTCGACAGAAAGTAACTATAAAAACAAAATGATTTCGTAAAAACGTAGTTTATTTTAAGACAATAACCTTTTATTTTTAACGTTTTATATTTTTAAAGAAAAATATAGAGCAAGCTCGCTAACGTAGACACAAAAATCTCAACGCACTTAAGTGTTTAAGTCCTTACGCGTCAGCGGGGGTATACAAAATTCTTGTAAAAAATATTAATATTTATTAAAAAAAGAACAAATTTTCTTTTAAGACCACATTAAAAATTAATTTTAGCGTGTTTTGTTTTTATGAAACTAAATACCCATCTGGATAAATTTTTGTGTAAGCCTTTGATTTGTAATTATAAACATTGGGTGAAAAGTCCCCATGTGTGCGACGCGAGTTTAATTTTTTATTTTGAAATTAGTCTGCAAATATGTGTTTTTTCGCGAATATCTTAGTCGGATTTGTAGTTATGCAAAAAGGACCTATTATAAAATTTGTCAAACATAAAATTCTCTACAAAAAAGATTTCGTAACTCTTTTTGAAATGTCAACCCTTTCCCCGCTAGCTCTTTGTTAATTTACGGCGCGCATTAAATTGTTTAAACATGGTTATTTGCAACATGCAATGACTTTCGCACGGATTTCTTAGAATACCCTTAATTGCAAATTTACATGCGATTAAAAAAATATATATCACTTCTAATTTTTTAAAAACGTGAATTTTCATACTACGAGGGCTAAAAAATTTTTTTTTTGCTGCCAGATTTTAAGTAGGGTTAAAATAACTATTGTACACAAAAACTTTTAAAATTCATGCACTTTCAGCGGAGCTATATATAGGGTGGCCTAACTATTTACATAGTGATTTTCTCGAACTAAGAGAAATAATCAAGTTATGCGAAAACCGACTTAAATGAGACAACAATATGTATAAAAAGTAGTCAAAAATAACATCCACCCCTAAACTGCCTCTCCTAACTTACCCCTAACTTTATTTTTTAAATAGCATTCTTATATTTTTTTGATTGTTTTGGATAAAACTTAAGCTTACAAATCCGACTGTGTACTATGCTGTTTTTAAGTTGAGAAGTGTTAAAAAAACATTTAAAAACAACCCCCTGAATTCAATTATATTGGGCAGCGATTTTCCCGAAAACTAAAAGATATAATTAAATTTGCAAAAGGGGGTTTAAACAAGACAACAGTATCTATAAAAAGTAGCCAGAAAATTCCATAACTTAGCTCTAACTTAATTCTTTTAATTAGCACTCCTATATTTTATATATATTTCTTAGAATACCCTTAATTGCAAATTTACATGCGATTAAAAAAATATATATCACTTCTAATTTTTTTATAACTTTGAATTTTTTAACAACGTGAATTTTCATACTACGAGGGCTAAAAATTTTTTTTTGCTGCCAGATTTTAAGTAGGGTTAAAATAACTATTGTACACAAAATTTTTTAAAATTCATGCACTTTCAGCGGAGCTATATATAGGGTGGCCTAACTATTTACATAGTGATTTTCTCGAACTAAGTTATGCGAAAACCGACTTAAATGAGACAACAATATGTATAAAAAGTAGTCAAAAATAACATCCACCCCTAAACTGCCTCTCCTAACTTACCCCTAACTTTATTTTTTAAATAGCATTCTTATATTTTTTTGATTGTTTTGGATAGAACTTAAGCTTACAAATCCGACGGTGTACTATGCTGTTTTTAAGTTGAGAAGTGTTAAAAAAACATTTAAAAACAACCCCCTGAATTCAATTATATTGGGCAGCGATTTTCCCGAAAACTAAAAGATATAATCAAATTTGCAAAAGGGGGTTTAAACAAGACAACAGTATCTATAAAAAGTAGCCAGAAAATTCATAACTTAGCTCTAACTTAATTATTTTAATTAGCACTCCTATATTTTTTTAGTAGCTTTGGATAGGCCTTCAGTTTGCAAATACAAATTGTATTTGCAAACTGAATTGTATTATACATTATACATGCTATTTTTAAGTTTTAGAAATGGTAAAAAGAAGTTTAAAAACAACCCCTGGATCCCATCTATATTTAGGCAGTAATTTTCTCGAAAACTAAAAGAGAGATAATTAAGTTCTGCAAAAGCCAGTGTTAATAAGACTATAAAAATTATCAACAAATAAAGTCCACCCCTCAACCCTCTTAAAAAATTTGATTATTTCTTTTAGTTTTCGAGAAAGTCACTGCCCAATATAAACTAATCAAAATTTGAAGTGGAACACCTAAAAATTTTCATCAAATTCTAAGTCAAATATCTCCAAAGTTAATAAACCGATTAAAATAATTATTTTCTTACAAGAAATGTACATTTTTTAAATATAATTCTGTCTAGTTAGAGTTGCCAAAAACTTAACAGTCTACAGGGTTAATTGTCTGCTTAAACTTTAAATGCGCACCTAACAAGTTTTAAAAAAAATTTAAAAGTTTTCCTTATTAAGTGTAATTACCACGTTCAGTTTAAACGATTAGTTTTTTTGAATTTTGTTTCTATCTCGTTTTCTTTTAAAGATCTTGAAGATTTCGTAGAAAGAGTGATTTATTTCTCATTTTTGAGCCAAAACACTAGGATAGAGATAATTCCGATCTTTTTTTGCTGCAGTAGCAAGACAAGACACTAGCTACTAAAATACAGTAGTATTTTGGGGCAAAAATTATGTATAAAATCACTATTTCCACAAAATCATCTACATCTTTACAACGAAATGAGATAAAAATAAAATCGGTTTGGATTTAAATTTTGATTAGTTTAGTTGAAGTCAGGGGGTGGTTTTTAAATGTTTTTTTACCAACTTAAACATAGCAAGTATAATATACCATTAAATTTCCAAGCTCAAGGTCTATCCAAAGCAACCAAAAAATCTAGGGAAAAACAAGTTAGGGGTAAGTTGTGGGAGGGAGTGTAGGGGTAGATTTACTTTCTGGCTACTTTTTATAGATATTGTTGTCTTACTTAATTTCTCTTTCAGAAATTGATAATCTCTTTTAATTTTCGGGAAAATATCTGCCCAATATAGTTGAAATCAGGGGGTGGTTTTTAAATGTTTTTTACCACTTTTCAACTTAAAAATATCAAGTATAATATACCATTGTATTTGTAAGCTCAGGTTCTATCCAAAACAACCAAAAAAATATAAGGGTGCTATTAAATAAAGTTAGGTGTAAGTTGGGAAAGAGGTTTGAGGGGTGGTTTTTATTGTTGGCTAATTTTTATAGATATTGTTGTCTTATTTAAGTTGGTTTTTGAAGAACTTGATTATCTTTTTTAGTTTTTGAAAAAATTTCTATGTAAATAGAATAGCTCCGCTGAAAGAGCATGAATTTTAAAAGTTATTGTATACAATACTTATTTTAAATCTTGCAGTGAAAAACAAATTTTTTTAACCCTCGAAGTTTGAAAATTAACGTTGTTAAAAAAATCAAATATCGGAAGTTATAAAAAAAAAACTAGAAGTGAAAAATATTTTATATATATTTTTTAATCGTATGTTTTGCAATAAAGGGTATGTCTAAGAAATCCGATCTTTTTTTTGCGAAAGTCATTGCATGTTGCAAATAACCATGTTCAAACAATTTCATGCGTATCGTAAATTAACAAAGCGCTAGATTTCAAAAAAGTTACAGAATCTTTCTTGTAGAGAATTTTATGCTCGACAAATTTTATAATAAGTCCTTTTTGCATAATGCAAATCTGACATAGATATTCGCGAAAAACCACATATGTGCCGACAAATTGCAAAATTAAAAATTAAGCTCGCGTCGCACACATGGGAACTTTTCACCCAATGTTTATAGTGACAAAAATTTAGTCAGATGGAAATTAACTACTGGTTTTTTAAATCTAAAATGCCAGAATAAATATTTGTTGTTAGATTAAAATATTATTTTTGTGTGTATGCCTTACCTATAGCAAATAGTCTGGAATTCATAAGATGAAACAAAGCACAGAAAATAAATGCAATTCTTCTAGTATATGGCATTAACATCCAGAAACCAATTGTTAAATCTAAAATAAATCCAAACCAGTGGATGACAAAAAAGTCTATTTGATCCGGTGTGAGAAAAATCCTATAAAAAACCTTTAATACAGTGTGTCTGATTTAAATTGGAAACACACATATAAAATAAGTATTTATCAAGATTGATTTTTATAAACTACTAAAATAAAACTCTTGGCTGTACCTAGACTGCCGTCTAAGCAAGAAGGTCGTAACTGATATTTTGAGTTTTCAACCGCTTAACATCTTTGCACCTTACCTCTTATGCTACGAAGAAAAAATTGTATTATATTTTGAAAGATTTATTCACATATTGTTATATGTGCAAACTTGACGGCGAGCCGTTCCTAATAAAGACATCGATTTTCTCAAAACAACAAAAATGCAGATAAGACTTTCTTGATTAGAAGGGTGCTATACCGGGTGTCCCACCAGGTTCTTGACTAGCTATATCTCCGTTATTTGAAAAGATAGATTTTATTTCAAAAAACAGCGTTAAATGGGAGCCGTTGAAGTTTTTATTCACGTATCCAACACCACCCCTTGCTTACCCACCCCCTTAAAACCACCCCAACTTTTGTTTTTCAAATAGCATCCTCCCATTTTTATCAAAGCATATGAAAGTACATTTCATTCTGAATTCAACCATGTATTATAAGTGGTATCTTATCATTTAAGGGGCTCCAAATAACAATTATTATTTATTAATAATAGGGTGGTATTTAGAACAAAGTTGCAGGTGGTTCCAGGAGAGTGGGTTATTAAGGGTGGGTTTTGGATACATTAATCAGTTCTCTTTTAGATACAATCTAACTTGTTTTTGGAAAAAAAATGATGAAAAATATTGTTTGTGATCTGATGGGGTTGTAATTTGGAGCCCCTTAAAAAAATAAGATATCACTTATAATACATGGTTGAATTTAGAATAAAATGTGCTTTCATATTCTTTAGTAAAAATAGGGGATGCTATTTAAAAAACAAAAGTTGGGGGTGGTTCCAAGAGGGTGGGTAAGTAAGGGGTAGTTTTGCATAAGTCAGCAAATTCTACTTTGACTCGCATTTACTTTTGTTTTTTTCGATTTTTTTTATCTTTTTAAACAACGGAGATATAGCCCGTTTAAAACCTGGTGGGACAATATTATTAATAAATAATAGTTGTTATTTGGTGCCCCTTTAAAAAATTAGATACTACTTATAATACATGGTTGAATTAAGAATAACATTTACTTTCATATTCTTTGATAAAAATGGGGGGGTGCTATTTGAAAAACAGAAGTTGGAGGTGGTTTTAAGGGGGTGACTAGGCAAGGGGTGGTTTTGAACACGTCAATAAAAACTTCATTTAATGCTGTTTTTTGCAAAAAAATCTATCTTTTAAAATAACGGAGATATAGCTTGTCAAGAACCTGGTGGGACACCCGGTATATAAAATTGCCATTTTTTTATAGAAAATATATAGGATAATAACTATCACAATATCCGTTATCCGGATATCCTTGACGTCCCACGGATTCTACTTATTTTTAATTTTTAATATAATATTTTCTCTTGTTAAAAATGACAGTTATGACAAGTTGGTAAGCTACTGAAATGAAATTTGGTATACGTGTAGGGCTTTTAATAGTTATTTATGTTACGAGAGAGGAAACTAGGATATTGCCCTCCAGCCTAGTGGGTTAATTTTAGAGAGGGCAATATTAGTTTACTCACGAGTAACATACAAAGTTTAATCCAATAAATAGCTTAGAAATTTATATTTTTATTAACAATTTTAATGACATTTACTAGAAAATAATTTGACAAGTGACAGTTGAGTGAGTAAAACAAATAATTATCCAATCTATAAAGTAAAAGCCACTTGTGGGTTATTATTGAGTTTGTTTATTTAAAATAAAGCTAGAAATTGTCTTATTATCTGTATGTATTGGATAAAAGTATGATATTTTTATTTTTTTAAATGTCATCTGTCAGCAATGAGTCATTCAGGTCTATTCACGTGCTTATGTTGCTATTTTGGCAATATTGGCACAATATTGTTGCACGTGAATAGACCCGATTGCTGACATTTTCAATGACATTTATGACAAGTACGTAAGTTATAAATCTGAAATTTGGTATACATCTAAGCTTTGGGTGGACGTTTAAAATTTTTGACATGCCACCTGTCAAAAGAGCTATTTATGACAAGTGGGAGAACTATAGACTATAAATGTAATTGTTGACAAGTGAAAAAATAGTAAAAATTGAAAATCCGAATAATTAAAAACTATCCGGATAATACATAACTATCGGGATAGTTAAATTCAAATCCATGTAACGTCACGGATATCCGAATAAGGGATATCCGTAAGGTCACTAGCGGGATACTCAACTATCCGGATATCCGTTACGGTCTCATCACTATAAAGAAGACTAAAATAGTTGCCCCAAACATATCTAAGCAAGAAGGTCGTATCTGACAATTTGAGTTTTCCACTTTTTAGTATCTTTGCACTTCAGCTACAAAAAAAGTCGTATACTACATTTTGAGAGATTTATTTACTTAGAAATATTGTTATATGAAGTGCAACTAAAATAAGGGCCTGACCCTCATTTTTTTCGAAATACGGTTTTTGCTTGAAACGGGTACTACTTAACGTACTTTATAGCCCTAGTTAATAAAAATTCCTAATATGTTACTAGAAGTGGCAAAAAATGCACTGGAAAATAAGGTTAGGGGTGTAAATTTTAATAGTTTGTTTTTTGCCCCATCCTAATATTTTCCGTTAACTATTCTTAATTAAAAAAAGGTTGTGAACCTATTTAAAACTAGAAAAGATAAGATTTTATATAAAAAAATCTTATAATAAACGTGTGGGTAACGCCTTTTTAATAATTTGCTTTTTTCGCCCCATCCAAATATTTACCGTTAACTGTTCTTGATTAAAAAAGGCTTATGAACCTATTTAAGAGTAACAAAGAGAAGATTTTATGCAAAAACAACCTTATAAGAAATATGTGGGTTAGGCCCTTTTAATAATTAAGGCTATTATTTAGGCCTTTTCAAGTTTTTTTTTGTTGAAATCTACATAAAACGATGTAAAAAATTAAACACTATTAAAATAGAACTAATATTAAGTATAAATATCATTGGAAAAAAAATTAATCACATTTTTGCTTCTCCTGTAAAATAATAATTTTGTGGGTTTGGCCCTTATGTTAGTTTCAGATATTATCTGCAAAATTACCACCGCACTATGCTGCCAACGGGAAAAAAAGTGTCCATAAATAGGTAAATAATATTAAGAAATAAGAATCAAAAAAAATTAAAGTTATTAACTATACTTTTCTACATTAGAAAAATTCATTAATTTTATTTGCAATTTAAATTCATGTCGATGCACAACGGTTGCTCAAAAACCTATTTTGACATGCTTACAGAAAAGGCATCCTAATTCTAAACAAACTAAAATTTGGAAGAAGCATAGCAAGTATATGTCTTTAAAGATGTATTTATAAATATATACTAAAATACATGTTTTACGTAAAATTCTAGAGATATATTTGGGGACCTTTTTTCTATGTGTCTGTGACACATAAAATTTGAGAATAGTTTTGTTCGTCCATCATAGTCCATCAGATATTTACGTAAGAATAGTTCTTAAATATGTATTAGTAATACTGTATTAATATTAGAGTGCCATTTTGGCCCATTAGAAGATATAAGCATTTCTTTCACGATATTTTTTGACGTTTTTGACATTTTTAAAAAATTCATATCAAAAAGTTCCAACCGGATTTTTAAGCTTGGGTACTCATTTCTTAAAAACTATTGGGCCAGGGAAGCTAAAATTTGGTAAACAGGTTGTTCTTACTCAAAAAATACTCCTCAAATGAACCCTTTTAGTCCTAAAACTTCAATATTAAAACTTAAAATTGTGACTTATCTATTATTTATGTATATTAAAGTGTTCCCACCTTATTTTAATGATAAAATAATTTTGGACTCTTTTTTTTTTCATTGGGCGACATAGTGTGCCGTTTCTAATAAAAAAGTCGATTTTATCAAAATAGGAATAATGCAGATCTATATGACTTTCGTGCTTAGAGGGCATCATAGACGTCACAAACTATATTTTTTTTTTCAATACTGATTTAGAACGTATGATTTATTTAATCCGAAAAATTAAATATCCTAGAGCAATAATCTTTTATTTAATTTTCCTGGAATAGCAAAGATATGACATTGCTTAATATTTCTGTTGGAAAAAATTCAACAATATTTTGCCATTTGAAAAAAAATACCATGGGAAACATTATAAATTAATTAATTATAATAGAATATTCTTAATATGTTGGAAAGAACAGAATTAAAAAGTCTAAACCCAACTTTCATAGAAGAACCCTTATAGGAAAGATATACTTTTTATAAACTTACTGAAAAGGTGTAAAGACCCAATGCGTTCCCAAATTTGACATAGAATAGCCTTCTAGCCATTCAAAATCAGTCTTTTTTAAACCAGCAAGAAAATATAACATAAAAAATTGATATTTTAGTATAAAGTAATTCCAATAAGGAACATGGCAGTTTTTTCTTTTAACATTACATAATCCATCTAGTGACCTGAAATAAAAAAGAGTATAATGTTTTTTAAGTAAAAAATGTGAATTTTTTTTAAGTTTTGTTTAACAACCGATGATGGCAGGAAACAAGCCATTAGGTGGGTTTAAGGGAGGTAAACTCAGCTAAAATCAATATTCTAACAAATTGGGCCGTTCAACTGTCAACGTCAACTGACAATATAACAAAATTTAAATTCTATCGGAGTAACATATTATGTTAAAAAGTTCAGAAAAATAGTAGGTTTCATCCGAGGGGTAAATCGCAGAGGAATTCAGGAGTACAAATTGGAGGAAATCTGGAGGAAATCTTTGAAGGTTACTAGGAAATCTTTAAAGGGTTTCTCCTTTTTGGAGGAAATATTTGAAGATTTCCTCCTAAAGCTGTACAAAATTTTGTCAGCGGCTTACCCCTCGGTTTAATCTAAAAAAACATCACAAGCTTCTTGTTTATTTAACTGCGTCTAGTTGTAATGTTTTGCATATAGATACTTGAGAAAAACTTCGTTTTTGGCCAAACTCCGCTTTTGGTCGTAATAATATATAATAATAATATTATATTATAGTAAAAATTAGTAATAAGAGGTTTTCGAGGATGCTGAAACCGAATCTGTTTTTAAAAATTCAAAATTCAAAATGGCAGGTCCAATATGGCGGCTAAATCTGTTAGATTTTATTGGATTCTGATGAAAATTGGCATTCAGGAGTTTTTCAGGATGTTGTAATCAAATCTGTTTTTCAAATTTTAAAATTTAAAATGTCGGATCCAATATGGCGGCCAAATCTGTTAGATTTCATTGGATTCTGACGAAAATTGCTATTCAGAGGTTTTTAAGAATGCCGAAACCGAATATGTTTTTAATAATTTAATATTCAAAATGATGGATCTAATATGCAGTCAAAATCTGTAAAATTTTATTGGATTCTGATAAAAATTGGTATTCTGAGGTTTTTGAGGATGCTAGAACAGAATCTGTTTTTAAAAATATAAATGACGGGTCCATTAGGGGGGCAAAATTAGTTAAATTTTATTAAATTCGGATGAAAATAGGTATTTAAGGATTTTTGAGGATTCTGAAATTAGTAACTGAAATGATGTAAAAAAATCATTTTAAAAACAAATTCGGTTTTAGCATGTTCAAAAACCCCCGAATCCGTTAAAATCTAATAGATTTGCCCCCATATTGGATCCGCCATATTGAATTTTGAATTTTTAAATCAGATTCGGTTGCAGGAACCTCTAAAATCCTTGAATACCAATTTTCATCAAAATCCAATGAAATTTTACATCTTTTGCCGCCATATTGAAACCTCTATTTTAAATTTTGAAATTTTAAAAACATATTCAGTTTTAGCATCCTCGAAAACCCCTGGGTACCGATTTTTATCAGAATCCAATAAAATCCTCAGAAACCCCATGTTACTAATTTTTTTCGATATTACGGCTAAAAGCCGAGTTTTGGCCAAAAACGAAGGTCTCCTGGCCCATAGTGCGTTGTTTGTATAATGGAAAGAGAGTAAATATATATATATATATTTTACAATGAGGATATCGATATAGAAGATCCCGTCTTTTTCTTTTTTAACGATTTTGCTGCGCTTATTTCTCCAAATAAAACATTTTTTTCAGACGACAAAAAATAAATAAAAATAAACTATTTTGGCTTCTGCATAAAGAATAGTTCATTCAAAACGTTACAGAATCGGTATATCAGATATCTTACATATTTTCACATATCTTACATATTAATATATTTTTATTCGATTGATTCTAAAACACTTTTTGTTCATGTTTTACGGGCGAAAAGTTAAACTTTGTTTTTTTCGCCAGCTAACTAAAACTTGTTATTTTTAAGCTTTTTAACGGAATATGCTTTACTGTAATATTTAAAAAAGAAATGTGACCTTTAGGTCACTTTTGGTCTTGAACTAACTGTTCTTTTTGACCAGATACAGTTATTATAATCATTTCATACAAAATAAAAATTTCTTCTATAACATAACCTCAAAATATATATTAACTGATTAATCTGTATTCATCCACTAAAATAAATTAAGACACAAAATTTCAATTGTAAAATCAATTTCAATATTTATAATGATTATAGAACGGTTCAGAAGTATTACTATTTTCATAACAGGCACATTTTAACAGAAATGAATCACCAAGCTATAGCTTTTTTAATTTGAAAATGAAACCGCACGCAAAAGAAACGATTCAATTGTTTTTTTAGCGATTTGATTGGATAGCAATTTGACATGCATAACTAGATAAGTAATAACACACTAAAAAATACTGTTTGCTTTTTAAAGCCTATTCAATCGAAAAACTTAACTTTTTGCCCTTGTATTATAAATAACTATTTCAATGAAGGAGAAATGCTAAGTAAATTTTAGTATTTAATATTTACGAATTATTTGAGGAAGCGAGTAAGAATATTAACCTTCATATTAATCCAATAAATCTTTAAATATATTCTTGTTCTTTATTAAATGTTGAATATTTTTCTGGCTTTTAGGAACACTTTTTTAAAGATAATACATAAAAGTACAAATATCAACGTTTGGCCCCTTTTGTACGGGCTTCTTCAGGGCGGCTTTAATAATTTAAATATAAAATAAACAATATAATGAATAGGTATACAATAAAAAATAAAAGTAAAAGTTTTAATAAATAAAATAATGACAAGCGAGAAAAATATTCAATATTAATCCAATAAATAAATAAATAAAATTACCAGTAATTGTTGGCAGATGATCCTAAGATTAAAATACATATAACGCCAAATAGGTAACTATGATTGTTCCAGTAAGTCTTATCAAGTAGAAATAGGTACCAATATGGTATACCGTAGCATAATGTGCTAGTTCTGAGTTTAAATCCAACCATAATACCAAACGCACCTAAAACAAAGTATTTATAAATAAAAGACAGATAGACAGACAGACAGACCAATGTACATATTCAACTATGTGTTCAACTATAAAAACAGCAAAAAAAGGGAAGGATATGAATTTTTAATTTGAATCAAAATTATAAAAAAAAATTAATAATCGTACCGAGTACTGGCACTGCCAATTTGGCAGACTCCACTTCAGAAGTAAAGTCATTAGGTTGATATTAATATGATATCAATACTTCTAAAGTGAGTTAAGTCTGAAAATGTTTTCTCAATATATTCATATGTATATTTTTGCGGCATCTTTTCCTAGACGTCGAAAATTACTCATACTTCTTTCCTAAGGAAAGACATGCTTTAGTAACGTTATTATTATGAAGTGTAAAAGTAACCAAGATTTCGACTATACTAAAGGTAATATTACACCTCTGGCATACAAAGTCATTTAATAATATTAGGTAAAGACCATATTACACCGGTGGCATATCTCTGCAATGCAATAATTTTGCATTAAAAATTTATACAAAGCGCAGAAAAATACTAAGGATATTAAAAAGCACGGTTATGTCAATGCATTAGTGCGAACCTCCTTTAAGGACATGGCACAAAACTACGGATTTTTCAGCACTCGGTAAACTGAATTTTTTATATTATAGTCGAGGGGTGTCTCACCGCCAAAATTTTGTACATGTATTGTCAAAAATGCCAAATATTGTCAGTAATGTCAAGTAATGTCAAGTAATGTCGAGTAATGTCAAGTAATGTCAGGTAATGTCAGGTAATGTCAGGTAATGTCACGTAATGTCAAGTAATGTCACGTAATGTCAAGTAATGTCAAGTAATGTCAAGTAATGTCGAGTAATGTCAAGTGATTTCGAGTAATGTCAAGTAATGTCTGGTAATATCGAGTATAATCAAGTATTTTAAGTATTATTTATAAGTTTTGTACCGAGCACATTACTTTTGAAGTTAGTTTTTTTTACTGAACACGTTACTTTTGTACGAGCTTTTGTAATTCGTACTGGCAAAAAGTGTCATAGTGACCTAGAGGTCTGGCTTACAGCCTCCACACTCTTAAACTTTGTAGTTCGCTAATTATAATTATAATTATTATAATAATTATTGTTTGTTAGTTTGCCGTATAGGTACTATAGTATGCTTTGATTTAAAATCCAAAGTAATAAATTAGGACTATAAATAAAACATTAATAATAGAGATATATCGGTTATTTTACAGCTTTTTTTTTTCCGTGAAACGACGTTTTTCTTAAGACGTCCGAAAAAATGTCCGCTAATTAGAAACTATCCTTAAAATTAGGACTATAAATAAAAACATTAATAATAGAGATATATCGGTTATTTTTTTGTAAAAAACAGCTTTTTTTTCAAGAAACGTCGTTTTTCTTAAGACGTCCGAAAAAATGTCCGCTAATTAGAAACTATCCTTAAAATGTCCGAAAAAAATGAAGATCCGCTAAAAATATCCGCAAATCAGACTATTATAATCCTGCAGTGTTGCCTATTGGTGAATAATTATCCGCTAATAGACAACACTGCAGGATACAGAAAAATCTGATCACAGTTAGAGGGAGAAAGCAGATTGCACCACCTGTAATCTCACAGGGTTGAAATGGCTTGATTTGAATATCTTGCACTACGAAATTAAGAACTAAAGGATTTAAAAGAAGAGCAAAACTTCGGTGACATATTAGTAAAACAGCGTCCTAATTATTAACTCTTTATTATGGTATCCAATAGTAAATAATTATTTGGATATTTTCGAGTGACGTTATTTATGGACTTATTTAATGACAATACCGTAAGTACGGTCCAAAAGTCACCTCCCTCTTAAACTTTTAAACAAGTTGAGGTATCGACTTAAAATTTGGAACTCAGAAACAAGACAACTTAAACTATGTTTTTGCATATATTTGATGTTTTTAGCTCTTAAAATTTGGGCTAGGGAACAATTTTTTTAATATAGAGGAGGTCGTGTGATACATCATTTTAAAGCTTATAAAGTTCTCTATTCAACTATATTTTTTTATTTTTTTAGACATTTTTTTGGGGGTTTAAAATAGGGTATTTTCGTCAAAATTTGTTTAAAAAATTCAAACAATTTTTGAAAAGTGAATAATTTTAAGTTGCAAAAATGTAAATTATACTTTTAAACTAATTTTAATAAATATAATTATTATATTAAATTTACAAAATTAATCTTAAAAAATTAAAACCTGAAAAAACGTGTTTAAATTTTTTGGAAATATATTGATAATTTTATAAGCTTTAAAATAATGTATCCATTTAAAAAATGTCCCCTATGACCTCCCTGCCTACATTTTAGGAGTTGAAAATATCCAATATATGCAAAAAGAAAGTTGTCTTATTTTTGGGTTCCATATTTAAAGTCAATATCTCAACTCGTTCAACAGTTAAGAGGGGGAGGGGTGACTTTTGGACCGCACGGTATGATTGAAATAAGTCTGAATACGGCCCTGTGAAAGTATAAAGGACTCGGTAAAAAATTATATGTGTAGTCATATTAAATGTCAAAGCGTTCCTAAAATATCGTGGTGTAAATTTAATTTAATAATAATACTATAACCCCAAATCAACACAATAAATATTTTGAAATGTAGTTTTCGTTAATAGTTATTAATTATAATAGTTATAATTATTATATGTTCTTGCTGATATAAGAAATCAAATTAAGGGATCTTTTTACCTTCAAATTTTAAAAATAATATTTTTTTTAACATTTTTTTATATAGAAAGAAAAAAGATATCATTGTGAAATTTCGTATGTATATTTATTTATATTCATAGAATACAAGTTTTTTAGTTTTTTAAAGCGCCATTTTTTGGTCATAATTTTTTTTTGAAATAAAATGAAAAGGATGAAAATTTCTTGGCAAATATTTTGACCAAAAAAATATCTTCTATTATGGGCTATAGCGACTTCAATACTGAATAATATCCCGTTTTCTTTTTTCTTTTCAATCGATCCAAACGGCCGCAATCATGGGGACCACCGTTTTTTGATCTTTTTTTCACAAAATTTTTATGGTCAAAAAATGGCACTCTAAAAAATTTTTTTTGTATTTTTTGAATATAAATAAACATACCTACAAAATTTCATGATTATATCTTTTTACTTTCTATATAAAAAAAAAATGTTAGAAAAACAATTATTTTTAAAGTTTGAAGGTAGAAAGTTATTTTACTTTAGTATTTTGCGAATTTTACTACTCTACACATTCGCCACTATGCACTCAATATATTTTCGCGCGATATTTTCACGCTCGTAATGTCTACGCGCAAGCGTAAATAGTAAGTACTGTCTACGCACATGCGTATTAGTAGTTAATGTCTGTACTGTCCAGTAATGTCAAGTAATGTCAAGTAATGTCAAGTAATGTCAAGTAATGTCAAGTAATGTCATGTAATGTCATGTAATGTCAAGTAATGTCACGTAATGTCAGGTAATGTCGAAGTAATGTCAGCCAAAGCGTACATGTATTGTCTAAGGTGAGACACCCCTCGATTATAGTTTATATTCCTTTTTAATAATTATAATTATACTATGAAATAATATTCTTATACACTATATTTCTATACAGGTATTCGATTAACAATTTTTTATCATAAGGTAGTAAAAGGCCAATTAAACTTTTACAGAACATTTTCGTATGATTAAAACATGCTACAGTTTTTCTTACCTAACCACATAACTCCATATAATAATGACATTTGAGGATAATCCAAAGGTTTCAGGAATGAAAATAAAGGAAAATGGCAATCTTTTGGTTCTCCCCATTTTATATCTATATTGGCACCACCTCTTTCTTCTTGTATATCAAACAACATCAGAAGACCTATAAGTATTTCCTTAAGCATTAGGAATTTTTACAACGGGGGTATAAAGGATCACGTACATTTTTATCGTAAATAACCCCTCGTAAATTTTTTTCTCTGTGGGCACAAAGCTCTAAGTATTATAGTTTTTGTGCTAAAGATTAGCCAAAATGGCATTATACAGAAATATCTTTTAAAAGAACTTGAGAACAAATCAAGCTATTTTTATAAAACTTGAACTGAATCACTAAGAATAATAACACAGGCACAAAAAAAAAACAAAAAGTTCTGTTTCTGGGGTGAGACAAACATTTCTATACGTTCATGGGGTGGCTGAATCCGAATCTGGTGTTGGTTTGACTCGGTCAAGTCACATTTTGTTGCTAACCTTAAAAATGTGATCACTTTTATCACCTTTCTATGAGTCATTTTAAATACAAAAGATGAGGGAAATAAGTACAATTTTTTTTTTAATTATTCTGAAAAATTATATCCACGGATCTATTTTATATTGGAAAAGGGTAGTCTTTATTAATAGTAGTATATGCCCATAAAATATTTTCTATAACCCTACATTATTTTTAAAGATACAGCAAAAAATGATCACCGAGCCACTAGGTGTAGTACATATAGCTTTATTACAAACAATAACTTTTGATTGCTTTATAAAGACTTCAAATTTGGGCCATTATCTTCTCGTAGTAGGTAAGTATTTCAAGCCAAATTATATCTCTAGCTCAAAGCAATCAAAAGTTATTGTATGTAATAAAGGTAAATGTACTTCACCTGAGGACCTGTATCTTCAAAAATAATGTCAGGTTTCAGACAATATTTTATGGGCTTATACTACTGTTAATAGAAATTACCTGTTCGAATATAAAATAAATTACTTGATATAATTTTCCATAATAATTAAAAGAAAGAAAAAATTGTAGTTGAGGTTAATCTGGCCGCAATCTTGATTTTTAAAAATAATTGAAACATACTTTTTCCAAAGCGGAATTCAAACCTCTTTATAATTTTGGTAACACAATAACCATAGATTATTTAGAAACCGAATTATATTATATTTATATTATGAAAAGTTTTTTAAATCCATTGCAGGATGCTCGAAAAAAGTCGAAAAAATGACCCAGCCTTATATCTTAAAAGATTTTTTTTTTCAGAAAAATCAATTTGTATTTGTTAAATGAAACACTATTTTAGGCACGTATGCAAAATGTGAGCAAAATCGGAGAGGTGAAGTCGTTTGATGCTAGAAAAAAATGTATAGTATGAAAATGAAAAGAAAATTTTGTTACTACAAAATCGAAAATAACTCGTATTGCGCTTAAGTGCACAGAAGCCGAGTTATAGGCGAAAAACTAAGGTGCAAATCTTTGGCGGTTTTTCCAAGATGGCGGAGGGATTACAGGGGGTGGAGTGATGAAAACTTGTATTTTCACTACCTTACCGACCTACACAACATATTAAAATTCTAGAACTACCGGACCTTTTGTAGGATACTCCTCATTTTTGGCCCCTATTCACTGGACTATTTTTTAACACAGCAACAAGGAATCCTTATTAAACAATTAAATCTGTTTAGACGTTTAAGAGTTTTCTGTATGCACTAATGATAGTAACAATACTGAAGTTAGTGTGGAATCCGAAGACTTCAATGCCTGCTTAGTACGTCCTTCCGATGTAAAACTTGCTATTTCTAAACTCAAACTTCATAAATCCGCAGGATGGGATGGTCTCTGTCCTGAACATATAGTTCACGCTCCTCCTGATCTACACTCATATCTGACTCTCTGCTTTGCTTCCGCGTTTTCTCACGGCATTACTTTCCTCGCTCTTACGAAGAACATTATTGTTCCCATTGTTAAGAATAAAAGTGGAGACATAGCCTCCTCTTCGAACTACAGGCCCATAGCTATTTCAACGTCTCTATCCAAAGTCCTGGAGCTTATTATTCTAACCAGATGTGAACCCTACTTTAAAACCTGTGATAATCAGTTCGGCTTCAAGAAAGGTAGTGGCACGTCTGAAGCTATCCTGTTGTTTAAAGAAACGGTTACGTATTACCTTAAAAAGAATACCCCTGTTTATGCTATTTTCCTGGACCTAAGGAAGGCGTTTGATAGAGTGCACCATCCTACTTTGATCAACACTTTATTAAAACGTAAGGTTCCTAGATACCTATGCCGATTTTTGAATAGCTGGAATCGCAAAGCCATCGCATCTGTCCTCTGGGGGTCCTCTCTGTCTCCATTCTTCAATCTTCGTAACGGAGTACGCCAAGGCTACCGTCTACCGTCTACCGTGGGACACCGTGTATAATTAATTATAATTATTACCAGTTAATACAATCAATAATTAGCTAAATATTATGAAAAAAATTAAAAAACTAAATTTTTAAACGTCAGCTCGAAGTATTTATTTGAGAAAATGTCATTGGCCAAATATAAATATAATTTGTGTTAATAATTTATTTTATTATTTGAATAAAAAAAGTTAAATAAGGTGAAACCCCCAATAGTTGACAGTCTAGGAAAAATTCTATAATTCTATAATTAAAATTTTATCTAATATTTTTTTTTTATATTTTATTGAATACATGTGTTTAGTTAGATGTTTTCTTTTTATATTAGTACCAAAATGTTTGAATATGATAATACAAACAAATATTTTTAACTTTTTTGTAGACCCTGTAAAAATTGTTAAGTTGACAGGGGTAATAAAGTAATTTACCAATAGTTGACATATAACATCGCTAATAGTCGACATAACATATTTTTATTTTATTTTAAAAGAAATATTACTTTAAAAGCATAATGCTTTAAAAATGTAACTTATAAATTACTGCTTTTATTAAAAAGAATGCCAGTAAAGTTATATTTTTATTTAAATTCATCAAGTTTTACAAAACGATATCAAAGCACCAATAGTTGACAGTATTTTAACCAATAGTTGACGTAAAATTCCCTGTCAACTTTAAAGCTCTAAATCTTATTTTATCGCTAAATGTTATGCGACTAGAGGTTAACCAGAATTGTACAATAACTTACAAAACTGAAGTGAAGTTCTTAGCAAAATACGAAAAATAAGAGATGAGCATTTTAGTTAAAATACTTTGGTATATTTCATTTTTTTGTTGGAATTATAAAAAAAAACATTCATTTTATCTTAAAACACCCATCCCCAATTAGATCTTTATTAAATGTGCAGGTGTCCACAGATCAGGGAAAACAGGGAAATCAGGGAAAAGTCAGGTAATTTGATCAACTGTAAAAAATCAGGGAAACTGAAAAAAAGCTGTGGTGTACATGATAAACTATTACTAAAACAAGTTTTTATTCATAGAGATCTACCATTCCATCGATCAGTTTTACAGAAAAAAAAGTTGAAAAAAATAAAAAATCATAACTCATAAATAAAACAGGATGTTTAAATTTTTTAATACTATTCTTCAAAAACTTTTTTTTGTATCTCTACGTTCATGATCTGTACTAAAATCAGGGAAAATTTTTAATTTTTATCAGGGAGTTCAGAGAAGAATCAGGAAAGCATAATGAAAAAATCAGGGAAGAATCAGGAAAAAATGAGGGAATCTTAATTTGAAAAAACCTGTGGTCACCCTGAGGTGTATAATACAGTATTTTAAACGATCCCCAAGAGCCGTAAAATTAGCTGTCAACTATTGAAATTTGTTGATTTTTTAATCTAGTGGTTGACCCTCTATGTAAAAACCTAAAAATGTCCTATGAGTTGTAAATAATCAGAAAAAGTTTGAGTTGAAACCATAGAAGCTTGTAATTAAGATTAGCATGCATAAATACGTATTATTCACTAAATACTGAAAATTAAAAACACCCAATTTCTTAGCACTTGCCTTAAGAAATTGTAAAAAAAATTGCGAACAAAAACACTAAAAAATTGTCTGCCATATTAAAACGCAACTCATCACTTGATCTTCAGTTGTAAATTCTAAGACTAGATGGTACTAGGTGCCCATTTATTATTTATTTCGCCTTAATAAATGTAATGTAATCTTATTTTAGGTTGTTTTATTTAAAACTGTCAACTGTTGGGGTAGTGTCAACTATTGGGTGTTTTACCTTAGTGCTGTTGGTGAAAAAAACAATATATAAACTACGGTAGAGAAGACTATCATAGCCTATACCTACCTTGGTATATAATTACTATTAATTTTAATATGTTTTGTTCACATTCTGTTAATTTTCTTAAACTATTTATTATCTTGGATAAGTATACCACGTATATGTTAATCCAAATGATAAGTTTTTACTAATACCTTTTTTTAATCCTAATTTTTCCCTTTCTAACATATGCAGCTTTAATACAAAAAATCTAAATAAGATACTTTATCCAAACGTTCACTCTCCAATAAGGCTACTTATGCACAGTGGTGATATACCGATTTCTAATTTACAAGCCAATTTTAAAGAGACTTTTCCAACTATTGATTCAGACGCTTCATCTGAAAAAGGTTTTTTTCAAGCACCAACAAATAAAGCTTAACTCTTTTTATAAGCTGAGCTTATCGATTTAAGAGATCATAAAAAAAAACAGAAGTTTCCTAGCAAAAAAATAAGATACAAAAAGTTTATATTTAAAAAATTAAATTGAAACTTATATCTAATATTTAATTTAGTAATATATAATATATGTTTTTGCCTATAACTTTTTTAAGGAAGGATATATTTACTTTAAACTAAGAATGAGTATATTAGTAAATATGAATATTTTGTTTGGTAAGACTTAGTTGAAAAAAATATTGATGACGCACTGTGAGAAAAAAACACCTATTAATAAACCATAATTAAGCTTATGTAATAAACCACTGTAAAGGGCTTAAACTTATCTTTTTAACCATGTAACCAAAAATATTTATACCGGGTGTCCCACCAGCCACATCTCCGTTATTTGAAAATAAATTTTTGCAAAAAATAGGGTAAAATGGGAGCCAAAGAATATTTTATTGGCGTATCAAAAGCCACCCCTAGCTTATCCACCCCCTCAACCACAACCTCAAAATCTTTTTTTCAAAGAGCACCCTCCCATTTTTATTAAAGAATATGAAAGTACATTTTATTCTTTTTAAATAAGGGAGATATAGCTTGTCAAGAACCTGGTGTGACACCCGGTATACAGGGTTATCCTTTTAAATGGTACGGGGATGTACCATTTAAAAGAATAACTTTTGAACGGAATGAGATATAAAATTCAAATTTGGAATATACATATCACATAATAAAAGCTATAGTTTGTCATATTTTTCTATTTTTTATTCTGTAAGGCGGCTCCAGGGGCAATGGGCAAAGGACACCTTGGGTCTTGTGATACTTCATTTTAAAGAGCTTAAAATTATCTATTTAACTATGTAACTTTTTATTTTTTAATATTATTTTAAAGATTTTTTTTTCTTCAAAATTATTCAAATAATGTTTTCTGCATAAAAATTAAAATTTTTACATGAAAATGATAAATAATTAGTCTTATCATGATAACACTATATATTAATTATTTTGATCTTTTTGCACAAATTTAACAAAATTATTTTTTTCAAAAATAATGAAAATTATATCAATTTGGAAGAAAAAAAAACATTCAAAAAAACTAATAGTAATCGAATAAAAAATTGAAAAATATGACAAATAATAGTTTTTGTTGTGTGATATACACATTCCAAATTTAAAGTTTATATATCATCCGTTCAAAAGTAGCGGGAATGTACCATTTAAAAGAATAACCCTGTATATATTTTTTACTATTTTACTCATTCGAAATCAGCATGCCTAAATTATCCAAAATCATATATTCGCATCGAAAAAGCAGACAAAAAGTTAAATTTTCAGGGATGTGTTATCAAACTTTCTTGGGTATGTTAAGTGTCAAGTTGTACTTGTAGGTATATTTAAAATAATTATTTTATTTTAATTATTATAATAAATATTTAACATTATTTTAAACGTAGTTGATACAAATAAAAAGGGTGTTGCCCTGGCCGTAATTATTTCCAGACAACGAATTTTCATGAAAACGGTTAATTATTCCCGCATAATTCTCAGTCTCTTGTGTAATTATATATGACAATCTTTTTGAACTAAAGTTTTTTTCAGTGAAGGTGTGTGCGAGACTTTTTAATAAATTTAATTTGAATCAGGAGTAAAAATGGTAAAAACAACAATTCTTTTGCCTCAAATATATTTTGTTTATTTTAATGCAAGTTATCAATATTTTTACTAAAATTAAATAATAATTTAATCATTAATATTGTTTTTTTTTAATTAAAAATAAAATTATAAATATTTCTATTATTAATTGGCTTCTGATATGAGCTGACCCGTTAATCAAAACAATATAAATATGTCTAAATAACCAATAAATTCTTAAATTTATGTTTATTAAAATATTAATTTTATTGCATGTAAATCATTTTTGACTTCCGCATATGAGCATATATGGGTAAACGTACGTATGGTCCGTATACTACGGAGTAATAATACGAAGTAATTTTTTGTCCCCAATAAGATTTTTTTTTAAATAATTCTAACTTATAATATAATATAAATCTGTAAGTACCGTCAACAGGGGTTAAGTAGATAGCACACCTAGATATATAGTCCTAAGTCCTGGACTTGGAGATGCTTAATTAAGTAGAATAATCCGAGGTTAAAAACAAACAAAAAAAAAACAATCTAATGACTTAAGGCCTACCCAGAAGCTTGCATAAGAACATAAAACATAAGAATGCAATGCCGTGATTGGCTTACAAGATACATAGCGGCACATCAAACCAATCACGGCATCGCATTAATATGTATTATTTTCTTATGCGAGCCTGTGAGTAGGCACTTAATATAAATAACATAGTAGAGTGTGTCAAAAAATCTGGAATTTCGAAATCTCTCTCTGGCTCAAAAGTTGC
Source organism: Brachypterus glaber (assembly GCA_958510825.1). Taxonomy (NCBI): domain Eukaryota; kingdom Metazoa; phylum Arthropoda; class Insecta; order Coleoptera; family Kateretidae; genus Brachypterus; species Brachypterus glaber. The sequence continues at coordinate 19,354,567 of OY294046.1, forward strand.
TCCTGGGTAAAAAACGGTGTCCACTCAAAAATGAGCCAAATCGATTAATGCTGGAGGTAGCTCAAAGCACTCAAACTTTGAAAAAAATCGGTACCTGTTTTTCGGATAAAAACTGATTGTATATAAAATTGAGCAAATTTTGCAGAGTTTCTTTCGTAATTTTTAGAAACAATACTAGTTGGGAGAAACTAAAAAAAATTACGCCCCCTCCCCTTAAGTTAGAACATAAAAAAAAATCGCCAATTATTTGAATTTTTTGCTAAAATGTAATTTTTGAAAGTTTTAATAAGTGCATAAAAAATAGTTTTAAACAAAAAACCTCTAAACTTATAAGCATATATACATGTTAACCTACCTGCGTATACATTATTTGTTTCCGCAATGGGTAAAAAAAGTTAAATTTCAATTCGAAATCGGATGAATTTTCTGTTTTCTGCCTAAAACTTTTTTCGGTTTATTATTTTATTTTTTTTTTTTTGAATAAACTTTTGTATGTAAAAATACACAAAAAAGTATATCTGGTGTAACATCGCAGGATTAACCATTTTAAAGATAAATGCATTTAAAAGTAAATTTTTACGCATCAAGAACCAAAAACAAAAAATAAAAATATATATGAAGCCAAAAACAAAGGTGTTAGTAATGGGTGGTTATTAACCATTAAAAACCGAGAAAAAAAAATTATGCACCTTGGTCAAAACATCATTCCTAAGGGAGCTACGCCATTCTTAAAATACACTATGCCTTTAAAACTAATTATAATAGGGCATATTTAAAAGGACATAACTTCCTTAGGAATGATTTTTCGACCAAGGTTCATATTTTTTTTCTCGGTTTTTAATGTTAAATAACTACCAAAATTACCCAAATCTTAGTTTTTGGCTTTATAATTTTTTTTATTTTTTATTTTTGGTCCTTGAGCTCAAAAATTTACTATTAAATGCATTTCTCTTCAAAACGGTTAAGCCTGCATTGTTAAACCACATATACTTTTTTTATATTTTTACATAAAAGAAAAAAGTTTTAGGCAAAAACTCGACGGGGGGGGGGGGATATATTTTTTTAGTTTTTCACTAGTATTGTCTCTAAATATTATCAAAAAAACCCTTTAAATTTTCCTCAATTTTATCCAAAAAACAGGTACTGATTTTTTTCAAACTTTGAGTGCTTTAAGCTACACTGTAAAAACTGCATGTAAAATAATGCAAAAATACATGAATTTACATAGTACGGAATAGTAAATTTACTATTCTGGACTCTGCATAATTCATGAATTTATGTAAAAGAATGTAAAATAATGTAAAACAATGTAAAATAATGTAAAAGAATGTAAAATAATGTAATAGAATGTAAAATAATGTAAAAAAATATATTTATATTGATTTACATATTTTTACATGATTTTACAAGTTCGGGCTATGTCATTTTAAGACGCGCGTGCGCTTTGGACAATAACCAAGAAGGCGTCGCATCATGAGACAGACCATTTAATATTGTAATTTTTAGAGATAGCGACGCATGCTGCTAGGTTAAAGTGTTAAAAGTGTAAAAAAAGGTAAATATTATTTATGTACGATATTTAAATGCTTTATTTGTGGCCTAAAATTTACATTCATTATAAATTACGATCTTTATCAACCAATAGATCTTTAAAGAAAGATGTAAGCAGTTTATACTCGTACTACGGGTGCAAATCGTTTGGTTTGGACTTTTTAAACCAAATGAACCAAATGAACTTTACTCTACGATATTTCAAAAAAGCTTTGACACAGAGACTTGTAATTTGGAACAAACATTTTCTAAGTAGTAAATATTTTTTTTTTCAAATTTCAAGTCTCTATGTCAAAGCGTTCTTGAAATATCGTAGTGTTTAAGTTGTTTTAAAAGCACTTTTAATGTAACTGTATGTTAATTTATTTTAAAAATTATTAAACATACCATAAGTATTGTAATTTTTACCGTTCCGGTCTATGCAAAATATTACCATTCTGGCTATGTAATTTTTAGCGTTCGGGTCCATGCAAAATATTACCATTATGAACTATGTAATTTTTACTGTCCCGGACTATACAAAATATTACCATTACGGACTATGTAATTTTTACCATTCCGGTCTATGGCAACATATTACCATTTACGGACTATGTAATTAAATGTAATTTGTTTTTACCGTGTACCTCTAAACATTCGTTTTGGCTCGTTGTTGGGTGGCCACCATTGTTTACCCAGGAGCATTTTTTGAGCCAGGGAGCATTTTTCATTTCTAAAATCGGGATATTTTGACAAACCCTATAACACAGCCACACAAAAATTTTATCTTATATGTTGGTACCAACCCAAAACTTTTTTTAAAATAATTCTCATTTGGTTGAGACAGCATTTTTGGTCCATCGGTGCACGTCATTTTTGACGATTTTAGCATATCCTTCAGTTTCAAATGACTGCTAAAGCAGAGTCTCTTCGTTTAAAAACTACTATTTTAAGCATTAATGGCTCTTTAATTTTTATTATGAAACTTTAATATTTTTTTTGCTAAAGTGTGAAAAATTAACCTCTAAAATGTGGTAAAAAATCTGTAAAATTAATGTTTTCAAAATTTATTAACTTTGAAGGGTGGGCAATTGGGGGGTCTGTTGTTTTTTACTCATTCATAATTACTATAACACCCCTAAGTTTGAGATTCATAGCTTACTTCGTTAATTCTTTATAGACCTTTAAATATTGGGTTTTATTAAAAATAACCCATATTTTAACTCTATTTTCTCCATTGGTACTGGGGTAATTTTTCTGATTATTTTACAGGTTTAAGTTTTATATGTGGCTATTATAAATCAGTTATTGGTTACTGAAATATTTTCCTTTAAGGGTGCGAAAAAAAAATATTTTATACTGTCAATCTGTCAAAAATAAAAAGGTTTATGGGGGATTAAAAATACCATAAAAAATACTGTGCGAAATTTCAGATCAAAAAAATAAAATTAGCCCCTTACCACTTCATTTTAAAATTGAAACAAAAATTTAAAAAATATATTTTTTATGAGGCACCAAAAGTCCAAACCAGATATATTTGATTAAAAAAAATCGTGCCTCACAAAAAAAAACTATAATTTTTATTTTTTTTCCAATATTAAATGAAGTGGTAAGGGGCTAGTTTCATTTTTTTGAGTTGAAATTTGGCACAGTTTTTTATGGTATTTTTTACAACATGACTATCAAAAAAAAAAAAATAAACACCTTGGTGTGCCTACTAAGTTTTATTTTCGCAAGGATATATTTGACCTAAATTAACAGATTGAAATTTTTTTTTTCACATCCTTAGAGGAAAATATTCCAATAACCAATTACTGATTTATAATAGCCACATGTCCTATATGTGAAATAATTAATATGTTTTTTTTTTAATAAAACCCAATATTTAAGAGTGTTTAAAAAATTAACCAATCAAGCTATGTATCTCAAACTTGGGGGTGCTGTAGCAATAATGGGTGAGTGTTTGTATAAAAAACAACAGACCTCACAATTGTCCCTTCAGAGATATTAAATTTTAAAAACCTTAATTTCACACCATTTTTACTAGATTTTGGAGGTTAGTTTTTCATACTTAAGACAAAAATATATTAAATTTTTATGGTGATAATAAAAGAACGGTTTAGGCTTAAAACAAAAGTTTTTAAATGAAGGGAGTCTATTTTAGCGGCTAAGCATTTTAAAACTGAACAACATACTAAAATCGTCAAAAATAAGGTGCACCGATGGATCAATTTTGAGGTCAGATTAGGTCTCAGCGACCCCGAAAATATAAAACTGCTTTGGTCTAGTCTCTGGCACATATATAAAAAGGTGTTGGTTTGGACTTGGTCTCTGATACATGAACATTTTTTTTGTGTGGTTATTATTTCTTTAGTGAATAAAGTCTATTTTTTCTCAATTTTCTTACAGGGTTGACTCTTGATACTAAAGAGGCCAGTAGCCCGAAACTGCAGTTAAATATAACTTTGTACGATGATTAGAATATAGATTAATGAAATATTCAATTAAGTGAATCACTGCAGTGCACTGGGGGTAAAGTGAAACAAAGGGTCATTCATTAAAGTTTTAAACCTGGTTCGACGGTTCTGTATACCACGCGACCAGACCAATGGCTATCGATCGCCAGTGGGTTCTGTTCAGTGACGGTCTAGCCAACGGGTAAGGGCTGGATAATATTTATATATTTGCAGGTTTTTCCATATTTAAAAAAAAAAGTCATAAACGTTTAGTTACCTAACCTAGTGGTTGTAAGGGATCTAGTAATTAAAATAATTTGTTACCCATATAGGGTCCCTATATATGGTTTGTTATCAAAACTATAGGATTAAAAAATAAAGCTAAATAGCCGCGAAGGGATATTCGGGCTCCTACAAAGCCCTAAATGAATGTACCAAGTTTAATACGACTAAAACCCAACGCGCCCCTAGGGAACGTTCAAACATTACGTAACGCTCCTTAGGGTGGGGGTGGGGGTCATTTTGCAGTGTTACGCCCATGTTAATGGTATAGGAAAATAGCGTTACAGAGGGGGGTGGGGGTCCAAAATGATTAAAATTTGCGTTACGTAATACTTGAACGTTCCCTTATCCCGTATACCAATATCCATACGTGGATATTGTATAATGGAGAGGAAGGGGTTAATATGTACAGAATGAATTGTTTTCTTTCATTTAGATTGAAGTGGACTGTAGTAGTGCAAATTATTAGTAAATTTAATAATAATATTAATAAACGCTTGCCTTATAGTGTTATTTTTTTTTAGTTTATTTTTGACAATTTTTCAAAAAATATTGAAATTTTTTCTGATTCACTTAACCCTTGTTGGCGGTATTTAACATTGCACTGAGGCAATTTTGGAACTACTCTTCTAGCGATTACGAGCCGTGCAGACTATAATAAGAAACGATTTTTTATTTTTACTTACCAAACAAAAATCTGACAATTCCAAGGCTAGACGGATCGGTAGGTTGATACAAATATTTAACAACATTTTCATAGTTGGCATATTTTCTTAAATTTTCATAAGATTTAATTTTGTTGTAAATAACTTTTGAAAATTCACATTTACATGGCGCACTATTCTCTCTATAAGGTCTTGTATTTCGTTCAACCATAATTAATTTGAACTCTGAAAAGTAAGATAATTTTTAATGAACATAATCTGATAAGTTACATAAGTATAAAAATATAAAAAATATTCAATGTGGAATATTATAATTATAGATTGTTTATTTAGTACATAATAATTACATTTGTTTATTTTTATACTAGATAATTTCGTTGCTATCTTTGCGTTTGTTTTCAAATAAGAATCAAAAATATTTACAAGAAGCACGTGTACCTCACACATCTCCTGAAGGCAAAATGGGCTTCAAACTTAAAGCACCTTTTGCAAATTTGCATACAGTTATTCTAGGGCTACCTTAGTATATAACCACTTTTAGCATAATCATTACCTTGTCCGTTTCTTAGATAATGGTAAAAGTTCCTCAGCAGACTCTGTAAGAAACAGTTAAATTATATTGTCAAGAGTTGGCTAGGTAGCCATAAAGGCTTTAACTAAATTTAATAAAACAATTTTATTTATTATTTATAAATTAGTACCTGGTATTACATACAGATGTTTTGCACACCAAGCATTCTAGTGTTATTGTAAACTAACATTGAAATTAAAAAAAAAAACTAGGTTTGTAAGTAGCAATCCTTTTTATAACAATAACGAATTCTTTCAATTTAATTTTAAAAATTACCAATGTTCATAATCCTTTTTTTCTTAAGTCTTATGTGTATGTCTCAATCTGTCCTTGTAACATATCAGGTAGTTAGATTTTATATTAATATGTATTATGTGTATAAATGTGTATGTATATATATTTAATACTAATTATTGAATTTTTGACAATATCCTATACTTGTAAAAGTCTGTGGAAATAAATATATCTTATCTTATCTTATCTTAAAACATCTTGGTATAAATACAATACTTACATCAAATGAAAGAAATTAGAGAATTAGAAAATTAGATTATTAGATTGAATAGAGTAGAGTCGATAGTTGGGTAGTCCCCAACCTAAAATGGTAAGAACGTGCTTTATAAATAAGAGTTTAATTACCCCAACCCCAAAATCCGAAAAATTAAGAGGAAGCACCATTATTCGTGACACGAAGAACCCGAATTCATGTCAATATTGCAAGTAGAATTTGACTAACCTTATAGTATTTTTTCCTCTGTTTTCAAATCTGTTTAAAAATTATCTGTAGCTTTTGTCGTTTTTAAGAAATATGGTTTTAAATTTGTTTAATTTTCTTAAAATAGTCATATTCGGATACCCATAAGTAACCAAATGAAAGCATCTAAATGTAATTACAAAAGTCTAAATTAACATTTATTTTATGATTTAAATAACTAAAGTAAAGTAAATGTCACCTTTTTCTGGATTTCGTTTATTAGCCTCTTTTCTACACCTTCTACACCTCTGAAAGAGTGTTAAAAAGTGTGAACAAATTTTTTGTTGTCTGGTAGCTTGATGTAAATCAAGTCTGTAGACGAGTTCTACCAGATATAAAATGTCACAATATAACTTTCAATATGACAGTCAATTATATCTAGTAGTGTACTGGATCCAGTCCATGGACAACAAAAAAATTGTTCACACTTTTTAACACTATTTCAGAGGTACAGAAAAAAAGCCAACAAACAATATCCAGAAAAACATGATAACTAATTTTACTTTAGTTATTTAAAACATGAACTAAACGTAAATTTTAAAACCATATTTGTCGAAACTGACAAAAGCATTTTCAATAGATGAAAAAATACTATAAGATTAGTCATTTTCTACTTGCAATATGATTTAACTGTTGCCTACAGAGTCTGCTGAGGAACTTTTACCATTACCTAAGAAACGGACAAGGTATTGATTTTGCTAATAGTGGTTATATTATAACCACTTAGCTTATATACTAAGGCAGCTCTAAAATAACTGTATGCAAATTTGTAAAAGGTGCTTTAGTTTTGACCCCGTTTTACCTTCAGGGGATGTGTGACCTACATACGTCTAGGGAAAACCATTTTGGGAAAAATTGCAGTTAAAGAAATTATTTCAGATATGAAATTAATACAGGGCGATTCTGCATTAAAACCTCAACAAAATTTCTATACAGCTAGGTCTAGTTTTAAGAGTAGGGGGAAATACCCCTGAATGGGACATATTAATGAATGGGACAGTGTCTGTTTCTGAGCTATGCTTCGTAATTTTTGGTTTTTATTACCATGATTAGATCGCCCTAGATGTGCAGTTAAAAAATCATAAAAAATGGAAAAGTTTAGGCAGCTGGGTTTTTGACAAATTTAATAATTCAGTTTTACCAAATCAAAAGTAACTTTTTTAATAATTTTGAATGATATTTTATTGACGAAAGGCGAAAGGAAACTGTTTGAATTTGGTTTATGTAATAGTCTAAAACAACACAAAACATATACCAAATAATCAAATATTATAAAGGAAAATATTTTTAGCCTATTTTTTTGATAATATTGTTAGCATTATTGAATGGGACAGTTTGCATATTTCATTTCTATCAATCTCTTTTAGATAATAAATTACTCTAAAAGGGCAGAAAGTATCTAGGGTACTACCCATACAACAGTTTGAAACAGTTGGAACTCAAAACAAACTAATATTTGATATTTCTTTGAAAAAACATGGTAAAATTATTTAAAGTAAATTCTGTGTAAAAATAGAAATTGACAGCTATTTTTTTGTTATGAAATGACATTATAGGTTTATTGTTATTAGTTATACCCTGCTGAAAATGACGGGTCTGGGTGGGTATAAATGGTGCATAAACCGGACTTGAGCGGATGAAATTTATACCCGCGCAGACCCGTCATTTTCAATAGGGTAATGATAATAATAGTTATTTATATGATTTATTACCTTAAATAGCAACTTTGTATTTGTGTCCCATTTAATAATACCGTGTTCATGAACGAGACAAGTTAGTTTTTTCTTTAAATGGTTGTAGTTTTGGTAAAAATAAATATTATTCAGGTTTAACACTTGGACTGTGTACTTTTATTTAATAAAGCATTATTTCACTAAAAAGTAAGTAAATAGTGACCATTATGTTAATTGAATGTAACAAATTCTTAAATAAAGATTGTTCGTATTCTTATTCCTAATGTTTTATTCCCAAATGATAACAAATATATTATAACACATTTTACTAAAAAATATTTAATTTTGCGTTCCTAACCTTAACCTTTACCTGGCACACCTCCCCTGAGTAACATACCTGGCACTGTGGGGTTCGTACGAACCCCAGTGACAAATATCCTTGTAAAACTTGAAATATTGATTATTTTTTTTTAGAAAAAATCAGAGATCATCTTCAGATACTCCTTTAAAGGGTGGAAAAGTCAGAGTTTAGAAAAATCAAGATCAGCGTTCAGAAAAAATTCGGAAACTTGAAAAAAAAACGTTTTTTACAAAAAAAATTCATAACTTTTTTGTTTTTTGATAAAAAGGGCTAAAATTTTAGGTTTGTCTTCTTCTATTATATCACTAAAAAGGAAAAATATTAGTTTTCATGGGTCTTCCACAGACAAACTGAACCGTCGCAGCGCTATCCTAGTGGCATAGATATGAAAGTGTACCCCTAGACTACCGATAGATGTCGTTACGAGTTTAGATTTCGAAGATTTGGATATCGAAAATCGACGAGAAACAGCGTGGGGTTCGTACGTACCCCCTGTGCAAGGTAAAGGTTAAAATGATTTTCAATTATATCATTTATTTAAACAATATAACTACATAATTTTATTGGCTCATTTAACTAATAACATTTTATATAATTTTTTTAAATATAGAAGATATGTTTTATATGTGAGATAGGTAAAAACTTAGGTAATAACATTTAAAATTGAAATATAAAATAAAAAAAAATAAAAAGTAAAATAAACTATAAAAAGAAAAGTTCTTCCAAGTGTAATGTAGATGCAGTGTCCCCATAATACTAGCCGCATTTCCAGTTTGAATTGCCAAACTAATAGTTTTTTAGATTTATTATTATTATTTATACTCACTAAAAAATTTCCGTCGTTACTATTTTCATACCAGAAGATTGTTTTACTTCCAAACCGAAATGGATGATGTACTGTACAGTGTACACCCTAAATTGCGGCGATTTGCCTTTTGGGAACATGTGAACAGATAACAGTAACCACATCAATAGATGGGACCATACTTTTATATTTATATTTTATTTAAATACTAACAACATACAGGATACACAGTGCTGATGATTCCCAAAAAGGATGAAATGGTACTATTCACTGTTTCCTGACCATTTGATTTTAACGACAGATAGATAACTTTTTTTTTAAATAATTGTTTCGTATTTGAATCGTTGTGTTTTAAAAGGGGGTTATGCGAGATTAGATGAAGAAAAAGGGGGTAAGTAAAAAATTTCCCAACTAAATATTTAGAATTACCCTGCAGAAAAACTTTACCCCTGACGGAACATTTTTATGACTAAAAAAGAGAAGTCCTCTGAAAAAAGCTTTACCCTGACGAAAAAAAGGACCTTATCTAAAAAAAATAGTTTACTCCCGAAAAATATTTTGATGACAAAAAAGAAAAAAGGTCATCACCTCTAAGAACTTCCCAACTGGGAAGCCCAAAGTCCAAACCAATATTCCCAACTAATAAATTTACTGACCAAAAGACAAAAAAAGGTCTTCGCCTCACCAACTCAACTCTGCCAATAAATTTTCCCAAATATTCTACCAATCTTATGGGAGGATTGGTGTATTATGGGAGGATTGGTGCTTTATGGGAGGATTGGCGTAGTGGAATACCGCGTCGTACTTGACGAGTTTACTACCCAAATAGCGTGAGTTCGATTCTCACCGGCGCCGATTTGCCTTTTTCAGTTAATTAATTAAAATTTGGCGAAGGCGTAAGTGAAGCGGACATTCTCTATAAATTGGTTCGAAAGGCAATTAAAGCCGGTGGTTCCCTCTACTACTAGCCCACACAAGTCCCGGGCTTAGGGGATGCTTAATTAAGTAGAATAGTACGAGGTTAAACAAAAATGTAAAATGTAATGTAATGAAATTTCCTAACTCTGCCACTCAATTTCCACAGCTATTTTCCAGCTCGATATTGAATTTTATCAACTCGAGCGTAGTTGGGGGGGGGGGGCTTAACGCCTTGCATTTTAAATATCTCAGAAATATTGACTAAATAGTCATAATATTATATGCTTTTATCTGTGCCCATGTTATTAAAATAACAATTATAATTACTTTATAAAAGTAACGTATGCTAATTATAATTATTGATTATTATTGATTGGGTTTTAAAAGGGGTATATCCAACATGATCTTTTTTTACTGAAGAAAAAAAAATCGATCCACCTAAAAAATTGCTGGTTCTTTTTTTTATTTTAAAGCTTAAAATTTCTCTACTTTTGTATTCATTTAGAATAATTTAAAAAATATTCTTTGTATTAACAGCAACAAAAAATTTACAACTATGTTTTTTGCTCCATTTTCTATGAATTGCATGGTACCCCACTGCAACTGTTGATCAAATTGTTAAAGTCTTTCTTATTGCCGCAGTTATTATGAATATTTCTTTTTTCAATTTTATATTTTTTTATAGCGGGTTTAGGAGAATTCAGGATTTTCCTGAAAGTTGTATTTTTTTTAGTTAACTCAAAAACTACTACATAAATTTGATTTATGCTGTGCTTTACATTTAAAGCTTAACCGTGTTACGTTTTCCTTCTGGTCAAGTTTAACAAAAACATAAAATGGGTCTAATAAACTCGAGAAAAAGAAAAAATAGGGTCACTTCATCCGGCGGCGGTTCTGCTAAATCACCCCTTAGTTACCGTAAGACGGCAATAGAAAGATGCCCCGAGATAAAGAAACTCTAGAAGAAAAGGTAAAAGACTTTTAAGAAGCTTAAAAGCTTCAAATAAAAAACAGCAACCCTGCTGATTTGGTAGTTTTGAGTTATTTGAAAATATTACAATTTTCAGAAAAATCCTGATATCTCCTTAACCAAGAGTAAAATTACAAAAAAAATAAAGAAAATATTCATTAAAACTGCTGCTATAAGAGATTTAACAATTTGAAAACCATTTGCGGTGGTAGAAGATGTGGCAAAAATATTGTTGTACATTTTTTTTTGCTGTTAATACAAAAATATTTATTTTATTATTTTGAATGAAAACCAAATATCTGAATTTAAAAAAATGGCAATTTTTAGGTGGATCCATTTATTTGCACTTAACCCTTTAAGCACGAAGTTATTTTTTCATGGCCGAATTTGTTTAAATTTTGGATACGGATATGAGGCTAGTAGTTAATTTTAATATAAATTAAATTTTTATATTACCGGCGGGGCAAGGGGGGGGGGCTTGATCATATGATGGGTGCTTTTGATGAAAAAATATTTTTACCTAAAATGAGTTTATTTGAAAGTTAATTTATAAAAAATGAACAAAAATAATAAAAATTCCAAAAAAACATATTTTATTTTTAAATTAAACATAAAAATAAATATTGAGTATGGTACAGAATAAAACAAGTTATGCATAGTTCAAAATCCCACTTTATGCACATTGTTTTTTAAATTTATCTGACTATACTTGTTAATTGAAAGGAGAAAGCCAAACTCAAAGAGAGAGGGAAAGAGAAAGAAAGAAAGAGAGAGAGAGAGAGAGAGAGAGAAAGAGAGGAAGAGAGAGAGCTCTAACAATATTTGTCATTAGTGGGTTGTCCTTTCTTTACGTCTCATGCCCTTTTTTCCCTTGTTTTAACTTTTTTTGTGTTTTCCGTTTTTTTTTTTAATCCTTCTGGTGTGCTGTACATATTTTTGGGGTCTTTATGCTTTCATCTTCCGAATATTCTATTTCTCTCCTCTATAAGGCTTGGTAAAACATTCTGAGATTCGTAGTAGTCGCAGTACATATTTGAGTTAAAATCGTTAAACAATCCGGAAAAGCTATTTCGCCTCCAGCATTTAACGGTTTACATCATATTGTCTAGGAGCGATATTGTCAAAAAGTTATAGCTCATATGGGCTCGGTTATGCAAAAAGCAACCAACCCACAAATTAAAAAAAAAACAAGATAATGTAGTATACTGATCTCAAAATGTCCATACTACATTGCTACATCCAACCATCAATATGTGAAATATTGTGAGTTGCTTGCTTTTCGCATAACAGAGACCATATATGAGTATGATCAAAGAAAATAAGATTGGTGAAGTTATTGAAATATAAATAGAACCACCTGGGTATCTATTCTTGGGCTCGAGAGAACGTGAACAATTTTCGTAGGAAGGGAACTGATCACATCATATCAAAGTTCCCCAAAGTTAAAAAATGCTATTCTTGAAGAGCAGGGAGCGTGATGGGATCTCTGCAGCCGGCTGCAGCGTTGCCAAGTATTTTAGCTGATTTTAACCAAGATTATGCAACACGAGTTTGCGTGCGCAGGCTGTCATTATTTTCATTATTTGTAAACAAGTTGCTGGGGTTTAAATATTTTTTTTTAATTAATATATAGAAGTATAATATATTATTAGTAAGAAATTACTAAAAATAAAACCAGAAAAAGATCTACGCCAACTAGCAGTCAGCAAAAAAAAATCCTTCTAAATTTTATTAATCTCCCAAAAGGGCAACAGCCCCCACAATTTCCAAATCATCCATCGTTATATTATTATTATCATAATATGTATAATAATTTATAAATATAAAAAATCTTTTATTAATTACGATTAACTATTATAAAACAAAACGGTATTCAAATTAACAACACAAAACCAAAGCAAAAATAGTTATGTTCGAATGCGCGCGACTAACTTATATGTCAAAATTTCCGTGAACGACCGCTTCTCACGATCTCGAGTAGTAGAAGTAAAGTTCCTCAATTTTCGTGCGAAGTGAAGTTCAAGAATAAGTAGTTTTGCGTTTCGAGAGAAAGAATATGCAACCCACACTACCTTTCTCCCGGGAATGCGTTCTCTCGAGCCCGAGAATACATACCCTGTTGTAAACATACATTTTAATAAAGATTCTGGTGATGAGGCTTGGCCGAAAAAAATAATTGTTGGCCACGGGATCAAAATGGCTCAAAAAGGCTTCCTCTTGGTCCTAAAGTAATCTCCGAATAATTCAGTAATATGGAGTTTTCAGGGCGGGACCTACAGGCCCCTAAAATTCTTAATTTGCCTTACTCTAAAAAGTGATATTTTTCCAAGGTAAAAAAACTTTGTTTTAATTAAAAGTTATTATATTTTCTTTATTAGTAATTGTTATTTAAAATAATATAAAATATTGACCCACTTTTGTATCATAACTAGAGGCCAAACGCCTAAATTAGTCCTAAAGCTGTGAAAAAAATGTGTTTTTTTTACTTTAATCCCAAAAACAAGATAAACAAATACAAAAATCAAAAATGAGAGTCCTATAAAAGTTAGTTCATACTTAAAATATATCGTAAAAAAAATTAGCCAAATTAATTAAACCTTAGCCGAAGCAAATTTTCGTTAAGTTGGGCCCTAATTTTAAAATTTACATATTTCTCGAATATTGGCTCGTAAAAGTTTTAACCTATCATATAAATGCTCTAAACAATTTAACAGTAAATAAAGACTTCCTAATTTTTTTTTGTGAAATAGTCTTTCAAAATACCATTCGTGCATGTTGAATAATACATAATTTTTTTACTGTATATAAAAAAAACATTTTGCTTAAGGAAACTGTTCTTGCATTTTTCGTCAAAATTCCTTGACCTGCGGTCTCGGAATTTTGTAACACGAAAAATGCACTCAAACAATTACCAAGCAAAATATTTTTTTAATACAGTAAAAAAATTATCGGTAATTCAACATGCACTTATGATATTACTACTGATAATTTTAAGTCATATAAAATCGATTTGTGGACATTTTTGTATAAATACTTTTTTTCATAGTTTTTAATGTAGTATCACCCTGCAGTGATGACATGTTTATTGAAGCATTTTTTTGCATGCTCAAAACGTGAAATGATCTCTTTCACTGTAATTTTCTATAAAAACCCTTAGTCTTACGGTGGTACATAAAGAATACAATTTTAATTTTTTTTTTAAGAAACCATATTTTATTGAGTAAATCTAAAAAAAAACTACAGACAATTAAGTTTTGGGCAAAAAAGAGACAAAGCCCCCCCCCCCATTTTGCACGCCTTGATTAAAATTACCAAATGGAAATTACGTACGGGTGGAGGGGTCTATCACTGGGATATTTTTGTACACTTACTGCAGATAATGCATGAAAAAATGCACGTACTGCAAGATATTTTCAATGTAGAATAATATAGATTAATGCACACATTCTTGCAGACAAATTTTCCCCCAACAACATTTTTGATGACTAAAAAAAAAGGTCCCCTCACATTCAAAAAAAGCCTTGTCCCTGACGGTTTTAACCAAAACTAATGCAAAATAATACAAAATAATGCAGATAATGCGAACAATGCACAATAATGCAGATAATGCCAATAATGCACAATAATTCAGAATAATGCACGTAATGCAGAATAATGCAAGTAATGCAGAATAATTTTGTACTTCGAATGCAGCAGTGATAGATTCCTCGGTACGGATACTACGTTTTTTAATTTTGGAACACAAATATACAATAAAACAAAATAATGCAGATTATGCGAATAATGCACAATAATGCAGATAATGCCAATAATGCACAATAATTCACAATAACGCACGTAATGCAGAATAATGCACGTAATGCAGAATAATGCAAGTAATGCAGAATAATTTTGTACTTTGAATGCAGCAGTGATAGATTCCTCGGTACGGATACTACGTTTTTTAATTTTGGAACACAAATATACAAATAATACAAATTATGCAGAGAATGCGAATAATGCACAATAATGCAGATAATGCCAATAATGCACAATAATTCAGAATAACGCACATAATGCGAATAATGCACAATAATGCAGATAATGCCAATAATTCACAATAACGCACGTAATGCAGAATAATGCACGTAATTCAGAATAATTTTGTACATCGAGTGCAGCAGTGCTAGATCCCTCGATACGGATACTACGTTTTGTAATTTTGGAACACAAATATAGAAATAATACAAAATAATGCAGATAATGCGAATAATGCACAATAATGCAGATAATGTGAATAATGCACAATAATTCAGAATAACGCACCTAATGCAGAATGCAGAATAATGCACGTAATGCAGAATAATTTTGTACATCGAATGCAGCAGCGATAGATCCCTCGGTACGGATACTACGTTTTTTAATTTTGGAACACGTGCAAAAATTCGTTAATGTAGTTTAATCATAGGGTAAATAAAAACACTTTTTTAGTTTAGTTTAGTTGAGATAATTCCAGTTTAAGAGTTGGTGCAAGTGGCCCTAGGGCTCATTTTCGGACCAACCATTAAACGAACTTTTCTTCATATTTTTAGAATGAAATTCAGATATTAAATCACCCCTTAAGATTGGGTACCTTATTCCTAAATCTCCCTGTATTTTCGAAATTATTGGTAGAGTAAAAAAATATTAAAAAACCTTTTTTATTCACAACCATTTAGTAATTGGTTAATTACATATATACATAAAAGTTGAAAAATTAATTATTATTAACTGCAACTAGCCAAAAAGTTAGAAAAACCTCATTTCCCTCCCTTGGTCAGGAAGGCTCTTGTAGCTAACTTCACGTATGTCACTTGTCAAAAACTTTAATTTATCGACCTAAATTTTACAACAGAACAGTTTTAAAAGCAGTTATTTTTTTATTTATTCATTTATTCATGATTTATTTTTACAAAATAACATCAAATATAAATTTAAGTTATATTTTTTTGGCATTTATGAAAAATAAACAGTGACTACTTCCAACTTTATAGGTTATTATTATATTACTATTTTTTGGTTTAGTTAAAAGTGATAAACTTTAGTTAAAAAGAAAAAATTCATTACAGTATAAGGTACCTAACTTGATATAACAAATAACCAAAAATAGTTTTAAAGATAAATTCAAGAAAATTATTTACCTTGGTGGCCAATTATTTGTCGCATTTCTATGGTGTATCCCTACTATAATTAAAATTGTCATTAAGCTTTAGTTAGTGTATAAATTTTAATTTTTTTTTTCTTCGTATTTTACACGTAAAACTATAAATAAATAGTTTATTTATTAACCTAATCATGTCTTAATAAAAGTCTGCTGTCACAAAACAAAACCATCACACTCAAAAACAAAACCAGGTGCTACATGCCCTCTATCGCCAAAATAACGAAGTAAAAACAAAGTTTATTTCATTGATTTCTATTTAATATACTACATTCTAAAAGCAACATTTGTAACAAACTTTACTGCAAATAAACTTTTCAATATGGCTTCAAAATTCAAACAGTTTTTATAGTGGCAAAGAAGGCAAATAATTGTAAATAAAACAGGTATGGCAATTAGCAATTAGCTGACCGCGGGGCTAACGCCCCTTGGTCAGCTAACCTTCCCTCAGGAAATGAAACTGTTTTCCCCTCAGTATGTAATATAGTATTATAGGCAAGTTAACCTTAAGATTTTATTTTGCTCTCAACTATTTATTTTATAACACCAATAATACCTAGGTGATCTAGTGCACCCCAATTTTTACCCAAAGCTATCCCAGATTAGAACGATTGGTAACAAACGAGTTTTCCAAATTGAAATATCTACCTTTAGCTAGTACGTTTTAATATTTTTGACACATACCGACAAACTTGACGACAGAACGACAACCAAACTACCCACCAATAATTGTTTTGGCTCGAAATCGATTTTTACGACATACTTATACGTCATAAAACTCAAATATATGCAAAAAAAATAACATTTTTGCTCAAATACACGAACCTTTTTTTAATAGGAAAACAAAAATAATAAATTTTTAATAAGCCATATTTTTTAAATATTATTTTGCACGCCGTATAACAACTGCTACTTAACACCACTTTAACACTGATTGAATAAATTTCAATTATGCAAATTTTATATTACAGAATAAAGAACTAAATAGTGTAGATTTCAGATTGGCTATAGTATAGACTTTATACTTTTGTGTAATTATACAGTGCGAGTCTAAAGTTTTATAAGTTTTACAAGTTTATTTATTTAAGTTTTACATGTACATTGTTTTATAAATTTAATAAATTTAAAAATTTCGATAAAGTTTGACACCTAGGTTTTGAAAAACCTGTGTTGTGTCCTAGAATACTATTGCTTTATTGCTTAAGAACTAATATTATAGATATACATAGAGTAGAGCAGAAAGAAGAGCAGAGAATTCAAATATAGCGCGAGCGGATGAAAATAACTGAAGGGAATCGAATTTAAATTGTGGGTGCTTAAATAAAGAAAAAAAATAAAAAAGGGTTAATTTAAAATTCAAGAAAAAATAAATTAATTCCAAAAAAAAATCTAAAAATCTTAAATTATATTTGATATTAGTTTTACGTGTGTCGACCCCATCTGTAGAGGATGCTACATGGAAGAGGAAACAATGGAACATGTGTTATGTCACTGTCCAGCGTTAGCCTTAATAAGAGGGTCCATGCTAGACGAGTACTGGCTCGACATGGCCGGTATAAGCAGCATCACTCCCAGACATCTTCTTAGATATATTCAAAGAATTGGATGGCTGAGAGGTTAAATTAAATGCTGCGACCAAAGGGAGGAAGTACAATGGGCCCAGCTAAGTGGCCTAAGTGCGTGTAGATAGCTACCCTCCACCCCAATAACCATAACCATAACGTGTGTTTTAATTTTTTTGTGATTCTTTAAATTTTTTGTATCAGTGGGGAGAATATTAAATAATTTGGGACCTTGATAAAATACGGTTTTTTGTAATTTTTTTTTAAATAGGGGAATATTAAATTTTTATTTTCACGAAGACGGGAATGCTAGTTATGATTAACATATTGATTCGGTAAAGGGTTGAAATGGAAAAGAAGACAGCGCACACTGTTACTGAATCTTGCATAGGATGCAGTAGATCCTCAAAGTAAACCAAAAAATGATTTTGATAGCTGTAAACCTGTATTTTAGTTTTCTGCTTTCAACAAAATCGTAGAGGTTAGTTCTTGAAAGATATTGGCTTAACAATCTTCAGCAGGCTCCAAACCTTACAACTTTTACTAAAAATGTGTATTTTCTAACGAATATCTAATTATTTTTTTAAGTAGCACTTAATTTGTTAAAAAAAATATTTATAATTGGCTTTATTCAAAAATTAAAAAAAAAAAAATTATTTTTTGATGTTTTTCGAATTACTATAACTGCTCTATTTTTTACGATATGACCAACCAAATAAGTTTCTATGTATGCGTAAACTCTTTATTTTTTAAAAATGCAACAAAATTTTAATTTAATATGATGTATTTTAATAAAAGTTTATTTTTATTATGCAATGTAAAAGTTATTATAAACGTTGTTGGTTAGTATATTTTAGATAACAAATCCACAGTATATATTTTAATACTTAGTTGTCATAGTTACATGACTGACAACAGTTGTCAAAATTTTTGATAGTTGCTATCAAAATATTTTCTTTCTAATTATTTTTAAAAATGCCATTATTGCTAGCATGCTACAGCTGTTATACGTAAAGGTACTACATGCAGGGGCATTCCGAGGTGGGTGTAGGGGTGTTACTCCCTCTACGAAATGGCCCAGTCAATAATTTCAGCAGTTGAGTCGGCAAAATGTAGATGTGATATATATTTATTCTGGTTGAATAAAGAAAATTAGTTTTGGGTAAAAAAAATGGGTAAAAATCGTTTTTGGTGGTAATAAAAAATGTTGGGAGTAAAAATTTTTTTGGGGGTGAGGACCTTTTTTAAAAAAAATTGGGGGATGACCTTTTTTTTGTCATCAAATTTTTTTCAGTCCGAAATATTTAACTTCACACAACCCTACGACAAAAACCTCGAAATGCCCCTGACTACATGAAACTGCTTTCTGTTTTTTGGCAAAGCAACGACATTGCTTACTTAAGAAAATCTATTAGTTGCCTAGCTGAACTCCAAGTAGTATAGTACTATAGTACAGTACCTACTATTGGTACTCTATTATTATAATAGAGCTTGTCAAACGTTAGTTGACTGACTTTTTAATAGCTAATACATAAAACATATACTGACCAACAAAGCAAATGTGCCCTATTTAAAAAATATATTTTTAATTAAATGAATGAAAATAAAATTATTTTGCCTATTAATTTTTCATTTAAATAGATAGTTATAATAAAAGCACTTAAAATTTTACTTCTTAAATTAATGGTGCGAAGTATAGATCCTGCTGAAGAGTGTTAAGCCAATATCCTCCAAGAACTAACCTCTACGATTTTGCTGAACTTAGCAAATTAAAATACAGGTTTTTAACTACCAATATCAGTTTTTGGTTTACTTTGAGGATCTACTGCATCCTATGCAAGATTCAGTAACAGTGTGAGCGGTAGATATATATTTGACTAATGTTTAAAATATTTGAGTTTGAGTAAAGTGTATGTATCTGTTGAAAAAAGTCGGTTTTTATAAAACATAATTTTAAAAATTGTGTTACGAGTTACTTGTAAATTTTCTAAAGAGTTTTTATAAATACAATAGTTAATGATAGATTCAACTAGTGAGTTATAGATTATTAATAGATTTTTTTTATTTAAAATGTGCTTTTAACTTTTGAACTGTCAAAGATATCAACTTGAAATTTGGATCGCTTAAATAAAATAACTATTTTTTTTTGTTTTTGTTTATATTTTTAGAAGCCCAATAGAGTCAGGGGGACAAAGAAGACTTTTTTTAATAGATAGGGAGTAGCGGGTGGTGCGATATATATTGTTAAATCTCATAAAATTCTCTACTCGACCATATAATTTTTAATTAAAACAAAAGTTAAATGAATTTGATTTTTTTTTGGTGCTAAAACATGTGATTTTCTTAGATGTTTTTACTTTTTTGTTTTCATTTGTATCATTGTCCAATTTACGTTTTGGTATAATGAAATAAATCATTAAACTAAAATTATTTCTTTTTTTAAGAAATGTTCACGAAAACTCTTTCAACAATTTTTAACCCCCTAAAAAAAAGTTTAAAAAAATAACAAACATATGGACGAAGAGGGAATTTTATGAGCTGCAGCGGTGCAGCGTTTATAGTATAAGAAATGCTTGATCCATAAAAAAAATTATCTCTTCAAAATATAAATTTATTATCTATTTAACAAACATTACAGTGACAATTGCTTCGACTTTTTTAACATAAAGTTATTTTCAAGTTTTTAAATATATAAAAAAATTAACTTGAGTACACATTATTAGAAATGTCATACAGTATGACATTTATAATAATGTGTACTCAAGTTAATTTGTTTATATATTTAAAAACTTGAAAATTACTTTATGTTAAAAAAGTCGAAACAATTGTCGCTGTAATGTTTGTTTAAGAGACAATAAATTTATATTTTGAAGAGATAAAATTTTTTCTATGGTTTGTTTATAGTATACACTTACATTTTTATGCTCCTAATTTTTAATTGATAATTTGTTTATGTAAGTCAAAAATATATTAGCCCGTTCTTGGAAAAAATATATTTTTATTTTATAATTGTGATCTAGTTCCATTCTATATTGAAATTTTGATAAATCAAAATTAAAGTAATATTTTTTACTACACCGGAAAAAAAATTTTTATACATTTTTAATAATAAAAACTGCTTTTAAATAATGTAGTCCGTGTTGTGTTTATGTTTTTAAATATTCTTTAACTATTTTAAGCTGGAGATGATCAAGTATTTAAGGGTATAAACAACTGAAGTTTTTTTAATTAAAAATGTTTTAATAAAAAAAATTTGGAGTATACAAAATGTTTATTTAATTTTGATTTGTTAGATTTCCCGATTTTAAATTTTAAATTATTAGATAATATTTTATAGTTAATATGGTGGCCAGAGCGGACAGAAAAAAATTATAAATAGGGCCCTAGGCGTATATTTCTTTAAATTAAAATTATCGGTGTTTTTTTAATTATATTTCTGGGAAAATCTAGGTGCAAAATTAATGGAACACTAATACTCAGTTAAATATATTTTAAATTGTTAAATTTAAATTGTAGTCAAAAGATGAATTCTTTATCTGAATCAGATGAAAAATTTCGCTATCAACATTTATTATTTAAAAAAGTATTATTAATTCACCACAAAATTTGATGTTTAAATTTTTAAAGTGTTCTAAAGTTATAGCATATGCAAAAGAGATAAATGCGGTAAACACCAAGCAAAGTTATAATTCCTTACCTTATTTTTCTCAAGTTACTAACCACTGATTACAAAAAATCATACAGGACATCTCCTTATCTATGTAAAATGGTTACCATAACAACTTGTAACAAATAAGACTAGACCAATCGGGAAGCTTAGAACTAATTTGAAGAGGTCAGTGCAATATTTTATTCATATGTATGTCTTTTGCACTGGTGTGGCCAGCGCGAAAAAAATGATGTCCTCAAGGCTATGTCAAAATAAATAATTTTATCCAATACATACAGATAATGAGACAATTACCAGCTTTATTTTAAATAGATAAACTCAATAATAACCCCCGCGCGGCGTTTACTTTATTGAGTGGATAATTATTTATTTTACCCACTCAACTGTCACTTGTCAAATTATTTTCTTGTAAATGTCATTAAAATTTTTAATAAAAATATGAATTTCTAAGCTATTTATTGGATAAAACCTTGTATGGCACTTATGGGTAAACCGATATTGCCCTCTCGAAACTTAACCTGCTTGGCTGACGCCTTGCAGGTTAATTTTCTCATGGGCAATATCTTACTTTACCCACTAGTACCATAAATAACTATTAGGTTACCCTGACTTGCAAGAAGATTGTTTGTCAACGCTGAGATACTACCAGCAGCCAATTACTGTGATAGTTGTAACAGCAGCCTTTTACAATTAATTGAGGTTATGTAACTTTTTCTAGATTCAATATTGTAAAAACAATTGATTATATACCCACTTAACACTTTATATTTCATTGGATTGGTTTTTAAAAGTGTTTTTAATGTTTGTTATTTATTTTATAATGCCTTATTATTACGTTATAAGCATCTTGGTTATAAGTACTTATATTATATAAATAATATTATATAAGTCTTATAATTTAAGTTATATTTGAGGTTATATTGTTAAAGTTTATTAAATTAAGTATTTAACTTTGAAATTTAACTGGCGCTTCTGCCAAAAATACCAAAAAAGCCAACCACAACTGTAGTACCGATCAAGTAAAATCCAAAAAAGCAATAAATCAAAAAACTTTTTGTATCATATATATAAACTTTACAATCTTCTACCCAATAATTTAAAACAGTTTTATGGTACTGTCAAAAATTTTACGAAACTTACTTCCCAATGAATAAAACAAAATTTAGAAACAATCACAAATGATCTAACAAGTAATAATATGCAATAAAATTTAATGACCTTTTAACATATAATTTTATATGCATTATTATATATGTGTGTGTATGTGTATATGTAGGTATATATATATATATATATATATATATATATATATATATATATATATATATATATATATATATATGTATATGTATGTATGTATGTGTATATATATTCTTTTTCGTTCTTTTAGATATACATGCGTATAAACTTTCACTTTGCCTTTACTATGTGTATGTATATGTGTGTATGTCCATTTAAATGAATGGTCGCTAACAAGCCACTTGATGGCTTTAAGACCATGTTTTTGTCAAAACCACTAAGTTATTCTAAATATAATTAATAAATAATAATTTTATTATGTAAATGTAGAATATAAGAAATATATTGTAATTTTTTATTTATTAATAAACTCTAATCTAAATCTAAAGTAAAATTTCATCGTGTTGGTAGTACTCTGCCGATAAATCAAGACCTATCCAAATAATATTTCCTTCCAAGCATAAAGCATCACAGGTGCTTAAATACAAAGCTAAACTTGAAAATACTGCTTAGTACATAAAATATGATCCCACTCCAACACAAAGGCAAATTGTTACTACTCTGGATGACCGTAAAAAGAATGGTGAACCTAACTTAGTCTTGTAATACTTCGATGGTGTGCCTAAACAAATTTTATCCTCGGTTCCAAAAAAACGTGTTTCCACAGAAGCAAAAGAGGACCCTCCTCAATAGATATTTCCTTTCTTTTCACTAATATGAACTCTATAAACAACGAAATGAATGAACTGAAAGCTAATATTTCCAAGAACAAACCTACCTTTATTATTGTTACTGAAATATGGTTTGGTCACATACCTGATAGCATCGTGCATTTAAATGGGCTACACACTTTACAGACAGGATCGTGACGGAACTAAAGGCGGAGGTGCCTACTCAGTTTCTACTATTTTAGGACACTCTATATGTATAACTCAAATTAACAACTTTGTAATACCTGAAGGTATTAAACTACTATGGATTCCTGTAGTGTAGGAGCTATAAAAATTCAAATTGTCTGCACGAATAGATCTCAATCAACGTCGCTCTTCTACAAAAAAAAAATGATTGTAATAATAAGTAACGCATTATCCAGTCACATTTATACCTATGTGTGCGGCGACTTTAATTACCCTGAGATTGACTGGAATAATTTATGCTTCACAAGAAATCAAACTGTGGCCAGTGATTTCCTTGATTGCATAACGCGAAAACGTGGAAATGAAGAATCACTAATTGACCTCATACTGATTAACGACAAGAGGCTTATTTGTGACCTAAAACAGTGTGCTTCTCTTGGCATTAGTGACAACTTAGTAATAAGATTTAAGTCCCAACTTAACCTCGATCCTAAGCCTACACACACCATCCTGAAACGTAACTTTTGTAAGGTGGATTCCGATGACATTGATGGGTACCTCCTAGGTCGCCTAAGCAATGAAGACATTACTCTGCTTAAGTGCAGCAACATTATGATGGTCGCTATTGAAAAATATATACCTCTTCAGGCCGTAAAGTACAACCCAAAAAAGCCTTGGATAATTATGAACTATTCAAAGATATACAAAGAAAGAGGGACCTCTGGGATATCTTCAAAAGATTTAAGACTCATGTAAATTATTTAGCTTTTAGAGTCCATAACAACAGGCTAAAACAGCAACTTTATAATGCCAGAAAACAATACGAGGAAGAAATAGCTAACTCTTCTCCTTAAAATTCTACAGCTACCTAAAAAACGCCTAAATCTAAAACAAGTAATGTGTAACTGCAGAACGACAAAGGCGAAAGTTTGACATCCCAGAAATCTGACGAAACCTTCGCTGCTCATTTCCAGAGCATGTTTACTGGAGAGCACAACGGGCCTATGCCCCAAATGACGGACATACCTCGTATAGAAAACAGTAAAGATACCATAAGCTTTACTCAAGAAAATGTCAAAGAAGCAATTACTTGGCTTAAAAATAATTGAAACCTCAGAACCGATGGTATTCCTGCTCTTTTTCTGCAGAAATGTGAAGATCTCTTGATTAGCCCGCTTGCTATTGTAATGCAACACAGATCTTCAACTGGTATCATACCCCAAGAATGGAAAATGGCATACATATTTCCCATACATAAGCAAGGCAACAAGCACCGTCCAGAAAGCTACCGTCCTATTAGTATGACGTCTAACCTCTGCAAATGTATGGATTATTGTTAAACAGCTCACTGATTTCCTGATTGAAAACAAAGTTATCCCTGCCACGCAGCATGGTTTTCTCCCAAAACGATACGTTGAAACCAACTTGCTTGATTGTGTGAAGAAATGGACAGCCAACCACGATCTTGGTTTCCCAACGGATGTACTATACCTCCACTTCGAGAAAGCCTTTGATAAGGTCCCCCATAAAAGGTTATTATTAAAACTAAAATATTTTGGAGTAAGGCGTCTGCTGTGGAGCTGGATAAAAGAAATCCTCACAAGCAGAAAGTTAAGCTAAATTGAATACTTTCTGTTATAAGAGACATAATAAGCGGTGTTGTCCAAGGTTTTGTTATTGGTCCCCTTTTGTTCCTTGTTTACATATCCGACAGGCATATAAGATCCTCGTTTGCATTATATTTTTTGCTGATGACCCCAAGATGTTCTGCAATCCTCTTCTTAGTGCTGCACAATTTTCTCAAGACATAAAAAAGGTTGTTGATTGGGCTAAATTATGGCTTATGACTCTAATAAATTCTCACTTTTACATATAGGACCTAACAATCCCAACATCACTTACTACATAAATAAAGAACCATCCACGAAGTGCAAGTGCAGAAAGATTGTGGCATTGGCTATACAGGGTGATCAATAACTGACATGCCAAAATTGACATGCAATTAAGAGGAAGTAACATTTTGTGCCATCACAAACGTGACTTTTTAAAAGGCTATTACTCCTTTAATATTAAATTTAGGTGTTTTGGTGAAGAATACTTTTTTGCTCAGTTTTAAATGAAGAATCACCCTGTAGCATTAAAATTTTATTGATGCTTTCTTATCCCCATTTAATATGTCATCTTCGAAGGGCCGTGGCTCCCTTAGGGCTCATTTCCGGACCAACCTGTATAGAAACTTTTTTTTCATATTTTTGGATGTAGAATCACCTCTTAAATTTTGACATGGCAGTTACTGATCACCCTGTATACGTAGCAGATGCAGTATTTAGCTTTAAAATGAGGTAACACCTCATTAAAAAAAGCAAAAACATGTTTTTTTATCTATAGGTATAGGGGAAGCTATTCTTTTTTAGCAGCAGCATTTTTCCTACACCAAAGTTTCAAATTAAAAAATATATACAGAATGTATCAGAACTAACGTTAAAAAAATTTGAGATGCATTTATAGAGGAATAAAAAAAATTTAGCAAAATTTGGGTGGTGGGTTTATGTATAAAATAAATAAATAAAATTAATCAAGTCCTGTGCATATCAATGATTGCGATGCTGATGCTGGAGTAAATCAGCCAAAGCGGTCACACCCGCCCCTTACAAAGATCACGCTACGTAAAGAATTATAACCAAATAAACTACTTAACAACATGAAAACTTAATTTTTACTTTAATATTTCTTACTTATAATTTTATTTTGCATTATACACAAAACCTAAAAAAAAAACCTCAACCTATATTAGTAAAACTCTAATCTATGTCCGGGTCAATTGAATGGTTTTCTACTTCAGGCGTTTTAATAACCACTTTTTATGGATTGAGGGGCATTTTAAAAATATGTTCATCAGCATTTCTTTTAAATAGTGGTATGTTATTTCAGTTTATGTGTTTAATTTAACCGTTTTAAATTAGGACCTTAAATTTAAATAAGAACTAAAAAAAAGAAAAAACACTCAAAAAAAATTTAAAAAATTATTAGGTACCATAAAGTTTAAAGCTCATAATCTTTCTGTTAATACCTAAAAAATATTTTTTAACAAATTTTCAAATAAAAAAATTCAATTTGACATTGTCATCAAACTTTAAAATACATATCATTAACGGTAGTCCAGTCGAAATTCAATTTTTTGGGAATTAATTTAAACACAAGCGGTTTTCACGTGTTTCACAAGCTGAGGGTCTATTATTTAACATATCAAAAATCTACATCTATCTTCTGCCGCAGTTTTAATATACAGGGTGTTATATGTGTTAGAGCCAAATTAACTGGTTTAGTGCGATGCCATATCTATAAAACTGTTCAATTTATGTAAATATGTATGAAATTTGGTATAATAACTTATGATATAAGAAACTACTTTTTATGTGCACGGACCCCTCACTTTTTACCAGGGTGGCCTAAAATACAAAATGGATTTTTTTTTAATTTATGTCACACCTTGTATATTTTTACTATTTTTAATTTACTCCACCACTTTTTATGGATTGAGGGGCATTTTAAAAATATGTTCATCAGCATTTCTTTTAAATAGTGGTATGCTATTTCAGTTTATGTGCACATGTAGAGTTTAATTTAACCGTTTTAAATAAGGATCTTAAATTTAAAGAAGGATTATAACAAAGAAAAAACACTTATATAACAAATTTACAAAATTATTACTATAAACTTTAAAGTTCATAATCTTTCTGTTAACACCTTAAAAATAATTTTTAACAAATCGTCAAATAAAAAATTTCAATTTGACATTGTCATCAAACTTTTAAAATACATCATTAGCTGGTATGTTTCCATAAAATTGAATTGGGCCATTTACTCACTTTTATAGGTAATTGTAACAGCTTCTGGGATTTTATCTAAAAATTTTATACATACACCCACCACCCAAATTTTGCTTATTTTTTTTTATTGCTGTATATATGAGTATATAAAATTTTTAACGTGAGTTATGATACACCCTGTATATATTAAAAAATAAAATTAAAAAAATATAATAATTATTATTATTATTCACAGCGCCTGCGCTAGAATAATATTATACGGTAGTTTCGAATTTTCAAAAAAATTAAAAATCGCCATAGATAATATAATAATATACAGGGTTATTCTTTTAAATGTTACAGTGCCTCTAACTTTTAAACGGCATAATATATCGACTTGAAATTTTGAACAGACATACAACATAAAATAATGTATATTTGCCCCTAAATTGTAAATTAGTTAAATTTACAGTAACATTAGGGTGCAAAATGTTAAATGGAAAGGGGGGTCGAGTAATACATAATTTGAAAGGTATTCAAATTGACTATTCAAGTTATTTTTTTTATTTTCGATTAAATTGGAATATTTTATTCAGCTCTTAAATTTTGAAAGGCCGTCAGTATATTACATTCGAATGTGATCATTCTCTCTTAATATCTCCCATGTCAATTGACTTCAAATGACGTCTATTTCACGTCTATTGACGTGATCATGTTTGCCGGGTCCGAAACCAAGCAAAATATTAAAATTCTACAAGAGAGGTCAATTTAATTCATCATCAAAGCAACTTAAATTTGCACATTTGAACATTATAATTATTACCCCCATACCCCAACCTCAAAATCTTAGATAGCAACCCCCTTACTTGTATGTCATATATTAAGGGATATCAAAAATGCTTTACGTTAATTATAAAAAAAATTAAATGGTTTTACCCCTTCCTACCCCGAGATAATTTTAATGAAAATATACATGCACCCCAAGTAAAGGGTTAGTTAATAATATATATTTTTTTAATTTATTAATAAAGAACTTTATTTTCTCTTTAATTTAAGTTTATAAAAATAGAGGGTTATTATTTAAGATTTTCATGTGGGGGTAGTAGGGGATATGGGGTAAATTTTATAACCTGAAATTATGCAGATTTAGGTGACCCGAGGGTGGCCCTTATGATAAGTTAAATTGACCTATTTTATTAAAATATTAATGCTAAATACAACCCTTTAATATAACCTAAAATAAATACACTGTTGGATAGAAAATTGTACAACCTTTCAAATGATATGCCACACGATCCACCCTTCCATTTAAAATTTTGTCCCCCATTACATGATATTTTAAAATATAAAAATGTGTAGTTCATATAAAAACATAGTTTATGTAATTCAATATACCTGTTCCAAATTTTAATTTTATATCTTATGCCACTTAAAAGTTAGAGGCACTGTACCATTTAAAAGAATAACCCTGTATAATGGAATGGGTAGCATTACATATCTTCACGGCTTGTTATTATTATTAACACAATTATTGTGTCAAGGTACGAGTTCAATTTTAGTTTAGGTTTTAAGGGTCCGTTTGAATAAAAAAAACATACAGGGTGTACCAGAACTCGCGATCATCGTTGAAGGTAAATATAACATGTTTAAATAAACTTGGACCAGCAAATCGGTCCTAAGGGAGTTACGGCCCATTAAAGGGATAAGTTTTTATTTAATGCAGCCCTTTGAGCTAGAGAGACGAGGTTTTGCATGTGGTTTAGTATTATTAACATCAATTATTTTAAGTTATTTTAGTTTATACATTTTCCGGAGGCGAACCTAGCTAGGTTTGCGAAATGGCTGTGGCTTGCCACATTTTTGCCCAAAGCTTTTTCCAGTGTAATTTTTTTGCATTCTTTTTACAAATTATGATTCTTTGAGTAAAAAATACATATCATAAAAGCAACTGTTTTCCAAAAAAATCCAAACAAAATACAGGGCATGCCTCTAAAAAGTCCATAACTCACTTAATATTTATTTTTGGGCCAGAATGTAATTAACTTTTTTCTTATTTTTTTAATTTGGAACCTGCAGTGTTAACAGGTTGACTGCGGAATATGAAACCAAAAATAGTACGTGTTAGAACTAACCGTCCTCTTTTATGCCGCTAACACATGAACAACTAACTTTTTTTTAAATGTCCTTCCGTCCGTCCGTCTGATGTCACGATTTTTGTAAACACGATAACTCAAGAAAGAATAATCCGATCGACTTTTTTTCAGGAAAAAGTTCTCGAAGTGGAAGATCCCTATTCTTTTTGAAAGTAATCCCCCCAAAACAAAATAGTTATGGGGGGTTAAACTTTTAAAAAATTGGAAAAATCTAACGTAACTTTTTCCGGAAAAATTAATTTTATAATAAAGATCGATTCCACGATTTTTGAAAGTAATCCCTTCAACAACAAAGTTATGGGGGTTAAACTTTTTTAAAAGATAAAAGAAACTATCATTTAAACAAAAACAATTTTTTTTCGTTTTTTGCTATTACGAAAAAATAAAAATAATAGTTATTTATATACCAAGGGACTAAACTGGTTGTTTTAGTCCCGCTGCATGAGTGTTTCCTGAGCGAGCGCAGCGAGCGAAGGAAACAGAAATGTAAGGGACTAAAACAGCCAGGTTTAGTCCTGAGGTATATACACTATTTTTTGCAGGGCCAAACATAATTTAGGTAGGTAGATAAAATTAAAATTAAAAACCATGCGTCTAAAATCGGTTGTTTTATTTTCGTAATTTAATCAAGATGCCTGTAAATTGCGAAAAGTAAGTTTCACGGCAATTTCAATTGTTTTTTAATATGGTTGACATAAACGTCAAAAAAAATGGACGAAGATGATGATAAATTTTAAGTTATGTATAAATTGTTATAACAATGTTATTTTTAAAGGTTTTCTTTGTTAAAATTAAATAAATTGGTTTGAATCGCTAAATTATTACAAAACACCACCAAACCTAATTTTTGAACCAGCAAAGCACATAGTAAGTATAATATTTTAATATTATCAAGGTTGCCGTGATTTTTATTCCCTAGGGAGAAAAACGGCAAGTTTAGTCACGAAAATGAAAGCGTAAAATTAGGTTTTAGTCTTGGTCGTGCAAAATCAATTTTTTTTAATTTTTTTTTTTCATTTTTTTTTTGTTTAAAAAAAAAAAGATCTTAAAAAAAATGTTTTTTTGATATTTTTTTTGAAAAGGGAACGTTCAAGTATTACGTAACGCAAATTTTGATCATTTTTGGACCCCCACCCTGTAACGCTATTTTCCTATACCATTAACATGGGCGTGACACTCCAAAATGACCCCCGACCCCCCTAGGAGCGTTACGTAATACTTGAACGTTCCCAAAGATATTTTTTCGCAAAAAGAAAATAACAAAAATTGTTATATTATAACATTATTATTATAATAAAATTTTTATTTTTTTTTTTGAAAAAAAAAATCTTTTTCAATTACCTATTTGGGAAAATGCAATATACCATTTACTATGAATAATATATAATGGAATGCGTAGCATTATATATCTTCACGGCTTGTTTATTATATTTTTTTTTAATTATAATTATAATGGTTCTAACCATAGTTGAAGTATGTATTCCGAAATATCTTCTTTCGTTGGCAGCACTGTCTAAACTTGCTTTAAAACATTCGAAGTTTCTAAACGTTCTCAAGAACATTTTACCTTTTTACACCTTACCTTTCTATGTTTACCTGTTGATACGGATGTGACAACAAAAATTTATTGCTTCTTTTTATTGCACTTTATTGCTCTTAAGGGCACTCTTAAGCCTAATAAACTTGTGTCCATCTAAAAAGATTTGATTGGACATCAGTTAAAGGAGGATCGATTGGCGATATTGGTGCACATTTGTGTAGGTTTAAGTCTTTTTATTATACGTAGGTATTCTTTAGCCGTGCAGGCTGCATGAAAATATTGTGGTTGAAGAGCACTTAGTTTCTCGTGAAAACATGTCAATATATTCTATTGTTTTTGTTTTAATTTTAATAAGTCAGATTTAGCAGATTCTTAGATTTTGTCAAAATTAAAAAATATGGCATAAAACAAAAAACTATGAAAACTTGAGTCCATTTTTTATGAATTACTCAACCCCACAAAAAAAAAGGTCGAGACCCTTGAGAGACCATGATATTCCTTTGTAATTTTTCGACGCTGAATCTGAATCCGGGGTTAGAAATTTCTAACCCCGGATTCTTTTAAAAGACCCTAGACGTCTGGAATTCACCCCCGGACCCAAAAACTACCCTTAAAAGGGGTGAAAAATTGAGTTCGAATTGAAGCCGTATTGGAGGTCAAAAAAATTTCTACGCCCCTAGAGTTCACCCCCGGGCCCACAAATACCCCTGAGAAGGGGTGGGAAAATTGAGTTTCGGATGCCAGATGCTCGACCATGGTATACCTATGTATTTTTCGACGCTGAATCCGAATTTGAGTTCAACAAAACTTCTAAACCCCTGAAATCCACTTCCGGGCCCAAAAACTACCCCCAAGAAAGGGTGGAAAATTGAGTTTCGGAGGCCAGATGCTCAACCATAGTATTACGATGTATTTTTCGACGCTGAATCCGAATTTGAAGTCAAAAAAATTTCTGCACCCCTAGAGTTTACCCCCGGGCCCAAAAACTACCCCCGAGAAGGGTTTGAAAATTAAGTTTTGGATGCCAGATGCTCGACCATGGTATACCTATGTATTTTTTGATGCTGAATCCTAATTCGAGGTCAAAAAATTTTCTACACCCCTGGAATTCATTCCAGAGCCCAAAAACTACCCCCAAGAAAGCTCGGAAAATTGAATTTCGGATGCCAGATGTCAACTATGGTATTCCTATATAAAACCCCACAAAAAAAAAAGGTCGAGACCCTTGAGAGACCATGATATTCCTTTGTAATTTTTCGACGCTGAATCTGAATCCGGGGTTAGAAAAGACCCTAGACGTCTGGAATTCACCCCCGGACCCAAAAACTACCCTTAAAAGGGGTGAAAAATTCAGTTCGAATTGAAGCCGTATTGGAGGTCAAAAAAATTTCTACGCCCCTAGAGTTCACCCCCGGGCCCACAAATACCCCTGAGAAGGGGTGGGAAAATTGAGTTTCGGATGCCAGATGCTCGACCATGGTATACCTATGTATTTTTCGACGCTGAATCCGAATTTGAGTTCAACAAAACTTCTACACCCCTGAAATCCACTTCCGGGCCCAAAAACTACCCCCAAGAAAGGGTGGAAAATTGAGTTTCGGAGGCCAGATGCTCAACCATAGTATTACGATGTATTTTTCGACGCTGAATCCGAATTTGAAGTCAAAAAAATTTCTGCACCCCTAGAGTTTACCCCTGGGCCCAAAAACTACCCCCGAGAAGGGTTTGAAAATTAAGTTTTGGATGCCAGATGCTCGACCATGGTATACCTATGTATTTTTTGATGCTGAATCCTAATTCGAGTTCAAAAAATTTTCTACACCCCTGGAATTCATTCCAGAGCCCAAAAACTAACCCCAAGAAAGCTCGAAAAATTGAGTTTCGGATGCCAGATGTCAACTATGGTATTCATATGTATTTTTTGACGCTGAATCGGAATTTGAGGTCAAAAAAAATTCTACACCCCGGAATTCACTCCCGGGCCCATAAAATACCCCCAAGAAGGGGTGGAAAATTGAGTTTCAGATGCCAGATGCTCGACCATGGTATACCTATGTATTTTTCGACTAAATCCGAATTTGAGGTCAAAAAAATATACACCCCTAGAATTTACCTCCGGGCCCAAAAAATACCCCTAAGAGGAGGTGGGGAATTGAGTTTTAGGTGCCATGGTTAAGCATCTGGCATCTGGAACCCAATTTTCCAACCCTTCTCAGGGGTAGTTTTTGGGCACAGGGGTGAACTCCAGGGGTGTAGAATTTTTTTTGAGCTCAAATTTAGATTCAGAGTCAGAAAATACATAGGAATACCAAGGTTGAGCATCTGGCATCAAAAACTCAATTTTTCACCCTTTCTTAGGGGTAGTTTTTGGGCCCGGGTGTGAAGTCCAAGGATGTAGATTTTTTTTTGACCTCGAATTCGGATTCAGCGTGGAAAAATACATAGGAATATCATGGTCTGTCTCAAGGGTCTCGACCTTTTTTTGTGGGGCTGTGTTATTTTCCTTATATGTGGCCTATTCCACGTGGATTCAGACAACGGTGACTGCACTATGGTCACGGATTTGGGTGAATTAGGTTTTATGGGTACCTTATGACACCAGAAATAGATCCCCAATTGGATTTTTTCGAAAGACGCATAGATTTAAAGGTATGATTTTTTTTCCTAAAACGAAGATTATTATAAAAATTGACTTTGCCGTATAATAACTTTAAAACTATTAGAAATATCCAAAAACGGTTTTCAACATTAGAAACATCGTCAATTTCTTGACAAGACTCAATTTTTTTATATTGATAGTGTTTTGTTTTTTTTAGATATTAGCTTAAAACTTTACACTTACATATCTCAAAAAACCCACCCTTAATATTTTTTTAAATTTTAGGATATAATTTTGACTATGTCTACTTTCAATATACTAAATTACTGAAACGCACATTTTTGTTATTTTTTTTTATTTTCAATAGAATGTCAAAAATTCCAAAATTCTTGTCCTTTTTTCCAATTTCTTGAAGTTATAATCAAAGTAGGTCGGATAAAAGTCATTATTTCTTTTTTTTTTTTTTTTTATAACTTTGACACCTGTCATTGTAGTTTTAATACCGAATTTTATTTGTAAATACAATTTTTGTATTTATATGGCCACCATTGATATTCAATACTTTACTTGCGATATTAAATACTACAATGTAAGTATTGTTTATGATATCTTCTCATATTGACAAAACACAACGTGCTGGTACATTAAAGGTACCAAATTTTTTGTTGTTCCAAATTTTGGAACACCAAGCAGCATGTGTTTATTAGTACTAGCATGTTGTAGTAAAAAATTACTGTAACATTTGGTAAAGTATATCACACTTATAGTATGGTATACTTTAACTTGTTGTTAAGTTGTATTATTGATCTAATTAGTTTAAAATATGATACAGTCGGGGCCGTAGTGAAAAATATTTCGTGGGTGGGAAGAAGGTCAAAAATTACAACTTTTTTAGCCTAAATTTGCAACTTTTTTCTTTGACAAAAAGTTAATGACTAAAAAAAAGTCCCCACCCTTTCATTCTTCTTTCACTTTCGTGAAATATGCAACTTTTATATTTTGAATTCATGAAATATGCAACTGTTCTGATTTTAAGATAGGTGGGGGAGGCTCCCCCCATAGCTTCGGCTTGCAACCACACACAATTACACACTGACAAAATAATCAATTCTTTTTTCTTACTTTTCTCTGTATTATTACTAACCAAAACTTTAATGAATACTGTAACATACCTACTTTAATAATAATATAATAATATTAATAATAATGATAATGATAATGATTAATGATAATGATAATGATAATGATAATGATAATGATAATGATAATGATAATGATAATGATAATGATAATGATAATGATAATGATAATGATAATGATAATGATAATGATAATGATAATGATAATGATAATGATAATGATAATAATAATAATAATAATAATAATAATAATAATAATATAATATATTTTATTGCTTTTACAAACCTCGCTATTTTAAAGTAAAAAAAAGACATATAAATTATATTCAATTTATTTCTGATGCGATACTGACAAACCAATACCAGCTAAGGTAAAGTCTATTTTGGCACCTATATAAAAAGCAAAATAATATATAATAAATCTAAAAAATATTTACATATATAAAATAATACTGAACAACAAACTTAATAGTCAAATAAAAATTATTTAAATATGTATTGTTTTAAATATGTGGGCATTTAAAAAGGTCTTGCTTTAATGTACACATTTAATAATGTAAAATGGGTCTATGTTAAAAATTATTCTATATAAGTATTATAAACATAGTTGATACTTTCATTATAATAACAAGGTTGGACAACTGGAATTTTAAATTATTTTTAATTTTTGGTGAGTTTGTTTAATAAATACTCATGCCTGTTATTGTAATGAAAGTATCAACTCTGTTTATAAAACTATTTTTTATAAAACTATCATAATATTTTTTTTTATATAACAAAAGTCTACGAGAAAAAATAACATTCTCTGTCCTCTGGTTCTAACCCATCATTTCCTATGTTTTTTTGATGCGCTGAAACCGATTTCACCATAAAAAAAGACTCATCTCGCATTTTTTTCATAAATTGTATAAAAAGTGTATAAATTTCAATAATTATACACTTGATATACGATTTGTGGAAAAACTGCTCGATGTATCTTTTTTTATGGTGAAATCGGTTTCAGCGCACCAAAAAACATAGGAAATGATGGACAGATATTTCTTTTTTGTAGACTTGTGGAAACTAAATAAGGGGTTAGTCAGAAATAAGTTCGAGAATTTTAAGGGGCGATTCTACATTAAAAAATGAAGAAAAGTTCCTATATAGATTGGTCCAGAAAGTAGTTTTTATTTAATATCTCTGGATTCCTATGAACCACAGTAACATATAAAGGATTTTCACTTTCGGGTTTAGACCGTATTGATGGAAAATCCATCTTAGTGGCCGTGAAAGCTTGAAATATAACACAGTAACATGCTTGATAAACGCAATCATTTAAAATCTAACACAGTAACAAGCTTGATAAAGGCAATCAATGTAATTTTTATTTGAAAATTTAAATCAGGGACGTGCAAAATGGAGGGCGATGTCACTTTTTTTATCTGTAGATTTTTGGACATTTTCTTGATAAAATTAAATTAAAAATACATTAAAAGGGAACTCATTAAGTAATACTAGGTAGGTCCAATTATTCTCGAGAAAATTGCAGTTAAAGGGAAAATTTCACTTTCTGAACATCAAAAATAGGCACTAAAAAATGCACCAATAAAAAATTTAATACCGTAGGGTAATTCTACATTAAGAACTGCGAAAAAAAGCTCGTATACATGTAGGTTCGAAAATTAGTTTTAAGAGTACTACGGCCTCTTTTTTATATTACATTACATTTTTGTTTAACCTCGTACTTTTCTACTTAATTAAGCATCCTCTAAGTCCAGGACTTGTGTGGGCTAGTAGTAGAGGGAACCACCGGCTTTAATTGACTTTCGAACCAATTTATAGGGAGTGTCCGCTTCACTTACGCCTTCGCCAAATTTCAATTATTAATTAACTGAAAAAGGCAAATCGGCGCCGGTGAGAATCGAACTCACGCTAGTCCACTACACCAATCCTCCCATAAAAATACTTTTTAAAGGACCGTAGCTACGCATAGCTTCCTTAAAAGCGATTTGTGGATATTTGTGTATGCCTGCAGTATGGAAACTTTTATTGGCTCGTTTGTTAGTTCCTATTTTGGATGCTCAGAACGTGAAATTTTCTGGTTAACGCCAATTTTCTCGAGAACGGTTGGACCTACGGTATTACATAATTATAATTTTCTTATATAAGGAGTTCTGTTTTGAAGTATTTTTAACCAAAGAATCATATTTTATTAAGAAAATGTCAAAAATATATACAGATAAAAAAGTTTAGGGCAAAAAATTGATATCGCCCCGCCATTTTGCACGTTAATTTTAACAAATAAAAATTACACAAAAAAAATAGCCGTTATCAACGTGCACGTGCAAAACCTCTATACTGCTATTCATAGGGTTCCAGAGTTATTAAATAAAAAGTACTTTTTAGATGTGCCTACCCTTAGGAGGGTCGTAGCTTCCAACCTTTATAAGACCTTTTTTCATATTTTTTAATGTAGAATTACCCCTTAAAATTTTCTAACCTATTTCTGAATAACCCTGTATATACAGGCTGGTCCATTTATCATGACAATTCTCAACATTTTAATAACTGCTAGTTATATAAAAAAAAGTCTTAAACAATGTTATAAGACCTTAATGGAAGCACAAAATGGTGTATATTTGGAAGAGGGGGTTGTGATACATATAATTTTTAATTTTTGATGCAGGTATTTTTTGCGATTTTCTTAGATTTTCTTTTTAAATGTTTATTTATATCATTTAAAATTTGTTTAAAAGTATAATCGGTGTTAAGCAAAAATCTTCTAACCTACATTGTATTACATATAAGTTAGACGATTTTTGCATAACACCGCCCAATTTACGTTTTCGTGTCATGCAATTAATCATTTAACAAAAATTATTTGATTTTTTTAAGAATTTTGACGAAAATTTCTATTTTCAACACCGGCACAATCATTTTTAACCCCCTCAAAAAAAAAAAAAAATAACAAAATAAAAATTATAATACATGGTAAAATTAAGAATTTTACGAGCTTTAAAATAATTTATCACAGGTTCCTTTACTTTAAAAAAATGTTTTCCCTTAGCTCCTTTATACCTCCTAAATAAATCAGATATACATCATTTTATGCTACCATTAAGCTCTCGTAATTTTTGTTTAAATCTTTGATAAGATACAAAAAAAAAATGCAAAAAAATTAAATATCTGCACCAAAAATTAAAAATTATATTAAAAAGTTAATCTTATTAAAATGTTAAGGAATGTCATGATAAATGGACTACCCTGTACTGTTAAATTTTTTCTAACTTTCACCCAGGGAAAGAGGTGAGGGGAGGATGGTACTGAAAAGAACGTACTTGTTCTATAGGCGACTTTGCATTCCTCGAATTCTTGTCAGGTGACAATTGGAAAAACTCAGACAGTATATATAAATTAAAAGCTAATCCTATATATTTTTTTTTATAAATAAGTAAGCCTAAAAACCACTTCAAAATTAAAGATTCTATTTTACCTTAATTTAAGCAAAAATATAACGCGTCCTTATTTTTGTCAAATTACAAAATAAATATCTTTAAATTTTTTATTTTGAAATAATTCAGCATAACCTGTTCCTAATACCAAAAACTAATATTATCAATAGTTTGTTTTTTTTTAAGTATCACAATAAAAACAATACAGTTCAACACGGTTCACCTGGGCGATTTTAAATGAAAAGTTCGTGAACCCCTATATTTTTTGGACTAAAACATACCTGATGACGTAAGGAATCAATTCCCATTTGAAAG
This sequence comes from Brachypterus glaber, assembly GCA_958510825.1. Classification (NCBI taxonomy): domain Eukaryota; kingdom Metazoa; phylum Arthropoda; class Insecta; order Coleoptera; family Kateretidae; genus Brachypterus; species Brachypterus glaber. The sequence continues at coordinate 19,393,045 of OY294046.1, forward strand.
AAAATCGTAAAAGATACACTTTTTAAACAGATAAGAAAACGTTTTTTTGAGTAATAGTCAAAAAATCCCAATTTTCAAAATGGAAAACTTTCTCTTGCTCAAAAGTTGCTCCTTAGTAAAAAAATTAAGGGGAGGGGGGGATATAATTTTTTTAGTTTCTCACAATAATTGTGAGAAATTATTAGTATTGTTTCTAAATATTACCAAAGAAACCCTCCAAAATTCAATTTTATATACAATCAGTTTTTATCCGAAAAACAGATACCGATTTTTTCAAAGTTTGAGTGCTAAACATTAATCGATTTGGTTCATTTTTGAGTGGCCACCGAAAATCGGGATTTTTTGACACCCTATTATTAGTTTTTTATGTGTCTAAAAAAGAGTATCTTTTACGATTTTCTTTCAAATGGGAATTGATTTCTTATGTCATCAGGTATGTTTTAGTCCAAACAATGTAGGGGTCCACGAAATTTTCATTTAAAATCGCCCAGGCGAACCGTGTCGAATTTATAACAATTACAAGACATAAGGCATATTCCAGGGAGAATATCTTTCTGATGAGAATAAAGGGGCTATGTTGCAAAAAGTTAATTAAAAGAAAAGATTTATAAGCCACAATTGAATAATGTAATAGACAGTTTATCAGATAATATTTTTACCTGTTGTTACCTGTTGCCATAATGTCTATTATTAATACTACTTTTTCAAAAATGCGACACAGTCTCTTTATTCACATGTCTTTGTAATATTAAATTTACTTATTATATAAATAACTGTTAACATTTATATATTTGTAGGTACAGTTGTGGCATTAAATATCGGGACAACCTCAACAAAAATCGTGTGATTTTTATATTTTTTTCATGGATTAACATGGGATTATTTTAAAAATTAAAAAGTAGGTTACTTCGTTTTGACATAACTGAATTATTTAGTTGAAGTTTACTGCAAATAGATTTGAGTTTAAGAGTTCATTACTGAAGAGCCGCACTGAGGTAAGCGAAAAAAAATTCCTAGTACACGGCAACTGCACCTTGATTTTCTCGGTTTTTCTTATATAATTAAAAATTGCTTCGCTATCCATTGTAGCTTTTGACCACCGATGATCCGTTTTCGGTTTGATATAAGAACGTAATGTTTTCTCAATAAAACATTTCTTAAGAAACAGATCTATTTCTTGAACTGTTTTCACTAAAATTAAACCTCATCCATATCTCCTAATACTAAGAACGTCTGAGCATTTTTTCTCTTAAATTTCCACGATAAGTAAACTCATTTTAAATTAGAATAAAGATAAAAAACACTTTTTTTACAAACTACTCATATACACCAAAAAATAAACAAACATCTGACATATTTTGACGTTTTCTAAAAGATGACACAAGACCCACTATAATCTTAGATTATTAATCTATGAAAAATTGTTTGTCCCGATATTTAATGCCACCACTGTATTTAACATAGGCCCTTAAATTAACTAAAAGAAATATCTATACCTACTATTATTTTTATGTCTAATAGACATTGTCTATAATTCACTCTATTCTTTTTCAACGTCAGTTCAATGATTAAAATAGCAATATTAATTCAAAAATTCTAAATATCAAATAGAAGAAATATTTAAAGCTGGTCTTAAGTAATGCAGTTTTGACGATAATTATATAAGCAACAATCTTGCTTATGGCAAGTCTAAATTTATCAGTCAAATACGCTAAATAAAGAATTTAGAGATTCGATTGGTTAATTTATTCTTGCATATCGCCAAAATTCTATAATGTAAGAATAGCTTTATAGAAAAAAATGGAGTATATTTACATTTAAAATGACCTATTATCGACGGCAAATATCACTTTATTTGTTTTTTTTTTAATACCTTTTCATATTTTTTAGTATACCAATTTAAAAATAGTATACTAACTTAAAAATAACACGAATATCTTAAATCAGCTCATACATGTATACAACACAAAAAATTATTCTCTTATACTTATGATCATTTTTTGTTTTAACAAGAAAATTATAAACTTGAGAAAACCTAAATTTTTATATCATTTATCTGATACAGAAAAAACGGTATAAAGATTAAAAATCTTTTTTTTTTCATAGTTATATATAGTTATATATAGTTATATTACTCATTGGCAGAAGATTCTATGGTTTTCCGCTCCAACGCGAGTTACTGGACACCCTGTATATAGGTATAAAGATACCTATATACAGGGTTATTCAGAAATACGTTCGGGAAATTTAAGAGGTAATTCTACGTTAAAAAATATGAAAAAAAGTTCCTATAAAGGTTGGTCCGGAAATGAGCCCTAAGGGAGCTGCGCCCGTTCCAAGAGGACATACTGAATGGGGAACAAAAAAAGCACCAATAAAATTTTAATGCTGCAGGGCGATTCTTTATTTAAAACTGAGCAAAAAAGTATTGTTCACCAAAACACGTACACTTAATATTAAAGGAGTCAGCCTTCTAAAAAGTAAAATTTTTCGTGGCACAAAATGTTAGTTCCTCTTAATTGCATTTTTTTTGTTACACTATATGACATTTTTAACGTATTTTTACTGAAAATATTTTACAAAAAATCCAAAAAAATAAACATAAAAAAGGTTGGGGCAAAAATGTGTTAAGCCACACATATTTTGTCCGTCTAGGCACGCCTCTGGATAAATTGAAAAAAATTAATTAACATAAACTTATTGCCCTTATTAATACTAGTATATATAAAAAAGCTCGTCGCTCTAGCTTAAAGGGTACAAAAGTTATTAATTAAAAAACTTATTTTTATTACAATTTTAAAGAGGCGTAGCTCCCTTAGGACTCATTTCTGGACCAACCTTTATAGGAACTTTTTTTCATATTTTTCAATGTAGAATCGCCTCTTAAATTTCTCGAACTTATTTCTGAATAACCCTGTATAGGTATAAAGATACTTATATACAGGGTGTATTTGAAATAGCGTAGGAAATTTTAACAGGTGATTCTACATGATAAAATATGACAAAAAGTTCCTATAAACATATGTCTAAAAACGCGTCATAAGGGAGCTACGCACCTTTGAAGTTGGCTAAAAAAATCGGTTTTTATTTAATAACTCAGGAACCCTTTGAGATATATTAACGAGGTTTTGCACGTGAATTAGTCCTAATAAGGTCCATCTTTGTATGTCATTTTCACGTACTTATTTAAACCAGGGGTGTGCGAAACGGGGGGGCCTTATCAGTTTTTTTTCCCAAACTTTTTTCTGTGTAACTTTTTTGCAATTTAATTTTTGAAATATAATTCCTCAGGTCAAAATACATAAAAAAGTAACTCTTGTTGTAATAGTGTAGGATTAACCGTTTTCGAGAAAAGTTCATTTGAAGGTGAAATTTCACGGTTCAAGGACGAAAAATTAAATACTAAAATGTCGAAAACCAAAATTTTAATGATGCAATATTATTCTACATCAAAAACTAAGAAAAAAAGTTTCCATACATGTAGGTCGAAAAAACGCTTTTAAAGCTACCATAGCCCTTTAAAAATGGTGCTTATTTAGGACCATAGCTCCATTAGGATTCATTTTTGGAAGTACCTGTATATGAGTTTTTTTTCTTAGTTTTTAATGCACATTCGCCCTGCATCATTAAAATATTGGTTTTCAACATTTTAGTATTTAATTTTTCGTCCTCGAACCGTGGAATTTCACCTTCAAATGAATTTTTCTCGAAAACGGTTAATCCTACAGTATTACAACAAGAGTACCTTTTTTATGTATTTTGACCTAAGGAATCATATTTCAAAAATAAAATTGGAAAAAAGTTACACAGAAAAAAGTTTGGGACAAAAAACTGATAAGCCCCCCCCCCCTTTTCGCACACCCCTGGTTGAAATAAGTACATGAAAATAACACACAAAAACGGGCCTTGGTAGGATTAGCTGACGTGCAAAACCTCGTTGATATATCTCAAAGGGTTCCTGAGTTATTAAATAAAAACCGATTTTTTTTAGCCACTTTCAAAGGGGCGTAGCTCCCTTATGACGCATTTTTAGACATATGTTTATAGGAACTTTTTGTCATATTTTATGATGTAGAATCATCTGTTAAAATTTCCGACGGTATTTCAAATACACCGTGTATATAGGTATAAAGATACCTATATATAGGTATAAAGATACCTATATATAGGTATAAAGATACCTATACATAGGTATGAAGATAATATGTATAAGGCTATAGTCTTATCTCTTAGTAAAATATATGTATATGTGCGTCGTATTGGATTTAATCTCATTTACACATTAAATCACTAAACTCCATCAAAGAATTCTAACATACAATAAGGTTAGGTTTGGTAGGTTAGATTAGGTAGTAGTTAATTTAATAAAAAGGTAATAGAAGTATTAAAAAAAAAATAGTTAATTTTTCTTTGGCAGGAACATAACCGTTAGTTTAATAAATTATATTCAGTTATTTTTTTTACATTTACCTCAGAATTGTATTGTTATTACAATTACTCGATATTGCTGTGATAATATGATAAAATACGATTTTTGTATCTTACTGATTTCCAACTGAATGGTTTATATGCTTTGGAAATTTCAAGATTTTAGAGGTGTCCGTATTAATTAACCTGTCAAAGTTGAAATAAAAAAGAATCGATACATCCGTTCTAAACCGTTGTATATCAAAACTAGGTCAATTCGAGAAGTGACCATGTACTCTGAACGCTTTAGAGCGCTACGGTGAATAGATACCTTATTGAACTTGCCTGGCCAGAGTCTGACCGTCAGATCTAGGAGTCTAGGTATCATTAGCTGTGTTCCATAAGCTCAGCGAAAGTGAGAAAAAGTCAGCAAAAAGAAAGAGGGGAACACCAAATAAATAATAACCCGACGACCTTTTAAATGTTGATAAATTGTAATTAAAGAAAGTATTTTTAATTATATCTACTGTTTTCGTGAACTATTTGACATAAATCTAATCTCAGCGGTAGAATCGATCGCTTAAATTCTCTGCCAGCGAAATTCAGCAAACAGCTGAAACTTAACAGATGACGTTGACAGTTGAACGCTCTTATTTTGGCTGAGTTCCTGTGAGCTCTATTGAAAGCACCTATTATGATGGGAGTAATACTTTCACAGCCATAAAACGCAAAAAAAATAGGGCTTAATTCAGGCGCAAGGCGGCGTAAATTTTAGAGAAAAATAATTGATGGAGTCTAAACACTATATTACGTCAGAACTTAACCCATTATGGACTACCGTCTAAATATTCATATAGATTTACAGATTTTTGTAAGGAGAATTTTAAAATGCATGTACACTCCCGGACATTAAATTCCGGACACCTAAAAAATTGCCATTTTTTAAATTCAAATATTACGAAAACTAATTAATGGATTTGACTGATTCTTTTTTAGTTTTAAAACTCAAACATTCTCTACTTTTGTTTGTATTAAGAATGATTAAAAAATGTATTTTTGTATTAACAGCAACAAAAAATGTACAACTATGTTTTTTGCCCCATCTTCATGGTACGCCACTGCAACTGTTTATCAAATATTTAAGGTCTCTCTTATTGCCTCAGTTTTAATGAATATTTTCTTTTTTACTTTTTTATATTTCTACTTCTGGTTTAGGAGATATCACGATTTTCCTAAAAGTTGTCATTTTTTCCGTTAACTCAAAAAGTACTAAATCAGCAGAATTGTCGTTTTTTATTTGAAGCTCATGTCTTTTACTTCTTCGTCTACAGTTTCTTGATCCCAGGGTAACTTTCTATTGCCGTCTGACGGAGGCTTAACGGTGATTTCGCAGAACTGCCGCCGGATGGAGCGACCCTATTTTTTCTTCTACTCAAGTTTATCAAACCCAATTTATGGTTTTGATAAATTTAATTAGAAGAAAAACGTAACTCGGTTAAGCTTCAAATTTAAAGCACAGTATCAATCAAATTCATGTAGTACTTTTTGAGTTAACTGAAAAAATTACAACTTTCGAGAAAATCGTGATATATCCCAAACCAGAAGTAAAAATATAAAAAAGTAAAAAAGAAAATATTCATTAAAACTGCGGCAATAAGAGAGACCTTAAAAATTGCAGTTGCAGTGGCATACCATGCAAGTCATAGAAGATGGGACAAAAAATATAGTTGTACATTATTTGTTGCTGTTAATACAAAAGTACTTTTTTAACCATTCTAAATAAAAACAGAAGTAGAGAATGTTTAAGCTTTAAAACAAAAAAAGAATCAGTCAAATCCCTTAATTAGTATTGGAAATAATTGAATTTAAAAAATGGAAATTTTTTAGGTGTCCGGAATTTAATGTGCGGGAGTGTAGTTTCCAAATTATTTATTTATGGCATATGCAAAAATTATGTTTTTTTTTATTTCTAGCGAGTAAATTGTTTACATTTTACTACTAATCTCGTTTAACAAGCGAAAACGTAAAAAAATGATTTTTTTTAGTAAAAATGACTTATTTGGACTAATAATGGTAATATCTGATAAATATTTCATATATTACTCAATAAATTCATGGGTCAGTCCTTAATGGGTTAATATAGCTGTTATGTATGAGGTAAATTTGATTCAATTAGATATCAAGGCTGATTAAAGACATCTGTGAAAAATAAAATTAATTATCTTTAGGTGATTTTTTCAATATCATTAGACTTTGTGGGTCGGCAAGACTGTAGGTTTCGGCTTCAAAAACTGGCGGATATAACATTCCAGGATAGTCGGCTTGTGGGCTAATATTTACAGAAGAAGTAGTTTCAGTGTGGAAAGTGGGCGGAGAATTTTCCAGAGAATATTGACTTTCTGACGTCGGCACTGGCTGAAATTTAAAAATGAAACTTCTATACCTATCTGGTAGCATTAACGTGTGTTGATTGCAAAAAAATGAAAAATTTATATTTATATATAGGGTACTTATACCAGTACCTTCATCAGTAAACACGGTGTTCTAGAAGAACTTTTAAATGACATGACAACTTCCATTTTTTTTTCTTTTTGTAATTTGTTATATGAGCTCTAATTAAAAAAATAAGACCAAAATTTTAAAAATCGTTAGAGCCGTTTTTGAAAAAAATGTGTTTTTTTAGAAAATATCTCTGATATTTCAAGCTAACATACTTGGTTTGCCCTCGATGTCTCGGATTTTGACCAAACTTGGCATAGTGGTACCACTATAGTACCTAAGCACTCCATCCAATTTTTTGTCAAAACGGTTCATCCGTTCACTATACTGGGGGTCCCACCAAGTTCTTGATATAGCCTATCTCCGTTATTTGAAAAGGTATTAAAATTTGCAAAATCAAATCCAAAGAAGATTTGACTGACTTATTCAAAACCGCCCCTTGCTTACCCACTCCCTTGAAACTACCCCCAAGTTCTGTTTTTCAAATAGCTACCCCCAATTCTTATTAAAGACTATGAAAGTACACTTTATTCTGAATTCAACCATTTATTATAAGTGGTATCTTAGATTTTAAGGAGCTCTAAATAAAAATTATTATTTATTAATAGAAGGGTAGTATTTAAAACAAAGTTGCGGGTAGTTCCAGGAGAGTGGAGAGAGTTATTATGAGTTGGTTTTGGATATATTAATTAATTTTCTTTTGGGTACAATTTAACGTAAGTTTTTGGAAAATTTTCTGGTTAAATTTAAAATGAAATGTGCTTTCATATTCTTCAGTAAAATATGGGAGTGCTATTTAAAAAACTAGTTGGAGGTGGTTCCAAGAGGGTGGGTTAATAAGTGGTAGTTTTGCATATGTCAGTAAATTCTACTTTGACTCCAATTTAATTTAATTTATTTTTTTAACTTTTTTATCTTTTTAAGTAATGGGGATATAGCCCGTCTAAAACCTGGTGGGACTTTATTATTACTAAACTTTTTTCTAAAAGGGACAGTTTTCCAGAATGGATAAATAATAATTGTTATTGGAAGCCCCTAAAAGAATAAGATACTATTTATAATACATGGTTTAATTCAAAATGAAATGTAATTTCATATTCTTAGATAAAAATGGGGGTGGGAGGTGTTATTTGAAAATCAGAGGGTGGGGTGGTTATAAGGGAGTGAGTAAGCAATGGGGGGGGTTGAATAAGTCAATAAAATCTTCTTTGGCTCCCCTTATTTCTACAAAAAAAAATACCTTTTCAAATAACGGAGATATAACTTGTCTAGAACCTGGTTGGTGGGACACCCGGTATCGTGAACGGATGGACCGTTTTGAAAAAAAATTAGAAAGTTTGGTCAAAATCCGAGACATCGAGGGCAAACCGAGTATGTTAGCGTGAAATATCAGAGATATTTTCTAAAAAACACATTTTTTTCAAAAACGGCTCTAACGATTTTTAAAATTTTGGTCTTGTTTTTTTAATTAGAGCTCATATAACAAATTCCAAAAAGAAAAAAAAATGGAAGTTGTCATTTCATTTAAAAGTTCTTCTAGAACAGTGTGTAAAATAACTTAACCCAGATCAGGGTTTCCAACAATTATCAATATTCAATTTCCCTGACTTTTGCCTGAAAAATATCGAGATTTTCCCTGATTCTTAAAACACTTAAATATATTCTGTACAAAAAAAATACTTATTGTATTAGTTTACTTTTCGATAAAAAATGGCTAAATGGCTGACTTTTCCAGACCGATTTTTCAAATACCTGACTTTTGTATGACACATAAATTAGTTGCTAGCTTTAGGTAGTTAAAAAAAATATTGTATGCACCACGAATGCAAGCTTTCTTTAGTGTTTTGACTGATTTTTTGCCTCGAATCCATCTTAGTCTCAGTCTTAGTTCGCATAATGGGTGCATAATATACTACAGTTCCGAACATTAAATTCCGAACACCTAAAAAATGCCATTTTTTAAATTCAAATATTTCGTTTGGACTTTTTAATGGGTTTGACTGATTCTTTTTTTGTTTTAAAGCTTAAACATTCTCTACTTTTGTTTGTATTAAGAATGATTAAAAAAGTATTATTGTATTAACAGCAACAAAAAATGTACAACTATGTTTTTCGCCCCATCTTCTAGGATTTGCATGGTATGCCACTGCAACTGTTTATCAAATTTTTCTCTCTTATTGCCGCAGTTTTAATGAATATTTTCTTTTTTATTTTTTTATATTTTTACTTCTGGTTTAGGAGATTATTTTCCAGAAAGTTGTCATTTTTTAGTCAACTCAAAAAGTACTAAATTAGCAGAATTGGATGGAGTGACCCTATTTTTTCTTCTACTCAAGTTTATCAAACCCAATTTATGTTTTTAATAAACTTGATTAGAAGAAAAACGTAACTCGGTTAAGCTTCAAATCAAATTCATGTAGAACTTTTTGAGTTAACTGAAAAAATGACAACTTTCAGGAATATCTCCTAAACCAGTAGTAAAAATATAAAAAATAAAATATTTATTAAAATTGCGGCAATAATAAAGACTTTAACAATTTGATAAACAGTTGCAGTGGCGTACCATGACAGTCCTAGAAGATGGGACAAAAAACATAGTTGTACATTATTTGTTGCTGTTAATACGAAAAAAAAAAAATAATCATTCTTAATACAAACAAAAGCCGAGAATGTTTAAACTTTAAAACAAAAAAATAATCAGTCAAATCCATTAATTAGTTTTCGAAATATTTGAATTTAAAAAATGGAAATTTTTTAGGTGTCCGGAATTTATTGTGGAGTGTATTGGAGTGTATTACTTACCGTTGGTGACGTACTGGGCCAACTCAAATCAGTCTTGGAATCATTCTTCCTATTGTAAAACGCCCTGTGCAATTTTGGACTTCCAAATAAAGTCTTTTTACTACCATCAGATTTATTCCCAAAAAACTTGTTTAATTTTCCACAACTCTTTTGACTTTTTTCGTCCAAATTCAACTCGAATGCAAACATGGCTTTGGATTTTGGATCAGTGCCCAAAGGAAGAGACATTGGAGTGTACTGGGTGACAGACTTTAAACGCATTTTAGAGCTATCAGAAACTTTAGACGTATATTTGAGACTATTGGATTTTTCTTTTTCCTTACTCTTTACGCCTTTTTTGGGTGTATCATGGTACATTCTGTCATCCAGTGTACGATTTTGAGCAAAATGAACGTCATTGGTCGTCTCAGGACATCTGATCATTTCGTATGAACAATTTTTACCTCCAAAAACACTTTTTTCCGACGTATACTTTTGGCCATACTCATCAAAAGGAGTATACGTTTCTTGCATTTTGTGTTGTCTTGGTAAAGATCGATTTAGCTTGTGTTCATATATCTTCGTATTTGGGTCGTAATTTTTACTAGATGATTTTGGATATGTAGCAGTTTTACTCTCAAAATCCTGTTGGTGTTCCTCCTTATGGTGTGATTTTTTGAGTGAGCCTAAACGTTTTCCAAAACAACTGGTGTCTTGTTTGTCAGGTTTGTGATCATGTTTGTCGTTTCTGTGGGTGCTAGAGCTGGAAGATTGTCTGGAATGAGTGGGTTTTATAGGAGATTCTGGTGGTTTTTCGTCTACAACTTTTTCTTTCGGGCGAATTGGTACTTCACCTGAAAATTAAGTAAAAAACACCTTACACATACATTTCATTTTTTTAATTTTTATAAAATTTCTATACAAGGTGTATTTGAAATAGGGTCCGAAATTTTAAGGTGTGATTCTACATCATGAAAAATGAAAAAAAGTTCCATTAAACTTATGTCTAATACGTCGTAAGGGAACTATCCCCTTCGAAATAGGCTAAAAAAATCGGTTTTTATTTAATAACTCTTTGAGATATAGAAATGATGTTTGGCACGTGAACTAATCTCAATAAGGCCCATCTTCGTATGTTACTTTCATGTACTTATTTTAACCAGAGGTGTACGAAACGGGGGGGGGGGCTTATCAGTTTTTTGTCCCAAACTTTTTTCTGTTTAACTTTAGTGTAATTTTCTTTTTGGAAAATGAAAAGGTCAAAATACATATTTGTTTAACCTCGTACTATTCTACTTAATTAAGCATCCCCTAAGTCCTGGACTTGTATGGGCTAGTAGTAGAGGGAACCACTGGCTTATACTGACTTTTGAACCAGTTTATAGGGAGTGTCCGTTTCACTTATCGCCTTCGCCAAATTTCAATTATTAATTAACTGAAAAAGGCAAATCTGCGCCAGTAAGAATCGAATTCACGCTTGTAGACTTGCTATGTACACGCGCTAGCCACTACGCTGTGCCTCCCATAACATAAAAAATATATTTTTCGGGGACCCCATTTCACCACCTTTTTGAGGCTTCTAGCATCTAAAGGAACCCGATCCAGGACCTGGCGATTTGCAAGTAGCTTAATTTTAATGTACTTTAAGACATATACATATAAAAGACAGCTGGGAGCAAATAATGAAATAAAAATAATCACTAGCTCTTAGACTATACCCATTAATTTAATAAAGATATTTTTTATGAAATTCAAAGCTTTACTTACCGTAAACTACATCAGGTTTGATCAGATGAAAATTCTTTGCCATTTCCTCCGCCATGATGTGTGGATTCAGCTTTCGTTCTTCATTCTGCTTGATCATCAACTGTTCTAAAGTCATAAAACCCGTTAGATTTTCTCCGATCATCGTTTTACTAGGACTTTTCTTCGGCATCGGAAAACTAGGAACGTTGTGAAACTCATTGACGTTACATAAACTAGGGTTACTGGCATGGATATAGTTAATAGGTTGAGTTTTGGCAAGTTTAGGTTTGTCTAAGTTTTTCACTGGAACATGTTCTATAGTCAGGTTGGGAACACTGATGTTTTGAGATTGTAGAAGGTTAGGATGGGAAAAAAGTGGAACATGAGACGTGAAATTATCGGTAGTTACGCTTGTGTTTACGTCATTAGGCCTGAATTTTCGGTACGACTGGTACTGGGCGGTTGGAACTGGAACAGGTGAACCTTTAGTACTGCTGCTACTTGTACTTTTATGAAAAAACCATTTTCGGTCTAAACTGGTACTGCCGCTTTGACTACTATTATCGTTATTACTAGTTTTCTTTGAACCAAACTTTTTTAAACTTCCAAATTTTCGTATAGCATCCGATTTTTCCGCGTTTGAGGACTTTGGTTTTTCAGAGTCCGATTCGTCAGTTTCTGAATACAGGGCAATGTTTTCCTGAGTTTTAACTGTTTCGTTGTGCAGTGTTGCCGTCCTTATTAGTTCGATCCATTGTTGCAAAGATTCGGCATCGTCAGCAGAAAAGTAAAATACCGTACCAGTGTGGTAGACTTTGAATGCGTTAGATTTTGATTTAACCTAGAATTAAGATTTACATAGAGTTCGTGTCAAAAGTCTGCCCTTCCTTTAACTTTTGAATGGCTTAAGAAATCAACTTGAAATTTAAAACACGTAAATAACATTTATGTTAATATATTATGTTATGTTAATTTATGTTACAATATAACCAAAATATTTTTTGGTATATATTTGATATTTTAAGGAGACGCAATAGAGGCAGGGGGCAAGAGAACAATGAAAAGGAGGGTCGTGGATATTTTAAAGCTCATGAAATTCTCTGTCATTTATTTTTTTTTTATTTTTTCAACATTTAAAAAAGTACTAAAAATGGGAGTTTTCGTCAATTTTTTTTTAAAAATCTTTTAAAAATGTTTAATAATAAATTTCATGATACAAAAACCTAAATTATACTTTTAATTAATTTTAAATTATATAAATGAAATTAAAAAAAATGGCACTTTTTAGCAAAAATATTGAAAATTAAATAAAATATAAATTAAATTAAATAGTTAAAAAGAGAGTTTAATAAGCTTTAAAATGATGTACCTATCGTGCCCCTTTCCCTTACTCCTTGTGCCCCCTAAAATATTGAATATTACCAAAAATTATTTGGGTTATCGATTGCGTAGAATGAAAAGCTCGTATATCGGTTTTCAATAAATTTGTCACTGACATTAAATGTCTTTGTCAAAACTTAAAAATGTAGGGGAGATTATATCACCATGTGCATATTTTTTTCTTGTAAGCCCTATTTTTCAAAAATAAATATATTTTACTTAAAATTTTGTCAGTATTCAAATTTGCTTTACATTTTGCTTTCCACCAAAATCTCGGAATACCTACTGTCCGAGAAGTAGCTGGAAAGCAGTCCTTGGATTGGTAAAAAAATCATGTTTTGTTTGCCTATTTTTGCGTTTTATGGCTTTATATGCAAAAACACATTTAAGTAAAAAAATCTGTCTGTAGGTCTGTCGGTACACAACTTAAACTATAAATTTCCCGATCCAATTTTTTTTTGTGATTATCGGGCCCGCGGGTTGGGAAAGTTTTTGGATGAAAATCTTGCATAACTTGAGAGAATCCGTAATAAACCAAAGAAGTGCACTGAAAAAAAATCTACAAAGCTACGAAATACATACGAAAAACTATTTTATCGATAACACAGGACCACAAAAAAAATAAAGTTTTTTCGGTACACAACTTAAACTATAAATTTCCCGATTCAATTTTATTTTATTTTATTTTTTATGATGAACTTATTCACCTTAAATAATAATTATTAATTTTAATTTGTTCAATTTGTGTGTCCTTCCACAAATTGAATTGAATTTTTAAACTGACATTGAATGTGAACGTCAATAGCTTTATACTATAGGGGAGATGAGATCACATATAATTTTTTAATTACCGATAAATAAAAGCAAAACCAAGGTAGCTTCTTTAACGAATATTATATCTAAACTGTATTAAGCAAAGGCAATGTTAAAAATGATCGAATTTTTGCCCCTCCGATAAAAGTTTATTAATAGTATTGAATAGTTATTTTGGTTCCAAAATAACTAAAAAATATTTTTAAATTGTTAAAAATAATCAAATTTTTGCTCCTCCAATAGAGGTTATGTGATATTATAAAATAGTAAAAATACTTATTTAGCCAAAAACAATCGGGAACAATGTTAAAATGTGCTATTGCGTAATCATTTGAAAACGATCCACCCCAAATACCTTGTAAACTAAGCACAATATAAAAATTAACAAATATTTCATTTTGTGCTTAGTTTGCGAGGTATTTGGTGTGGATTATTTTCGAATGATCACCCTACCATGTTAACGCAATAGCATATTTCAAAAACGTTCCCGATTGTTTTCGGCGAAATAAGCATTTTTTACAATTATTTTAGGACAAAAATAACTATTTTTTTCAATTAACTTTTATTGGACGGGCAAAAATTCAATGATTTTTAACATTGCCTTTGCTTAATAAAGTTTAGATATAATATTCGTTAAAGAAGCTACCTTGGTTTTGCTTTTATTTATCGGTAATTAAAAAATTATCTGTGATCTCATCTCCCCTATAGTATAAAGCAATTGACGTTCACATTCAATGTCAGTTTAAAAATTCAATATGTCAAAAAAATATCCGAGCTTTTCATTCTACGCGATCGTTATGTTATTTAGTTATTTCAAATTTTAAGTCGATATCTTAAGTCGGTTAAAAGTCAAAGAGGGGGCATTGTATATGTAATATATTATATCTGTGATTATCGTTTTCTTATTTTGAATATCAAAAAGCTTTATTTACGTAAAAAAATTATTTGATTCCTTGCTTTTTATGTAAACGCGTAGGTACACGGTCTATTTGAAATAGCGTAGGTGATTCTACATGATAAAATATGACAAAAAGTTCCTATAAACATATGTCTAAAAATGCGTCATAAGGGAGCTACGCCCCTTTGAAAGTGGCTAAAAAATTCGGTTTTTATTTAGTAACTCAGGAACCCTTTGAGATATATCAACGAGGTTTTGCACGTCAACTAGTCCTACCAAGGCCCGTTTTTATGTGTTATTTTCAAGTACTTATTTCATACAGGGGTGTGCGAAACGGGGGGGGGGGGCTTTTCAGTTTTTTGTCCTAAACTTTTTTCTGTGTAACTTTTTTGCAATTTTATTTTTAAAATATGATTCCTCAGGTCAAAATACATAAAAAAAGGTACTCTTGTTGTAATACTGTAGGATTAACCGTTTTCGAGAAAAAATCATTTGAAGGTGAAATTCCACGGTTCGAGGACGAAAAATTAAATACTAAAATGTTGAAAACCAAAATTTCTGTATTCTAATATGGCGGAATAATTTATTACAGAAATCTGTAATTTTAATTTAAAAATTCGCAAATTTAACAGATATCTGTAATTTCTGTATTTCGTTTGCGTAACCTTAGTTGTCTTTCACAAAGCACTAACCGTTTTAAAGCAAAAATCATAAATTATTCACAATACCAAAACCAAAATAATCAAAAATATTGTTTTGATGTATCTACAGATAAGCATAAACATAAACTAAAATAACACTGAATTCAGCCTATGGAGCCATTTACAAAAGCTTTGCCTGACTCGTCCCATTAGCCTTAAGTAAATACCTTTTTGATCAAATAAGAATTAGATAAGTGACAAATAAGTAGGAATTAACTTGAAATTTTAAATTTTGATCATGTTTGATAAAAATATTAGGACAAAATAAATAACGGTTTTTTTTATTTTTGAGACGTCCAGCCGTATATATGTTTACCTCATTAGCAACAGCTACGGTATATCCTGATAAAAAAATTAAGCAGGCAGCTCTAGGATCCTCCTTATTTTTAAAACCGTACAGACTGTTTCCAAGCAACACGAACCATCTTTTCTCCCAGTGTACATTTTGATTTTGTTTGCCTCGTAATCTTTGGAACAAAAATCCTTGATGATCTGGCGGGCTTAGGTCGTTTACGGAGACTTTTCTTCTTTCTGAAAAAGAAAATATATTTGATTTAACTTGTTGATGCTCAAATCATTTTTCTAATTAAAAAAAAAATACAAAAAAGGGTCTTAAATGGGGCCAAAAGGACTTTTATTTTATACTCCATTTAATAAGAGAATACCACTCTGACGTCACATTTATCTAAAAAAGATAAAATAGGAGTTTCTAAAGAAACAACAACGAAATTGTTGCTTTCGGACTCATCTTCAGTTTCGTTTCATCAGAAAACCTCAAGTCGTGTTTATTTTTTATCCCTAGAAAATCCCGCACTAGTGCGGATTGAAAAAATGGAGCGGAATCCCGCGGGATCGCACATTGCAGGATTACCTAGTGACGATATCTTCCGTCTTGCCCAGTCAAAGTTAATTTTTGTTTAAATTTAGCCACTTTTAAGTTGAATCCTTAAATTAAATTCTACTTTTTATTATTTTGGTGCTCAAATTGCTTTATTTGTATAAAAAAAATCCCTATTAAACACATAATAGTGAAAACTAACTTAATAACAAAACAGGAGGTTGTACCTGAGCTACTACTTACTACTTATTGGGGCATTACAAACTTTTTCACTCTTTGGCTTAAAATTAAAACTGTAACTGAGCCGACAGAGGATGTCGTCACAGGAAAAAATCTTTTGTTACAGTTTATTTTACACAAAAAAAAAATGTTTATCCCTGATCCGGAGGCGATTTTGAAAAAAAAGGTTTTGCATAATATAAACATTTGACTTTAAATATTCTACATTTTGTTTTTAAATCTATATACTTTCAGGAACTCATTTACTTAAGAATGAGTATTTAAGATATCGGGTTTGAAAGACATACCGTAGAATATTAATAATACTGTAACACAGTTAAAATTCAAAGAAAAAAAAAACATTTTAAATAAAATTTGCAGTAAATTTAGTTTAAACCAAAAATTAACGCTTTCAACGCCATCTCCATCCATAAGACCGAGCATTTTAGTTCCCAGCACGCAGACTCGCCTTAAGCCGAATAATTGAATAATTATTCGATCCCACAGTACCGAGAGCACATTTTCAACGGGAAATATATATTTGAATAGACTGAGCCGGCGCGCCGCGGCGCCCAGAGAAGTCTGTCGCACATCAGTTTCAGAATTCAAGGTTTTGAAATTGTGGATTCAAGATATTTGTTAGAGATTATTGTAACCGATGGCAACATTGCGGTCTGGGGGGAAAATGCACGTAAATGTACGACAATGTACGTAAAAGCGTTACGGCATCTTGTTAAATAATACACAATCAATTTAAAAGAACTTACTTGCAGTTAATGTATTTTTCTTCTTGCTCTTCCCCTTGTTAGAAATCATCGCTTTAACAATTGAATTCGTAGGCGAAACTTTAGTTTCAGTTAGGCCCTT
This sequence comes from Brachypterus glaber, assembly GCA_958510825.1. Lineage (NCBI taxonomy): Eukaryota > Metazoa > Arthropoda > Insecta > Coleoptera > Kateretidae > Brachypterus > Brachypterus glaber. The sequence goes on from OY294046.1 coordinate 19,410,194, forward strand.
TTGTATTTCATAATTAGAAGATGACTTTTGGACCTCATAATTCTTTGCCGTTTCGAAATTTGCCGATTTTGTGGATTCATAATTAGCGGTGCCTTTATAGGCAGCAGTATCAGCTTCATTGAAGTCCATTTTTGACTTACAGAGTGGAGTTGAAACAACTTTAGGATCAAAAAATTTTGGTGGCTTATCTTCGTAGACCATTTTGCCCATGATAGTACCCGTGCTCTGTATCCCAACATCTACCGAGGAGTTTGAAGGTTGCCTAATGTGCTCAATTTTTGGGGGTTCGGGAAATTCAAAAACAGGCCTAGTATTTTCGGTTCTTGGAGTGTGATTTTTGGCCAAATCTAATAAATTTTGAGGTTTTGGAGAGTCAGAAGGGTATGCAGGTTTTGGTATGTCTAAATTCCTTGGGGGAGGTTTCGGGGGTAAATCTTCCTGTATGTCCTCGTGCAACTGTTCTGTTAAATTCAAAAACTCTTGCGATTTTGTTATATCATTCTTTAAAATTTTTGGTGTGGTAGGAATAATCTCAACTATAGGTATTCCCAGTTCGTAAATAGTCTCAGTAAACGGTGTGTTATTTTCTTGAACCTTAATAGGAAAAGTTACTGGTTCATTTTCTATTATATTTGGATTAATAGCTTCAATTACAATTGCTGTTTCTCTATTTTCATTTGTTGTCATTTTAGGAACTACATCCGGAAGTTTATTTAATTTTTTCTCTATAACAAATTTTCCTAAATTCGAGTCTTCTTCCTCTGTTAAATCGTAAGCTGGGGTACTATGACTCTTATCTAACTTACCCCGCAGTTTAGTTGTCGCAGCTCTTGGAGGTACTTGAGGTTTCGGTTTTGTGGGTACTTCGGGAGGTTTTTTACCTTGAGCCCTGGGTAAAACCTTAGGTTTATTGTGTTCTTGCTTTTGATCGTTTTTTTGTTCATCAAATCGTTTTATTATATCTTTTATCGAGGTGTTATTGGGAGAGATATTTTCACTAAGAGTATTTTGAGGTTTCATTTTTATTGATTCAATTATTTCCTCAACTATTTCTTGCTTCCAGTCACTAGTCATACTGGTTCTATCCGTTAATTCTCTTCCTTCGTCAATAAAGTTGATATCTTCATTATTTAGACTTGTCAAACTGTTTGCGCTTAAGCTCTTTTCTTCGTTTAAGTTACTTTCAACCGTTAGATACTCTTTACCGATTTCGTCGGTTTTGTCCTCAAAATTTACACGTTTTTTGATTGTATTCTTTTTATCTTTAAAACTTTTCTTGAATGAAGGATTTTTGGTGCAGCCGATTACTGTTGTAGGTCTAGGGCTCAAATCAAGGCCAACGTTAAAAGATATGCTTTTATCGCGTAAAACACCAGATTCTTCAAACTTGGAATAACCGTCTATATTGATTGCACTGGAATGAGTGGAAGGAGCACGGGTTGGATATTGCTCCCAATACTGAAAAATTAATAACTATTATATAATATTATTCATATTCAGTAATCGGCATAAACTCAGTTATGAATCATCAACGTTGAAAATAAACAGAGAAACATAGGCTTACGGAATAATTTTGCCGAATTATGAGGGAAATTTTTATAAAGGTCACTAAATCGAAACATTTGACGACTAATTTATTACACACAACAATATTGACTATACATATTAACTATAAATATGTATATATATCGGTGTTTTTCGAAGAAAAAAACCGATTATTGATTTTTATCTTTTAAGAATACGAAAGTTTTTAATTTTTATTTATCAATAACTTTTTTTCCCACCTAACTCGTTTAAATGGAATCATTAAAAAAAATCAAGATAAAAAGAAATAAAAATGTAAATATTTAAAACCTCGCGTCAACGCTAGAATGCGAGCACTGGAAATTCGCCGATGACTGTTCATATTATGTATAACAACTCAACACAGATGAGTAGGGGAGACGTCGTAGGGACACTAGATCTAAGTATTAAGTTAGCAAGGCCTTGCTAACATAAAAATTAGATCTAATCCCTAAGACGTCGCGACGCGACGCGTCTCACTATGTGACCAAACATAAAAAACAAGTGTTTAAAAATATATTTTTGGTGAATTAGGTCTAAAATGGTTTCCTATATATAAATGACTAAGTATTTCCGAGTCAAAACATTGAAGGGTTTGGTGCAAAAAGGGTTAATTTTTAAATTAAAAATAATTAAGTCCATTTCATACGCCCCGAATTGATAGATAGATAAGTTTATTGTTTTCAAAGAAATTACATTTCTTATAACAATACGTCACGTCGTGTCAGAAGAACAAGGTTCTATCTAACATTGTTATATCGCAGTAACTGTCAGTATATTTTGCTTAATCTCTGAAGATTTAAAACTTTTTATAGACATGGATTACATTATTTTCGTCATTATATACTATATATTATATACTATACGGTAGTTTTGAATTTCCCAAAATCCCCAGGTTTGGAAACGCCCTAGACAAAATATTCTTGGATACAAATGTGTTTCATAAAAAAATAAGAAACTTTGAAAATGTCCATCTATCTATCCGTCTCCAAGTTCGATGTCACGTTTTTTGTGGACACTCAAGAACGAATAATTCGACTGACTTGAAATTTTCAGAAAAAATTAAGTTCTCTGAGGGAAATATCCCTATTTTTTTACAAAAACTTACAAAAAATATGAAAAAACTATAATTTCAAAAAAAATAGCGTTTTCTGCAAAAAGAAAAAAAAATAAACATTTTTCGTTTGTCAAACAGATGTTCAAAAAAAATTGTTAATTTTTTTTTCGAGGGGTTGACCTTCCCCCAAAATCGTGTACACAAGATTTCGGAATGGAAAGATTTCGCCAAGATTTCGGGATTTCGGAAAGATTTCGCAAGGATTTCGGGATTTTGGAAAGATTTCGCGAAGATTTTTAAGATTTCGGGATTTCGGGAAATTTCGCCAAGATTTCGGGATTTCGATAGGATTTCGGAAAGATTTCGCCAATATACTTTGTGACGTCACACCCGCGTACACCCCGCCCCCCATCCTGTCACAAAGTGTCACAAAATCGAGGACCCCCCTAAAAAGTTGACATAATTTATGGACGTCACCTAGGAGAAAATGGATGTTTTTGATAAAGGTATAAATGTTTATATGAAATTATTGTTTTTTTATTTTATTTTTTATAATAAAATTTATTAAAATTAAAATATTTAATATTTTTTAAATCACAGAAAAACTTAAAACTTGTTCTAATAGAAAAAATAATTTATAAACTAAGAAATACAGGTACAGGTAATACAGGTAAAAAATATATCTATAGGTAGTAGGGTAAATCCATGATAACTCACGTTACAGCAGCAATGACTCTTAAATATTTTATTACATTATTATAATAATAATAACAATAATAATGTAATAAAATAATTTTTTCTGCGGCTGTAATGTGAGTTAGCATGGATTTACCCAGAGATATACCCAGTACACAACACAAAACAAAACATTTTTTTTAACGTAGTATTATAATACTGGGACATTTACTCCAGCCACAAAAAAAAATAAACGGTAGATGGAGTGACCTAAGCTAAGAACATAATAACAGACTAGGTTAAGAGTATTATATTTTTTATATTGTAGTTAACTAACTGAAAAAAGAATTCCTATAAAAAATATTGCATTGAAGTTCTAAAACAAAACATATCATGTTATATTTTTAATATTGCAGTTTTGACTAGCCATTATAAATAAAGCTCCAGGTTATTTGGTTTCTTAGGAGGTTTCTTATACTACATTACATGAGATTGCACTGCATAAAATACCATGGATATATATTTATATATAGATATATAAAATGTGTATTATAGAATTTTTTAAACTAAAATAACAATAATTATTATTATTTTGTAATTTTTTATGTTAAGCCTTGTTTTAAAATTTTATAATTGTTATTTATTTTTCTTCTGCAATACTCTGTAATTTTAAATGGATGAGAGCCACTCAATCTAATTGGGCCCTATATAAAATATTCTTTTTTTATTTCATGAATATCGTCGGTTTTTGGCCATGAGAACTCTCCCAAACCTTCCTTCAAAAATTTTACGGAATATTCGTTTTTTTTTTCTCTATGAGTCGCCCAATATACCAACCTTCAGTAAAATATATAGCGTAATATTTTTCTACTTCGAGCTTTTCTTCAAAATGTTTTTTGTTTTCTTTTTTTTTAGTGGTTTTTATACCGCGAACCCTTTGAATACGATCTGCACTTAGCTTATTATAATCTGTAGTCAGTAACCAACATAATGATGATTTTTTGATTATTTTGTTATTAACTTCTATTGTGTCTTTTCTAGGGGCTTTAATTTTTTTTATTTTTAGGATTTTCTCTTAATTTAATATTATTTAATTCTATGGTACCAAACGCTTTCAAAATGTTATTTTCCTCAAGCACAATATTTTCCACCTGATTTTCTTCCGCGTTTTTTTCAAAATTTAATAGGTCCTGTACACCTGGAAGATCGGGTCCAAAAAAGTCCAAAATTTCGGATTCTTTATCTTCTTCATCATTAATTTCTTCTCGAATTTCTTCATCATCTGAGTCGTCTTCATAATCATTTTCTGTATATTGGTTTAAATAAATTAAGTCTGTCCAAGAATTTTCATAAATTTTTATGTTTAATTTTTTGCATGTTTCCTTAGCAGTATTCAATGCTTTCTGTACTTCTGTTTCCAGTTCTTCATCAGTTAGATAATGGATGGCATGTTTAATTACAAACCTCCGAATCCTAAAATAGTAGCTTATTTATTATGGCACTTTAAATAAGCTACTATATTAGGACTCGGGGTTTGACAGGAAGGGAGAGTTATTATGTGTTTTTTACCAATTATGTAAAAATATTATATTTTTAAATTAATTAATTAATGCATTTTTTAAATTTTGGTTATCCATTTTCTCAAGAACTACTGAATTGATATAAAAAAATAAAGCTTTGTTATAACCAGCATTAAAAAACCTTTTCAATAATGTATTATATGACCCACATTCCCATTTAAGATTTTCGAACTGGTAGATCCTGGGTGGTGGGGGTAGTTACGTCAATTATTGGTTACATGTCACAAGATGTCCCCCTTAAAATAAAAATTTATCTGTCTGTTTTTTCGAAAACTCGTTAGTTTCGATTTTATCCAAGGTTAAAGTTTTTGTTGGATCACCCGGTATAATGACGGTGAATAGTTAAAAATGGTTTTCACCTTAACACACCCTGTCACAGTCACAGGCTGTGACAACTCATGTAACAGAGGATGTCGAGGAGGATGTTTTTGTACATAAAAAACTTCAACAAAATTAACTTTCGTGTGACGCGAAAGCTTTTCTATAGGAATGTAGGCGGAAAAAGTGCGGAAACTAGTGCGGAAAAGTTACTTTTCGCATTACTTTTTGGCACTAGTGCGGAAAAGTAAAAATGTTCCAAATTAACAAGTTATTATAATATTTTAAATTTATGCAGAGCAATATACATATTTGGTCAACATTTTTATATTTATATTTAAATAATAACGCAACTTGTGAAAGTCCTACTTTTAAATAATAATCTCGATAATAATTGATTATCTTAAAATTTTATCATTCAAAAAAGTTGTCAAAAAATGGTAGAACCATGATTGTCAGATATTGATAAATAAACTCTAATCAATGTACACCACGCATAAACTTTTTTCATAGTAACCAAAGTTCGGTCAACTGCAGTCGCGTGCGGAAAAGTACTACTTTCCGCACTTGTTAGGATAGTAACTATTTCCGCACTGGATCCCGACTAGATTTTATATAAACATACCTGTTTTAAGTAGTTTCTTAATAGTACCATTTTCTTCAGTCATATTTTTGGACATAATAAAGGTTTTCTTCTGTTTTTTTTTCTGATTTTTTTTCTCGTTTTTTTCGAAATTGTCAGACTTGTCCGATATGTTTTCATTGGGTTTCTTCGAGGGTTTCTTATTCTTTTCCTCATTTTTTTCTCTGCAAATTTGTACTAATTGCCTAATGTTTAATTTTTCTCCTATCCCGAATCGGAAAAGTTCAGGCTTTTTTGTATAAAATGGTCCATAATATTTCTCTAAATCGGTCTCGGGTATTATTTGATAAAGTGTTGTCCGAACAAAATCTTCGATTTCCACCATTTTTTCTTCGTTAATAAGGCTCAAGGCATTTTTGGAAAAGCCGTGAAATACAATTTGATTTGCTACGTGCTCCGGTATAACAATTTTGTCTTTTAATGAATTTAAAAAAACTTTAATTTCACTTTCTTCCATTTTCTAATCACAAAATAAACTTAAAAAGAAATTTCGTCGTTAAAACCGTTTTTTTTAGGTTAGACCTGAACTACTAACAACATAAGATCCTAAATCACATCGTGCGATTCTTAAATCTGCGCATGCGTCTCACTTGGCTCTCACTTCGACATTCCTAGTGTTCATAAGGTGCGTTCAATGAAACCAAGATGGCTGGAGTAATTATAATACTCCAGCCATCTTTAGGGCCACTTGCACCAATGAAGGTTTAACTTTAAACTTGGATTAAATAGACGGCCGACCAATAAGAACGCAGCATTTTTAACTTAAACTCGGTTTAGCTGAGATAATCCCAGACCAAAAGTTGGTGCAAGTGGCCTTTAATGAAACAAATACAAATATATAACTTTTAACTTATTACAGAACACTGTAATTGATTTTTCTAACATGTCGACGATTTTACGAGATTTTGCTGATTTTTTAAGATTTCGCAAAGATTTCGGGATTTCGCAAAGATTTCGGAGTTTTGGGGGGGGGGTTCGGGATTTCGGATGGGATTTCGCAGAGGCTGTACACAAGATTTCCCGGGAGGTCAACCCCTCGAATTTCACTTTCTTCCATTTTCTAATCACAAAATAAACTTAAAAAGAAATTTCGTCGTTAAAACCGTTTTTTTTTAGGTTAGACCTGAACTACTAACAACATAAGATCCTAAATCACATCGTGCGATTCACACACAAGATTTCCTGGGAGGTCAACCCCTCGTTTTTTTTATTAATTTTGTTTATTTTTTTAATGTATTTTGGTAAATGCAATATCGAGCAATATACTATGGCATGGAATATCTTAACCGCTTGTTTGTTATTCGTTATTTGCCTCCACTGTGGCCCCTAAACATATCAACTATTTCCAAAATAATTATTTGTTATTATTATGCTATTTACGCGTTCCAAATTTTAAGCAGATATCTTTATTCAAAAGCCCTTACCTTTACTTTACTTTAGACACCATATTGAAAACAAGCCGTGAAGATATGTAATGCTACGCATACAATATTCACAGTAAATGGTGTATTACATTTTCTTAATTGGGATTTTTTTTAAATTATTTGGCCAAAAAAATTTCAGAAAAAAATTTAAAAAAAAAATAAGATCTTTTTTTAAATTTTGAAAAAAAAAAATATTTTTTTATTTTCTTTTTGCTAAAACGAAAAAATAAAAAAATAAATAAAAAATTTTAACCCCCAAACCTTTTTAGTTTTTGGGGGAATTACTTTCAAAAACAATAGGGATCTTCCCTTATCAGAACTTGATTTTTTCTGAAAATTTCAAGTCGATCGTTCTTGAGTTATCGGATCTACAAAAATCGTGATATCGGACAGACATTTTCAAAGTTTCTTATTTTTTCATGAAACACATTTGTATTCAAGAATTTTTTGTCTAGGACGTTTTTTGGCGATTTTGAGAAATTCTAGCGCTATGAGCTGTGGATAGTAGGTATAATAATAATGAAAAAGAGTAAAACTTAATTATTTGGTGGACGTCATTACATACAGTCCATAAGGACTTGGTCCACTTCTACTCTGAACCCCTCATTTAAAAGTAATATTACCGACTCAAGACGAATTTAATTTTTAAGGCATATGCGTATGTACACCAATTACATTTCAGTTTTTAAGAAATCCGCCAATCACAGACATCATAGTTTTACAGTTTTAATTAATACTACAAACTGACGTTTAAATACTTAAACGGTTCTTAAAACTTAAAATTCACTGAAACATGATTAGTAAATTCTTGATTATTTTTTAACGTTTTTATTAACCAATCATTTAACAATATTTCTGGCCACGTGTTTATTTCTGTCCATCATATTAAAGCTATATTGGAATTTTCTATTGTAGAAAATTCTAGTGAGAATCGCTGCAGTATTTTGTTTTTTAGTATTTCTCTTTTACAGCAAGATTTCATTTCATAATTAAATATGAATATATTACTATTTATAATTATTGTTATTAATTTATTATTTACCAAAAAATACCTCAAAATATTATTTTTATAAGATGTAATGACAGTTTTTATAGGTTGACTTTTATGAACATGCTTGCAAGCCTAGCCCAGTACCGCGCTAGTCAGTACTGCAGTAACTGTTGACAGAACTATAATTTGCAATTTAAAATGGACAAAACGGTTTTAGTTTAGCAGTTAAGAATGTAATTAAATTAACCAAATCAAAGAATTTATATCAGTTTGCGATGAAAAAAATATAAAAGTTGGTTTGACATATTATAAACCGTTAAAAAATTATCTTCCGAATTACACATGATTCTTCGAATTATCGGGAAAAATTCACAGATTTCATTCAAATTTGCTGTCAAAGATTACCCCAGGGCGACGCCCCGGTCGTAATTATTTCCAGACAGAAAATTTTCATGAAAACAGCTAATTTTTCCCGCATAATTGTCGGCCTCTTGTGTAACTATATATAAAATTAAAACTTGGTAAATTCACTTTTGATTAATTATAATTAAAAAATTAAAAATATTTTGAACTTAAAATTTCAAAGAAAAACATACCAAAATAGTTTCAATTTTTAAATCCATCAGGCGATCGCGTAAATATAACCAAATTAAATTATATTCAATATAAAATAAACGGAGATATTATTATAAATAACAATAGATTTTAAACATATAACTTACTAGTACTATTTGCTAAGAAAAACCGCTAATACAGATTCTTAGAATATCCCACTCTAGTATGTATACAGTATCCGCCGTATCAAGTGTCCGGCCTATGACGAATCATTTGTTTTTGCGGATTAGCACAACGCACTACTTAAAATCGACAAAAAATCATTTCACTCAGACGGAAATATTGCAAAGAAAGAGTACTTGATTTTGTTTGAGAGAATTACAATTTTGTGATAATGTCGTTTTATCTCCAGGATGTCTCAAATTGTGCTCGCTTGATAAGGTCCGGCAATTGATATACAAATTATGTTACAATTGAGGGGTAATAACGGAAATTTACACATCATTTATTGTTTAAATAGTTATTTACTTATGATACAGACGAGAAAAACTCGATTTAAAATACTATCCCAGGTTATATAAGTCTATAGACTTTTTTATAATGTAAAAAATGATGTGTCCCTTAAAAAAAATGTTGTGTCCCTTAAATTTTAGTCAAGCCTTGTTTTCAATATTTTTTCTCTAGAAAACCTAGTTAGCCAGTTGAGTGCATTTATAAACTACCAGGAAATAGAACCAAAAATTGTTTACTAGATTTCTTTATTCAAAATATGACTATAGCCGGCGTAATTACTATAGACTATTGTGCCTCTCACTTGCACGCATCCTGCGTTACGAAGGTTAAAGCGTATAGTTGAGAGAGCGCTCGGCTATAGTGAAAACTATTACTATAAACTATATTATCTGCTTTAGAAATGTTACTTTTTTCTAGGTTTAAAAGAAATTTTTTTTATTCAAGAAGCAAATACGACACGAGTGAAAAAAAAAATAGAAATATACATTTTTTTAAATATTAGCAAATTTAGCTGTAAAGGTTAACTAACTAAATAAAAAAAGACTTTTACAAAATTTTGAAATTTTTTAAAATGGCTTCTATTATACCGGGTGAGTTTTATTTATGTCCACCCATAAAACTAAGATAAATCTTCATTCGATAAAAACGAAACTTTGGTGATTTATATATTATTAATTTTACACTGGTTATAAATGTTTGAAAAAATTAAACAATATATAGTTAAAAAGAGAATTTTATAAGCCTTAAAATGTATCACACGGCCCCCTTTCCCTTTAAAAAAATGCCCCCCAGTCCACATTTTAAGAGCTATATATTAAATATATACAAATAAAATAGTTTGGGATGTGTTCCAAATTTGAAGTCGATAACTCAACTCGTTCAAAAGTTAAGAGGGGGGGACTTTTTGACCGCTCTGTATTATATTACAATCGTTTAGTTAGTTTGGTAGAGCACATTATACAGGGTGATCAATAACTGGCATGCCAAAATTTAAGAGGTGATTCTGGATCCCAAAATAAAGGTTGGTCCGCAAATGAGCCCTAAGGGAGATACGGCCCCTTGAAATTGTAATAAAAATAAGGTTTTTAATTAATAACTCTGGTACCCTTTAAGCTAGAGCGACGAGCTTTTGCACGTGTACTAGTATTAATAAGGGCAATAAGTTTATGTTAAATTATTTTTTTGAATTTATACAGAGGCGTCCCTAGACGGAAAAATGTATTAGGCATAACACATTTTTGTCTCAAACTTTTTTATATGCACTTTTTTTTTGGATATTTTGTAAAATATATGATCCCTTGAGTAAAAATACATATAAAATGTCATATAGTGTAACACTGTAGAAGCAACCGTTTTCAAAAAAATTAAATTAAGAGGAAGTACCATTTTGTGCCACCAAAAACGTTACTTTTTAAAAGGCTATTACTCCTTTAATATTAAATTTAGGTGTTTTGGTGAAGAATACTTTTTTGCTCAGTTTTAAATGGAGAATCACCCTGTAGCATTAAAATTTTATTAATGCTTTTTTTTGTTCCCCATCCAATATGTCATCTTCGAAGGGCCGTAGCTCCATTAGGGCTCATTTCTGGACCAACCTTTATAAAAACTTGTTTTCATATTTTTGGATGCCGAATCACCTTTTAAATTTTGGCATGACAGTAACGGATCACCCTGTATAATTCTGTTTAATTTCAAGTTATTACATTCTTGTTTTTGAATGGATTTATTTTTTAAATTGGTAAGATTGATCCTTCTTTTCCTGAAAAAAAAACGTCAATCCGACTTTTCCTTTAGCTTCGATTTTTTTTAAACGGACGGACAGATGGACATTTTTAGAGTTTATGATTTTTTTCACGTATTTGCACCCAAGAATTTTTTTTGTCTATGTTCTGTTTCTTCAAGCAAGATAGTAAATTAAAAATCGCACAGTGAATATTTTCAAAACAGATTCGAATATTGGATGTGCGAATATACTGCGTAGTTTATTTTATAAAGCGTAACTATATTCTATACACAAACATATACTATTCCAACCTGTTGTAAAAATATTTACTGTGCGATTTTTAATTTACTATCTTGCTTGAAAAAACAGACTATAGAATGGTTTTTTTGCGATTTTGGAAAATTCGAAACTACCGTATTGTGCGCTGTTAAAAGTATAATAAAAAGGAAAAAAGAAACAAATTGTGTATTAACTATTTGTATATGTTTGTAAACAATGTATTAAATTATGTTATAGGTACATATTTTAATATGTAATAACTACTTTAAAAACATCTTTTTTACTAGCAATAAAACCGTATTATCTAAAAAATGGTTATTTTTCCGCTATAAATAATTTATAGAGTAATTATCATAAATATATACCGGGTGTCACAGCTAACACAGATAAATCGCTTTTTGGCTTTGTTATTGAAGCTATTGAAATTAAATTTATGTCAGTAAATATACACTCAACGGAAACGGGAACCTTCGTCGAAAAATTTACCGCGAAAACAAATATCGCGAAAATATTTCGTCGAAAAAATTACCACGAAATGTTTTTTTCCGCGCAAAGGATTAACAGCGATAAAAAATTAACGCGAAAAAATATTAAAGCGAAATAAAAATAGCGAAAGCTATTACCACGAAAAGTTTTAATAGCGAAATGCAATTACCGCGATAAATATATAGCGAAAGTAATAGCTGGGAAAATATTTAACGCGAAAAGCAAATTCCGCGTCCAATTTTAAATTATAAAAATACGTTTTTTTTATAATACTTTTTTGTTAGCTATACCAAGTTTAATATATTATATTACCAATTTGTTTAATTCGGTTTTATAATTGCAGAATTAACAAAAGTTTAATATAACTAAATTGTTTGGTTTGGTTTTTAAAAATATATGTAAGTAAAATTATGATTATATTGCTAATAAATATAATATAATATTTAACCAATTTCTTTATATTGGTGTTATAATTTTAGTATTTTAAAAAACATAAATATGATTAAATTGTTTGGTTTTTGTTTTCGATATATAGCTTATTTAACATAATTTTTTACGCATTTTTAGTTTAAATCTAAAATTTAAACAATGTTTTTAGTTTTACTCGACGCAACGCGAGCCTAAACTACTGGGCCGACTCTAACGATCGAAGCGCCAAAATATTCGTATTTATTACTCGAGTGAAATAGTCTAGGTTGTATAAAATTCTATGTTTTAATCATATTGGGTCCGTATTAAAACTAAAAAATGGCTTTTCATTCACCAACGTTTCGGCTTTCTTTATTTTTTTCATTTTTTCGTGGTCTAATTTTTTGGCACCTCGGCTTGTTTATACATTTATCAAATAACTTTTATAATGTGTATTAAAATTATAAACAATTCCATTTAAAATAATCCTAATTTATTTATTTTATAAAAATGGTCTTAATCCGTTTACTAGCATCTATGTTTAAGGCTTTCACAAGGGTTTTCAAGTACCCGAACTGTCTCCTAGACGGAACCGAAGTTACTTTTAAGGCTTTTAACATATTGATCTGGATAAAGTTTACTTAAGCCTCTTTTGGTGCCACTTATGGTACTTTTAGCCGTACTTTACAATTATTTATTTCTTAAATACAGTCACCTCAATAGGGGGGAGGGGGGGTTGGTCAAAACGTGAGGAAAAGTGATGAAGGGGGAGGGGGGTCTGGCCAAAAGTGACGTCACCTTTAAAAAATTGTGTACATATTTTTAAACAATTTAAGTGAAAATACTTATAGTAGAATTCTTATAAAAAAACTACGACATAAAAGACTGGAGTAAATTTTACTTTAGGCGTCGCTCTACAAAAAATTGTAATTATTTTTTCCCTATTCCTTAAAATAAGATTTAACCACCAGGAGCTTTGGGCCTAAAGGGCCTGTTCAAAGCTAAGTTGTACCCAAGATTTTGCTTTATTTGTTGATTTATTGTTTTAACTTATAGGTTTAAAAGTTTTAAAATATATTAAACCCGTATTTAACTTTTTATAATTTTTATAAATTTTTTTAAATAAAAAAGTTTAATAGTATAGTTCTTTAATCTTTAGTACCTAGTATATGGAAAATATAATTGCTTAAATGAGATCCTAAAAAGAAAATAGGAAACCTATTATTATGGGACCATATCTAAAAAAATAGGCGCAGTGGGGGGGGGTGCTGCCAAAAGGTGACGTAATTTTTTTGTATTTTATAGGGGGGTCTAGGCTGCCAATCCCAAGAACAAATTTATTATTGAAGTCCCCAATTTATGTCATGTGTGATAATGTTAATACTTATAGTATAAATTGTGATATATTTTTTGAAAAACTCAGTTCCGTTTTAAAAAAATCAAGCGTAAATTTAGGTATTTAAGATTTAGCTTAATTTCTATTTTTAATTTTTAAAATTTAATTTTTTATATTTAAAATTTATTTTTGTTACTTAATATTGTTATTTATATTTGTTATTATGAAATTAAATTGTCCGGTTATTGGATTATACTGTTGGGCAATAAAGACTATTATTAAAAGTGAGGAAAAGTGACGAAGAGGGGAGGAGGAGCAAAAATTGGTCAAATATACGTGACGTCATTCTTGAACAGCCCCTTAATTTAATTTTGACAATTTATAATTTTGATATTCCATTTAAGAAGCTGCACTCAAAATAAGTGAAATTTGTAGGGTTCTTGGTAACATAATTTTATTATTAAAATTTAAAGTAGTTTAAAGAAAATCATTATGAAATAATAATAATAATAAAAGAATCACAGATATTTAGTTTTACACATAATTAATTATAATTACTTATAATATCTCAGTATTAAATATTTTATAATTCACTTTTTTATTTTCCTTATTCTACTTAATTTATTTTACATTTGGTTTTATGTCATTTAAGTTATACATTGAAAATAACACATATCAAGACGGCATTACAATGCCCTGTCATTTTAAAAAAAATTTTAGTGATTTTTTAAAAGAAGTCATTTCCAGACCCCTTATTTGACTAGGCAAGTCATTGTATAGTTTTACCCCCTTGTAATATATACTGTTTTTCCCTTGTGAAGACAAATAGCGGATAGTCTCCACATCTGCCTGGTGCCTAGTATTATGATTGTGTCCATCACCTCTTAATGAGAAACATACATTAGAGTGACGAGTTTTGTTAAGAATTTGGTGTATATACATATTTATTTGATATGTATAGATTTTCTCAATAGGCATGATGTTAAAATTTTTATATAGGTTTTCAGTGCTATACCTATATGAAAGGTTATAAATGTTTTTAATTGCTTTATTCTGTAGGATTTTAAGAGGTTTTATAATATACTCTTTTGTAGGGCACCAGACCGATGTGAGATACTGTAAATGGCAGTGTATTAGGGAAAAATAGATTGCACGCAGTAGTTTTTTTGGGATGCAATTGTTTATTCTCCGTAATATGCCAATTGGTGCAGCTATTTTCCTTCTTAGAGTACTTAAGTGGGCGTCCCACGACAATGTCTCATCAATGTGAAATCCTAGGTATTTTATTACATTTGAATATTGAAGTGTGATGTCCTCCAGGGCGATAATTTAAAATTATTAAAATTTGCTTAGCCAGTGTAAACAATTGAAGAATAGTTTAATATTAAAATAATTTTTTAAAACGAGTTAAAAAAGTTGTATCTCAGAAATAAAAGCTAGTAGAAAACTTTAGTTTAGGCAAAGTTATAGCTTTTTGGGTGTAATATACACTGAAAAAATTGAATTTTGATAGCTTAAAGCTGCTTAAATAATTACGCTAAAAACGATTGATCTGTCTTAGCTGGGACACCTGGTATAAGAAAATATAACTAAACAATTAACCTATTTTAAAACTATGTAAGTAATATGATACTAAAATTACCAATTAAACAAAGAATTCATTGCATAAAAATATTTATTTCATTTAGGGTATTAACTTACTAAAAGAGGTGAAAAAACTGCTGCAGCGACAGAACAATATTCTTCTCTAAAAACTTAACATCAGCTTATTTACGCATTGGGTTCGTTTACACTATTAAAAAAGACTTAAATTCTCACTCCAAAAAATTGTGTTAAAATTTAACACATGATTTTTAATGTCCGCCTCCATCTTGTATAGAACAGGCTCGACAGTGTATAGTAATTATAGGTCCCTATTTACAAAAAAAAATCACCCCCTCTAGTCAACTCTCTAAGAAAATATTAACATTTAAAAATCATAATTTTATTAAATTTCATATCAAATTTTGGATACAATTTTCACCTATTTTGATTTTATTTAAAAAAAATTCTTTCAAACAAAAAATGTAGCTCATCATATGCATAAATAAATAATTTTTGTTTCATATCGCTAGCTCATTTAATAACTGAGAAAATATATTTCCGAAACATGCAAGAATTACAAAAAAAGCAAACTTTATAGGGTGGCCACCCCCAACCGAAGCAATATAAAAATAATTAAAAATTGGTTTTGGAGTACACATGTATAGGTTTAACAACACAAAAAAAAATTAATTTAAAACTGAGCGCCCAAATAATTCAAAATTGGACGGTTTTGAATGGATTACGCCATTTTTAATATTTGATCCAAAATGAATAGATAAGTGACTTTCAGATAAAATTTTATTTAAAAAATGAAAAAAGCTGTAAAAAATTGACAAAAACGGGATAAGACACATAATTTAATGGAGAATCCAAATATGTAAAAACAGGGTATTCCGTTTAAAAATGAAAATAGGGGTCGTTTCCGGTTAAACCGGAAGTGAAAAATAAAACATATGGTTTAATTCAATATATGGTCTTATAGAAGCCTTGTAAATTTTATTCTTATATCTCCTTTGAAAAAGACCCGGTATATTTTGTTAATTTTGCTATAGTTTTCTTTATTTATTCTAACACTTGATATCTAGAACTAAAACAGATTCAGTCTATCTTTAAAAAGTGTTTTTATTTGCCCACGTTCTTAACCAGTCGTAGAAAAAAGTTGCTTCTAATGGTTTCAAGGTTACGATAATCACATAAAATCTGTCAAGTTAACGACATGGAGAATTTTATATAATGACAACGGCCGTAATCTACAAAACAAAACCCTTAAAAACATTGCATAATAGTTTTACAGTGGTTTTGTAAGCTCCTTCTAGACAAAACACCGAATGATAAAAAGCTCTTACCTGTTCAATGGGCGGGTACGGTCTTTTGCTAGTGGGTGTAGCTCCCGTGATTGTATTTCTTCTTTGTAAAATTGGTCTCGGTTTGGATGGGTACATCCTAATTTCCCCATCGAGGGGACTGTCGGGAGGTTCACTGTCACTACTACTTAATTCGACATCGCTTTTTACCGTTACACTTGGCTGGGGCAATCTAAAATAAAATAGATACATTATTTGAAAGTACAAAAAAAAATATTTTAATACAAATAAAATTAAAGTTATGATTACATTTTCTAGTATAAGACACGAGTATAAATAAATATGTATATACATTGTTCATGATAAATGTTCTGTTTTTTCCTCGATTTTTTCTAAAGAACGCGGCAGCCCAACATTGTACACAAAAAATTGTAGAGATTGGTCTAAAAATTCCTTCGCACCGGACTAAATTTTCCCGATGATATAGTTTAGATACCCAAAGGAACAGCAACCTTTTAAAAAAGCTCCCCTAAAAGCCAGTTTAGGACCATATTTCTCCCATTTTTCTCATATTTTTTTTTATAGGATCACTAGGGACACCAGATCTAAATTTTGACTTTGCAAACTAACTGAAGACTTAGATCTAGTGTTCCTAAGAGTTACCTCTCAAAATGTACAACGCTATATCTAAATTACTCATTATATACGTACTTTGGTATATTGAGAGGAGGTAATTCATGCAGTATCCTGGGACTGGGCAAGTTATCATTCCACCTGGACCAATTTTGATTACGTTTTCTACTAGGCAACCTGTATGGCTTCATATATATTTGACCATACACTTTTGTATGTCTTGGTCTTTTTTTCAAAGTCAAAACTATTTCAGGTGGTGATTCTTGTATCAACATCACAACTTTTTTCCTTTGCCAACCCACCACAGTTTGGTAATTCACTTGCACAATTTCGTCGCCTTTTTCAATCTTACTACTATTATGTGCTGGCGAGCCTTTTTTAATATCGTGTATCTGGTGTATTGCATGGTTGCAAGGTGACAGAAAAATCCCTAGTTCCTGTTCTTTCTTTTTCAGCGTTGCCAAATCTAGGGACGCAGGTTGTAATATTATGGGATCTGACATCTCTTGGATAATATAGTCTGCCATTTTGGACAATTCTTCGCACGTGTTTCTTATTGTGGTGACAGGTTGTTGAGAAAAAATGTCTCTTCGTCCTGTAGTGGCCATTTCGAAACTCAACTGAAGCAAAGTCTTTTTATTTTGAACATAGTCTTCGCTATCGGCAAATGGTGATCCATCCAACCAGCAAAATAACGGTTTTATGATGGTTACTATGTTGTGAATATCTGTCATCACTTGGTTGCTGATTTTCGCTGAATCAGGTAGTAATAATAATTCTTTGAATAATGAATTTGCGGCACAGGATAATTTTAAGGCAAGCATCTGAAGGTTTTCCTTGTCCAATTCATAATGCTGAAGAAAAATAAAAGAATAATACAAAGTCTGGATAACCGTGCTACTTTCATTAAGCTTAGCTTAGAGATAAACATGGAAAAGTCTTGTTTGTTAAATAATTAAAAAGGTATATATTTCTTTTTTAACGTTTTATATGAATTATGTATATAATAATAATAATATAATACACTTAACCTTTTAACACGGTCGCTGCCTATTTCTTTTTCTGGTCTCTACCTGGGAGCCGAGTACTTTTTTTCGTGGATTTGTATGCTTTACATGGTGAAACAAACCATTATTAATAAACTTAAAAATTTGATCGCCGTACTTCATTCGACGTGCCTGACTCGACCTTAACTGAATAACCGGCAACATCGGTCTGGTTTAGAGCGGATTTTTTCCGCCTGATATTTGGATGAATATGTGCGGAGCTACACGGTCTAGGCCAATTATTTTATCAGAAGAACTACTATGAAGTGTGCTTTTACGCGTGAATAAATTAGAATAGCCACCCAGGTGCAGTTATATTCAAAAATGCATACAACGCATATGGATTGAGGGTGGGGTCAACGTCACATATTCGTTGTCGGCAGCGAACGTGTTAAGGTCACTATTTGCAAAAATTTAAATGATCAGGATCCCCATTTATCTAAATTTTGACAGAAAACGTTACGTTAAGGTATTCTACGCCGCACTATATATTCTTGAAAGAAAAGGCCGGTAGTAGTGTTTAGCGCGTTATACAGCGCGCATGAAAAGTACGAAACACGTTGAATGATAGGTAAGTTGAGTGCCCAAGAATGAACGAAGCAAAAGATTTGAAGGGGTAGGAGAATCTCAGCGCCAGTGCCCCTCATTGGCTGTGTTCAAATTAGATGCGCAAAGGTTTGTTCTTGTCCTATCCCTAATACCGCATCGGCGTTGAGATTTCCCTATCCCCTTCAAATATTTTGCTTCATAAATAGTAACCTGATAAAGGAAACGAATCTGTTCGACTAGAAAGAGACCCAAGAACAACACAATCAATCAATCAATCAATCAATCAATCAATCAATCAATCAATCAATCAATCAATCAATCAATCAATCAATCAATCAATCAATCAATCAATCAATCAATCAATCAATCAATCAATCAATCAATCAATCAATCAATCAATCAATCAATCAATCAATCAATCAATCAATCAATCAATCAATCAATCAATCACTCACTCACTCACTCACTCACTCACTCACTCACTCACTCACTCACTCACTCACTCACTCACTCACTCACTCACTCACTCACTCACTTAATCAATCAATCAATCAATCAATCAATCAATCAATCAATCAATCAATCAATCAATCAATCAATCAATCAATCAATCAATCAATCAATCAATCAATCAATCAATCAATCAATCAATCAATCAATCAATCAATCAATCACTCAATCAATCAATCAATCAATCAATCAATCAATCAATCAATCAATCAATCAATCAATCAATCAATCAATCAATCAATCAATCAATCAATCAATCAATCAATCAATCAATCAATCAATCAATCAATCAATCAATCAATCAATCAATCAATCAATCAATCAATCAATCAATCAATCAATCAATCAATCAATCAATCAATCAATCAATCAATCAATCAATCAATCAATCAATCAATATAGGCATGTTCTACTTACAAAATTTCTTAAATGTTCAACAGCTTCTAAGATAATTTCTTGATGGCCCAAGGTCCTAACTCCTAGGTGCTCCAGATCGTCGGAGCGTAAATTTAAGAGTTGATGGCCTGTTACGCCATTATTTAGGAAAGATTTTGCATATTGTAGAATAATGTTGTCCAACCCTGAAAGTTAAATGTTTTAATAGACATTGATAGTTTTACTGTTTACATAGTAAATAAAGGTAGATGCATGCTTAACAAATTACTCAAATGGTGTTCTGTGAGAAAATACTATTTTATCCACGGTCTACTTAGTATTAAGCACACATTTGTAAAATACACATTAAAACACTAGGCTTCTTGAAGACATTATGAAACACAAAATCTGTTTTTCTATTTTGATAGTACTTGTACTTGTTTCTATTATAATTATTTAAACCCATAACCGACACGGTTAAATGCCGGGGTGTACCTACCGAAGGGAAGGTACAACCCTTAAAAAAATTGAATAGTACGAGGTTAACTAAATCGGTTTTTGCTAAAAGGGCGTAGGTCAATTTTTTTTAAAATTAAGTTAGATACAGTTTTATTATGGTAGAGGATAGACACATTGGTTTTTGTTGAAAGGGTATTTTTTTTTCTTTTTTTTTGTTTCTGGTCAGTACAAAAAGTACTTTAAAGTCATAACAAACTAGCCTACAACATATGTTAAATATCCTGACAGTGACTTTAAACCTGAGTCAGACGGCGAAGAAAATTAGACGTTTTATAATGTTTTCATTTTCTTCGATTTTTTTAATTACATAAAAACGGCTCTTCCAACTTGTGTAAAAATTTTACTATATATAAAACACTAGGTTTACTTTCAACAAAAAGTGTTTTTGGATTTTTCTTTAAATAATAATAAAAAAATAGGATTTTTTTTTAATTACACAAAAGTTTTACTTTAATGACTTACGCCCTTTTAGCAAAAACCGATTCAACTAACATATAATATCTTGACAGTGACTTTAAACCTGAGTCAGACGGCGAAGAAAATTAGCTGTTGTTGACGCTTTGTTCTCATTTCCTTCGATTTTTGTTAAAAAAACTGATTTAACTAACACAGGGTTCCCACCAAAAATTGACATTTAAATTCCAGGTATTTTCCAGGTTTTCCAGGTAAAAATTATTAAAATTCCAGGTATTATGGGAGGCATAGCGTAGTGGCTAGCGCGTATGCATAGCAAGTCTACTATCGTGAGTTCGATTCTCACTGGCGCCGATTTGCCTTTTTCAGTTAATTAATAATTAAAATTTGTCGAAGGCGATAAGTGAAACGCACACTCCCTAGAAACTGGTTCGAAAGTCAGTATAAGCCGGTGGTTCCCTCTACTACTAGCCCACACAAGTCCTGGACTTAGGGGATGCTTAATTAAGTAGAATAGTACGAGGTTAAACAAACATGTAATGTAATAGTAAAATAGATTTAGTATATAATATTATTATTAAAGAAAAAAAATCTGAAAAAAAAATTCTCAACAAAAATTGTTTTTTGAGAATTTGTTTTTCAACATTAATTTTTTTTTGTGATTTTTTTTTTCTTTTTTCAATAACTAACATTTTTTTATGACAAAAATATGGATAATTAACAAACAAAAATCATCTTCAGAAACGGCCACAGGATGTTTCGTTCCGTGGCAAGCCTATTTAGCTTTCTATCAGTATCAATAGTTTTTGTCAAGTCACAAACATGGGTGTAGCCAGACATTTTTGCAATATTGGTAAGCAAGTTTAGCTCTGCAATCAATTTTGATAAGAATTTTCTAGGTCACGCACTTTTACGTCAAAATTTGAAAAACTATTTATTAAAAAAAAACTTCAAATTGACAGAGGAAATCAGGAAATCTTAAGTTTTCGTAGTTTCCCAAACAGAACTTGCAGACATGTAAATAATTTTATAAAATCTATTAATTAAAATAATTTTATTACTTTATTGATATTACAATTATTGTAATCACATTATCATTTTTACAGTAGGTATGCATTTTTCAGAACCAGCAATTTCTAAGAATTTTAAAAGCAACTTATTTTATAAAACTTTAAATGGGTAGGTGAAACGTCCTGCGGTGTGGAACATGATGTTCAGCGCCGCAAGCGAAATCTTGTTATTGCGTTTCCCAGACAACTTAGAATTTGACATGAAATAATTTTATAGAATCTACATGTATATAATTGTCACATAATCACATAATTGCCAATAAAATTTAGTGCCGCTGGCAATTTTTTTTACAGTTCACAGTTTTTCAGGAGAAGGAACTCCTAAAAATTCGAAAAGCAGATTCTTTTATAAAACTTCAAATGGGCAGAGGAAAACCTCTCAAAACAGAACCTTTCATGTTAAGCGGCGCAGGCGAAAGTTTTTAGAAATCCTATTTCCAGACACCTCAGAATTTGAAATGCAAATAGTTTTATAATATCTATTAATTAAAATTGTAATATCACATTATTGGTAATAAAGTTAGCGCCTTAGGCGAGATTTTTTACAGTTTTCAGGACAACCAATTTCGAATTCGAAAGGCAAATTATTTGTATAAAACTTCACATAAGTAAGTGAAACATATCAAAACATTACATTGCTTAGCGCCGCAAGCAAAAATTTTTAGAAATCTTTTTGCATTTCTCAAACACCTCAAAATTTAACATGTAAATAATTAAAAAAATCTATTAATTAAAATATTATTATCACATAATTGCTAATCTAGTTTAACGCCGCAGGCGAAAATTTTAAGAGCTACAGTTATTCCGGATAAGCAAATTGTTTTATAAGACTTTAAATGGGGTGGGTAAACCTATTAAAATACAACTTATTATGTTTAACGTCGCAGCCGAAAATCTGTAGAAGTATTTATGCTTCACATTTTCCAGTTTATTGGATTATATAATTTTGTAAAATGTATTAACAAAAATCCAAACATGGCGCCGTAGGCGAAATTTTTTAAAAAGCCAACAAGCAAAATAGTTAAAAAATCATTTTAAAAAAGTTTAATTTGAAGGCTAATATTTTATATCCTTTAATTTTTGTGTCAAGTGTATTTAATTTTTCTTGAACAAATTATATTTTTGTATGTTAAATTCCAGGTGCTATTACAAAAATCCAGGTCAAAAACCGCTTTTTTTAAGAAAAAATGTTAAATTCAAGGTATTCCAGGTGGGGATCTAAATTCCATGCGGTTTCCAGGTTTTCAAGGTTTTCCAGGATTGGTGGGAACTCTGTAACATGTAAAAAAAAGTTGGAATGTTATCAGTTTTAATTATTAAAAATCAAAAAATATTCACAAATTGTAAAACGCAATAAATTAACGGTCAGCTCCTAACCTAACTTATTTGTGACTTATCTGTGAATCAAACCAAATTGAAGTTTAAATATTAAAATAATCAATATAAATAATATTTATATTATTATATTATATATTATTATTACTATATTATTATATTATAACTAAGTTATATTTATATTGATTACACAGGACCATTAAAAAAATTAAGTTGGTTTTTCATAAACCAGACTATATTTTTTTTAGGTACTTTTGAGCGCTGAAAACAAAAAAAAATGTTGTCCCTCAAAATCTTGAGACGTAGCGCACAATGTTTTTTTTTGTATGCAATCTAGGACAAAAAAAAATCCGCAAGATTTAAAAAAAATAATGGACATAGATATTGATAAATAAAACTGATTTATACCATTGCTTGCAGATTTTAAATATCTACCCTAGCAATTTTTTTACATGGCCACAAATTCCGAATATGGTACTTTTTCCGTGTTTTTCCGATATACCGGGTGAGTTTCAGTCCATGAATACCCCCTAAAATTAGGTTGTTTTCAATTCGATCAAAGCATTTTTTTATAATATAAACAATGGCTACAAAATGACACACAAAATTATTTTTTTGCACTTCCGGTTTTGTCGGAAACTAAGGTAAATTATTTTTTTTCAGGGTTCCCACCAAAAATTGACATTTAAATTCCAGGTATTTTCCAGGTTTTCCAGGTAAAAATTATTAAAATTCCAGGTATAGTAAAATAGATTTAGTATATAATATTATTATTAAAGAAAAAAAAATCTGAAAAAAAATATTTTCTCAACAAAAATTGTTTTTTGAGAATTTGTTTTTCAAAATTTATTTTTTTTTTATTTTTTTTATGTTTATTTTCTTTTTTCAATAACTAACATTTTTTAATGACAAAAATATGGATAATTAACAAAAAAAATCATCTTCAGAAACGGCCACAGGATGTTTCGTTCCGTAGCAAGCCTATTTAGCTTTCTAACAGTATAAATAGTTTTTGTCAAGTCACAAATATGGGTGTAGCCAGACATTTTTGCAATATTGGTAAGCAATTTTAATAAGCATTTTCTAGGTCACGCACTTTTACGACAAAATTTGAAAAACAATTTATTAAGAAAAAAACTTCAAATTGACAGAGGAAATCAGGAAATCTTAAGTTTTCGTAATTTCCCAGACAAACAGAACTTGCAGACATGTAAATAATTTTATAAAATCTATTAATTAAAATAATTTTATTACTTTATTGATATTACAATTATTGTAATATCACATTATCATTTTTACAGTAGGTATGCATTTTTCAGAACCAGCAATTTCTAAGAATTTTATAATTTTTTAAAACTTTAAAGGGGTAGGTGAAACACCCTGTGGCGCTGAACATGATGATCAGCGCCGCAGGCGAAAGTTTTTAGAAATCTTATTATTGCGTTTCCCAGACAACTTAGAATTTGACATGAAATAATTTTATAGAATCTACAAATTGTCATAATCACATAATTGCCAATAAAATTTAGTGCCGCTGGCAATTTTTTATACAGTTTACAGTTTTTCAGGAGAAGGAACTCCTAAAAAATTCGAAAAGCAGATTATTTTATAAAACTTCAAATGGGCAGAGGAAAACCTCTCAAAACATAACCTTTCATGTTAAGCGACGCAGGCGAAAGTTTTTAGAAATCCTAATTTTTCACATATTTCCAGACACCTCAGAATTTGAAATGCAAATAATTTTATAATATCTATTAATTAAAATTGTAATATCACATTATTGGTAATAAAGTTAGCGCCTTAGGCGATTTTTTTTACAGTTTTCAGGACAACCAATTTCGAATTCGAAAGGCAAATTATTTTTATAAAACTTTACATAAGTAAGTGAAACATCTCAAAACATAAGTTATTATGCTTAGCGCCGCAGGCGAAAATTTTTACAAATCTTTTGCATTTCTCAAACACCTCAAAATTTGACATGTAAATAATTAAAAAAAAATTTATTAATTAAAATATTATCACATAATTGCTAATCAAGTTTAACGCCGCAGGCGAAAATTTTAAGAGTTTGCAGTTTTTCCGGATAAGCAAATTGTTTTATAAGACTTTAAATGGGTTGGGTAAACCTATTAAAATACAATTTATTATGTTTAACGCCGCAGCCGAAAATCTTTAGAAATATTGATGCTTCACATTTTCCAGTTTAATGGATCATATTTTGTAAAATATTTTAACAAAAATCCAAACATTAGCGCCGCAGGCGAAATTTTTTAAAAAGCTAACAAGAAAATAGTTAAAAAATTATTTTAAAAAACTTTAATTTGAAGGCTAATATTTTATATCCTTTAATTTTTGTGCCAAGTGTATTTAATTTTTCTTGAACAAATTATATTTTTGAATGTTAAATTCCAGGTGCTATTACAAAATTCCAGGTCGAAAACCGTTTTTTTTAAGAAAAAATGTTAAATTCAAGGTATTCCAGGTGGGGATCTAAATTCCATGCGTTTTCCAGGTTTTCAAGGTTTTCCGGGATTGGTGGGAACCCTGGGAAAAAAAATTTAAATGACATCCCTGTATATTTTTAAAATTTTGTTCCAAAAAAACAAATTTAAAAACTTAATTTTTCTTTAGTATTTTTTTTATTAACATACCAGATTTATTTTTTCATAAGTAAAATCCAATTTATTTGGTTAATGTGGGAAAAATACAAATTTTATATAAAACCAAAAAGAACCTGGCACTCAAATAGGGGTATTCTGCCGTGCTAAGCTGAAAGGTCCTATCTACATAGGTTTAACATATACAGATAGGACCTTTCAGCTTAGCCAGGCAGTGTTCTTGGGCCACAGTAAACTGCCTCAGATTTTGATATCTTGTAATTTCGGGGGTAAAAATAAAATTAGCAAAATTACAGCCAAATTAAATGACCAGTTTCGGAAAAAAACACTTTCTAATTTTAGCTAGGTAATTATGGTAGTTTCTTGACATAATATTATGTTAAGAAATAATTTTTAAATAAATTCATATCTAAAATTAATAATTAATCGTTTTAAATATATAGCTTCGATATTTTAATATTTTATTAAGGAAAAGGCTTTATTTACTTGCATGTGATGCTAATAAATATTAAAACTTTTGTGCATCTTCCAATACGCTGAATTTTTCTGTGTTTGATAATTATATGCAAAAATCTGCATATTTTCTGTTATATTTTAACTTTGTATTAAAACATGGTTTGTTAATAATAATTCTATCACACGAGTACATAGTGCATATATGAATGAAATGACAACTATGCACACTCATTTATCCAATTACACATTGCTTTCATTTTAACAAAAGTCATTTGACTTTTATAAAATTTTGTAATGTCAAAATTAAACACAGGTAATTCTTTAAAATATACATTTTTAAAGAGTCTAGACTGTAGATCGAACGAAAAATGTTGTTCGCAACTCGTTTGCTCTATATGTTATCAAAATGTTAAAAATGATATATAAACAATTTTTAAGTGATTATGATCATTTTTTGTTGTAAAAACCTTTATTAACTATTAGTTACAATTTAACTTTTTCAGATACATATGATTATGATCATAATGTTCTATGCCCATTTTTATTTTTGTGTTATATTTAATTTTTTATAAATTATAGAGTTGTTTTATTAAAAGTAATTTTATTATGAATTTCTAATACGTGTTAAATCCTATTTTTACAATATTTTTTCCTCGATTTAAAAAAAAAACAGGCTATGATGAAAAAAAATTGGGAGAATTCTACATAGTTAAAAAGGAAATAAAACGGATTAAAATTCTAAAAAAAATATTTACTAAATAAATCACTACATGCCTAAATACACACTATTTTTTAATAAACAGTTTATTTGGGTTAATAACCCACCATAACTTTTTTGTGTTTGGGTAGATTACTTTCAAAATAATAGGGATCTTCGACTCATAGAACCTGATTTTTCCAAATAATTTTAAGTCAATCGGATGTCCACTCGAATGTCCACAAAAAACGTGACATCGGACGGACAGACGGATAGACAGACGCACAGACGGACGTTTTCAAAGTTGCTTATTTTTTCATGAAACACATTTATATCAAACATTTTGTTTTACTAGGGCGTTTTTTTGGCGATTTTGGGAAATTCGAAACTATTATAATTAGATTATTTCAAATAATATTCTTAACTCTTTTCATACTTTACGTTGTAGTTTAAATGAGTTTAAATAAATACGATACATGACCAAATGCGTATCTGACGCAGTTATCATTTTTTTTTTTTTGAAACTGTTCTACCACATGAAAAAAATTGAATTTATTGATATGGTTTAGATCGAATACAAATACATAAAATAAAAAAATGGTGGTTATGTTTGGGCCCTTCAAAAGAAATAAGTGATTTTTTTATAGGTTAGAATGATCGCAAATCGACAATATTTTTTTTATAGACTATCCTTATAGACCTTATTATACGTTCCAAATTTGAAGTCAATCAGTTTGACAGAGAAAAAAATAACTCATGTCAAAGTAAAAAAAAAAAATAACTCTGACCCCTCTGGGGGTTCTTGGGGGCTAAAAGTCTGGGAATCAACTGACCTCTATGGGAGCTATCTTTTGCACAAATACTCAGCTCATATCAGGCTGGGGCACTTTTTACATGCTTAACATGCTAATCTCTTTGTATACTTATGTATTAAAGAATGAAACAAAAAACAGAAGTTGTTTTAAAACAAAAAAAACTTGATTTAAAACAAAAAAACTTGATTTAAAACAAAAAACCCTGCTTTAACCCTTAAGTGCTGTTGTGTTCGGATTTTTAATCAACTCTTTGAATTTTGTTTAATTTTTTTGTTAAAATTCATTTTGTTTTCATCCTTAGTGGTTTTTATGTTCAAGATACTACAAATAAATATTTTTTTACATTAATATTGCTTTAATTGTCTTTCCATTTTTACTTCTATGTAAAAATAAAATGGGGTCCACTGAAACCCCACAACGTAATACATATACCGAAAATATCAAAACACTACTTGAGGGTTAAAACAAAAAAAAAAGTAAAACTTTTATTATTTACATCCCTAATTGTCTATAAGGTAAATGTCCCAATTATCGACCATGTCCCAATTATCGTCCACTTTCTTATATTTTCTAAAAAAATAAGAGAATCGGGTCAAATTAACTTAATTTTCAATTTTTAATAAAATAATTGATAAGTTGGCTATATTAACTCAGCTTAAGGGCAGCATTACTTTTCTGTATAATTTTACACAAACGAATAAACTATCACATGTCAACTGTAATACTATCTATAACGCACTTCTAGTCAGTCAGATAAGCTCAGAGGTCTGAAGTAAATTGATATCTCTGGATTATTTTAACACATTTTAAGTAAAAATTTGGTTTTAGTAATTTTAAACAAATTATTAACTTTATTATGTAAAATTTTAGGATAAATCTCAGTTTTAATAAAAAAAATAAGCCGGACGATATCTGGGAAAATAAATCATTACCCAATTATCGTCCGGGCGGACGATAATTGGGCCAAACTCAATTTAAGTTTATATGACCATAACTCCCAAAAAAATTAATATTTTTTATGAATTTTCTCAAATATTAATTGTTAACATAACAAAGTTTAACAAGACCAATTATGGTCCTACCATTTTTTCACAAATAAGCTTAAAAATCAACTTGCAAAAAGTGGACGATAACTAGGACAAATATAGGACGCTAATTGGGACAATCCACGTATACGTGGCTTGTCCCAATTAGCGTCCTATATTTGTCCTAGTTATCGTCCACTTCTTGCAAGTTTTTTTACGCCTGTAATCACACCGTTTTGGATAATATTTGCATATGTAAGAACAAAAATATTAAAAAAAAAAACAGAAAACATAACATTTGCAAACTCCTTGCATTTTTTGAGGCAAGAAGTAGATATTCTGGGCCAGTATTGCAAGGTCCATTTAACAATATAAGTTTATTTAATTTCTGGTGATCCATAAAATAAAACAACAATGTTAAGAAAATAATCTTTTATAAGTAGTAAAAATATTAACCATAAAAGAAATCCGAGCAAGATATAGAAGAAAAGAAATAGCTACTAAAAAACTGGATACTAAAAAAAATAGATAATAAGAAATCAAATACTATGAAATCATATGGGAAAAACATAAAAAAATAAATTTAAACTTAAGGGTTATCTGATAAAAAAAGCTGTATTCCTTGAATTTCTTTTGGGAAACAATCCCTTAAATTTTCTAGCAATTTTCCCTCAATATTTCCTCGAAAAATCTTGAAAATTACGTAAAAGGTCGCACGTTTGATTAGGATTTCTTTGGATTTACTCCAATATCCTACCTATATCTACAATATCCACAATACCTCAGATGTTTAATATGGAAATGAAAGATTACAGAATAAATAGTTTTTTTTAATACCTATTATTTATTGTCTTAAATAGATCTAATTATAAATTTCATATTGTAAAGGCTATATTTTAAAAACATGTTTTAAATGTCCACTTTTATGATAAATATTAATAAATATAATATAAAAATCATCTTGTTTCACTGTGACTGATAATTGGGACATTATCTAGGTCAATAATTGGGGCAACCCCAAAAATTATGTGGACGATAAATGGGACATCATACATTTTTATAAATAGCAATTATTTAAATATTTTTGATGATATATACGTTAATTTTAAATATAATTTAGTAAAATTCAATAAATGTTGATTCAGTTAGTACCATTTTAATTTTGATACTCTTTTAAACTAACTTTTTGTGGCTTACCAAAGTCTGATTTAGTGCTTAAGTGGACGATAATTGGGACATTTACCTTAATATGTCTATATAATATGACAAAACTTGGTACTTTGTTTTATTGTCACCCAATGTTCTAACATGTCAAGACTTGCAAAACTAATAGTATTATTATAAAAATTAAAAAGCAGCTTTTCTAACATGCCAGAACTTGCAGAAAGAACAAAATTGTTATTAATGACCTACTTTTTTTCAAATTATACTTTAGTCTAAACTTTGAAGTTACTAGCAAATCAAATCTTAGCATCTATATAAAGTTGGCACCAAACTAGCCAGCACCCGGTTTAAGTGTCGTTCTAGTTATAAATTTGGTTATCAAAAATAAAAAATTCATTTAATATTGTTTTTATTTCTATTATTTAATATTTTCTAGTATTTTTATAGAAATGGTAAGTAAATAATTTTTTTTATTATGAGGTGTATTTGAACAAAAATAATTAAATCAAATGTTGGTTGGATCACAGCACCCAAGTCGAAAAAAAGCTAAAAAATATATCTTCCCGTAGTAGTGGGGTCCTAATTTTTTCAGAGTGGGTTTCTTATTACTGTTAGACTAATTTAAAATCATATTGGTTTTGGGTCAAAGTCTCTGAGAGGCTCAAAAAAATAAATTCAGTCACATCACCCAGGTCGATAAAAAGCTAAACAATACATCTTCCCGTAGTAGTAGTGTCCTAATTTTTTCAGAGTGGGTTTCTCATCACTGTTAGACTAATTTACAATCATATTGGTTTTGGGTCAAAGTCACTGAGAGGCTCAAAAAAATAAATTCAGTCACAGCACCCAGGTCGAAAAAAAGCTAAAAAATATATCTTCCCGTAGTAGTAGGGTCCTAATTTTCTCAGAGTGGGTTTCTCATCACTGTTAGACTAATTTAAAATCATATTGGTTTTGGGTCAAAGTCTCTGAGAGGCTCAAAAAAATAAATTCAGTCACAGCACCCAGGTCGATAAAAAGCTAAAAAATACATCTTCCCGTAGTAGTAGGGTCCTAATTTTTTCAGAGTGGGTTTCTCATCACTGTTGGACTAATTTACAATCATATTGGTTTTGGGTCAAAGTCACTGAGAGGCTCAAAAAAATAAATTCAGTCACAGCACCCAGGTCGAAAAAAAGCTAAAAAATATATCTTCCCGTAGTAGTAGGGTCCTAATTTTTTTAGAGTGGATTTCTCATTACTTTTAGACTAATTTAAAATCATATTGGTTTTGGGTCAAAGTCTCTGAGAGGCTCAAAAAAATAAATTCAGTCACAGCACCCAGGTCGATAAAAAGCTAAACAATACATCTTCCCGTAGTAGTAGGGTCCTAATTTTTTCAGAGTGGATTTCTCATCACTGTTAGACTAATTTACAATCATATTGGTTTTGGGTCAAAGTCACTGAGAGGCTCAAAAAAATAAATTCAGTCACAGCACCCAGGTCGAAAAAAAGCTAAAAAATATATCTTCCCGTAGTAGTAGGGTCCTAATTTTTTCAGAGTGGGTTTCTCATCACTGTTAGACTAACTTAAAATCATATTGGTTTTGGGTCAAAGTCTCTGAGAGGCTCAAAAAAATAAATTCAGTCACAGCACCCAGATCGATAAAAAGCTAAAAAATACATCTTCCCGTAGTAGTAGGGTCCTAATTTTTTCAGAGTGGGTTTCTCATCACTGTTGGACTAATTTAAAATCATATTGATTTTGGGTCAAAATCTCTGAGAGGCTCAAAAAAATAAATTCAGTCACAGCACCCAGGTCGAAAAAAAGCTAAAAAATATATCTTCCCGTAGTAGTAGGGTCCTAATTTTTTTAGAGTGGATTTCTCATTACTATTAGACTAATTTAAAATCATATTGGTTTTGGGTCAAAGTCTCTGAGAGGCTCAAAAAAATAAATTCAGTCACAGCACCCAGGTCGATAAAAAGCTAAAAAATACATCTTCCCGTAGTAGTAGGGTCCTAATTTTTTCAGAGTGGGTTTCTCATCACTGTTAGACTAATTTAAAATCATATTGGTTTTGGGTCAAAGTCTCTGAGAGGCTCAAAAAAATAAATTCAGTCACAGCACCCAGGTCGATAAAAAGCTAAAAAATACATCTTCCCGTAGTAGTAGGGTCCTAATTTTTTCAGAGTGGGTTTCTCATCACTGTTAGACTAATTTAAAATCATATTGGTTTTGGGTCAAAGTCTCTGAGAGACTCAAAAAAATAAATTCAGTCACAGCACCCAGATCGATAAAAAGCTAAAAAATACATCTTCCCGTAGTAGTAGGGTCCTAATTTTTTCAGAGTGGGTTTCTCATCACTGTTAGACTAATTTAAAATCATATTGGTTTTGGGTCAAAGTCTCTGAGAGGCTCAAAAAAATAAATTCAGTCACAGCACCCAGATCGATAAAAAGCTAAAAAATACATCTTCCCGTAGTAGTAGGGTCCTAATTTTTTTAGAGTGGATTTCTCATTACTTTTAGACTAATTTAAAATCATATTGGTTTTGGGTCAAAGTCTCTGAGAGGCTCAAAAAAATAAATTCAGTCACAGCACCCAGGTCGATAAAAAGCTAAACAATACATCTTCCCGTAGTAGTAGGGTCCTAATTTTTTCAGAGTGGGTTTCTCATCACTGTTAGACTAATTTACAATCATATTGGTTTTGGGTCAAAGTCACTGAGAGGCTCAAAAAAATAAATTCAGTCACAGCACCCAGGTCGAAAAAAAGCTAAAAAATATATCTTCCCGTAGTAGTAGGGTCCTAATTTTCTCAGAGTGGGTTTCTCATCACTGTTAGACTAATTTAAAATCATATTGGTTTTGGGTCAAAGTCTCTGAGAGGCTCAAAAAAATAAATTCAGTCACAGCACCCAGGTCGATAAAAAGCTAAAAAATACATCTTCCCGTAGTAGTAGGGTCCTAATTTTTTCAGAGTGGGTTTCTCATCACTGTTGGACTAATTTACAATCATATTGGTTTTGGGTCAAAGTCACTGAGAGGCTCAAAAAAATAAATTCAGTCACAGCACCCAGGTCGAAAAAAAGCTAAAAAATATATCTTCCCGTAGTAGTAGGGTCCTAATTTTTTTAGAGTGGATTTCTCATTACTTTTAGACTAATTTAAAATCATATTGGTTTTGGGTCAAAGTCTCTGAGAGGCTCAAAAAAATAAATTCAGTCACAGCACCCAGGTCGATAAAAAGCTAAACAATACATCTTCCCGTAGTAGTAGGGTCCTAATTTTTTCAGAGTGGATTTCTCATCACTGTTAGACTAATTTACAATCATATTGGTTTTGGGTCAAAGTCACTGAGAGGCTCAAAAAAATAAATTCAGTCACAGCACCCAGGTCGAAAAAAAGCTAAAAAATATATCTTCCCGTAGTAGTAGGGTCCTAATTTTTTCAGAGTGGGTTTCTCATCACTGTTAGACTAACTTAAAATCATATTGGTTTTGGGTCAAAGTCTCTGAGAGGCTCAAAAAAATAAATTCAGTCACAGCACCCAGATCGATAAAAAGCTAAAAAATACATCTTCCCGTAGTAGTAGGGTCCTAATTTTTTCAGAGTGGGTTTCTCATCACTGTTAGACTAATTTAAAATCATATTGGTTTTGGGTCAAAATCTCTGAGAGGCTCAAAAAAATAAATTCAGTCACAGCACCCAGGTCGAAAAAAAGCTAAAAAATATATCTTCCCGTAGTAGTAGGGTCCTAATTTTTTTAGAGTGGATTTCTCATTACTATTAGACTAATTTAAAATCATATTGGTTTTGGGTCAAAGTCTCTGAGAGGCTCAAAAAAATAAATTCAGTCACAGCACCCAGACCGATAAAAAGCTAAAAAATACATCTTCCCGTAGTAGTAGGGTCCTAATTTTTTCAGAGTGGGTTTCTCATCACTGTTGGACTAATTTAAAATCATATTGGTTTTGGGTCAAAATCTCTGAGAGGCTCAAAAAAATAAATTCAGTCACAGCACCCAGGTCGAAAAAAAGCTAAAAAATATATCTTCCCGTAGTAGTAGGGTCCTAATTTTTTTAGAGTGGATTTCTCATTACTATTAGACTAATTTAAAATCATATTGGTTTTGGGTCAAAGTCTCTGAGAGGCTCAAAAAAATAAATTCAGTCACAGCATCCAGGTCGATAAAAAGCTAAAAAATACATCTTCCCGTAGTAGTAGGGTCCTAATTTTTTCAGAGTGGGTTTCTCATCACTGTTAGACTAATTTAAAATCATATTGGTTTTGGGTCAAAGTCTCTGAGAGGCTCAAAAAAATAAATTCAGTCACAGCACCCAGGTCGATAAAAAGCTAAAAAATACATCTTCCCGTAGTAGTAGGGTCCTAATTTTTTCAGAGTGGGTTTCTCATCACTGTTAGACTAATTTAAATCATATTGGTTTTGGGTCAAAGTCTCTGAGAGGCTCAAAAAAATAAATTCAGTCACAGCACCCAGATCGATAAAAAGCTAAAAAATACATCTTCCCGTAGTAGTAGGGTCCTAATTTTTTCAGAGTGGGTTTCTCATCACTGTTAGACTAATTTAAAATCATATTGGTTTTGGGTCAAAGTCTCTGAGAGGCTCAAAAAAATAAATTCAGTCACAGCACCCAGATCGATAAAAAGCTAAAAAATACATCTTCCCGTAGTAGTAGGGTCCTAATTTTTTCAGAGTGGGTTTCTCATCACTGTTGGACTAATTTAAAATCATATTGGTTTTGGGTCAAAATCTCTGAGAGGCTCAAAAAAATAAATTCAGTCACAGCACCCAGGTCGAAAAAAAGCTAAAAAATATATCTTCCCGTAGTAGTAGGGTCCTAATTTTTTCAGAGTGGGTTTCTCATCACTGTTAGACTAATTTACAATCATATTGGTTTTGGGTCAAAGTCTCTGAGAGGCTCAAAAAAATAAATTCAGTCACAGCACCCAGGTCGAAAAAAAGCTAAAAAATATATCTTCCCGTAGTAGTAGGGTCCTAATTTTTTCAGAGTGGGTTTCTCATCACTGTTAGACTAATTTACAATCATATTGGTTTTGGGTCAAAGTCTCTGAGAGGCTCAAAATAATAAATTCAGTCACAGCACCCAGATCGATAAAAAGCTAAAAAATACATCTTCCCGTAGTAGTAGGGTCCTAATTTTTTCAGAGTGGGTTTCTCATTACTGTTAGACTAATTTAAAATCATATTGGTTTTGGGTCAAAGTCTCTGAGAGGCTCAAAAAAATAAATTCAGTCACAGCACCCAGGTCGAAAAAAAGCTAAAAAATATATCTTCCCGTAGTAGTAGGGTCCTAATTTTTTCAGAGTGGGTTTCTCATCACTGTTAGACTAATTTAAAATCATATTGGTTTTGGGTCAAAGTCTCTGAGAGGCTCAAAAAAATAAATTCAGTCACAGCACCCAGATCGATAAAAAGCTAAAAAATACATCTTCCCGTAGTAGTAGGGTCCTAATTTTTTCAGAGTGGGTTTCTCATCACTGTTGGACTAATTTAAAATCATATTGGTTTTGGGTCAAAATCTCTGAGAGGCTCAAAAAAATAAATTCAGTCACAGCACCCAGGTCGAAAAAAAGCTAAAAAATATATCTTCCCGT
This sequence comes from Brachypterus glaber, assembly GCA_958510825.1. Lineage (NCBI taxonomy): Eukaryota > Metazoa > Arthropoda > Insecta > Coleoptera > Kateretidae > Brachypterus > Brachypterus glaber. The sequence continues at coordinate 19,445,481 of OY294046.1, forward strand.
AGTAGTAGGGTCCTAATTTTTTTAGAGTGGATTTCTCATTACTTTTAGACTAATTTAAAATCATATTGGTTTTGGGTCAAAGTCTCTGAGAGGCTCAAAAAAATAAATTCAGTCACAGCACCCAGGTCGATAAAAAGCTAAACAATACATCTTCCCGTAGTAGTAGGGTCCTAATTTTTTCAGAGTGGGTTTCTCATCACTGTTAGACTAATTTACAATCATATTGGTTTTGGGTCAAAGTCACTGAGAGGCTCAAAAAAATAAATTCAGTCACAGCACCCAGGTCGAAAAAAAGCTAAAAAATATATCTTCCCGTAGTAGTAGGGTCCTAATTTTTTCAGAGTGGGTTTCTCATCACTGTTAGACTAATTTACAATCATATTGGTTTTGGGTCAAAGTCTCTGAGAGGCTCAAAAAAATAAATTCAGTCACAGCACCCAGATCGATAAAAAGCTAAAAAATACATCTTCCCGTAGTAGTAGGGTCCTAATTTTTTCAGAGTGGGTTTCTCATCACTGTTAGACTAATTTAAAATCATATTGGTTTTGGGTCAAAGTCTCTGAGAGGCTCAAAAAAATAAATTCAGTCACAGCACCCAGGTCGAAAAAAAGCTAAAAAATATATCTTCCCGTAGTAGTAGGGTCCTAATTTTTTCAGAGTGGGTTTCTCATCACTGTTAGACTAATTTAAAATCATATTGCTTTTGGGTCAAAGTCTCTGAGAGGCTCAAAAAAATAAATTCAGTCACAGCACCCAGATCGATAAAAAGCTAAAAAATACATCTTCCCGTAGTAGTAGGGTCCTAATTTTTTCAGAGTGGGTTTCTCATCACTGTTGGACTAATTTAAAATCATATTGGTTTTGGGTCAAAATCTCTGAGAGGCTCAAAAAAATAAATTCAGTCACAGCACCCAGGTCGAAAAAAAGCTAAAAAATACATCTTCCCGTAGTAGTAGGGTCCTAATTTTTTCAGAGTGGGTTTCTCATCACTGTTAGACTAATTTAAAATCATATTGGTTTTGGGTCAAAGTCTCTGAGAGGCTCAAAAAAATAAATTCAGTCACAGCACCCAGATCGATAAAAAGCTAAAAAATACATCTTCCCGTAGTAGTAGGGTCCTAATTTTTTTAGAGTGGATTTCTCATTACTATTAGACTAATTTAAAATCATATTGGTTTTGGGTCAAAATCTCTGAGAGGCTCAAAAAAATAAATTCAGTCACAGCACCCAGGTCGAAAAAAAGCTAAAAAATATATCTTCCCGTAGTAGTAGGGTCCTAATTTTTTCAGAGTGGGTTTCTCATCACTGTTAGACTAATTTACAATCATATTGGTTTTGGGTCAAAATCTCTGAGAGGCTCAAAAAAATAAATTCAGTCACAGCACCCAGGTCGAAAAAAAGCTAAAAAATATATCTTCCCGTAGTAGTAGGGTCCTAATTTTTTTAGAGTGGATTTCTCATTACTATTAGACTAATTTAAAATCATATTGGTTTTGGGTCAAAGACACTGAGAGGCTCAAAAAAATAAATTCAGTCACAGCACCCAGGTCGATAAAAAGCTAAAAAATATATCTTCCCGTAGTAGTAGGGTCCTAATTTTTTTAGAATGGATTTCTCATTACTATTAGACTAATTTAAAATCATATTGGTTTTGGGTCAAAGTCTCTGAGAGGCTCAAAAAAATAAATTCAGTCACAGCACCCAGGTCGAAAAAAAGCTAAAAAATATATCTTCCCGTAGTAGGGTCTTAATTTTTTCAGAGTGGGTTTCTCATCACTGTTAGACTAATTTACAATCATATTGGTTTTGGGTCAAAGTCACTGAGAGGCTCAAAAAAATAAATTCAGTCACAGCACCCAGGTCGAAAAAAAGGCTAAAAAATATATCTTCCCGTAGTAGTAGGGTCCTAATTTTTTCAGAGTGGATTTCTCATCACTGTTAGACTAATTTAAAATCATATTGGTTTTGGGTCAAAGTCTCTGAGAGGCTCAAAAAAATAAATTCAGTCACAGCACCCAGGTCGAAAAAAAGCTAAAAAATATATCTTCCCGTAGGAGTAGGGTCCTAATTTTTTCAGAGTGGGTTTCTTATTACTGTTAGACTAATTTAAAATCATATTGGTTTTGGGTCAAAGTCTCTGAGAGGCTCAAAAAAATAAATTTAGTCACAGCACCCAGGTCGATAAAAAGCTAAAAAATACATCTTCCCGTAGTAGTAGGGTCCTAATTTTTTGTTTTTTTTTTCGTTTTACGAAAAAAGAAACTTTTTTTAAAATTTTTTTTTTTAATATTTTTTTTTGGTTTCGTTCATCCTGCGCCCCCTTTCAAACTTTTTTCAATTTAGTTTTTCACTAAAATATGCATTTTACCATTGTCCAACATCTGCATACTCAGCTCCTTAAAAAAATTAATAGTTTTTTCTCTAAATGTTCTGGTCGATTCCAGGAGCTGGGCGGTTTTGCTTATTAAAGTTATAATTTTTTTTTTTTTTTGAAAATATCGTTTGGTTTCGTTATTTTTTCGCTGATCCTTATTTTTTTTTTCGTTTTACGGAAAAAGAAAATTTTTTAAAAATTTTTTTTTTTAATATTTCGTTTGTTTTCGTTATATTTTCGCTCATCCTGCGCCCCCTATCAAACTTTTTTCAATTTAGTTTTTCACTAAAATATGCATTTTACCATTGTCCAACATCTGCATACTCAGCTCCTTAAAAAAATTAATAGTTTTTCCTCTAAATGTTCTGGTCGATTCCAGGAGCTGGGCGGTTTTGCTTATTAAAGTTATAATTTTTTTTTTTTTGAAAATATCGTTTGGTTTCGTTATTTTTTCGCTGATCCTTATTTTTTTTTTCGTTTTACGAAAAAAGAAAATTTTTTGAAATTTTTTTTTTTTTTAATATTTCGTTTGTTTTCGTTATATTTTCGCTCATCCTGCGCCCCCTATCGAACTTTTTTCAATTTTTTTTTCACTAAAATATGCATTTTACCATTTTCCAACATGTAAATACTCAACTCCTTAAAAAAAATGAATGGTTTTTCCTCTAAATGTTCTGGTCGATTCCAGGAGCTGGGCGGTTTTGCTTATTAAATTTATAAAAAAAATTTTTTTCGTTTTATGAAAAAAGAAACTTTTAAAAATATATTTTTTTTTTTGAAAATATTTCGTTTGGTTTCGTTTTTTTTTTCGCTCATCAAACTTTTTTCAATTTTTTTTTCACTAAAATATGCATTTTACCAAAGTCCAACATGTACACACTCAACTCCTTTAAAAAAAATAATAGTTTTTCCTCTATATGTTCTGGTCGATTCCAGGTTTTGCTTATTAAATTTATAAAAAAAAAATTTTTTTTGAAAATATCGTTTGGTTTCGTTATTTTTTCGCTGATCCTTATTTTTTTTTCGTTTTACGGAAAAAGAAAATTTTTTGAAAAAAATTTTTTTTTTTTAATATTTCGTTTGGTTTCGTTATATTTTTGCTCATCCTGCGCCCCCTATCGAACTTTTTTCAATTTTTTTTTCACTAAAATATACATTTTACCATTGTCCAACATGTACATACCCAGCTCCTTAAAAAAAATTAATAGTTTTTCCTCGAAATGTTCTGGTCGATTCCAGGAGCTGGGCGGTTTTGCTTATTAAATTTATAAAAAAAAATTTTTCGTTTTTTTTTTTCGTTTTATGAAACAAAAAACTTTTTTGAAAATATTTTTTTTTTTTTGAAAATATTTTGTTTGGTTTCGTTTTTTTTCGCTCATCCTGCACCCCCTATCAAACTTTTTTCAATTTTTTTTTAACTAAAATATGCATTTTACCAAAGTCCAACATGTACACACTCAACTCCTTTAAAAAAATGAATAGTTTTTCCTCTATATGTTCTGGTCGATTCCAGGAGCTGGGCGGTTTTGCTTATTAAATTTATAAAAAAAAAAAATTTTTGAAAATATCGTTTGGTTTCGTTATTTTTTCGCTGATCCTTATTTTTTTTTTTCGTTTTACGGAAAAAGAAAATTTTTTGAAAAATTTTTTTTTAATATTTCGTTTGGTTTCGTTATATTTTCGCTCATCCTGCCCCCTATCGAATTTTTTTCAATTTTTTTTTTACTAAAATATACATTTTACCATTGTCCAACATGTACATACCCAGCATTTTACCAAAGTCCAACATGTACATATTCAAAAAAAAATGAATAGTTTTTCCTCTATATGTTCTGGTCGATTCCAGGAGCTGGGCGGTTTTGCTTATTAAATTTATAAAAAAAAAATTTTTTTGAAAATATCGTTTGGTTTCGTTACTTTTTCGTTGATCCTTATTTTTTTTTTCGTTTTACGGAAAAAGAAAATTTTTTGAAAAAATTTTTTTTTTTTTAATATATCGTTTGGTTTCGTTATATTTTCGCTCATCCTGCGCCCCCTATCGAACTTTTTTCAATTTTTTTTTTACTAAAATATACATTTTACCATTGTCCAACATGTACATACCCAGCTCCTTAAATATATGTTCTGGTCGACTCCAGGAGCTGGGCGGTTTTGCTTATTAAATTTATAAAAAAAATTTTTTCGTTTTTTTTTTTTCGTTTTATGAAACAAAAAACTTTTTTGAAAATATTTTTTTTTTTTGAAAATATTTTGTTTGGTTTCGTTTTTTTTTTCGCTCATCCTGCGCCCCCTATCAAACTTTTTTCAATTTATTTTTAACTAAAATATGCATTTTACCAAAGTCCAACATGTACATATTCAGCTCCTTAAAAAAAATTAATAGTTTTTCCTCTATATGTTCTGGTCGATTCCAGGAGCTGGGCGGTTTTGCTTATTAAATTTATAAATTTTTTTTTGTTTTATGAAAAAAGAAACTTAAAAAGAAACTTTTTTGAAAATATATATTTTTTTTTTTGAGAATATTTCGTTTTTTTTTTCGCTCATCCTGCGCCCCCTATCAAACTTTTTTCAATTTTTTTTCACTAAAATATGCATTTTACCAAAGTCCAATATGTACACAGTCAACTCCTTTAAAAATATGCATAGTTTTTCCTCTATATGTTCTGGTCGATTCCAGGAGCTGGGCGGTTTTGCTTATTAAATTTATAAAAAAAAAATTTTTTTTGAAAATGTCCTTTGGTTTCGTTATTTTTTCGCTGATCCTTATTTTTTTTTTCGTTTTACGAAAAAAAAAAATTTAAAAAAATTTTTTTTTTTTTTTAATATTTCGTTTGGTTTCGTTATATTTTCGCTCATCCTGCGCCCCCTATCAAACTTTTTTCAATTTTTTTTTCACTAAAATATGCATTTTACCATTGTCCAACATGTGTATACTCAGCTCCTTAAAAAAAATAATATTTTTTCCTCTAAATGATCTTGAAAAAAAAAATTTTTAAACTTGAAAAAAAAAATTAAATTTTTTTTTTAATTTTTTTTATGTTTTTGATTTTAATGAACTATAGGGGATTATTTTTTTGGCAGAAGTATTTTTTTCGTTATCTAAAGATTTCGTTTGGTTTCGTTTTCTTTCGCTCATCCTGCGCCCCCTATCGAACTTTTTTCAATTTTTTTTTCACTAAAATAACATTTTACCAAAGTCCAACATGTACATACTCAACTCCTTAAAAAAAAATTAATAGTTTTTCCTCTATATGTTCTGGTCGATTTCAGGAGCTGGGCGGTTTTGCTTATTAAATTTATAATTTTTTTTGAAAATATCGTTTGGTTTCGTTATTTTTTCGCTGATCCTTATTTTTTTTTCGTTTTAGGAAAAAAAAATTTTTTGAAAAAATTTTTTTTTTTAATATTTCGTTTGGTTTCGTTATATTTTCGCTCATCCTGCGGGGCGCAAACTTTTTTTTCAATTTTTCGTTTCACTAAAATATGCATTTTACCATTGTCCATGTGCATACTCAGCTCCTTAAAAAAAATAATGGTTTTTCCTCTAAATGATCTTAAAAAAAATTTTTAAACTTGAAAAAAAAAATTAAAATTTTTTTTAATTTTTTTTATGTTTTTGATTTTAATGAACTATAGGGGATTATTTTTTTGGCAGAAGTATTTTTTTCGTTATCTAAAGATTTCGTTTGGTTTCGTTTTCTTTCGCTCATCCTGCGCCCCCTATCGAACTTTTTTCAATTTTTTTTTCACTAAAATAACATTTTACCAAAGTCCAACATGTACATACTCAACTCCTTAAAAAAAAATTAATAGTTTTTCCTCTATATGTTCTGGTCGATTTCAGGAGCTGGGCGGTTTTGCTTATTAAATTTATATTTTTTTTTTGAAAATATCGTTTGGTTTCGTTATTTTTTCGCTGATCCTTATTTTTTTTTCGTTTTAGGAAAAAAAAATTTTTTGAAAAAAATTTTTTTTTTAATATTTCGTTTGGTTTCGTTATATTTTCGCTCATCCTGCGGGGCGCAAACTTTTTTTTCAATTTTTCGTTTCACTAAAATATGCATTTTACCATTGTCCATGTGCATACTCAGCTCCTTAAAAAAAATAATGGTTTTTCCTCTAAATGATCTTAAAAAAAAATTTTAAAACTTTAAAAAAAAATTTGATTTTTTTTTTATTTTTTTTATGTTTTTGATTTTAATTAACTATAGGGGATTATTTTTTTGGCAGAAGTATTTTTTTTGTTATCTAAAGATTTCGTTTGGTTTCGTTTTCTTTCGCTCATCCTTTTTTGAAAATATTTTTCTTTGAAAATATTTCTTTTGGTTTCGTTTATTTTTCGCTCATCCTGCGCCCCCTATCAAACTTTTTTTATTTTTTTTTTTCACTAAAATATGCATTTTACCAAAGTCCAACATGTACATACGCAACTCCTTTAAAAAAATGAATAGTTTTTCCTCTATATGTTCTGGTCGATTCCAGGAGCTGGGCGGTTTTGCTTATTAAATTTATAAAAAAAAAATTTTTTTTCAAAATATCGTTTGGTTTCGTTATTTTTTCGCTGATCCTTATTTTTTTTTTTTCGTTTTACGGAAAAAGAAAATTTTTTGAAAAAAAATTTTTTTTCTTAATATTTCGTTTGGTTTCGTTATATTTTCGCTCATCCTGCGCCCCCTATCAAACTTTTTTCAATTTTTTTTTCACTAAAATATACATTTTACCATTGTCCAACATGTGCATACTCAGCTCCTTAAAAAAAATAATGTTTTTTCCTCTAAATGATCTTGAAAAAAAAATTTGAATTTTTTTTTTAATTTCTTTTATGTTTTTGATTTTAATGAACTATAGGGGATTATTTTTTTGGCAGAAGTATTTTTTTTTGTTATCTAAAGATTTCGTTTGGTTTCGTTTTCTTTCGCTCATCCTGCGCCCCCTTATCGAACTTTTTTCAATTTTTTTTTCACTAAAATATACATTTTATCAAAGTCCAACATGTACATACTCAACTCCTTAAAAAAAATTAATAGTTTTTCCTCTATATGTTCTGGTCGATTCCAGGAGCTGGGCGGTTTTGCTTATTAAATTTATTTATTTATTGTTTTTTTGAAAATATCGTTTGGTTTCGTTATTTTTTCGCTGATCCTTATTTTTTTTTTCGTTTTACGGAAAAAGAAAATTTTTTGAAAAAAAATTTTTTTTTTTAATATTTCGTTTGGTTTCGTTATATTTTCGCTCATCCTGCGCCCCCTATCGAACTTTTTTCATTTTTTTTTCACTAAAATATGCATTTTACCATTTTCCAACATGTACATACTCAACTCCTTAAAAAAAATGAATGGTTTTTCCTCTAAATGTTCTGGTCGATTCCAGGAGCTGGGTGGTTTTGCTTCATTAATTTTTTTTTTGTTTTTTTTTTATTTTTTTTCGTTTTACGAAAAAAGAAACTTTTTTGAAAAAAAAAATAAAAATAGTCGAAATGGTTTTTCCTCTAAATGTTCTGGTCGATTCCAGGAGCTGGGCGATTTTGCTTCATTAAATTTATAAAAATTTTTTTTTTGTTTTTTTTTTTTAATTTTTTTTAGTTTTACAAAAAAAGAAACTTTTTTGAATTTTTTTTTTAAATTTCGTTTGGGCCGGTGCTGCGATAAAATTTATTTTTTTGAGCCTCTCAGAGACTTCGACCCGAAACCAATATGATTTTAAATTAGTCTAACTGTAATGAGAAATCCACTCTAAAAAAATTAGGACCCTACTACTACGAGAAGATATATTTTTTAGCTTTTTTTTGACCTGGGTGCTGTGACTGAATTTATTTTTTTGAGCCTCTCAGAGACTTTGACCCAAAACCAATATGATTTTAAATTAGTCTAACTGTAATGAGAAATCCACTCTAAAAAAATTAGGACCCTAATACTACGGGAAGATATATTTTTTAGCTTTTTTTTGACCTGGGTGCTGTGACTGAATTTATTTTTTTTGAGCCTCTCAGAGACTTTGACCCAAAACCAATATGATTTTAAATTAGTCTAACAGTAATGAGAAATCCACTCTGAAAAAATTAGGACCCTACTACTACGGGAAGATATATTTTTTAGCCTTTTATCGACCTGGGTGCTGTGACTGAATTTATTTTTTTGAGCCTCTCAGAGACTTTGACCCAAAACCAATATGATTTTAAATTAGTCTAACAGTAATGAGAAATCCACTCTGAAAAAATTAGGACCCTACTACTACGGGAAGATCTATTTTTTAGCTTTTTTTCGACCTGGGTGCTGTGACTGAATTTATTTTTTTGAGCCTCTCAGACTTTGACCCAAAACCAATATGATTTTAAATTAGTCTAACAGTAATGAGAAATCCACTCTGAAAAAATTAGGACCCTACTACTACGGGAAGATCTATTTTTTAGCTTTTTTTCGACCTGGGTGCTGTGACTGAATTTATTTTTTTGAGCCTCTCAGACTTTGACCCAAAACCAATATGATTGTAAATTAGTCTAATAGTGATGAGAAACCCACTTTGAAAAAATTAGGACCCTACTACTACGGGAAGATATATTTTTTAGCTTTTTATCGACCTGGGTGCTGTGACTGAATTTATTTTTTTGAGCCTCTCAGAGACTTTGACCCAAAACCAATATGATTTTAAATTAGTCTAACAGTAATAAGAAATCCACTCTGAAAAAATTAGGACCCTAATACTACGGGAAGATATATTTTTTAGCTTTTTTTTGACCTGGGTGCTGTGACTGAATTTATTTTTTTGAGCCTCTCAGAGACTTTGACCCAAAACCAATATGATTTTAAATTAGTCTAACAGTAATAAGAAATCCACTCTGAAAAAATTAGGACCCTAATACTACGGGAAGATATATTTTTTAGCTTTTTTTTGACCTGGGTGCTGTGACTGAATTTATTTTTTTGAGCCTCTCAGAGACTTTGACCCAAAACCAGTATGATTGTAAATTAGTCTAACAGTGATGAGAAACCCACTCTGAAAAAATTAGGACCCTACTACTACGGGAAGATATAATTTTTAGCTTTTTATCGACCTGGGTGCTGTGACTGAATTTATTTTTTTGAGCCTCTCAGAGACTTTGACCCAAAACCAATATGATTGTAAATTAGTCTAACAGTGATGAGAAACCCACTCTGAAAAAATTAGGACCCTACTACTACGGGAAGATATAATTTTTAGCTTTTTATCGACCTGGGTGCTGTGACTGAATTTATTTTTTTGAGCCTCTCAGAGACTTTGACCCAAAACCAATATGATTTTAAATTAGTCTAACAGTAATAAGAAATCCACTCTGAAAAAATTAGGACCCTAATACTACGGGAAGATATATTTTTTAGCTTTTTTTTGACCTGGGTGCTGTGACTGAATTTATTTTTTTTGAGCCTCTCAGAGACTTTGACCCAAAACCAATATGATTTTAAATTAGTCTAACAGTAATGAGAAATTCACTCTGAAAAAATTAGGACCCTACTACTACGGGAAGATATATTTTTTAGCTTTTTTTTGACCTGGGTGCTGTGACTGAATTTATTTTTTTTGAGCCTCTCAGAGACTTTGACCCAAAACCAATATGATTTTAAATTAGTCTAACAGTAATGAGAAACCCACTTTGAAAAAATTAGGACCCTACTACTACGGGAAGATATATTTTTTAGCTTTTTATCGACCTGGGTGCTGTGACTGAATTTATTTTTTTGAGCCTCTCAGAGACTTTGACCCAAAACCAATATGATTTTAAATTAGTCTAACAGTAATGAGAAATCCACTCTGAAAAAATTAGGACCCTACTACTACGGGAAGATATATTTTTTAGCCTTTTATCGACCTGGGTGCTGTGACTGAATTTATTTTTTTGAGCCTCTCAGAGACTTTGACCCAAAAACCAATATGATTTTCAATTAGTCTAACAGTAATGAGAAATCCACTCTGAAAAAATTAGGACCCTACTACTACGGGAAGATCTATTTTTTAGCTTTTTTTCGACCTGGGTGCTGTGACTGAATTTATTTTTTTGAGCCTCTCAGAGACTTTGACCCAAAACCAATATGATTTTAAATTAGTCTAACAGTAATGAGAAATCCACTCTGAAAAAATTAGGACCCTACTACTACGGGAAGATCTATTTTTTAGCTTTTTTTCGACCTGGGTGCTGTGACTGAATTTATTTTTTTGAGCCTCTCAGACTTTGACCCAAAACCAATATGATTTTAAATTAGTCTAACAGTAATGAGAAATCCACTCTGAAAAAATTAGGACCCTACTACTACGGGAAGATCTATTTTTTAGCTTTTTTTCGACCTGGGTGCTGTGACTGAATTTATTTTTTTGAGCCTCTCAGACTTTGACCCAAAACCAATATGATTGTAAATTAGTCTAATAGTGATGAGAAACCCACTTTGAAAAAATTAGGACCCTACTACTACGGGAAGATATATTTTTTAGCTTTTTATCGACCTGGGTGCTGTGACTGAATTTATTTTTTTGAGCCTCTCAGAGACTTTGACCCAAAACCAATATGATTTTAAATTAGTCTAACAGTAATAAGAAATCCACTCTGAAAAAATTAGGACCCTAATACTACGGGAAGATATATTTTTTAGCTTTTTATCGACCTGGGTGCTGTGACTGAATTTATTTTTTTGAGCCTCTCAGACTTTGACCCAAAACCAATATGATTGTAAATTAGTCTAATAGTGATGAGAAACCCACTTTGAAAAAATTAGGACCCTACTACTACGGGAAGATATATTTTTTAGCTTTTTATCGACCTGGGTGCTGTGACTGAATTTATTTTTTTGAGCCTCTCAGAGACTTTGACCCAAAACCAATATGATTTTAAATTAGTCTAACAGTAATAAGAAATCCACTCTGAAAAAAATAGGACCCTAATACTACGGGAAGATATAATTTTTAGCTTTTTATCGACCTGGGTGCTTTGACTGAATTTATTTTTTTGAGCCTCTCAGAGACTTTGACCCAAAACCAATATGATTGTAAATGAGTCTAACAGTGATGAGAAACCCACTCTGAAAAAATTAGGACCCTACTACTACGGGAAGATATAATTTTTAGCTTTTTATCGACCTGGGTGCTGTGACTGAATTTATTTTTTTGAGCCTCTCAGAGACTTTGACCCAAAACCAATATGATTTTAAATTAGTCTAACAGTAATGAGAAATCCACTCTGAAAAAATTAGGACCCTACTACTACGGGAAGATCTATTTTTTAGCTTTTTTTCGACCTGGGTGCTGTGACTGAATTTATTTTTTTGAGCCTCTCAGACTTTGACCCAAAACCAATATGATTGTAAATTAGTCTAATAGTGATGAGGAACCCACTTTGAAAAAATTAGGACCCTACTACTACGGGAAGATATATTTTTTAGCTTTTTATCGACCTGGGTGCTGTGACTGAATTTATTTTTTTGAGCCTCTCAGAGACTTTGACCCAAAACCAATATGATTGTAAATTAGTCTAACAGTGATGAGAAACCCACTCTGAAAAAATTAGGACCCTACTACTACGGGAAGATATAATTTTTAGCTTTTTATCGACCTGGGTGCTGTGACTGAATTTATTTTTTTGAGCCTCTCAGAGACTTTGACCCAAAACCAATATGATTTTAAATTAGTCTAACAGTAATGAGAAATCCACTCTGAAAAAATTAGGACCCTACTACTACGGGAAGATATATTTTTTAGCTTTTTATCGACCTGGGTGCTGTGACTGAATTTATTTTTTTGAGCCTCTCAGAGACTTTGACCCAAAACCAATATGATTGTAAATTAGTCTAACAGTGATGAGAAACCCACTTTGAAAAAATTAGGACCCTACTACTACGGGAAGATATATTTTTTAGCTTTTTATCGACCTGGGTGCTGTGACTGAATTTATTTTTTTGAGCCTCTCAGAGACTTTGACCCAAAACCAATATGATTTTAAATTAGTCTAACACTAATTAGAAATCCACTCTGAAAAAATTAGGACCCTACTACTACGGGAAGATATATTTTTTAGCTTTTTTTCGACCTGGGTGCTGTGACTGAATTTATTTTTTTGAGCCTCTCAGAGACTTTGACCCAAAACCAATATGATTGTAAATTAGTCTAACAGTGATAAGAAACCCACTCTGAAAAAATTAGGACCCTACTACTACGGGAAGATATATTTTTTAGCTTTATATCGACCTGGGTGCTGTGACTGAATTTATTTTTTTGAGCCTCTCAGAGACTTTGACCCAAAACGAATATGATTTTAAATTGGTCTAACAGTAATGAGAAATCCACTCTGAAAAAATTAGGACCCTACTACTACGGGAAGATATATTTTTTAGCTTTTTTTTGACCTGGGTGCTGTGACTGAATTTATTTTTTTGAGCCTCTCAGAGACTTTGACCCAAAACCAATATGATGGTAAATTAGTCTGACAGTGATGAGAAACCCACTCTGAAAAAATTAGGACCCTACTACTACGGGAAGATATATTTTTTAGCTTTTTATCGACCTGGGTGCTGTGACTGAATTTATTTTTTTTGAGCCTCTCAGAGACTTTGACCCATAACCAATATGATTGTAAATTAGTCTAACAGTGATGAGAAACCCACTCTGAAAAAATAAGAACTCTGCTACTACGGGAAGATCTATTTTTTAGCTTTTTTTCGACATTGGTGCTGGGATTGAATTTATTTTTTTACTACTAACGTTCGTTTTAAAATTGTTTTTTTTATTTATAAAAAGTCGAAACCAAACCAAAATGTAGATTACTTACAAATTTCTAATTAATATACTTAAAAAACAACATTTTACTCTCATTTTACACAATATTTACTTTCTTACACAACATAATAATAATAATAAATAAAAAATAAAATAAAGGGCCAAAGACAAATGCCACCAACAACAACTTGTTTTAAAACAAAAAAAAAGCAAAACTGTTTTTTATTATTTACAACCCTAATTGTCTATATAATATGACAATGGTCTGAAAATACTTGGTACTTTGTTTTATTGTCACCCAATGTTCCAACATGTCAAGATTTGCAAAACTAATAGCATTATTAAAATTTAAAAAGCAGTTTTTCTAACATCCCAGAACTTGCAGAAACAATAAAATTGCTATTAATGACCTATATTTTTCCAAATTATACTGTAGCCTAAACTTATGGGCTTTGAAGTTACTAGTAAGTCAAATCTAATAATACAGAAATTAAAAAAAAATAACATAAAGGGTCATCCAAAGGGTCAAAGACAAACACGACCAACATTTAATTTTGCAAAGATTAATAAATAGCATCTCAATGATATGCATCAAAAGATTATGATAACATCCAAAAACAAAAATAAAAAAAAAATCGTTATAAACAAAACAAAGACGTCAATACTAGGTTATGTTTGACGTATACGAGATATTTTGTAACTTTTAACCTATTTTACCTTTTATCCACTCAGTAACTTGATCCACAGACCAATCTTTAACATTTACATAAGCCATTTTAACAAAAAACCTAACAAGAAACGAACTAAATTATAACAAATAACTTAAAATTTTATAAACACTTCTATGAATCACTTGACAATCCATTTTTACTATACAGAGGGCTTGAATGAACAGAAGAAAAAATAACAGAAAATATGGTAGTGACATCTGTAAATAGCTTGTTGTAGCCATGCTAAAGGGAGAAATGTAACCAAACCTTACTAATTTGCGGTATGTCGATGATAGATGACGCCACGGTCATTGAAATTTTAATTAAAATGCTGGTGCTCTCTCTGTTCTTGACCATATATATATATTCTTTGTTGACCATATTTTTGCGAATTAGTCCGGGAGGCAGGGGTTTTTTTGACCTTGTGATTTGATCATAGCCCCCCCCCAGAGAGATATATTAGGCTAATATTGTTAGCCGAGGGGCTGACCGCGAGGAAATATTTTGTACAAGCCAAAGGAACTCCGAGGAACTCTTAGGAATTCGGAGGAACTCCGAAGGAACTCTTAAGAAGTCAGTATTTTTTAATTCACCTACGTGACAGTTTTTTTTTTTCAGGGGCGCCGCCATGTTTGGTAAAAACTATCAGGCAAAGCTTTTTTCTTAAATATTTTGGGGCGCCGCCAATTTTTTCTTTGAAGGGGCGCCAAGTTTGGTAGTAACCGTCAGGGACAAAGCTTTTTTTGATGAAGGTATTTTTTTGGGGGCGCCGTTTTTTTTTTGTAGGGGCTCACAGTGGTTTCCATTCCAAATGGCATATTGCGGCCATAAATCGGAAAAAGTGTCTTTTTGGTGGTTTTTGGGGGCGCCATTTTTTTTGTAGGGGCGCACAGTGGTTTCCATTTCAAATGGCATATTGCGGCCATAAATCGGAAAAAGTGTCTTTTTGGGGGTTTTTGGGGTCGCTGATTACGAATTTGAAGGTAAAATTTTAATATTCAAAATAATGGATCCTAGATGGCAGCACTTTTTTATATGAATTTTTTGACATTTTCTGTATATTGGTAATATTCCTTTGTTTCAGTTACAAATATTAAAACAAAAGTTGAAATGTCATAATAACAGATCTGGAATGATAGGTGTTTTTCAAACTAGATATTTAATATTTTTAAAAATTGGTATTTATGGTCACTTTTTATCGTAGAATATGTATTTAAAATAAAACGTTCGAAATTTTGAGTGGCAGATGTCAATTTAATTGAATTAGCAACTTTGGTAGCTATTTCGTTTGTGCACCAATTTGAGTCAAAATATGAAAGTTTTGCTTGTATTTTTAGATTTAGCAACCAAAATTAATTATAAATCGCTATATAAATCTTAATCATTATACATGACTATGCAGTACCTATGTATAGACATAACAGCTGTTATATTCAAAATGACATTTGCAAAAATGATTACCCTCTAAATCAAAGTAATATAACTTTTTTCTTGCTTCTCCCTCTCGTATGATTTTTATACAGAATTGTTCCCTGTTATGTATAGATCGAATCATATTTTTAAAATTGCCAACTTAGGTTGCCCAAAAAAAAGATATGAAGAATTTTATACAATTGAAAATTGTCGATTTAAAGAACTTTCACTTTCGGGTTTAGACCGTGTTAATGGATTTTCACTTTCCGACGTTTCGTCTCTTACTACTAGAGACATCTTCAGGGATTAATCTGAAACTGATTAATCCCTGAAGATGTCTCTAGTAGTAAGAGACGAAACGTCGGAAAGTGAAAATCCATTAACACGGTCTAAACCCGAAAGTGAAAGTTCTTTATATCTTAATGGCCGTGAAAGCTTAAAATCTAAAATTGTCGATTTATATGAGATTTTAACTGATTTATTACCTAGTGTTTTATATGCCGCAGATTTTAAAGCTGTTTTTGAACTTTAGGGCGATGAGTTAGAAGATGAGCCTTGTTTTTGTTTTCCCATTTTAAAAAATTTCAAAATTTCGGAAAGCCTTGTATTCGTGCAAAAATTTTCATTTTTTTGCGTATTTTTGCGTTTTATGACTTCTTATGTTGATATAAATCAGTTTCAAGCAAAAAAAAAAAAATTGGTCGGTCGATCGATTGATCGGTCGGTTGATCAGTCGTTCTATCCGGGAAATTTTGTGGGCACGATAACGCTTTAAGCTAGAGAAATTTGGCATACGGGTATGTTACCAAAATTTCTTGCTCAGTAAATTTTTCTAAGCCCCCCCCAAATCAAACTATAAAAGTCTCAGACAAACTTAAAAACTTGACTATTTTTTTAGGGGCTCAAGCCCCCCCCAAAATTTGGACCTGGTTACGACTCTGCTTTTAGACTGCCATTTCATATACCGAAAAAATGAGTCGTATTTCATGCCATCTTTATTGCACTAAATTTTATTGCATGCCAGCGAAATAATAAATAATAGTTTTTTGCTCATTGGTAAAGTGAAGAGGCAAAAGAAGCAAGAAATAAAGATTTTAAAAGATTTTGCCTTTTTACTAGTCGCAAATAATCAGGACTAGGGGACGTCCATAAAGCATGGTAAGCCTCTGCCCAGGTAGCAAAATAACATGACATTCACGTGAAAGCCACGTTAATATGTGACATGTGATGTTAAGATTGTAGTCTCATTTAACAAGAATGTAGCATGGTGGGGATGTCCTAAGTCCGCCCCTAATAACATCACACAATGACATCCCGAAAATAACGTGTTTGTGACATCATAAATCCACATTCCTGTTATATCTAATATCTTATGGATGCCGTTACTGGTATTTTAATATTTAAATAATATCCTAGGATATTAGCTTTTTCTAAATAAAACCATTAAAAACGCTATAACCCTATAAAAAAAATCGGATTTAAAATCAATCAGTAATTAAAACAATCACAGATAGAAACAGATAGATTCTAAATACGAAATTGCAGATTAAGCGGAGAATATATTCCTTTAATCCGTGTCCGTGGTCTTGAGAAGCCCGGCAGAGCCCCCTATCCACTGGAAATCGTATAATGTGTAATTTCCTTATAATAATTTACTCTATCAACATCATCTTATATCGATTTTTTTGCTTCGAACGTCGGTGAGAAGCAAAATAACATGACATTCACGTGAAAGCCACGTTAATATGTGACGTGCCATATATTCACAGAGTTGCTAAATATTTGTTAATTAATAACATGGTTGTCACATCACACGTGTTACGTTGCAAATGTGATGTTAAATACATGTTATTTTTCAATATTATGTGATGTTATGATTTAGTTTAAAAATACACACAAAAGTGATGTTAATTTCTTGTAATATAACATCCCTTGCTATCTGGGTAAGGTTCCGTAGGTACTAAAATATAAAAACTTATTCAGAATAATATTCTAAAACGATCGATATTATCGTTCTTTTTTATGCCATGGTAAAATACTGATCCAACCTCCAACAAAATAATACTTTTTCCTATAGTTCATTACAAAGGTATTTTCAAAAAATAAAAAAAAACATCGAACTATTTTTTTTAATACTTAATAAAAGATCTTAAGATCTTTTCGTGAAAAACAAAAAAAAAAAAATGAAAAAACAAAATTTTTCGAAAAAAAAAATTTTGAAAAATTTTAATTTTTATTTATTTTTATTTTTTTATGCAAAAAACGAAAAAAAAAAATTGTAATAGTTTCTCCCGAGGTTTTTACATTTAAAAAAGTTTAACCCCCATAAGTTTTTTTGGTTTTTGGGGGATTACTTTTAAAATTCTAGGTCCAAAAATATGAAAAAACTTTCTATAAAAGTTGTTTCGGAAATGATCCCTAAGGGAGCTACACTGATAAAAATGGATTTCAGAAATGTATTTTTACATTTCAGATGTAAACAAAAATTTACATTATGATTACCGGAAATTTACATGATGGATACCGGATTTTTACAGTAGAAGTGTAAAATTACATAAAATATTTAAATTTACGGTATTTATCTTGTTAATGTTAAAAACAAAATGTAATTTTCCGGTATCCAATATAGGTTATTTTGATTCCCTCCAGTACCGGAATATTACATTTCATTTTTATCATTTCTCTCTGAGCTCAGTGCGAAAAGGATTTTTACATTTCAGATGTAACAAAAATTTACATTATGTATACCGGATATTTACATACAAAATGTAAAATTATGTGATACATACCTTAAAACTAAATAAAATTGTAAAAGCTTAGAATAACCCCTAATTGATTTATTTATTATTTTTTGAATTAACAATTATGTGTTAAAAAGGATTAAAATATATAGTTTACTATCTATATGCTTTTGTTTTATTATAATAAAAATAGTCTCATATGAGTCGACTCTCAAGATAACTAAAAAAGTTGTGTACACATATGAATAAGGGTCGGATCGAGGTAGCCATTACCGAGGGCATTCAAAAAATAGAATTTTAAAAAACTCTCTTTTCAAGTAAATATACACTTTAAACTATTGTTCACCATGTCATGTCGACGCTGTTAATACACAGTGAGTCACTTGGTCATGGTCCATGACTCATAAAAAAAGATTTTTTTTTGAAATTTGTTTCTTTTCAAAAAAACGATAAAAAAATCTTGTGTTGTTTTATTAATTATTCGTTTTTTAAAAAGATAAACATTTTTCAAAAAAAAAAAATAAAGTCTTTTTTTGAGTCATGGATCATGATCAAGTCACTCACTGTGTATTAACAGCGTCGACATGACATTCCGCTTGGTAAACAATAGTTTAATGTGTATATTTACTTGAAAAAATATTTTTTTTAAATTCTATTTTTCGAATGTCCCCGGTAATGGCCACCACGATCCGACCCTTACATATGAGCGTACATATTCTAAGATGCAAAAATGAAACAAAAATAATATTAATTTACAACATTTAAATACAATAAACTAACCATATGTATAACTATTTTACATGTATTATTATTAATTTATTATATTTAATTTGAATATGTGCGCTAAAAATTTCTTGTTTTTTTTTAATATAAACCAGAAATTAAAATTCAGGGTATAGAATCAAATAGTGCAATGTCCAGTCATGTAAATTTTACTTCAGAAGCAAAAAAAAAAGAAATAAAACAATACAAATTTGCCGATCGAGTGTGTTTTAATTCGTTTTTTTTTGCTTCTGAAGTAAAATTCACATGAGTGGACATTTGACACTATTTGATTCTATACCCCTCAATTATCGGTAGTCTGCCGGCTAGCCATTACCGGCCCGTTATCGGCTTGCCATTACCGGCCAGTTATCGGCTTGTGCGACACTTCCATTACCGGGCCGGTAATGGCATGTCGTCAACGGACCGATGACTCTATATCGGCTTACGGCATTGTGCCGTTGCCGGCCCATTGCTGGTGTGTTTGCTGGGATATTATTAAGTATTAAAATGTTATGATTTCATGCAGTGGTGTGACTAAGGGTTAACTGATTCGGGGTTAACTGGACATGGTCAATATCACTTATGTCAATATTAATTAGTTCTGGGTTAATTGGGCCATGTCCAGTTAACTCCGGACCACTTAATCTTGAGATATATATAATATTTAACATATTATGTTGTCTATTTTTATGTTAGAATTAAATTTAATTTGATTTTAAATCGTTTTTATTCACAATAATTACAAAACAATATACTTTTGTTAGTGGACCAGTTAACCCTGGCCTATGGGGTTAACTGGTCCAGCGGGGTTAACTGCTTTATCGTTAATAACTTTTTTTATATAAATAATATTAGTATTAATATATTCTAAATATAGTAATAATTTACCTTTTGCTATAGAAAATATTTGAATATTGTTTATAGGTTTTTCAAAAACTCGATATGGAGAAAAGCTGCCCAGTTAACCCCGACTTCCCCTATTAACTAGTTTTCAGCGAGTAAAAAACTAGTAGAAACTCGCTCAAACTCGTAAAAATATTTTCAACAAATCATAGATTTTTAAAATTTCTACGAGTATTTTGTGAGGAAATTCCCATGAAAATTTACAAGTATTGAACGAGTATTTTTCTACAAGGATTAACGAGTTTTCAGCGAGTAAAACACCGTAGTTTTTACGAGCTTCTACGACTGTTTTATGAGGAAATTCCAATGAAAATTTACTAGTAATTACCAGTATTTAACGAGTATTTTTCTACAAGGATTAACGAGTTTTCAACGAGTAAAAAAACGTAATTTTGCTTTCTCATTCTGAAATTTTCGGAAAGCCTTATACTCAAGAATTTCTTTGCATATTTTTGTGACGTTTTATGTCGATATAAATCAATTTCGAGCAAAAAAAAAATTGTCGGTTGATCGGTCGTCCGGTCCGGGAAATCTTGTGGGCACGATAACTTAAGAACGCTTTGGCATACAGGTATGTTACCAAAAGTTATCGCTTTGGATTGTTTTTGGTAAACATTGGGGTGGTTAAGGGGGACAAATGAGGTAAATACAGTAATTTTTCCCAAAAATTTGGAAATTGCTATATAGGGGTTTTTGAGGTTGCTGAAATTGAACATGGTAATAATAAATTTCTAACTCCACCTCACGGGGCTGAGGGGGTAATTATTTTATGAGGAAATTCCAATGAAAATGTACAAGTATTTACCAGTATCGAACGACTATTTTTCTACGAGTATTAACGAGTTTTCAGCGAGTAAAACACCGTAGTTTTTACGAGCTTCTACGACTGTTTTATGAGGAAATTCCAATAAAAATTTACTAGTAATTACCAGTATTTAACGAGTATTTTTCTACAAGGATTAACGAGTTTTCAACGAGTAAAAAAACGTAGTTTTGCTTTCTCATTCTGAAATTTTCGGAAAACCTTATATTCAAGAATTTCTTTGCATATTTTTGTGACGTTTTATGTCGATATAAATCAATTTCGAGCAAAAAAAAAATTATCGGTCGTCCGGTCCGGGAAATCTTTTGGGCACGATAACTTAAGAACGCTTTGGCATACAGGTATGTTACCAAAAGTTCTCGCTTTGGATTGTTTTTGGTAAACATTGGGGTGGTTAAGGGGGGCAAATGAGGTAAATACAGTAATTTTTCCCAAAAATTTGGAAATTGCTATATAGGGGTTTTTGAGGTTGCTGAAATTGAACATGGTAATAATAAATTTCTAACTCCACCCCACGGGGCTGAGGGGGTAATTATTTTATGAGGAAATTCCAATGAAAATTTACGAGTATTTACCAGTATCGAACGACTATTTTTCTACGAGTATTAACGAGTTTTCAGCGAGTAAAAATCCGTAGATTATTACAAGTTACTACGAGTATTTTATGAGGAAATTCCAATTTCACAAACCATATATATATATATATAGACCAATCAAAACCTTGCATTTTTCGTTTCTTGGCCAATCAGATCAAAATGAACCTGATAATTTTTGCACATGTGCAATTATTACTTGGTTACTATGGAAACAAGAAACTGACAGTTACTGACATCTTAATAAATGTTATATTTTTGCAAAATGTGTTTTTAATTTGTGAAGCTTACCTTTACTTGATTTATTTTTATTGATAAGCAATATAAATGCTTATTTTATTACCAAAACACCCTAGTTAATTTCAAATAATATCGTCGTGTTACCTTAACTACCTCTTATCTCCAAAAATTCGATTTTCGGTTTTTTGCACTAATCAATTCTGTACATGATTAGTAATGACCTAAACAAAGTAATTTAAAATTCCAATTGGTTTATAAGTTATGTGGTACTAATTACCTCGTATCTCCTTTACTACTTAAAATAAATAACTGTAACTACCTCGTATCTCCAATATTAGGCCTAGCCGTAGGTGAAAATATCTAAGATAAAACTTTGCATACCTATGTATTTGGATGCGGAAAATATATTGGTGAAGTACAAAAAGACCTACCACCCCTCCATCTCACCCCCAGTGGTGAAAAATATCCCTTTTATCGTTTTTTTTTTCTTAAAATGTTTATATATCTAGGGCTTCTAAGGTCACTTAAGCTTAATTTTATAAAAAAACGTTAATCCACCCCCGGCTTACGGGGTGTACTTTTTTTTAATATTTACAATATTTTCGTGTAAATTTGTATGTGGGGTTTTCGAGGTAGCTTAAACTGAATCTGATAATAAAATTTTTCTAACTTCACCCCCGAAGGGAGGTGGGGGTGATTATTTTAAAATGTTTGTAATATTTTAATGATAATTGGTATATAGGGGTTTTTGAGGTCGCTTAAACTAAATCTTAGAATAAAAAAAATCTTACTTTAACCCCTGAGGGGCGGGGGGTAGTTTTCGTGAAAATTGGTATATTGTGGTTTTCGAGATTTATGAAAGTGAATCTGATAAGATAAATGGTCTAACTTCACCCCCTTGGGGCAGGGGTAATTTTTTTCCCATTTGCCTCCCTTGCCGCACCCCAATGTTCACCAAAAACAATCCCGAGCGAGAACTTTTGGTAAAATACATGTATGCCAAATTTCAAGTCTCTAGCTTAAAGCGTACTTAAGTTATTGTGCTTATAAGATTTCCCGGACAGACCTACCGATCGACTGACAATTTTTTTTGCTCGAAATTCATTTATATTAATATAAAACGTCATAAAAGTCAAAAAGATGCAAAAAACAATTTTGAAAATTTTTGCACTAATACAAGGCTTCCCTAACTTTTGAAAATTTTCAAAATCGGAAAGCAATAATCACCCCCTCCCCCTTAGGGTGGGGTTAGAAAAATTTAATTATCAGATTCACTTTTAGCAACTTCAATAACCCCTTTATTCACGAAAATTAGCACCGCTCCCAGGGGGAGGGTTTGGTACACGTTACTCCCCCCCCCCTCGGGAACTTTTTTATTATGAGATTTAGTTTTAGCTACCTCAAAAACAACTATATACCAACTTTTACAAAAATATTGTAAACATTTTATTATAATCACCTCCACGGGAGAAGTTAGAAAAAAAAATTATCATCAGATTCAGTTAAAGCAACCTGAAAAACCCCAATATACTATTTTTTACTAAAATATTGTAAATATTTAAAAATTACATGCCTTAAATATTTCACAGTTTTTAATTGAGCAACCTCGTATCTCTAGTACAGAGTTACATTGGAAATAATAGTTACTGTAAATAACTCGTATCTCCATAATTCTAATTTTTGATTCACGTAACTAATAATTTTGCAATCTTTTATGCTTGAACCCAATAAACAATGGTTCAGCGGCCGACGCGTCGGTAAAGTGATGGCAAATGATCATCGCTGTTTGACGTCAGCCCGACTTTGGAACGACGTCTGATCCCCGGTCGGCAAAATGATGGCAAACGATAATCGAAATACTACGTCGGCTAACGTCGGGCCGCCGTCGGCAAATGATAATCGAAATACTACATCGGCTCAAGGTCGGGCCGCCGTCGGCATCTGACTAAACAACCTAACAGCGGCATACCATCGCACTTTGGATCATTGATCACGAAAATGCCGCCGATTAACCGATCATATTTTTTTGATTTTTTTTTGTTTTTGGTTTTTATTAACCTGGCCCTATAATTGGGGAAAGTGTATACATATAAAATAATAATACTGCTAAAAACTCGTACTGCATTTAAAAAAAATAAAATTCTGGAAAACATGTTTTTACCCCACCCCGACTTTAACCAAAAACAATACCAGACTAGAACTTTGGATAATTAACCCTTAGTCCAAAATTTAAGTCTTTAGCTAAAAGCTTTCTTGAGTTATCGTGGTCACAAATTTTCCGGAAATACAGCCAATATAAAATACAAATATAAAATACTTATAGTACTTTTGTGCAACATTAGATGGCACAACCATCTGTATGCTTTCACTACACTTTATTTTTAATTTCCAAATTCAAATTCAAATTCATTTATTGCTCCTTCGTTATTTCTAACATGAACAAAAGGTATACAAAAATATTTCCTAAACTAGGTGCTACTAATTTATATTTCCTAAACTAGGTATTATTAGGTTATTAAGAAAATTGCAAAAACAACAACAAACAAAAAAAAAAAAAGACTAATCGGCTCTAAAATGTTTGGACTCATTCTTATAAAGATAGCATTATGGAATTTCCAGAAGAAAATGGGAGTAAATTTATATCTAAATACAAATAATAAATAAAATGAGTAAATAAGTGTACCTATATTATGAAGGATACGATGGTTTTATTCGTTGCATGCAAAAGCTCGAATTTTCATAGCTTCCCTCAAAAATTTAAAGATTAAAATGGATGTTCTAGGATTACAGTCGTTTAATATCTCATCTATGTTTTTGCCCAGAACTTCGTTCAACCATGCTGATCGAATGCTTCTATATAGAGGACATTCAAACAGTAGGTGGCCTATTGTTTCTGTTTTATATAAGGAGCATACTGAGCAAAGTTCTGTCTGTTTAATGTTATAACTTACATTATTTAAATAAAGGTAAAGGTTATTAATATTGGACGTTCTCAGCTGTGAGATACATCGCTTTATTTGCATATTTAGATTATTATACAGGATTGACTTTCGGAGAGTTATATTAAATGACGCTTTTGATATCAAAAATTTATAATCGGTACAATAAGTACTCAAAAGCACCTTATCCCAATCCAAAAACTTTAATTTTGATTCTATGCCAGCTAAAATACCGTGTATATCTCTTGTTGATAAATGTAAATAATCAACATTTAAGCTGTAGTATTTTTGTACTAACGTTTTTAGCTGAGTAAACCAATTAAATTTAATATTATTGTTTGTGTTGTTACTATCTAAGTAAGATAGTCTTTGTAAAGCTATATGTGTGTAGCGATTAGTGGATTGCATTGAGATTTTTTGTAATAAAAGAAGTGCGTTTTTAATTATATAAAAAGTAACTGGCAGGAGATTTGCCTCTGTTCGAATTACGTATCCTGGTGTAGATTTTTGTAGATATAATATATTTTTTACAAAACTTGTCTGACTTTTTTCGCATTGGTCAGTGTATCTGAGTCCCCAGATTTCTGAGCCGTATGTAAAGGTAGGCAAAACTACAGTATGATAAAGCTTTTTTATTGAATCCCAGTTGTTTATATTATTGTTGTTTATTAGGTCTATGATAGTTTTGTTTGCCAGGCGTGCTCTTTGGAGTCGGTCCAAAAGTGTCTGGTTATATAAACCAGAGTAGTCCAGTTTTATGCCCAAATAGGTGTAGTTATTAACGACTTCTAAGTTTATATTGTTGTATCTAAATTTAAAGTTATGTTTCGAGTTAAAATGTCTTCTAAATACTACTACTTTAGTCTTTGCAACATTCACTTTTAATTTTTTTAGGGTGCAGTATTTATATAAAATGCGTAACATTTTTTGAACCTCTACCGGCGAATCAGCAAACAAAATTAAATCATCAGCATACAACAGCATTATAATAATTACTAAGCTGTTTAAAGACAAACCCTTGGCTCCATGTTTAATAAAAAATTCCTCTATATCCTTAATAAATAAGGAGAAGAGTGTTGGACTGAGTGGATCCCCTTGTAAAACCCCTTTGGTTATTTTTATAAGTTCTGAAATTTCGCCACCATTTTCTATTAATAATTTGGCAACCTAGTAAATTTTTTTAAGTATTCTTGTAATTTTGCTGCTTATTCCACTTTGAAATACTTCTTCCCAAAGTAAATTATGATCTATGCCATCAAAAGCTTTCTCAAAATCTACCACTATTGCAAAAACTTTTCTTCCTGGAAGTCTTAGATGATTATTTACATTTAGGGAGAAAAGGTTAATGTGACAGCCCCTATTTTTTCTAAAGCCTGATTGGCATTCTGGAAGAATTTCCGCGCTTTCTATAAAGTTATTAATCCTTTTATTAAGAAGAGAAGTAAATAATTTTGTAACGTGGTTCATAATTGCTATGCCCCTATAATTATCTGGATTATTTCTATCGCCCTTTTTATAGATATGGGTAAGTTTAGTAAGGGACCAGTCTAACGGAGTATCTTCAGTTTCTAGAATTTTATTAAATAAATTAAGCAGGTAGGTTATTCCGTTGTAGTTTAGATTTTTATAGAATTCGTTACTGATTTTGTCGGGACCCGCTGCTTTATTAGTCCTGGAAGCATTTAAGTATTTAATGAGCTCGCTTCTTGTTTTATGGTTTGGTCGAGATATGGGTGCAAGTTATCTATAAAGTAGCTATTATTTGGAGTTATTTGCGGAACATAAAGGGTTTTATAATAATTTTCCCAAATTTCAATATTAATTGGATTTTGCGCTTGCTTTTTTGGCCTAATTTTTTTAATCATATTCCAAAAAATTGTTGGATTTGAGATATTATTAATTTGTTTATTTATATTTGATATATAGCTCTTTTTAGAGTTATGTTTAGCGCTTTTGTAGCATTTTTTAGATTCTATAAAGTTATCTAGATATGTTTTTGAGAAATTATTATTTTTGCATAGGTTTAGGGATTTTTTCAACTGTTTTACTGTTTACGCATTCTTTATTAAACCACGGCTTTTTAAATGATATATTTGTAGAGATTTTGAATTTATGGGATAGATTTAAAAAAGACGCCGCATCATATATTAAAGTTAATGGACAAAAAATCAATGGTTTCTAAATTAAAGTTAAGATTTAATCTGTAGGAGTTGGATAAAGTGCTTTTGAACCTGTTGGATTTTAATGTATCCCATACTAATTTTGTTTTGTCGTAAGTACTACTTACTGGTTTATTTATTGAAGTATTTTGGGGTAAATTAATGGACAGTGTTATAGGAAAATGGTCGGAGTTAATTAGTGCATGTGAAATAGTAAAATCTTTTATAAAACTAAGAGCTTTGAGATTGGCCCATATGTAATCTACTGTACTTTTGCCTAAATGGTTAATAAATGTTATCTGACCTGGATGATCCGACTGAGAACGTCCATTTAAAACTGTAAAACCTAGGTCCTCCAAGGCAGAAACTAAAAATTCTCCCCGTGGATTTTTGATTTGATCTAGGGATGCTCTATTTGGTTCTAGATTTAGACCGTCAAGGTATTCGTGACTATAGCTGTTCAAATTACTTATTCTTCCGTTAAAGTCACCCCCTAAAATAATGTGGTCGTCCGAAAACTTGCGACCAATATCCCACATCGTATCTTCCATTAATTGAATACAATACTTATCATCTAAATCTGGGTTTAGATAAAAAGTTCCTAAAATAAAGTATAAATTGTTAATTTTGAGCCTAATTATTAACCAGAAAGTGCATTCATCTATTATTGATACTTCCTGGGAAAGAACATTGTTTATTAATACTAAATTACCGCCGCTACCCCTACCCCTGCTTTTATCTTTAGTTGCTTTACATGCATACATTTTGTAATTATCAAAATAATTTAACTTTAATGAGTCTATAGAGGTTACCCAAGTTTCAGTTAAGCATATTACATGAAATGTTTTTAAATAGTTTAATTCATCCCTTTCTAGATCTAAAATATTATTTGTCCCATAGCAATTCCAAAATATACATTTTATTTCAGAGTTATTTATAGCTTGAGAGTTTTTGTAAGAGTTAGTTTGGTCCGGAAACAGGTGAGAGAAATGACTGGATGTCGCTTTGCTTCGTTGGAATTTTTTTTGATTTTTTCTGTGTATCGTTGGAAGTTGGAGAAATGTCCTTTCTTTTTACACCATTTTCACTATTCTGGTTTTCCTCAGGCTCACCAACTTCTTTAAAATCTTCAAATGTAAAAACTTTGCCATTTACCAGGAGTTTGTCCTGTTTCAGTTTAGCATCATATCCTTGCGCAGTCGCCAATTTATAATGTTTGTATAGGATTTTGGATTCAGCTCTCTCCTGAGTGGATTTATCTTCAGTGATGCTAAATCCTGAGTTTTTAAACTTACCCACATTTTTGTAAATTTCTTGTTTTTTCATGTTATTCGTTAATTTTAGCATAACAGGTAATATTTCGGATGCTTTAGCTCTTCCTATAGTGTAAACATCGTTTATATCTGAATTTTCCAGCTGTACTCCGATTGTGTCCTTAAGTATTGATTTAACTTGCTCCTTCAAAGGTCTGTTTTCTTCGTTTTTTATGCCAAAAACAATAATATTATTTTGTCGAAGTTGTTTTTCAATAGTTTTTAGTTTGCTTTTTAGTTCAATGTTTTCGTTTTGTAATATTTTAACAGTTTTATTAATATTTTTGATTTCTAAGTTTTGAGTGTTAAAAGAAATTTTTATATCACTAACTTCGGTCTCGATTTTAGTGACTTTTTCTAAAATTTTATTGATGGCATCTTCCATTTTTAATTTTTTTTTTTTTTATGAAAACTCTTGAAACTAATTTAAAATTAAGTCCGGCAACTGTGTACTAAAATCCCGCTTGAAGTCTCCTATCAACGCATATAAAAAATGTAAACAGTGTATTTATCGGGGCCAGTTTCAGTAAGAAATTATTAATTTATACACAATTAGGCCACAACAAACTTGCACTTCAACTGTTCTTAGTGTCCTTATGGTCTTAGGGAAATTTTTTGATAACTATTTCACCACTTTTAAAATTATTTTCGGGAGCTATCCAAAAACAACGTTGCCGTTTATATTACCAGTACTTTATTTTTAATTTAATATATCCTTATAAGGATCAATTCCATTTAACGATCAATAAGTCATTATGGAAAATTTTGTACTAGAGCAGACAAAATGTCTATGTTGCAATCTATAGATTGCAAGTTGCAATTTGCAACATCTGATCTTAAAATAGTTGGTAAATGGTTGGTAATATGATCCGCAAATGATCATCCTTTGATAATCTTAAAATGGTCGGTAAATGGTTGGCAATAGATTCGGCAAAAGAGCGTCAAATGATCATTCTTTGATGATCTTAAAATGGTCGGTAAATGGTTGGCAATATGGTCGGCAAATGATCATCGTTTGACCGTAGGCAACTGTCTCCTATTGACGGCGAGCCACCCATCAATTGCCCCTGAAAACCTGTGAATCTGGAGATACGAGATAGTTAAGGTAACACGACGATATATTATATTTTATGCACTTTCCATCTTAAAAGCTTTAAACTGATATTCATAAATTTTAATTTATTTAATTGAATCTTGGTATTAAAAACAGGCCACTCAAAACTAATTTAAAAACTTACTTATTAAAAATATATTTACAGTAAAGAAGTAAATAATTTATTTCTTTTAAATGACGGAAATCAAAACATCAAATGACTGCGCTGGCACCAGTACAGCGTTGCCAAACTTTATTAGAAACCGATAGCAAATTGTTATTTTATTTATTTTCAGTTGAAAACTAAACTTTTTAAACAAAAACAGCAATGATCTTTATTTAAATGCTAAAATATATGATAAAAACTATTTTATTGGAATAATCTTAAGCTTAAAATATCCCTCAAGCAAAGTTTAGACTTGGCAACATATAAGATTTAAAATTTTAATTATAGTTGTAAAGTAATATTGTTGTTTAAACAACATTAAACATGGTAAAATTATATACTTCCTTATTTTGTTTGTGAAATAGTATTTCAAAATACCATTCGTGCACGTTGAATTATACATAATTTTATACATAGAAATGCTAAGCAATTATACTATTACACTGTGAAGAGTATCCTCAAAAATGCGAAGCAATTATACTATTACACTGCGAAGAGTATCCTTAAATATACGAAGCAAATTTACTATTACACTTGGAAGAGTATCCTTAAAAATGCAAAGTAATTGAACTATTACACTGCTAAGAGTATACCAAAAAGTACGAATCAATTTTACTATTACACTATGAAGAGTATCCTTAAAAATGCGAAGCGATTATACTATTACATTGCGAATAGTATCCCTAAAAATGCGAAGCCATTATTCTATTACACTGCGAAGAGTATCCTAAAAATGCGAAGCAATAATACTATTAGACTGTGAAGAGTATCCTTAAAATACGAAGCATTATTATTACACTGCGAAGAGTATCCTAAAAAATGCGAATCAATTATACTATTACACGCTAAGAGTATCCTAAAAAATGCAAAGCAATTGTACTATCACACTGCGAATAGTCTCCTTAAAAATGCGAAGCAATTATTCTATTACACTGAGAATAATATCCTAAAAAATGCGAAGCAATTATACTTATTACACTGAGAGTAGTATCCTTAAAAATACAAAGCAATTTTAATATTACACTGCGAAGAGTATCCTTAAACATACGAAGCAATTTTACTATTACACTGCAAAGAGTATCCTTAAAAAGACAAAGCAATTATACTATTACCCTGCTAAGAGTATCCTTAAAAATACGAAGCAATTTTACTATTACACTGCGAAGAGTATCCTAAAAAATTCGAGGCAATTATACTATTACACTACAAAGAGTATCCTTAAAAAGACGAAGCAATTTTACTATTACACTGCGAAGAGTTACCTTAAAAATGCGAAGCAATTATACTATTACAATGCGAATAGTATCCTTAGAAATGCGAAGGAATAATACTATTACACTGCAAAGAGTATCCTTAAAAATACGAAGCAATTATACTATTAAACTGCGAATAGAATCCTTAAAAATGCAAAGCAATTATACTATTACACTGCGAAGAGTATCCTAAAAAATGCGAAGCAATTATACTGTTTCACTGTGAAGAGTATCCTTAAAAATGCGAAGCAATTTTAGTATTGCACTGCGAAGAGTATCCTAAAAAATGCGAAGCAATTATACTATTACACTGCAAAGAGTATCCTTAAAAATACGAAGCAATTTTACTATTACACTGCGAAGAGTTACCTTAAAAATGCGAAGCAATGGAGATTTCTCCCGTTAGATTAGACAGGGTTCTACCCAAAAAGGATAGAATACACTCTCACTTCTACACAACCAAACACATTCTGTATTTGTTCTTTGTTGAACAAATACAATATTTAGTTGGCCGGGCGAAAAGTGTAACTATATTAAAGAAATTACTGGCGCCATCTGAATTTTAGTAGAATTATCTTATTCTACAGATTCACATTAGCTATGTTCGTTCGTGCCGCTCACTGCTACACTTTCCGGCCAACCAAATAAATACTGTATTTGTTGTATTAAAAACAAATACAGTATTTATTTGGTTGGCTGGAAAGTGTAGCACAAATGAGATAGAGATAGGGTAGACGTCTTTTGTTTCATAATTCTAGTTGTAGAGAGCTCCATTATACTATTACAATGCGAATAGTATCCTTAGAAATGCGAAGCAATAATACTATTACACTGCGAAGAGTATCCATAAAAATACGAAGCAATTATACTATTACACTGCGAAGAGTATCCTAAAAAATGCGAAGCAATTATACTATTACACGCGAAGAGTATCCTAAAAAATGTGAAGCAATTATACTATTACACTGCGAATAGTATCCTAAAAAATGCGAAGCAATTATACTAATGCGAAGAGTATCCTTAAAAATACGAAGCAATTATACTATTTCAATGTGAAGAGTATCCTTAAAAATGCGAATGCAATTTTATTATTACACTGCGAAGAGTATTCTAAAAATGCGAAGCAATTATATTATTACACTTCGAAGAGTATTCTTAAAAATACTAAACAATTATACTTTTACACTGCTAAGAGTAAAAGTTAAAAATACGAAACAAATTTACTATTACACTGAGAAGAGTTACCTTAAAAATGCGAAGCAATTATACTATTACAATGCGATTAGTATACTTAAAAATGCAAAGCAATTATACTATTACACTGCAAAGAGTATCCTAAAAAATGCGAAGCAATTATACTATTTCACTGTGAAGAGTATCCTTAAAAATGCGAATGCAATTTTAGTATTACACTGCGAAGAGTATTCTAAAAATGCGAAGCAATTATATTATTACATTTCGAAGAGTATTCTTAAAAATACTAAGCAATTATACTTTTACACTGCTAAGAGTATCCTTAAAAATACGAAACAAATTTACTATTACACTGAAAAGAGTTACCTTAAAAATGCGAAGCAATTATACTATTACAATGCGATTAGTATCCTTAAAAATCCGAAGCAATTATACTATTACACCCCGAATAGTATCCTTAAAAATGCGAAGCAATTATACTATTATACTGCGAATAGTATCCTTAACAATGCGAAGCAATTATACTAATACACTGCGAAGAGTATCCTAAAAAGGCGAAGCAATTATACTGTTACACTGCGAAGAGTATCCTTAAAAATACGAAGCAATTATACTAATGCACTGCGAATAGTATCCTAAAAAATGCGAAGCAATTATACTATTATACTGCGAGTAGTATCCTTATAAATGCGAAGCAATTATAATATTATACTGCTAATAGTATCCTTAAAAATTCGAAGCAAATATACTAATACACTGCGAAGAGTATCCTTAAAAATACGAAGCATTTATACTATTACACTGCGAAGAGTATCCTAAAAATGCAAAGCAATTATACTATTTTACTTTCAAGAGTATCCTTAAAAGTGCGAAGTAATTATACTATTACAATGCGAAGAGTATCCTAAAAATGCGAAGCAAATATACTATTACACTGCGAAGAGTATTCTTAATAATACGAAGCAATTATACTATTATACTGCGAATAGTATCCTTAAAAAGGCGAAGCAATTATACTATTACACTGCGAATAGTATCCTAAAAAATGCGAAGCAATTATACTATTAAACTGCGAATAGTATCCTTAAAAATGCGAACCAATTATACTAATACACTGCGAAGAGTATCCTAAAAATACGAAGAAATTATACTATTACACTGCGAAGAGTATCCTTAAAAATACGAAGCAATAATACTATTACACCGAGAATAGTATCCTTAAAAATGCGAAGCAATTATACTATTTCACTGTGAAGAGTATCCTTAAAAATACGAAGCCCTAATACCATTACACCGCGAATAGTATCCTTAAAAATGCGAAGCAATTATACTATTTCACTGTGAAGAGTATCCTAAAAAATGCGAAGCAATTATACTATTATACTGCGAATAGTATCCTTAAAAAGGCGAAGCAATTATACTATTACACTGCGAATAGTATCCTAAAAAATGCGAAGCAATTATACTATTATACTGCGAATAGCATCCTTAAAAATGCGAACCAATTATACTAATACACTGCGAAGAGTATCCTAAAAAGGCGAAGAAATTATACTATTACACTGCAAAGAGTATTTTTAAAAATACGAAGCAATAATACTATTACACCGCGAATAGTATCCTTAAAAATGCGAAGCAATTATACTATTTCACTGTGAAGAGTATCCTAAAAAATGCGAAGCAATTATACTATTACAATGCGAAGAGTATCCTAAAAATGCGATGCAAATATACTATTACACCGCGAATAGTATCCTTAAAAACGCAAAGAAATTATGCTATTACACTGCTAAGCGTATCCTTAAAAATGCGAAGCAATTATACTATTACACTGCTAAGCGTATCCTTAAAAATGCGAAGCAATTATACTATTACACGCATAGAGTATCCTAAAAAATGCGAAGCAATTATACTATTTTACTGTGAAAAGTATCCTTAAAAATTCGAAGTAATTATACTATTACACTGCGAATAGTATCCTAAAAAATGCGAAGCAATTATACTATTATACTGCGAGTAGTATCCTTAAAAATGCGAACCAATTATACTAATACACTGCGAAGAGTATCCTAAAAAGGCGAAGAAATTATACTATTACACTGCGAAGAGTATCCTTAAAAATACGAAGCAATAATACTATTACACCGCGAATAGTATCCTTAAAAATGCGAAGCAATTATACTATTTCACTGCGAATAGTATCCTAAAAAATGCGAAGCAATTATACTATTATACTGCGAATAGTATCCTTAAAAATGCGAACCAATTATACTAATACCCTGCGAAGAGTATCCTAAAAAGGCGAAGAAATTAGACTATTACAGTGCGAAGAATATCCTTAAAAATACGAAGGCATAATACTATTACACCGCGAATAGTATCCTAAAAAATGCGAAGCAAATATACTATTATACTGCGAATAGTATCCTTAAAAATGCGAACCAATTATACTAAAAAGGCGAAGAAATTATACTATTACACTGCGAAGAGTATCCTTAAAAATACGAAGCAATAATACTATTACACCGCGAATAGTATCCTTAAAAATGCGAAGCAATTATACTATTTCACTGCGAATAGTATCCTAAAAAATGCGAAGCAATTATACTATTATACTGCGAATAGTATCCTTAAAAATGCGAACCAATTATACTAATACACTGCGAAGAGTATCCTAAAAAGGCGAAGAAATTAGACTATTACAGTGCGAAGAATATCCTTAAAAATACGAAGGCATAATACTATTACACCGCGAATAGTATCCTAAAAAATGCGAAGCAAATATACTATTATACTGCGAATAGTATCCTTAAAAATGCGAACCAATTATACTAAAAAGGCGAAGAAATTATACTATTACACTGCGAAGAGTATCCTTAAAAATACGAAGCAATAATACTATTACACCGCGAATAGTATCCTTAAAAATGCGAAGCAATTATACTATTTCACTGCGAATAGTATCCTAAAAAATGCGAAGCAATTATACTATTATACTGCGAATAGTATCCTTAAAAATGCGAACCAATTATACTAATACACTGCGAAGAGTATCCTAAAAAGGCGAAGAAATTAGACTATTACAGTGCGAAGAATATCCTTAAAAATACGAAGGCATAATACTCTTACACCGCGAATAGTATCCTTAAAAATGCGAAGCAATTATACTATTCCACTGTGAAGAGTATCCTAATAAATGCGAAGCAATTATACTATTATACTGCGAATAGTATCCTTAAAAAGGCGAAGCAATTATACTATTACACTGCGAAGAGTATCCTTAAAAATACGAAGCCATAATACTATTACACCGCGAATAGTATCCTTAAAAATGCGAAGCAATTATACTAATACACTGCGAAGAGTATCCTAAAAAGGCGAAGAAATTATACTATTACACTGCAAGGAGTATTCTTAAAAATGCGAAGCAATTAAACTATTAGACTTCGAAGAGTATCCTAAAAAATGCGAAGCAATTATACTATTACACGCGAAGAGAATTCTAAAAAATAGGAAGCAATTATACTATTACACTGCGAATAGTATCCTAAAAAATGCGAATCAATTATGCTATTACACAGAGAAGAGTATCCTAAAAAATGGGAAGCAATTATACTATTACACTGCGAATAGTATCCTAAAAAATGCGAAGCAATTATACTATTACACTGCGAAGAGTATCCTAAAAAATGCGAGGCAATTACACTATTACACTGCGAAGAGTATCCTTAAAAATGCGAAGCAATTATACGATTTCACTGTGAAGAGTATCCTTAAAAATGCGAAGCAATTTTAGTATTACACTGCGAAGAGTATTCTAAAAATGCGAAGCAATTATATTATTACACTTCGAAGAGTATCCTTAAAAATACGAAGCAATTATACTATTACACTGCTAAGAGTATCCTTAAAAATGCGAAGCAATTAAACTATTAGACTTCGAAGAGTATCCTAAAAAATGCGAAGCAATTATACTATTACACTGCGAAGAGTATCCTTAAAAATGCGAAGCAATTATACTATTACACCGCGAATAGTATCCTTAAAAATGCGAAGCAATTATACTATTACACTGCGAACAGTATCCTAAAAAATGCGTAGCAATTATACTATTATACTGCTAATAGTATCCTTTAAAAGGAGGAGCAATTATACTATTGCATTGCGAAGAGTATCCTAAAAATGCGAAGCAATTATACTATTACACTGCGAAGAGTATCCTTAAAAATGCGAAGCAATTATACTATTACACTGCGAACAGTATCCTAAAAAATGCGTAGCAATTATACTATTATACTGCTAATAGTATCCTTTAAAAGGAGGAGCAATTATACTATTGCATTGCGAAGAGTATCCTAAAAATGCGAAGCAATTATACTAGTACACAGCGAATAGTGTCCTAAAACATGCGAAGCAATTATACTATTATACTGCGAATAGTATCCTTAAAAATGCAAAGCAATTATACTATTACACTGCGAAGAGTATCCTTAAAAATGCGAAGCAATTATACTATTACACTGCGAACAGTATCCTAAAAAATGCGTAGCAATTATACTATTATACTGCTAATAGTATCCTTTAAAAGGAGGAGCAATTATACTATTGCATTGCGAAGAGTATCCTAAAAATGCGAAGCAATTATACTAGTACACAGCGAATAGTATCCTAAAACATGCGAAGCAATTATACTATTATACTGCGAATAGTATCCTTAAAAATGCGAAGCAATTATACTATTACACCGCGAATAGTATCCTTAAAAATGCGAAGCAATTATACTATTACACTGCGAACAGTATCCTAAAAAATTAGTAGCAATTATACTATTATACTGCTAATAGTATCCTTTAAAAGGAGGAGCAATTATACTATTACACTGCGAAGAGTATCCTTAAAAATGCGAAGCTATTATACTATTTCACTGTGAAGAGTATCCTTAAAAATGCAAAGCAATTATACTATTGCATTGCGAAGAGTATCCTAAAAATGCGAAGCAATTATACTATTACACTGCGAAAAGTATCCTTAAAAATGCGAAGCATTTATACTATTACACTGCTAAGAGTATCCTTAAAAATACGAAGCAATTATACTATTACACGCGAAGAGTATTCTAAAAAATAGGAAGCAATTATACTATTACACTGCGAATAGTATCCTTAAAAATGCGAAGCAATTATACGATTTCACTGTGAAGAGTATCCTTAAAAATGCGAAGCAATTTTAGTATTACACTGCGAAGAGTATTCTAAAAATGCGAAGCAATTATATTATTACACTTCGAAGAGTATCCTTAAAAATACGAAGCAATTATACTATTACACTGCTAAGAGTATCCTTAAAAATACGAAGCAAATTTACTATTATACTGCGAAGAGTTACCTTAAAAATGAGAAGTTATTATACTATTACAATGCGAATAGTATCCTTAAAAATCCGAAGCAATTATACTATTACACTGCAAAGAGTATCCTAAAAAATGCGAAGCAATTATACCAATACACTGCGAAAAGTATCCTAAAAAGGCGAAGCAATTATACTGTTACACTGCGAAGAGTATCCTTAAAAATACGAAGCAATTATACTAGTACACAGCGAATAGTATCCTAAAACATGCGAAGCAATTATACTATTATACTGCGAATAGTATCCTTAAAAATGCAAAGCAATTATACTATTACACGTCGAAGAGTATCCTTAAAAATGAGAAGCAATTATACCATTTCATTGTGAATTATCCTTAAAAATTGGAAGCAATTATACTATTACACTGCAAAGAGTATCCTTAAAAATGCGAAGCAATTATACTATTGAGCTGCGAAGAGTATCCTAAAAATGCGAAGCAATTATACTATTACACTGCAAAGAGTATCCTTAAAAATACGAAGCAATTATACTATTACACTGCGAATAGTATGCTTAAAAATGCGAAGCAATTATATTATTACACTGCGAAGAGTATCCTTAAAAATTCGAAGCAATTTTACTATTACATAAGTCCAAACCAAAAAGTCCAAATGCGAAGCAATTATACTATTACACGCGAAGAGTATCCTAAAATATGCGAAGCAATTATACTATTACACTTCGAAGAGTATCCTTAAAAATACGAAGCAATTTTTAAACCAAAGGCTGTAGCTGCGCGCGTTCGAGGTCTGCAGCACATCATGAGCTTATTTGTGCTGCTTTGTCCGATTTGATGCCGGAATTGATCCCAAAACATGAAGTTTTTCAAGATTGTCAGTGGACTCGGATGGAGGAGATAGCAGACCTTCGTCCTCCCTCTCATGGAAAAAAGAAAATCGCCTTGACAGATTGGAAAAGAGCAATAATGAGTTAAGGGCTATGATGGAATCGTTTATAAATAATTTTAAACGAAAGGCTGGTTTTCAACGAAAGGCTTATTTTCAACTACAACCTTAGGATTCTGAAGTGGAGGGTGAAGAAGACGTAAATGAGGAAGAAGAAGTGACTCAGTTTCGTCTTATGGGGTCGACGACAACTATTCTTGGGCTCCTCCATCTCTCCTACCAAGTTTGCAGGGCGATCTACAAGGTAATGTAGAGGTTACTTCGGATTTAGATATGGATTTTACCCCAAAGACAAAAGAGCAAGAACCAGCAATCCCACGCCCAAAAGAAAAGAATTTGTCTCAAGGCATTGATTACCAAAAGTTGGGTAATTTGGCATTTTCTAGAATTCAAAACGCAGATGTCCAAAAAAGACTGCAAGCATCTCCTGTCTTTAGTGCTTTAAGCCCCAATTCTCAGATAGCCCGCTCTTCATCCTCAGGGCATTAAAAATTAGGCGGAAAAGCACCCTGCTGTTAAGGCAGTTCTTCTGCAGTTGGCCGGACAGGGCTCAAAGTTTAGAAACGTGTCCGATGATCTCCTTCAATACACATGTGGACGCAGAGCCGCAGAGATTTTTAAACAAAATGAGAGATATTTTTACAATAGGCCAGTAAAACACGTCAATAATTTTAGAGGAAAGTCGGCGTTTCCTCGCGTCTTTAAAAGCTCTTCCAAGCAAAACACTAAAGCCAATTCATCAGGAAGTAGGTTCACCCGCAAAGCGCTCTCGTATGGAGATAAGGGTGGTTCCAGGAAAAGACAAAGCACAATCGAGGGAGGAA
This sequence comes from Brachypterus glaber, assembly GCA_958510825.1. Taxonomy (NCBI): domain Eukaryota; kingdom Metazoa; phylum Arthropoda; class Insecta; order Coleoptera; family Kateretidae; genus Brachypterus; species Brachypterus glaber. The sequence continues at coordinate 19,484,032 of OY294046.1, forward strand.
GTCAACCTAAAAAGAGAGCTTTTGGAAGTGGCTCAAGTGACATTTCGACTGAGGCTTTCAGAGGGGGGCGTCTACTACTATTTCTAAAGGAATGGGAAAAAGCCGGAGCTTCAAAAGACGTTATAAACATTGTAAGAGGTTACACCATCCCATTTGTTACCAGACCCCCTCTACTATCTTTTCGAAACCCGGATGTGACAGTTCAATTCTCTAAAAATGGAATGAAAAAGAATATAGAAGATATGATAAGGCAAGGTATCCTGCAGAAATCGGAGCGTATGTCTCCTAATAGTTGTGGGGATTTTGGTGTGATTTTTACCAGGCTTGTGGGGACATTAATAGTTGTGGGGACATACCCACGTCCCCACAACTTTTTTTGGCAATATATCCTTGGTTGTTTAATTTATAGGAAGATATCTTATATTAAAATTTTCCTGATATTTATTTCTACAAGTTTTGGAGACTTTTGCAAAATATTTATGAATAATAAAGTTAAAAATTCCAAAAAAGTAATGTCCCCACTTCTCCACTAAAAATCCGATGTGTTATTTTTCTTATTATTCATATAATTGTAAGGACATATAGTATCTCAAGAAAGTGGCGCCCTCTTTAATAGTTTCTTTTCAGTTTTAGATATTTAGGGTTTAAGGAAATTTATTATTGTGGGGACAGTTGTATCACACTGTAGGGTGGGAACAAAAAACTTTTTTTGCGAAACATACCTCATTTGCATAAAAAAAGCTTACACTATTTATATTTTAATACAAAAGTATAGCTATATTAAAAATAAAAGTCAAGAACGTTTGTATTAATCAATTTTATTTTTTAGCTCCTTTTATTTTCCTACTTTACTGGGTTACGTTTGTTTTATGTCTAAGAGCCCAGCAATATTTTGCCAGCATACGCGTTTTTGCCTTATGTTTTTATATATAACTTTCCTTAAAAAACTTGGTTTTGCTATTAACCAAGTTCGCTCCAATGCCAGATTTTTAGAAAAAAAACCGCCCCGCGGGTGTGAGGGTGTAATTATTTTTAAAGGTTTACAATATTTTCGTTAAAATTGATATATAGGGGTTTTTGAGGTAGCTAAAACTAAAATGATAACAAAAATGATTTATCTTCATCCCCGGGGGATAAGGGGGTAATTATTTTTAAATTTTTACAATATTTTCGTGAAAATTGGTATAAAGGGATTTTTGAGGTACCTACCTAAAATTGAATCATAACAAAAAAGTTTAACCTCACACCCTCGGGAGTGAGGGGGTAATTATGTTTAAATGTTTACAATAGTTTCATAAAAATTAATATATGGGGGTTTTTGAGGTAGCTAAAACTGATTGGTAAATTAATTTTTACGAAAATACTGTAAACATTTAAAAATACCTACTCCCTCACCCCGCGGGAGTGGAGTTAATTTTTTTTGTTATTAGATTAAGTTTTAGCTACCTCAAGAACCATTTTATACCAATTTTCACGAAAATATTGTACAAATTTAATAATAATTACCCCTTACTCCCGCGGGGGTAAAGTTAAAATTTGTTTGTTATCAGATTCAATTTTAGATACCTCAAAAACCTCTATATACCAATTTTCACGAAAATATTGTAAAAATTTATAAATAATTACCTTCTCACCTCCCGGGGGTGGAGTTAAATTTTTTTTGTTATCAGATTTAGTTTTATTTACCTCAAAAACCTCTACACGGTGTATTTGAAATAGGGTCGGAAATTTTAACAGATGATTCTACATCATAAAATATGACAAAAAGTTCCTATAAACATATGTCTAAAAATGCGTCATAAGGGAGCTACGCCCCTTTGCAAGTGGCTAAAAAAATCGGTTTTTATTTAATAACTCAGGAACCCTTTGAGATATATCAACGAGGTTTTGTACGTCAACTAATCCTATCCAGGCCCGTTTGTGTGTGTTATTTTCATGTACTTATTTCAACCAGGGGTGTGCGAAACGGGGGGGGGGGGCTCATCAGTTTTTTGTCCCAAACTTTTTTCTGTGTAACTTTTTTGCAATTTTATTTTTGAAATATGATTCCTTAGGTCAAAATACATAAAAAAGGTACTCTTGTTGTAATACTGCAGGATTAACCGTTTGGACTAAGTAAGTGAAAATTACATACAAAGATGGGCCTTATTAGGATTAATTCACGTGCAAAACCTCGTTAACATATCTCAAACTTTTTGTCATATTTTATCATGTAGAATCACCTGTTAAAATTTCCTACGCTATTTCAAATACACCCTGTATATACCAATTTTCACGAAAATATTGTAAACATTTAAAAATAATTACCTTCTCACCCCCCGGGGGTGTAGACATTTTTTTTGTTATTAAATTTAGTTTTATCTACCTAAAAAACCCCTATATACCAATTTTCACGAAAATATTGTAAACAATTAAAAATAATTACCCGCTTACCTCCGCGAGGGTAGAGTTAAAAAAAATTGTTACCAGATTGAGTTTTATCTACCTCAAAAACCCCTATAAATTAACGTTTACGAAAATATTGTAAACATTTAAAAATAACTACCCCCTTACCCCCGCGAGAGTGGAGTTATTTTTGTTTTGTTATTAGATTAAGCTACCTCAAGAACCTTTTTATATCAATTTTCACGAAAATATTGTAAAAATTTAAAAAATAATTACCCCCTTACTCCTGCGTAAAGTTATTTTTTTTGTTATTAGATTCAATTTTAGCTACCTCAAAAACCCCTATATACTAATTTTTACGAAAATATTGTAAAAAATTATAAGTAATTAGCTTCTCATCCCCCGGGGGTGGAGTTAAAATATTTTTTGTTATTAGATTTAGTTTTTTTACCTTAAAAACACTTATAAACCAATTTTTACAAAAATTTTACCAAAATATATCGATCGGGATTGTTTTTGGTGAACATTGGGGTGCGGCAGGGGGTGCAAATAGGGGATAAATTCCTTCTTTTTTTTAATTAAAAATTGCTATTTGGGGGCTTTTAAGGCTGGTTATATTGTATTATATTATATTATATTATATTATACTATGCTATGCTATGCTATGCTATGCTATGCTATGCTATGCAGTGCAGTGCAGTGCAGTGCAGTGCTATGCTAAGCTATGCTAAGCTATGCTATTTTTTATGCAAAATATGGTACCTATTCTATAAATGTTTACGGATTTATTAAAAAACTAGTTAAAAATAAATTTTATTAAATTAAAAAAAAAATAAAATGTATTATAAAATTAAATATAATAATCTAGTATAGTATAGTATAGTATAGTATATTATAGTATAGTATAGTATAGTATAGTATAGTATAGTATAGTATAGTATAGTATAGTATAGTATAGTATAGTATAGTATAGTATAGTATAGTATAGTATAGTATAGTATAGTATAGTATAGTATAGTATAGTATAGTATAGTATAGTATAGTATAGTATAGTATAGTATAGTATAGTATAGTATAGTATAGTATAGTATACAGATTGTTTACGAAGTCTCGATCAGATTGCGATAAAGCGAAGAGCTTACAACCTTAGGTGAAGCTGCAAGTGGGGAGAAGGTGAGGCAGCGCGAGCCAATGCCAGCAAAGGACCCACCTCCACATACTTTAGTTCAAATTTTACTAACAACAGCAAAATTCTGGTATCGATACAGTTAAAATCCAGTACCAATATAGGTATGAATAAGTGGAAACTTTGTCTTTCTTTTTTACAGTGCATACAGATCTTTTTAATTATTTGCAAATGAAAAATTTTTACGTTGTTTGCATTTTAGGTAACACGGTGTAAAAAAATATTTTTTTGCCACTCTAATGTGATGTTGACAATCTATTATAATATTATTCTACTATAAATGTGAGGCAAAGTTTTTACATAAGTGAGGTAATTACATATTTTTGGGGACACCTAATACATAAAACTAAATTTGCATTACTTGCGGGGCCACAGTTACCCATTTTGGATTTTGATATAATTATAAGTACAGCTAAACACATAGTTTATAATAATATATTTATGGGCTGTCCTCACTACTTTTTTAAGAGTGTAAGGCATGTTTTTTGGAGGGTATCGATATATTACAAATAGCTTATGAATCAGCGCAGTTTACTCTACATACCCACGTGCTCAGTCTGAATGTCCCCACAACTCGGTGTTGTGCACACGGCCCCACAACTTATGACAGACGTGTATAGGTGTATGTATGTATGTATGTATGTATGTATGTATGTATGTGCAACACTGGGTTTCTTTCAAAGATGTTTTTGATACCGAAGCAAAAAGGGGGCTCCAGACCCATCTTCAATCTTCGCCGCTTAAACGAGTTTCTAATGCCGAAAAAACATCCGTCTAATAAACCACCAAAAGATATCATCTTTTCTGCAAAAAGGAGACCATAGTAAAACTGGACATCTAGCAGGCTTACAATCATGTTCCTATAAGAAAATCTCACAGAAGATTCCTATCGATGGTACACGACGGGACAATTTACGAAATGACTTTTCGTTCGGACTTTCCACCGCCCCTCGGGATTTTGCAAGACTTTCCAACTGGCTTTCAAGTATACTTCGATAAAGGGGTATAAGAATTGTGGTATACTTGGACGACTTCTTACTAGTGCACCAGGATTACAATATATTGATACGACAGGTGAAGGAGGCCGTCGAATTTTTGCAAAGTTTGGGATGGATCTCATCAACAGCAAATCTCTGAATGTCCCTTGCCAAAAGATAGAGTACCTGAGTGTGTCACGAATTGGGGGTTATTTCGTGTGGGAGAGGGAAGAGGATAACCTAGGCGAACCTAGGTCTAAGTGAAATAAAACTCAGAAATACAATTTCAGGACATTACTTAAAAGGGCTTACCACAAAACAAGCAGGATTGCTGAGGTGATCATCGTTAGCCTCACGAAACGTTCGGTAAGATTACTCGTAACTTAATGATTATCCCCATACATTCGGAGAAGAGTTTTATGCTGTTTAAATGTTTATTATAAAACATTTGTTTATAATAACAATCGTGTTTATAATCGATTTACATGTGTACTACAGTTACTACAATTGTTTCAAACAAGATTGTTTTTATAAATAATAATTCAAGTGATGCTTATAAACAATCTAAGGACTTTTCGTGAGACTATTATAAATAATTCTGTTTAATAATCTACTTAAATTTATAACTTGCATTAATTAATTTAGGACAAATAAGTAGATTATTATTGTAAGCATAATTTAAAAAATAATAATTTAATTTATTATTTTTTGAGAATTATCTAGATCTTGACAATATGGGATATAAAAAACGACCTGATGATCTTATTAAAGGTTCGATGCTGGAGTTGGCGAATAGCAAAGGGCATCCTGGGCAAACTTCGCATCCTATGTAGTGCCTCTGGGAAGGCTTCATTGCAGGAAGATGCAGATAGCTTGCATTTTTACCGGACAAGAATTACCCCCTACCGCTTTCGGTAGTAAAAGAAGCCTTATGGTGGGTTCGAAATGTGGAAACTATCTCTCCAAGTTTCCAAAAAACCTGGAGGTATTAGGACCACAGATTCTTCAGGGGTGCTCAGATGAAAGACAGGTTGATACAGAAGAATTGGCTTCCAGGACAACGGAAGTGGCACATAAACAAGAAAGAGTTGTATGCGGTAATAGCAGCCATCCGCTCATGTCAAAGTATAGTCGAAGGAAAGTCGATTCTTCACTGTGGCAGACAGAATCTTAAGGAACAAGATGGAAGCGGATTGGCACATATTGGAGGAGATGGCCTGCAATTCTCAGATAGACTTATTTGCCACAAGCCAATCGAGGGTGGTAGCAAGGTATGTATCAAGGGATGTAAGGGATCTAACGGCGAGCTTTAAGAACGCGTTCAGCAGGATATGGGACTTTTCTCTGGCATGGATCTTTCCAGCTCTTTCCCTAATACCAAGAGTATTGATCCATCTCAATTCGGCGAGAGGTACATACATTTTAATAGCTCAGAGATGGGAGAATGTTTTCTGGAGGGCAGACCTTCATGTACGAGCCCTGACTCCTTCGTTCCTCATCCCGGATCTCCATCTACATCTAGTGAATGCTCAAACTCAACAGCCACTGCCACGAACAGAAGAGTTACATTAGGAGGCCTGGAAGGTACGGGGTGGTCTCGGTTTGTAGCCGACTGGTCTCAGGAGGAAAAAAATTTGCTGTAAAGAAGCTCTTGGAGAAGTTTTTCCTTCAAAACTTATGCAGCTCCTTGGAAGGAGTATTTGACTTGGGCTTGTGGCTCCCAATGACCCTAGTCATATTTGGCTGACCACTTGGGATACCTTCATAATAAAAGAAAATTAGCTTAGAGTTCACAAGTCAGCTATTACTTTCTTAGTCAATCCCGACAAAAGAGAAATTATATCAAGTCATCCTTTGGTTAAAAACATGCTTAGAGCCATTGAAAATAGCAAACCTATTACAAAAAAAAAAACATAAGTTAAGATAAGATAAGATAAATTTATTGGTGTGAATAGATAAATCTTTACACAAGTCAGAAAATCTTTACACAAGTCAATACGTCAGTATTGATTGATTGGATGAAGAAAGAACAACTTGATGAACAGAGTATCTTTCAGGTCTTTAGAAGAACATCTTTGATTTTGTTGCTAGCATCAGGGCGAAGAATCCATGACCTTACTCTGTTTCGTATGGATGCAGACAGTATTGAAATTACGGATGATAGTGTTTCGCTTTGGCCAGCATTTGGTTCAAAAACTGATAAGGTCTCGTCGAGGCAGTCGGGCTGGAAGTTAACCAGTTGAACTAAAAAAGTATTAGATCCATTTTATTGGGCAAAACGTTTATTATCTGTGTCCAATAAAAGAAAAAGTGCCGGTAAGTATTTAAACCATTTATTTATTACCTCTAGAGGTAAGGTGGTTGCTGCGTCTAGAGCAATCATAGCAGGATGAGTGAAAAAGGCTTTTGTATTTTGTATAGGTATTGATTTTCCTCCTGGAAGTATTAGATCTGCGGTTGCATAGTCGAGATGGAATAATGATGTTCCTTTGGATGCTATACTAAAAGCAGGAAATTGGAGGGGCGAAAAAAATTTTTTCAAGTACCTGCAAGGAGATCTGAGGTGCTCGAACGGAAAATAAAGGCAAGTAATTATTAGATAATGCCTTTACTCCAATTTAATAAATGTATATTTTGTTTAATTTTATATTTTATAGACATTTGCGTATAAGTAATAAGAAGGTGGCATGTATATGACGACTTTAGGGTCTCTTCAGTTTCACCAAGATCGATCGTATTAGGAGTAGCCTACATACTTTTCTACAAACAAGAAGGTCATAATAAAAGGTATTGTTTTTACTTACCATCTTATTCGTTTAATTTCATTCAAGAATTTATTCACAGTACGCATTACCCATCGTCAGAACCCAAACACTTCTCATTTGGATCAAGCCGTACGGCACATACTCTGAAATATAATACATTTTTCCCCCGAAGGGTAAAAAACGGATATTTTAGGTCTTGCTTAGGCTTGACCCAAATGAGATTACACCTCCTGATTTCACCTAAAGTGCGTCCCTTTTCTATCTATCTTTTAACATAGGTAAGATAAACACAAAACTCTTTTTTTACGATGAGATCACAAGAAAAAGTCCTAAAAATAAAAATGAAAGATACACTGTTGACATGTCAACATAGAAATTGACAACAACAGGTAAAAATTGGACAAAAAAAATGCAGAACTGGCAAACAGATGAATTTATAACAGGTTTGTTAGGTTGTTAAATTGATAAAAAAAGAGTATTAACGTTTTTCTTACGTTTTAATAAAGATCAAAATATGATCGTGGTGAGCAAATAAATAATTATTTTTATTTTTTTAGAGGATACATCGCAATGAATCACCTGAAAATGACATTAAAAGAAGACAAAGGATAGGTTTTTATTACTTTTATTGTTTTGGTTTTGTGTTAATAATAATTTTTGCTGCATTTCATTAATAGTCAGCAGCAGCAACACTGCCTTCCTAAGCTGAAAGGTCCTATCTGTGTATATTAAAACTATGTAGATAGGACGTTTCAGCTTAGCGCGGCAGAGCCGCAGCAGCAGCAGCTGCAAATTTTGATTTTGTGTTAAGGGTTAAGTGCCCCTGGTTCTAATATTGACCAAAAGCTGTATATTGTTATTGTAAAAAGTTTTAATTGAATTAAATCATTAAATATTGTGCAATGAAGTGGGTTTTTCCATTGAATTCATTATAGTGCTCATTATTTTGTAGTTAAAAATGAAAAAAAGTAGGGTCTGGTCGCACAATATTTATCATATCTCCCACAAATGTAAATTAAGTCTAAATATTTTATAGGAATATTCTACCACTAAATACGAATTTGTGGATACAAAATATAAACTTCCCCGAATGGGCATGGTGGTCCGCCATTTTGGAAATGTCAGGATAAGTAAAAAAAAATATTTTCTATACCATAATTTAATTATTTTTTAAAATCCATACGAATAAAGTCTCTGTCTTTAATAGAAGTTGAGTTATTAAGAATTAATTACATGGTTATTTTCCGATATAAACACTAAGTTATGGGAATGTGCAAAATGTCAGCAAAATCGGAGAGATAAGTTTCGGGTCGAGGGGATAGTTGACGTGGAATTAGACACATGGGATTTCTCCTTATTCCTAAAATCTACATTAAAGTTTTAATATATTTTTTTAGTTATTGTATTTTTATGTAATATAATACAAATTGAAATTTAGTTAATTTTTAAAATAAGTATTATATATTTATGTAATATAATAGAAATTGGAATGTTGTTGCTTTAAGTAGTAGAAGTAAGATTAGGGGCGGGAAAAATCCTTAAAAAATGTCTTACGTAATTTGTGCAGGGCCCCTAAGGCATAGCAAATAACGAGTGGTGGGCCACCACAAGGGCCACCATGAGATGCGTTCTTATAATGATACAAATCAAATTTATTGAAGGATTCATTACTATAAAGACTGTCTAGGAGGCTGTGTAAGCTAAACCATTACAGTTAATAATACTGTTTAATCTAGGTGGCCTACCCAACTACAGATTGAAAGTTCCACTGCCATGTGTGGAAATACAGGTGAATGTTAACGAGGACAAAATACGGAATCTTAAATTCTTGTATTAATTAGTTCCTAGTGATCGCTTATAAATTATTTTAGTTTAAAAATAACCATCGCTAATAGTGATTTTTTACATAATTTGTGATAAATTGTGATAATTGGTAATAATTTTTTTAATAAAATGAGTAGCAATGACACATCACATGGAGTGTGCAGTTCTACTATAAACCGGTAAAAAATATTATAATTTTAAATTATTATTATAGGTATTATTCACAGCGCCTGCGCTAGAATAATATTATATGGCACGGCATTCCTAAATGATTAATGAGATGAACTATCTCTACAGAAAAATCTGATTATGGATCATGGCAGCAGAAGCTCTACACATTACAGAACCATTTACAGAAAACAGAAAACTTGTTTTTGGTAAATAATGGTATATAATATAAATAATCTTCTGCAGAATAATTGTGACAATAAATTGCATATTTTGTTAAACGATTCCGATAGTATTTTTTTACCTGATTCCGAATATCTAAATCGCGATATTTTTCAGTTTTCGAGAAAAATGCTCTTGAAAATATTTTTTTAGGTTTTAAACTGCTTGTAGAAAAATTATCATAGCACCTGAAAGCTTTTATTCAGGCTTCAATTAGAGCGGGGTTCTTAGTCTTTAAAATCGTACAAGAAAACCTTAACATAATGTTTAGTGGTAAATTTAAAAACAGTTTTAAAATACCGCTGATAACACATTTTATGCAAACTATATTTTTCTTTGTTACATAGTGTCATTATGTTAGCAGCGAATTTTACCCCTAAAAATCTTAAATACAGAACGTCTATGATACTAAAATAATTCGCAATTACTGTCAAAAATAAAAGTTATACAAAAACCGAGCAAACTCGGCAAAATTAGGCAAAAACACTAGGTAGCAAAGACAAATGTAGTTTGCATAAACCGTGGTTTCAGAGGTATTTTAAAATTTACCACTAAACATTGTGTTAAGTTTTTCTTGTGCGATTTTAAAGAGTAAGAACCCCGCTCTAATTGAAGCCTAGATAAAAGCTTTCAGGTACTATGATAATTTTTCTACAAGCACTTGAAAAACGGAAAAAAATATTTTCAAGAGCATTTTTGTCAAAAAAAAATCTATCGGAATCGTTCAACAAAATATGCAATTTATTGTCACAATTATTCTGCAGAAGATTATTTATATTATATACTATTATTTACCAAAAACAAGTTTTCTGGATTTAGCTGTAAATGGTGCTGTAACGGTATATCCACAGGCTCGCATAAGAACGTAATACATAACAATGCGATGCCGTGATTGGCTTGATGTGCCGCCATGTATCTTGTAAGCCAATCACGGTATCGCATTCTTATGTTTTATGTTCTTATGCAAGCTTCTGGATAGGCCTCAATGTAGATCTTGTGCTACCATAATCCATAATCAGATTTTTCTGTAGAGCTAGAGCTTCAAAAAAAATCAAAAACCGTTCTAGACCAAAGATTCTTGGATATAAATTCGTTTCATGTTTCAAATAAGCAACTTCTTTTTCAAATGTCCGTCCGTCTGTCTGTCCGTCTGATGTCACGATTTTTGTGAACACGATAACTCAAAAACGAATAATCCGATCGACTTTTGGGAGATTAGCTCAGCGGTCTAAGGCATCGATATAGCATTGACACTGAGCTAATGATCGTGAGTTCAAACCTCACTGGCGCCGATTGCCTTTTTCAGTTAATGAATAATTGAAATTTGGCGAAAGCATACTCCCTAGATATATTGGTTCGAAAGTCAATTAAATCCAGTGGTTCCCTCTACTACTAGCCCACACAAGTCCTGGACTTAGAGGATGCTTAATTAAGTAGAATAGTACGAGGTTAAAAATAAACAAACATAAACTTGAATTTTTCAGGAAAAATTAAGTTCTACGAGGGAAGATCCCTATCTTTTTTTAAAGTGATGTCCCCAAAAACAAAATAGTTATGGGGGTTAAACTTTTAAAAAAATCAAAAAAAGCTGAAAGACCATTCCGATTAACATAATTCATTTTATGAAAAAAATTGTATATTGGCATATGCATGCCGTCTTAAATGTAAATGATGCCTGAGAAATGCATAGCTTCGAAAATGTATAAACTATGGGAGGATTGGTGTAGTGGTCTACCGCGTCTGTACATGACAAGTCTACTAGCCAACTAGAGTAAGTTCGATTCTCACTAGAGCCGATTTATCTTTTTCAGTTAATTAATAATTGAAATTTGGCGAAGGCGTAAGTGAAGCGGACACTCCCTATAAAAACTGGTTCGAAAGTCAATATAAAGTGGTTCCCTCTACTACTAGCCCACACAAGTCCTGGACTTAGGGGATGCTTATTTAGGTAGAATAGTAAAGATATGATTATTATAATAAATAATTAATTTACAGAAGCTATATAAAGCTAGGTACATTAGGATGTGCAACAGATCAAAGTATAGCATAAGTACGTCTTTTTGGAAATCATAATAATTTGTGTGGTCTTTGAGGTTTTCTTACATAAAATATTGAAAATACCACGTTTTTTTTTTTGTAATTTTTGTTGTTTTAAAGAAGTGACGATTTTCCATCATGGATGTTTTGGAAGAGACGGAGATATATTGTTGCCGCACTGGCATTTTGTGGATTTTTCAATTGCTATGCTTTACGTGTTAATTTGAGCATAGCAATAGTTGCTATGACTGAAACTACAATTTTAACAAATGAGACAGGATCTTATGAAGTGGTAAGTAATAACTTTAGTTCATTTGTTTTACCTACAGACGCGGTGAAAAACGTACCCATACTTTTATGAAATGAAAAAGTTCTTTGGATATAATTGAAACAATCACAGATTGAAACAGATGGATTCTGAATACGATATTTCAGATTTTAAAAACGGATAGAAAAAAATCTCCCTTTAATCCGTGTCCATTAAAAATCGTATAATGTTTATACAATTTCCTTTTAATAATTTACTTTATAAACATCATGTTATATCATTTTTTTTTTGATTTAAACGTGAGATGCAATTCAAGCTATGTAGCAAAATAACTTGACATTCTCGTGAATGCCACGTTGATATGTGATACACAGGGTTGGTAAATATTTGTACGTGTACACGTTATGCGTACTTGTAACGTGTACAGCGTTGACAAATATTTGTTGTTAAATAACATAGTTGTCACGTCTTACGTGTTAAGTGTAAATTTGATGTTAAATACATGTTATTTTTAAATATTGTGTGATGTTATGATATAGTTTAAAAATACACCCAGTAATGTCATTGTCTTGTAACATAACATCACTTGCTACCTGGGTCGGTTCGGAATTGGGGCTGTACCTGAATTTGTAAAAGATACAGAGACGCGCATAGCTGCAAGTATCAGAAAAAGATATAATAATATCCATACCTACAAGCTAGACTCAAAATCTACTCTAATGATTTAACTTTCGTTAAATTAAAAAACTAACAAATTTAACTTTGTTTTTATTTTTTAAGCCAGGAGAATTCGACTGGGACTCGAAAATGCAGGGTTATGTACTAAGTTCCTTTTTTTATGGATATATCACTACTCAATTGATTGGAGGCTATATTTCGGCACGGATAGGAGGAAAAAGGGTATTTGGCTATGGATTAGCTGTTACTGCAGCATTAACAATACTTTCACCATTTTTAGTAAGAGCTAACGTCTATTTATTTATAGCTGTAAGAATTATAGAAGGCATTTTTGAGGTAAGAAAGTGTTATTATTTAAACGCTTAAAAAGTTTTATTAAAATAATCTAATAATATATGTATTATATATAATATATGTATTATATACAAGGTGTTCCGTATCGTTATATTCAAATTTTGTGAATATATACTATAGTATATTCAACTTCAAAATGCAGTAAGTGTAATAATAATATTCATGTAATTATGGATTTTCTAGTGAATAAAGAATCTTAATCTTAAACAAACGCACGTGACAACGACGGATTTAGTGACAGGGTAGGACTCAAAACAAAATATTTCTATATAACGGTCCATTGCACGCTTAATCCCAAGTGCTCACGTACTGACCTGTTTAATTTTCTACATCCCTACTCTCGCAGAATTCTAGTGTTTTAACCAATGAAACCACGCGCCAGCTGCAGCGTGCTCGATTCTTTTATTTACTTCGACTTTTTCTTGAAGTTGAATATACTATAGACTTAATTCTAAGACAAAAAAAACACAAAAGTGGTAGGTAGATTTTTATTCGTAAGGAAGCTACGACCCTCCTAAGGATACATCTGAAAAGTTGTTTTTATTTATTATCTCTGGAAGCCCATAAACTACAGTAACGGTTTTTTGCCCATGCCTTAACATGGACAAAGGGTATCGATAGCTATCATTTCATGTAATTTTTGTTTGGAAATTTTAACCAGGGACGTGCGAAATGGGGGCCCAAAACTTTTGTATCCGTAAATTTCATGACATTTTATCAAAAAAATATTAACCTTTAATTAAAAATACTTAAAAAAGGTACTCTTCATGTGATACCGTAGGGCCAACAGTTCCCAAGAGGGGCCTTATCAGTTTTTCATCCCAAACTTTTTTCTGTTTAATTTTTTTGAGATTTTATTAATGAAATATGATTCCTCAGATCAAAGTACATAAAAAAAGTTTTGAGGACCAAAAATTAAATACTAAAATTTTTAGTATTTTAGTAAAATGTTAAAAACCAAAATTTCAATCATGTAGAGTTATTCACTATCAAAAACTAAGAAAAAAAGTTTCTATACATGTAGGTAGAAAAATCGCTTTTAAAGCTACTATGGCCCTTTAAAAATTGTGCATTTTTAGGACATCATAGCTCCTTTAGGATTGATTTTTGGGAGTACCTGTATAGGAGTTTTTTTTCTTAGTTTTTGATGTACATTTACCTTGTATCATTGAAATGTTGGTTTTCAACATTCTAGTATTTAATTTTTCGTCCTTGGACCGTGTAATTTCACCTTCAAATGCATTTTTCTCGAAAACGGTTAATTCTAGAGTATTACAACAAGAGTACCCTTTTTATGTATTTTGATCTGAATAATCTTATTTCATTAATAAAAAATTTACACAGAAAAAAGTTTGGGACAAAAAACTAATAAGGACCCCCCGTTTCGCACACCCGCGGTTAAAATAACTAGATGAAAATAACATACAAATATAGGCCTTATTAAAATTAGGTCACGTGCAAAACCTCGTTGCTATCTCAAAGAGTTTCTGATTTGTAAAATAAAAACCGAATTTTTGGGCCACTTTCAAAGGGGCTTAGCTCCCTTACTACTCACTTTTAGACATATGTTTATTTAGACTTTTTTGTTTATTTTGGTCGATTCTATTACCTCTAAATATTTTATACTCTTTTTTTAACACCCTGTATACTCACAAAGTTTAGGAGTGCTTATGTGCAGCTCTTTATGCAGCGTTTTGATAAACTGCGCATGCGCAAGCGCATGCGATGACCGTTTTTCAATAGGTTAACGTAAACCAAGGCCCCCTCAAGAAAAAACCAAAACAAACTCCTGCACAGAGAGCTGCATTTAGGCGCTTGTCAAAGTTTGAATATAATGATACGAAACACCTTGTATAAATTATTAACAATATATTGTTGATAATACAATAATAATAAGTACTAATAATTATCCTGCAATAGGATAGTAGAGCTAAGAAGTAGCTATATCTCATGAACATTCCACCAGGACTGTAGAAAAGTCCGGGACTGTAGAAAAAGACACTTTTCCGAAAAATCCCGTCTTGTTAAGACTTTTTCTGGACTTTTCTGTTACTTTCTGCCTTTTTGCTATAAGATCTTTTAAATTTCTTGCATTAAATTTAGGGATTTTTAACAATAAACTATATTTTAATGACCTTTAATACACCAATATTCAAAAATATTTTGAATAAATATATTTTTTGTTCACTGTTCTGCGGATGTGAAGCAAGGCTTTTTCATTATAAGATTCCACGACTCAAAAAAGCAGATTTTATGAAATTATTGTCAAAGAACCTGGCACACAAATGGAGGGGTTCTTGGCCCACAGTCAAACTGCCCCAGCTTCGGAGAAAAATGCTTTTAAAAATATAATTTTATGACAGATTTTTTGACGTATATTATGGTTATTTTTTTACTTTCATAAATACTAACTTAATTAGTCGTTTTAATTTTATTATACTCTATTAATTAAAGAACAGGCATTAGAAATATTATATAAAAGGCTTTATTATAATTTACTTACATGTGGTACTAATAAATATTATAACTTTTTTGAATCTTCCAATATGCTGAATTTTTCTACGGGTTTGCTAATTATATGCAAAAATCTGCATATTTTCTGTTATATTTTAACTTGATTATGTTGAAACATGATTTGGTATATCGAAAAATATTTTATAATTATATATTTTAGATTTTCTTGATATAATTTTTCAAAATTACATCTAATGGTTGACAAATCTGCAGCAACTTTTATTAAATATTACTATAAAGGGTTCACTAATGAATTACGTTGTTGTTAGGCAATCTCAATAACATGTTTTACCTATAAAAATATCTTGACAGATTTGTCAACCATCAGATGAAGTTTTGAAAAAATATATCAAGAAAATCTAAAATATATAATTATAAAATATTTGTCGATATACCAAACCAAGTTAAAATATAACAGAAAATATGCAGATTTTCTCATATAATTGGCAAACACGTAGAAAAATTCAGCATATTGGAAGATTCACAAAAGTTATAATATTTATTATTACCACATTATAATAAAGCCTTTTATATAATATTTCTAATGCCTGTTCTTTAATTGATAGAGTATAAAAACCTTAAAAATACTAATTGAGTTAATATTTATGAAAGTAAAAAAATAACCTTAATATACGTCAAAAACTATGTCATGAAATTATATTTTTAAAAGCAATTTTCTCCGAACCTGTCATTTAATTTGGTTGTAATTTTGCTAATTTAATTTTTAGCCACGAAATTACAAAATATCAAAATTTGAGGCAGTTTGACTGTTGTCCAAGAACCCCCCTATTTGTGTGCAGGTTCTTTTAACAATTATTAACTTTTAATCTTGGGAGTGGATTAACAGTAATTATTATCAGTTTTAGTGTCAGTTACTCCAAAACTCCCAAAACCGCAAAACAATTTTTTAAACAATGCCCCTGCAGGCTCCTGTTTTGGAGTTAAAAACTTCTAATTACCAATTTAGATGAAAATATTTGCCGATTTTTTGTGGAGCAGCGGTTACTAACCAAGTTAGGGGAATATGTATTTCTCTCTCTTTTTAACTCATCAATTAAACAGAGAAAGAGTAACATACTGGTTAACCGGCGTTACCACAAAAAATTGACTAATTGTAAAACATTTGAATTACACTGGTCGACAAATCTGAAGATTTCTCTAACTGAGATTCCAGAAATAGGTTTATACTAATTTTGGGTCGCTGAATCCAAATCCGAAAGCCGTTTGTCTCCATCACCCTCAAATTTTTTGATATAAAAAAAGTTAAAATTAGGAAAATTGATTTTGTGTAATTACAAGAAAATGCTTTGACTTATCACATTAAAATTTAATACGGTTAATAGTGGTTATATAAGTTATTTGTTCCCCAACTTACCCAAAAATACAATTGTGTGTATGTCAGAGGCGTGCGTTCTAAAGTGTTTCTGTAATATATTTCTCCAACAAAATTTATGTTTAAGAATTTTACAATTTCTATAAAAAATTATTATTTATTGATTAATTTTACGTAAAAAACATATTGGACTTTTTGATCAAAGGTCAATAGTTTTCGAGAAAAATAGGTTTAAACATATCTCTGCAAGTTCCACTAAGAAAAAAACTGCTGCCAACAAGATAATACTTTCTCCTATAGGTCTAGGTTTATTAAAATAAAAAATAAATAAATAAATAAATAAAAAAAAAATTAAATTTTTTTTTCTGAAAAAAGTCTCTTTTTTCGTTTTAACGAAAAATAAATTGAAAAAAAAAATAAAAAAAAGTTTTAACCCCATTTTACCCCCTTACCCCACCCCGATTTTTATCAAAAAAAAATATCCTAGCCACACAAAAAAGGTCAATAGTTTTTTTCCTATGTATTTTGAGGAGCTGAATCCGAATTTGAAGTCAAAATAGCACCTTATCCAATTAGTTTCCAGGTGATGTGTTTTAAAATCTTGCAGTGAAAAACAAAATAACATTCGAAGTATGAAAATTGACGTTGTTATAAAATTTAAATATCGGAAGTTATAAGAAAATCAGAAGTGATAAATATTTTTTTTATCCCATGTTTTGGAATGTTGTTTGTCTGAGAAATCCGATCGTGTTTTTTGCGAAAGTTATTTCATGTTGAAAATAACTTAAAATAAATTTCATGCGCGCCGTAAATTAACAAAGCGCTAGCGCAAAAACCGTTAAGATTAAAAGTTACAGAATGTTTTTTGTAGAGAATTTCATGTTCGACAAATTTTATAATGTCCTTTTTGCACAACTGCAAATCTGACGGAGATACTGGCGAAAAACCACATGTGTGCCAGTTAGTTGCAAAATAAAAAATTAAGCTGGCGTCGCAAACATGGAGACTTTTCACCCAATGTTTATAATGACAAAGCGAAAGCTTACACAAAAATTTAGACTGAAATTTATGCCTAGGTTTGGACTACGCATATTTTTTGGTGGCTCGGAATACACAATAAAATTACTTCTTTAATATTTTAAATACCATAAAACCATAAAAAAGTTATATTTTAGGGCGTTACATATCCTTGTATACATGCCATTTGGTCGCGATGGGCCCCACCATTGGAAAGAAGTAGACTGGCTACCATTGCATTTTCAGGAAGTTTTTTTGGAACAGTAATTTCAATGCCAGCTTGTGCGTATTTAGCTGAAGCCTTTGGTTGGCCATCTATATTTTACGTTTTTGGAACATGTGGCATAATTTGGTTTATAGTATGGGAGATAGTGGTTGCCGAAGCCCCTGAACTTGATCCTCATATTACCTCAAAAGAATTAAAATATATTACTGATTCATTAGCAAATGTTGATCAAAATAATGGCAAAAAAGTACCATGGAACCACATTTTAAAGTCTATGCCTGTTTGGGCTATTGTTATGGCCCATTTTTGTGAAAACTGGGGATTTTATACGTTATTAACCCAACTACCGAAATTTATGAAAGGTAAAAAACTATAAGAATTAATGAATGAAATAGCACTATTAATGTAATTTTCTCAACATTCGTAATTCACAGTTTTTCAATTTCATAGAAACCTATTGATATTGCTCATTCCACCAAATGCCCGTCTATAAATTTAACTGTGGATATGTCCTTCTGTCCTTAGAAATCATATTCTACTTTAAGTATTAAGATGGGTCAAAAAAAACATCGTGCGAACTTGTTTTGACGGTTTAAAAACATAGCCTCATTCAACTGTTATTGAACAATCTTTGATGACAGTTGACTTAAAATTAGTAATGGAGTACAAAGACACAAAAGATAGTTCAATCCGAACGATCTTAGAAAAAAATAATAAAAACCCATATTTGTGAAACGTTCTATTTAGGATTAAAGTTTTACTTGCACAATTTATTTTTTATTTCTTTTAGATGTATTAGATTTTGAGCTTGGAAAAACTGGTGTAATGTCAGCTTTGCCATATTTAGCAATATCCATAACAATTCAGTTTTCTGGACATTTTGCCGACTGGTTGCAAGTGAAAGGAATTCTGAACACGACTCAAGTCAGAAAAATCTTCAATTGTGGAGCATTTTTGTCACAAACTATTTTTATGTTGGGAGCTGCATTTTGGTTGTCTCCAACTGGGTGTATGCTCTGTTTGACTATAGCTGTTGGACTAGGTGGATTTGCTTGGGCTGGATTCGGGTATTTATTTTTTATAATTTTTTCAAACAGAAATTGGTATAGTTAAATCTTTGGGATAAAAATAGCAGATAATCAACGATGACATCAATAGCCTTATAGTTTGAAAAATTCTTAGAGGACCACATATATTTTTCATGGGAAATGGTCCCTGGTTAAATTTGTTGAAATTTAAATATGTTTAAGTTCTCAACTAACTGATTAAAACTCTCCATGGGCATAAAGTTTTTGTACCAGAGCTTAGCAAAAATAGCAATAAACGGATCTATGTTTTGTTATAACTCGCAAACGAATCTGAATATTTAGATGAAACCTAAACTGAACTAATAATAATATTAATATTTTATTTTAAGAAGACAGATGTCAAAAAAACTGTTTATTATTCTGCCCTACTAAGCTAGTAACTCCATTGGTCAATAGCAGCGTTTTTAAAATATTACAGCAAAGTTGACAGAAAAACGTCGCTATGCGACAAATGGAGACTGCTTTCTAGCTTAGTAGGGCAGTATTTTATTTTTTCATTTTTACATAATTGCAGAGACGCTACTGAGTTTCTTGAGGTACCAAATTTTGTTTAATATTCACGCGCGTAGCCACTGGGGAGTAATGGCGATAATGGGGGGGGGGTAATGAGCCCCAGAGTCCAGAAAAAATAAAAACGTCTAGTAAAATAAAAAAAAGTGATAATTTTGAATTTTCTAAAAAAAAAATTCCAGCGGCACTTAACTACATTAACAACTCACGTATGAATTTGAATAAAATAGGTACTTAAATTATTAAAACATAATAATATTATGCAAATTTAAAAAATGGCCAAAGTGAAGAGTCCATTAATTAACCCTCCGTTAACCAGGTGGGGGAGCTAATCCCAATGAGTTTATTTTAAACAAAAAAAACTATTTAGTTTAAAACTATGGGCACGTTCGCTCGCCTACCTTCGTAAAACACTTCAAAGGACCATTCCGTGTATTGAGCTCAGTTGTTAGAAAAACGGTTGCGAAATAAGAGTGAGGATTTTTAAATTTTAGGGGTGAGGGGTTGGCGGGTAAATAAAATTGTTTTATAAACCGAGATATGCATGTATACCAAATTTCAGCTCTCTACGTTTGTTCTAAGTGGATGGAACATTGAGGGGGTTTACTAAGACGTATACGCGTATAACTTAAAAACTTTCTATTATTTGTTAGTACATCAGTCACCGGGGCCCCGTCTATTTATTTTGATTATTTATTTACTTGTTATTTTCTCGTCCATTATACAATATTTTAACTAGTTTTTAAGAATGTTAATCGTCACTTCCCTTCCCCATGAAAAATTTAAAAAAATCCTACTAACCCCTCTATTTTAATAATTTTGTGTATTCAATTTTAACCTAGTAATTAAGTTTTTAGCACACCAGAAAGCCAAAAAAAACCATACACGGTTACCCTACTTTCCCCTATATACCTATATACCTACATAAATGGAAGTGAAGTAAATAGAAGTTGGTATGTAAAATGGCGGGCAAGGCAGGTCACTCTCCAGATGCCTCCGAAAATTTTTGTGCAAGATGTAAGCAAGAATGCAAAAATAGTGGTTTGACGTGCGTAAACTGTGGCAAAATAAGTCATAAAAGCTGTGTTAAACTTTTAAAGAACGTTCAAGTCATTAGTGAAAGTGAAATTAAATGTTGTGTAAAACATGTCTCTGACATTGCGACTGACCTTGACAACAGTTTTTCAAGTGCGTGCGAATCCTTGGGGGACTCAAAATCAGTGGAAATTAAATACCTAAAACAAATCGTGGATCAAAAAGATGCGACGATAAAAGACCTGAGAGATAATATAAAATCGTTAAATAATCAAATTCACTTATTAAATAAATTAGTCGATAAAGGTATAGTAGGGACATCTGCTAGCCAAACATCAAAGTTATCAGTCAACACGCCACCTGTAGCATCAGTAGGGACATCTACTAGCCAAACATCGAAGTTATCAGTCAACACGCCACCTGTAATACAAAAAGCCAAAGTAAAGGGTGGCCAAATGAACAAGACAGATGTTTCCATGAACACCATTGAAAAGACGAACATAACCTCAAAATCGCCCAAAACAAATCTTATATCCAAGGAATTTGTGGAAAAGGCAATAAAGAACGTAAATTTAAAGACAACTAAGGTTATGGATGACGACAAAACACCTTTTCAGGAGGTGAAATACAAAAGGACACGTAAAAACAATGACAAGAACAAGCCTATTATTGGAATTAAAGAGACGAACATAAAAGCTGTGGGAAAAAATGTATTCATGCATGTGTACAAACTTGAACCAGAACTAACTGCTGAAAAACTGAAACAAACAATATGTTCTGCTTTTCCAGACGCGATTTGCGAAAAACTAAATTCAATATATCCAAACCCCTATTATTCTTCCTTTAAGGTTACAATTAAAGAAGATGATCTAGACCAGGCATATAAGCCAGAAAACTGGCCTAAAGGGGCTTGGATAAACAGATTTTTTCACAAAAGGAGGATTATAAACAAACCAGTCTAGTTTCTGACTCACTAAATGATGATAGTGCTTTGAGTATCTTCCATGTAAACACTCAATGCATGTCAAATAAAATTGATGAATTGGACTTATTTCTTGACAAGTATCCTTTTGATATTGTGTGTCTCACAGAAACGTGGGCTAAAAAAGACAATATTGACAATCTCAATCTTTCTAAATATAATCACTGTAACCATTTTTTTAGAACTGTCTCAGTACATGGGGGAGTCTCCATATTTGCAAAAAAAGTTATAAAATATAAGCCTATCGATCTAACTCAATATTCCAGTGAATTCAACATTGAAGTCTGTGGTGTCGAGTTACCTGATCTAAAATGTATCATAATCTCAATATATAGGTCAGATGAAAATGGTAATTTTGACATATTTTTATCGCAATTAGAGAAACTTCTGCTGGACTGTACAGATAAAGTGAAAAATATTGTCATTGCCGGGGACTTTAATATAAATTTCATAGAGCCCTCAAAAAGGCTTAGTGAGCTATCCTTGCTTATAAATTCCTTTGGTATAGAGTATAAAATTACTGATTTTACAAGGATCTGCAACACAAAGTCATCCTGCATTGACAATATTTTGACTAATATTAACAATAATTCTTTAAGGACTGGTATCATAGACCCTAGCTTATCAGACCATTTAGGTCAGTATCTTATACTAAAATCTAATATAAAACAGAGCAAAAAATATAGTTTTAAGCGAAACATAAATCAGTCTGGTCTTGATGAGCTAAAAACTTTACTGTCAGAAGTTGATTGGCAGATATTTGACAACCCGTTGATTGATATCAATAAAAAAGCGGAACACTTAGTGTATACCTATAGAGAACTTATACATAAATGCTTTCCTGAAAAAAAGACTGTGGTAAAACAAAATCCGCCTGTAAATTGGTTTAATCTGGAGCTAAGAGAAATGCGGATACACTATCTAGTATAAAAACTATCTATAATAGTACTAAAGATAATTTAGCTAAAAATGCTTTTAATTGCATGCGCAAAGAGTACAAAAACAAGATAGCTTCATGTAAAAGTAATGCATACAAGCTATTTTTGGAAAACTCTAATAATAAAATGAAAGACAGCTGGCGTCTCATTAACATTAATAAGGCAAAAAAAGTATCAAACAATACAAAATTAACTGGAACAGAATTCAATAATTTCTTTACCACTATTGCTGACAAATTAACCAAAGCTCTGCCTAAAAAAAATAGTGCATACAAAAAACCTCTTAATAAGGCACCTTCACCCAGTCGGTCTTTTTTTCTGGAACCAGTTACTGAGTGTGAAGTCCACAAAGCTATATTTTCACTCAAAAACTCAAATTGTGTTGATATTTTTGGCAATAATGCTAAAATTGTCAAAGAAACTTCTGACATTATAAGTAAACCACTATGTAAACTCATAAACTCATGCTTTGAAAAAGGCATCTTTCCTGAGGTATTCAAAATTGCTAAAGTGATACCAGTCCTGAAGAAGGGGGACCCTGATGTTGTGGATAACTACCGCCCCATCTCAATCATCCCTGTATTTGGGAAAGTTTTTGAAATTTTACTGAAAAAGAGGCTTGTTGATTATTTTGAAAAAAACAATTTATTAAATAACTCACAATTTGGGTTCAGGGGGGGTAAATCCACCATTCAAGCCATTTGTAGGTTGGTGGAGGACGTAGTTGAGGGACTTGAGAAAGGCCTTATATCAGGCATACAGCTCTGTGATCTGTCAAAGGCCTTCGACTGCGTCCCTCATGACCTTCTTGGTGACAAGCTACACCATTATGGCGTGCGTGGTGTACCTCTGGAACTTCTCCTGTCCTACCTTGGAGATCGACAACAATGCGTCGACCTTAATGGTGTATTCTCTAAACTCATGAACATTAAGCACGGGGTACCCCAGGGCTCCATCCTGGGGCCCCTCCTCTTTATAATCTTCATAAATGACCTTGCCTTTTTTCTGGGGGCTAAAGAAAGTATATTTTTTGCAGATGACACTTCATTGAGGTCATCTGCAGGAAATATAAGTGATCTTGGTGGAGCCATGACGGTGGCCATGAACAAGGCGACAAATTGGTTCAATGCAAACAGATTAATATTAAACAGAGATAAAACTCAACAAATTATTATATCCAGCAACAACTGTCTAACTAAAGGTGACACTGTTAAACTGCTGGGCATTTATATTGATGACTCATTGTCATGGTCTTGCCACATTGATAATTTATCTACTAGATTATCAAAAACATTATACCTACTAAGACAATTAAAAAAAATGCTAGATCTAAATACACTTAGAAGCAGCTACTTTGGCCTGTTTCACTCATTATTGAGCTATGGCGTTATTCTATGGGGGAACTCCAGTGACTCCTTAAAAATCTTTAGGCTTCAGAAAAGGGCTGTACGATGCATTGCTGGCGAAAAGCACGATACTCATTGCAGGCCTCTTTTTCAGAAATTAGGAATTTTATCTTTGCCCTCCCTCTTTATCTACTACAGTCTGGCAGAGGTTCACAAAAATAAAAATAAATACGTGACACATTCTAGTGTGCACAACTACGGCACTAGAAATGCCGATCTCCTAAAACCCACTTTCTTACGACTTACTAAAAGTAAAAAAAACTCGCTGGATATAGGCTTATATAATAAACTCCCTGGTAGTTTAAAAAACTTGCCTATTTCTAGTTTTGAATCCAAAATAAAAAAATTCCTAATAAATCAGTGCTTCTACAGCATTAGTGAATATATGGAGGCTCCTGCCATGAATGATTTTAATTTACTGTAATTAATTGTATTTTTTAACATATTTGTTATTTATTTTTGACGTACCAGAAACATGTACTGTAATGTGGCTAAATAAATTCTATTCTATTCTATTCTATTCTATAGAAGGGTTTTAAAAATTAATCAGCAATACACTTTTACAGATGCAAAGTAACCACCACATGTAAAACCGCTTAAAAAAAGTCTTTACAGTTCAAACAATGCGGTATACAAAAGGGGAAACTTTATAAATAAAATATAAAAATATTGTGCAAAATATTAAACCCTCATAAAAGTCATGAGCGCGCCCGGGCGTCCGTAAAGTTAGGTAAAAATGTAAAAATAAAAAGATTAATCCCTTATTGGCTTTTTAGTAATTTACTTCAAGTTAAACCAACTTTGACGTGTTTAACTACCAAGATAACACAAATAAATAATTTGATTTGAATAAATTGATTGAAAAATAAATGATTTGATTAAAAAAAATACAGCTATTTAATTAATACATCTTCACTTTGAAAATTCGTTTTAAGTCCGCATTATTAAGGGCTGTCCATATACAGGGTGATCAATAACTGCCATGCCAAAATTAAGGAGGTGATACCCTTTAAGCTAGAGCGACGAGCTTTTGCGTGTATACTAGTATTAATAAGGGCAATAAGTTTTTTTGAATTTATCCAGATGCTTCCCTAGACGGAAAAATGTATTAGGCTTAAGACATTTTTGCCCCAAACTTTTTATGTGTACTTTTTTGAATTTTTTGTAAAAAATATGGATTCCTTGAGTAAAAGTACATAAAAAATGTCACTGTAGGAACAACCGTTTTCAAAAAAAAATGCAAGTAAGAGGAAATAACATTTTGTGCCACCAAAAACGTTACTTTTTAAAAGGCTATTACTCCTTTAATATTAAATTTAGGTGTTTTGGTGAAGAATGCTTTTTTGCTCAGTTTTAAATGAAGAAAGGGTCAGCATTAAAATTTTATTGATACTTTTTTTTGTTCCCCATACAATATGTCATCTTCGAAGGGCCGTAGCTCCCTTAGGGCTCATTTCCGGACCAACCTACTGCTAGCGGTTTGCTGCGTATAGAAAAGTACACTATCTTAATTTCATTTATTAACTGTTATTTATTTATTTAATTAATGTTTTGTTTATGTGAGTGTTTACTGTTAGTGATAATGACTAATCTTTGGCTTTAATTCTCTGTTCGAAAATAACGAAAATCCGTCGTCGAAACGTCACAGCAAAATTAGATAACAATTTTAGTCAGATCCAAAGCCCTATTCCCCAAAAATCAAAAAGTTAAATTATACAAATCGGGCAAAAACTTTCAATTTAATAATAATAAGAAATAAGAAATAAAAAAATGCATGTTTCACCATTTGTGGCCACCCAGACATGGCACCACCTACAAATAATTAATGTATTTTATCAATAAAAAGAAATAAAAATAGAGGTGGCCACAACTGGTGGGGTGAAAAAAACCGGCACACCTGCTCTTGTCATTAATTTCTTAATTATCTGCAAAAAATCCGCCAGATGCTTATTGGGTAATTTGATCTATGGTCGGTTTCATCAAGCAAGAGAGTAAATTAAAAATCGCACAGTAAATATTTTTACAACAGGTTTGAATAGTATATTTTGTGTATAGAATATAATTATGTTTTATAAAATAAACTACGCAGTAAATTCGCACATCCAATATTCGAATCTGTTTTAAAAATATTCACTGTGAGATTTTTAATTTACTCTCTTGCTTGATGAAACAGACCATACATAGCACTTAACTTTTTTTATACCTTGAAAATTTTGTAGTTTTTTATACTATTTTATCCTACACAAAAAAAAAAATAGTATAAAAAAGTGGATCACACCGGAAATGTGTTTTGGGGTCTCGATAAGTGACCAGGCGCGGCAGAATTGCACCGTGAAGTGTTTTATCATTAATAATGATTCATTATAATTATTGACTTTAGGAGATGCTTCTTTGCCGACACAGCCGATGGCCTCTGAAAACTGTCTTAGTTCTTGCATAGTAAGCAGTTTCATATAATTAATATTAATTAATTATTATTATTAATTTTGGAAACGTTCTTTAAACAATCAAAAAGTCCAAACCCTTCTTTTAATAATCTAGTTTTTGAAAATTTATGTAAAAATCTTGTTTTCTACTTTATAGTTACGTTTAATTAATAGAAGGGTTTTAATTTTAAATAGTTGGTTTTTATATTATTTTATTGACTTAGTGCTCTTTACTTGTAAGCCGACGTCGTGGGACTACAAGTAAAAGGCACTAAGTCCATGTCTTTTTTCAAATTTAGTTGAATTAAACTACTTCAATTTTTCTTTATTTAACTGCAAATGGGACATTATTATGTCCAAACATGTAATTGCAATTTGCGGTAGTTTATTTCCAAAAACAATTATTACAAAAATTAAAAAACAACAATGAAAGTTAAATTTGTCAATATCTCAAAACCATGTTTTTGGACTTAGTGCTCTTTACTTGTAAGCCGACGATATTATATATTTTTCTAAATTTTGTTTTTTTTTTAGAGTTAATCATCTGGACATCGCTCCACAATATGCAAGTATTTTAATGGGTTTCAGCAATACATTTGGTACTTTACCTGGTATTTTTAGTCCTATACTCTCTGGATATATTGTAACTACAGCAGTAAGTAATATTTAATTTTACTTTTAACTACTAAAAACTACTCTTCTTCATTTTTGTAAGGCAAAAAATATTGCAAGGTGAATTTTATTGTTTACGATTATGGTAATACCATAGCGTTTTTACTAACAAAAATATATATTTATATATACACGGTGTATTTGAAATAGCGTCGGAAATTTTAACAGATGATTCTACATCATAAAATATGACAAAAAGTTCCTATAAACATATGTCTAAAAATGCGTCATAAGGGAGCTACGCCCCTTTGAAAGTGGCTAAAAAAATCGGTTTTTATTTAATAACTCAGGAACCCTTTGAGATATATCAACGAGGTTTTGCACGTCAACTAATCCTACTAAGGCCCGTTTTTATGTGTTATTTTCATGTACTTATTTCAACCAGGGGTGTGCGAAACGGGGGGGGCTTATCAGTTTTTTGCCCCAAACTTTTTTCTGTGTAACTTTTTTGCAATTTTATTTTTGAAATATGATTCCTCAGGTCAAAATACATAAAAAAGGTACTCTTGCTGTAATACTGTAGGATTAACCGTTTTCGAGAAAAAATCATTTGAAGGTGAAATTCCACGGTTCGAGGACGAAAAATTAAATACTAAAATGTTGAAAACCAACATTTTAATGATGCAGGGCGAATGTACATTAAAAACTAAGAAAAAAACCTCATATACAGGTACTTCCAAAAATAAATCCTAATGGCTATCCTATGGTCTCCTAAATATGCACCATTTTTAAAGGGCTATGGTAGCTTTAAAAGCGTTTTTTCGACCTACATGTATGAAAACTTTTTTTCTTAGTTTTTGATGTAGAATAACATGCATCATTAAAATTTTGGTTTTAGACATTTTAGTATTTAATTTTTCGTCCTCGAACTTTTCTCGAAAACGGTTAATCCTAAAGTATTACAACAAGAGTACCTTTTTTATGTATTTTGACCTAAGGGATCATATTTTAAAAATAAAATTGCAAAAAAGTTACACAGAAAAAAGTTTGGGACAAAAAAATGATAAGGCTCCCCCGTTTCGCACACCCCTGGTTTAAATAAGTACGTGAAAATGACATATCAAGATGGGCCTTAACTCATTAACATATCTCAAAGGGTTCCTGAGTTATTAAATAAAAACCGATTTTTTTAGCCAATTTCAAAGGGGCTAAGCTCCCTTATGACGCATTTTTAGACATGTTTATAGGGACTTTTTGTCATATTTTATCATGTAGAATCACCTGTTAAAATTTCCTACGCTATTTCAAATACACCCTGTATACATACATACATACAGTGTGATCCGTTTATTTTGGAAACACCCCAAAAAAAGGAGTAGGTGTATATTAACAATATATTTTGAGTGCTTCTTATTTCATAAACCATTTCACTTTTTCAAGTCGAGCGTTCAATGTTATATACCATCTTTTCCTGAACATTCTTTACATCCATAAACCATAACCCATTATTTAAAAAATATATAATAACTACTTAAATTTTGTAAAAATAAATTCTTTAAAAAATTACTACTGATTTTGATAGTTTAGTAATTTTGTCTTTGTGCTTAAAAACTTTATGCACTTTGCATAAAAATTTTAAATTTGAAAATTTTAAATTGTACCTATGTACTTTTAATTTTGCATATTTTAAAAGTGAAAAAAAAAACAACTCGTAACAAACGCGTCACTTTTCTTTAGACATTTTTAACCAAAAATATGTCACTTTGGAATACAAGCGAATAAAAACGTGCTTTTTATGAAAGGCTTAGAATTAAAAGCTAGATAAACCTTTTTTATATTCAAATATTTTTTTAGAGTGCTTCAGAATGGAAAAAAGTGTTTTATATTTCAAGTAGTATATATTTATTGGGGTCTTCATTTTATGCCGTTTTTGCTTCTGGAAATATACAGTCATGGGCAAGCCAGGAAGCACAACCTTCAAAATCTCAAATTCCTATGAATGAGCATGATAATGGCAAGGAAAATGCAGGTTTTGAGCCATAAGTGTAAATAATTATTAAATTTTAGCTTTTGTTTTAAATTGATTATATAAATTGTTAAACAAAATAAAATTTCGGTATCTCGAATTTTTAATAGAGTTTGTTTTTATTTTCCACAAATAATTTTAATATATAACACAGCCACACAAAAAAAAATATATCCAGAGACTAGACCAATGCATTTTTATATTTTCGGGGTCGCTAAAACCATTGACTAAGTATAATCTATACTCCTCTTTAACCAATGCTAAAACCCATTGACTAAGTATAGTATAATATATAACCCATTGACTAAGTATAATAATATACTCCTCTTTAACCAATGCTAAAACCTAATCCGACCTCAGAATTTCTCCATCAGATCGCAATTTTTTTTACACTTAAAAAAACGGTACGATAGTTCCTTAAATTCAGATGTTTTTAAGTGTAGAAAAAAATTGTTACCTGATGGAGCAATTCTGATCTCAGATTCGATTTCAGCGACCTCGAAAATATTAAAATGAGTTGGACTAGTCTCTGGCACATAATTTGTTTTTTTGAGTGGCTGTGCATAGTCAACCAAAAAAGTAAAAAAAAAATTAATTGCCAACTCATTTTTATATTTTTGGGGTCGTTGAAACCGAATCTGGCCTCAGAATTGCTCCAACAGGTTACAATTGTTTTCTACACTTAAAAAAAGGTGCGAAAATTGCTTAAATTCAGATTTTTTTATGGGTAGAAAAAATTGGGATCTGATGGAGCAATTCTGAGATCAGATTCGATTTCAGCGATCCCAAAAATATAAAAATGCATTGGTCTAGTCTCTGGATATTAATTTTTTGTGTGGCTGTATAATTTAATGCCTTCCTACTTTAAGTAATTTTAATTTAAAAATCATAATAAATTATTTACTATATATTAATTACTTTATTTTTAATTTAATGTACAGTACGTGTAAATAAGATCTCCCTATATGATTAAAAAAACTATAATTTTGCCATTACTCGAACGCTCTATAGATCGCGAACTGAAGCAATTTAATGGAGCTCTCTACAACTGAATTATGAAACAAAATACGTCTACCCTATCTCTATCTCATTTGTGCTACACTTTCCAGCCAACCAAATAAATACTGTTTTTGTTTTTCATACAACAAATACAGTATAATGTGAATCTGTAGAATAAGATAATTCTACTAAAATTTAGATGATTTGGATGAGTCATAAGCCGATGATAACTGGTGTTACCTGTGATCCGTTTTTGATACTTTTATTAAGTAAAACTGTGTTTTAACTTACTTTTTGCTAAAGGACCTATTTTTGAACTAGTTCGTATCATATGTGCTCAGTTAGTTTGCTGTTTTGCGAATATAACACGTTTGTTTTGATTTATTATCGTGGTACTGATAAGACACCTCTCTCGTTCGACATCGCGCGGTGTTGCCAGACTTTTCTTTTTTCTTCCGACCTCAGACTTTACGGGGGGACCTAATAAAATTATGCCTGCGAAATTTCTTGTGAATGAGCTCTTGTGTTTTGTGCAACAGAAATACAACACACTAGAAGAACTCTCCCTGCTCACCCTTTGTGACAACACCTTTTCCGAAAAATCCATAGACGAATCTTACGAGCTGCTTTGCAGCACAGTTAGCAGCGTGAAACTTCTATCAAGAAAAGGCGACGGCCGTAAAAAGCGTGTTCTTCAGGATATTATTAAAATACTAAGGGAAACAGACCCCAAAGACGTTCCAACCTTTGCGGCTGTTAACTTAGCTGCTCTACCTCCTATATCCTTTGACTATATAGACGTTTCTGTTTTCTTAAAGGATATTACTAGCCTTAAATTCGAAGTATCTAAATTAAAACAGGATAAAGATCAATCTAACGTAGTATTAACTGAGGATATAAGCCGTCTTAGAACCGAAATACATAAAATAAAGGAGACGCATAAACGCAGTAGCTCACGCCCTCCCTCTGCGAGCCCAGCTGCCTCTCCCATCTTGAAGTCCAGTGCTGCTCCTCCTCTTCATCTTCAAGCCTCTTCTGCCTTTAAGCCATCTTTACCTAGGAAGCATTCGCATGCCATGGACCAGACAGCTACAAACAAAAATACTCCCAGCATAACAATTGGTACTTCTGTCAGCACTACTTTAGAAGCTGCCCAGACGATTAAATACATTTGTGTATCTCGTCTAAAGTATAACACATCTCCAGAGAAAGTGCAACAGCATTTATCTAATCTCGGACTGCCTGATTGCCTAGTACATCCTATTAAATCTCGCACAGGAGAATTTATGACTTTTAAAATTGGGCTTCCTTCTTCTGCAAAGATTGATATAGCTCTGAGCCCTTCTACTTGGCCACCAGGAGCCACCGCTAAAATTTGGGAATTACGTAGACGCTACAGCCGTAATTACGTCCAATTTGAAAATCACCAGCTTTAACTGCCGCAACTTTACTAAATCACTCACCACTATCCAAACTATATGTAAAAATTCAGATTTCTGTCTACTTCAAGAAACCTTCCTTACCTGGGATGACATGCCTCTATTGGCGAATGCGAATCCTGACTTTTTTTTTCATGGCATAAGTGCCATGGATAGCTCTCAAATTCTTGCTGGTAGGCCTTATGGAGGCGTTGCTATTCTTTGGCACAAGAAGTATAGCCAGTTCGTTAAACCTATTAATTGCGACAACACCAGGCTTGCTGCTGTAACCTTAACCTTAGATAATCGCGTCATTCTGATTGCTACTGTCTATATGCCTATCTACCTTCAAGATAACATACCTGAGTTCTGCCTTATTCTTGGGAGACTGTCAGCTATAATTGAAGAAGTCAGCCCTCATGATGTCCTTATACTGGGTGACCTAAATGCGAGACCAACGATTACCAACGAGTTTTATCGTGAACTTTAATCATTCTGCAACCTTGAGAGCCTTTCTGTCCTAGATGTTGCTACCTTGCCTGCTGATACCTTCACGTATGTCAGTGATGCACACTCTACCACCTCCTGGTTGGACCATGCTTTAGTTTCACATGCTGCCGCTTCCTGTGTTGATTCAATAGATGTGAGTCTAAGTACCACTCCCTCAGATCACTTTCTCCTTTCGCTGACGCTCAAAATTTCCAACTTACCAGCTACAACTCAATCCGCTGCATACTCGTCCGATCTTCCTAAATGGAGTGACAAATGTGCCCTGGCTGTCAACAACTACAAAATGTGCTTAATCAACAAACTTCATGATATTAACGTGCCGAATGCTATCTACTGTAGAAATACCTCATGCACCAATACTGTTCATAGTCTGGAAATGGATATATTCTTTGATGATATCACATCTGCTCTTCGTTCTTCTGTTACTGAATGTTTCCGTCGCACTAGACCTAAATTTACTCCTATTCCTGGATGGAATGCAGAAGTCTCTTTAGCCTACGAGCAATCCCACAATGCTTTTCTTTCCTGGGTTCAAGCAGATCGGCCCTCTGACGGCCCTCTCAATGAAGAAAGACGGCGCCTTCGTAAAATATTTAAGGGGAAACTCAATTCAGCGCGCGCCCGAGAGGATCAACTTCGGGCAGATGCCTTAGCTACTACCCATATTGATAAGGATTTCATAAAATTTTGGAAGGCATGTGGAAAAATTATGAAAAATCCTATCTCGTAAGCTTCCTGTATTGATCAAACCTCCGGTGAAGCTAATATTGCCAAACTCTGGAGTGAGATATATGGAAAACTTAGCAATTTATACGATGATAGTAACAATACTGAAGTTAGTGTGGAATCCGAAGACTTCAATGCCTGCTTAGTACGTCCTTCCGATATAAAACTTGCTTTTTCTAAACTCAAACTTCATAAATCCGCAGGATGGGATGGTCTCTGTCCTGAACACATAGTTCACGCTCCTCCTGATCTACACTCATATCTGGCTCTCTGCTTTTCTTCCGCATTTTCTCACTGCATTACTCCCCTCGCTCTTACGAAGAACATTATTGTTCCCATTGTTAAGAATAAAAGTGGAGACATAGCCTCCTCTTCGAACTACAGGCCCATAGCTATTTCAACGTCTCTATCCAAAGTCCTGGAGCTTATTATTCTAACCAGATGTGAACCCTACTTTAAAACCTGTGATAATCAGTTCGGCTTCAAGAAAGGTAGTGGCATGTCTGAAGCTATCCTGTTGTTTAAAGAAACGGTTACGTGTTACCTTAAAAAGAATAACCCTGTTTATGCTATTTTCCTGGACCTAAGGAAGGCGTTTGATAGAGTGCACCATCCTACTTTGATCAACACTTTATTAAAACGTAAGGTTCCTAGATACCTATGCCGATTTTTGAATAGCTGGAATCGCAAAGCCACCGCATCTGTCTTCTGGGGGTCCTCTCTGTCTCCATCCTTCAATCTTCGCAACGGAGTACGCCAAGGCAGCTTACTCCCTCCTGATGAATTTAATTCTTATATAGATGAACTGCACTCAATCCTTGCCAAAGTTCCTGCAGGCTGTTATTGTGGAGGCGTCAAGATTAACTGCATTAGCTACGCCGATGACATGGTCCTTCTTAGTCCTTCACTTCAGGGTATTCGCATGTTGGTGAAAAAATGCGAAGAGTTCGCTAGGGCTGTCTTTCTCAAATACAACGGCGACAAAAGCAAAATGATGGTATTTAAACCCCCTTCATATAAAGACCTTAGTGTTCCTCCTGTGTATCTCGATAATAGTTTATTTGATCGCGTCTCTGAGATAAAATATCTTGGTCATGTTATGATTGCCAGAAGGTTTTATAAGTGCTCCTCCGAAGTCAAAAATCTTCTTTTTAAAACATTCTGCTATAACCTCTATGCTGGTGAACTATGGTTTAACCACACTGCTGCTTCATGGCGCACGCTTCGGATATGTTATAACGATGCCTTCCGTATACTACACAGACTTTCCCGCTACAATAGTGCTTCAGAAATGTTCGCGTATTCCGGAATTGACACGCTTGATGCTTTACGACGCAAAAAAGTTGCTAATTTTGTGAAACGCCTTTCCTGTACTCAAAACTCTTTTCTCCAGTCCTTATTTGACTCTGACCTGGCCTTTAACTATACGTTAATTTCTACGTGGCGCCTTCTTTTATTTACACAATAATTTTGTTTTTTTTTTGTTTTGTAAATGCTGTTTTTAATGGTTAATATTAATGTTATTTTTTTTTCTTTGTACATAATATGTATGTTATATAGCATAATCATGCTGGAATAAATAAATAAATAAAAATAAATAAAAAGATGGCGCCAGTAATTTCTTTAATAAAAATAATATAGTTACACTTTTCGCCCGGCCAAGTAAATATTGTATTTGTTCAACAAAGAACAAATACAGAATTTGTTTGGTTTGGTGGAAGTGGGAGTGTATGTATGTCTTTTTTCCTTTTTGGGTAGAACTTTTGTCCCTGTCTAATATAACGGGATAAATCGCAATTGGCCAATACCACAGAACACATGTACACATACTGAATACAGGGTGATTAAGAAATTAGTAAGAAAAATAAAACCTGAACATCTTGATGATTGCATGAATCGATCTCCAGAGTTAAAAAAATGTTCTTGCTCATGTTTTTAATTAAAAAAACTCTAAGCCCATCGGAAGACGCTGTTCAAAAAAACAGAGAACAACGATATAGATATATGGGTATTTCTCAGTTAAGGGATAGTAAAAGTGTCCGAAGGCTTTTTTTCTTCAAACAAAGAAAATAAGTGATTAGGGATGAGAGTAAGGGTAAAATGTACTAAATTATGTAAAGGACAGCAATATTTTATATTTAATTTACATTATATTGAAAATTTTGTGATAAATGATAAAAAGAATTTTTTTTCATTTCTTTCTTGATGCCAATGTTGTCTTGGATTTATGTCTTTCAAAAGTTTTTGCTGGCCCTTTTTCTTTTTCTTTCATTTGTTAACATCTTTTTGAGTAATTTAAAATGCGCTGATACCTTAACCGCTCACTATTTCTTCTTCTTTTTTTGTAAGATTTCTACTTTTTTGCATTCTATTTTATTTCTAGACGACGCGTTTGT
This sequence comes from Brachypterus glaber, assembly GCA_958510825.1. Lineage (NCBI taxonomy): Eukaryota > Metazoa > Arthropoda > Insecta > Coleoptera > Kateretidae > Brachypterus > Brachypterus glaber. The sequence continues at coordinate 19,519,058 of OY294046.1, forward strand.
TATTTAAATAAGCACCCCTTTAAGTAAATTTTAAATAGAAACTTTAACCGTCCATTAACCAGGTAGGTTTCTGACAAATGAGTTTATTTTAAACAAAAAACATATTTAGTCTAATTCTATGGGCTCGTCCGCTCGTCTATCTTCCTAAAACACTTCAAAGGCTCATTTCGTGTATTGAACTGAGTTTTGAGAAAAAAACGGTTGCGAAATAGGAGTGAGTAAAAGTGAGTAAAAGTCTGTGGGACATGGTTAATTTATTTTAAGATTTTACAAATTTTTTACTTGAAATATGCTAGATATTGCTTATACACGGAAAGAAATTAGTGGGTTCTGCGCTAGACATTATGAGAAATTGGGTAACAGTGCACTGCAGTGCCAAATTATAGTGATTAAAGGTATATATTATAAGGGACATGATAACTAATAATGTTAAAAATAAGTTGGAAATGATTATATTTATAACAGACATGATAATATTTATTACAGGAACTATTATAAATTTACAGAAATTTTATTATATTATAAAAATTATTAGCACGGACAATAATTAAATCTATTTAAGCTATATCATACTACTTATTATATTTTATTATTCACTAAAAAATTAAAGAATTTCATATAATTTTTTACACCGAATGCCATTGTAACAGGAAGCCTTGTATTTATACAATAAGTGATTATAATTTGCTTGGTATATGCCTTATAGCGCTCTTAGCTATATTTTTTCCGTGTAATTTATTACCAAGTTAGTATTTTATACATATTTTGATGGCTAAAACTTATTTCAGCTAGAAAAATATTTGTTGCTGGCTGGTTATTCATTCATTTAGGGGAAGGCTTATTGACATATTATGGGAGTTTATAGTCATATTATGGGGGCTTAAAGGTACATTATGGGAGTCTAATGGGACTAGCAACCCAAAAGCTCTTCAAGGCTTCATGGAAGCTTATTGTGGGAGTTCCCTGGAAACTTCCTGGAGGTAATTTTTTTGGTTGAGACATTTGTATGAATTACTTGAAACGTTTATGTCAAAGCTGCTTAGGGAACATTCAAGTATTACGTAACGCTCCTAGGGGGGGGGGTCATTTTGGAGTGTTACGCCCATGTTAAAGGTATAGGAAAATAGCGTTACAGAGGGGGTCCAAAATGATCAAAATTTGCGTTACGTAATACTTGAACGTTCTCTTATGATAAAATTAAAAATAAACAAAATGACTTAATGGGAAATAAAATTTTTGCATTTTAAAAATTAGTCAGTAAGTCTGAAATTAGTAAAAGTGGTATATAAGGTAAAAATAAATATAGAATGTATTATTTATATGATAAATATGTACCTATGTGAAATACTAAAATTGTAACTTAACTTGTTAAAATTTATGATAAATATGTATCTGAAAATTTAAATTGTAATTAATAGTTAATAAAGGTCTTTACAAAAAAAAAAAATGTTTGAATAAATATAATCAAACATATTTTTTCGCGATAAAATTTGTTTGAAGTTGCATTTGGTAAAGTTTTTAATAAAGTTTCTTAGAATATTCAAAAAATTAGTTTTTTGTTTTGTTTCATAATTATAATTATCTAAGTAAAGTTTATTACATATTTAATTATCGTAGAAACATTTTTATTGAAACAAATGGTATTTGTTATTTTTTTCTGTGAATTTTATATTGGGGTTTAATAAACCCGACGTGGTTAATAACGTTATTTTTTTCCAACTGCTTAACGGAGGGTTAATATAAAAATAAAAATATTTATTTCCTTGCCAGGGGACTGTAATGCTACCAATGTTTTTCTTAGAGAAAAGCTAAATTACTACTAAAGAAATGGAACAGAGTGACATGTACCCAAATTCCAAAAACTTCGCACTAAGTGCGTTTCGACAAACCTAATTAGGTGGGTAAATATCCTACTACAGTTTAGAATTTACAATTCAAACTTAGTAATGACGAACAACTTTAAACTCGAAATTTATAGTATTTAGAAATTAAGAAAAATAAATTTCTATATAAATCATAATCTTCTATGGTTAAAGTGCCCTTTGGCAATTTTGTTTTTGCAGAATTATTAGTCCCCACCAATGCCTTAATCATTTAAAAAAAAAATTGAGACGTACCCCTATTCATCCAGCACTCCTCATGTTATATACAGAATATTTTTACATAAACAATATCAAAACATGTTTTTATATATTTTAATAACTACTTTTACCTTTAAAGTAAACCAGACCAATTATGTATCTTTAAAACGAAATTAAAAATTATTAATTTAATAAATAGGTACTTCCTTTTTTTTATTCGTGACGCGGTTTAGGTGCATTGTTAGTAATAGCTATACAGGGTTATTCGTTTAAATGTTACGGTACATTTATCTGTTTTGTGTAAAGCTTCGGTTTCCTCCAAAAGCCACAGTCGCTGACGACTGCGACTGGGTAGCCCCGATCGAGTCGTTGAGACATCTCCAAAGCATTTTAAATGTTCCTGTTTTCCTAGCTGCTGCCGGGTCGTTACTACTAACTACCGGTCACTAACGTCTACGTCCCACATTCAACTCGGTATTTTGCACTGTTACCAAATTGTGCAATTTAATTTATCTTTGGTTTTTGATTGTTTTGGTGTTTTTTGCAAAAAAAACTTCAAAACAACCAAAAACCAAAGATTTAATATGTATATATTTTATATGTGTCTGCACAATTTTGGCAACAGCGCGAAAGACCGAGTTGCGTTTGGGTCGTAGACGCTAGTCTACCGGTCGCCGTTTGTTTGGTCGCCGGTCGTTTGACCGATCCGGGAGCAGACGCACGACTATTTCGTCACGAATTTGACGGTGAAACAGGTGGTTTTGCGCTAGCGTGCTGTGACAAATGTTTTTCACTGTTTTACTCAATTAGAATTGCTTAAAATCCCTCCACCTCTCTCAGCCGAAACTTATCATCAACTTTTACCCTTTTTTTTCTTAACGATTCAGAAACATTAAAAGAACCGAATTTTTAGTGATATTCATACTGATTGAAAGGCATAAACTAGCAAACAAAAAAGTATCTGTTTATAAAATGGCCAGCTAGCCAGCCCCATCCCCCAAGCTACGGCCCGGTTTGCCAACATTGGTTCAATGTAGGAAACATTGAAACGCCAATGTATCGCCAACGGGCGACCAACGAACCAATGTTTGCTTGTCGGGATTGGGGCGTTGGGTCCCTAAACCAAAACAATTACTCCAGTAACCGGAAATCCGTAATACTTGTATTAACCCACAAAAACTCATAAAAGCCCATATTAATCCGCAAAAATTCGTATTAACTTGTAATAATCCATAATACCAATATTATCCATAAAAAAATCATAAATAAAATAAAATTAAAATAATTAAAAATACACTCCTCAGTAAAAAAGCTTTCCCATTTTTCCACCCCTGGGCGTGAAATGGATTTTTTATGATTAGAATCAGTTTCATTGACCTCGAAATCCCTTATATCCCAATTTTTACAAATACATTGTAAATATTTAAAAAATTGACGCCCCGCGGGAGTAAAGTTAGACCGTTTTTATTATCAGATTCACTTTCAGCAACCTTAACAACCCCAATATACAAATTTTCACTAAAATTATCCTCCACCGCTCAGGGGGTGAAGTTAGATTTTTTTTATTATTAGATTTAGTTTCAGATATCTCAAGAACCCCTCTATACCGTTTTTCACGAAAATAATGTATATAATCACCAAGTTGGATTTTTTCTATCATCTGATTCAGTTTCAGCTACCTCAGAATCCCCAATATACCATGTTTTACGAAATTATTGTGAACATTTAAAAATAATTTACCCCTGCCCCCAGGGGGTGGGGTTATATTTGTTTTATTATCCAATTCATTTTTAGCGACCTCAAAAACCCCTGTATACAAATTTTCTCGAAAATATTGTAAACATTTAAGATTAATCATCCCCCACCCCCTCGGGGGAAAAATATTCACTTTCGCTGACCTTATAAATGCAAATATTGACGAAAATATTAAAAAAAAATAGATTAGATTTTTATTATGATATCATATTTACACTCAGCGACCTAAAAAATACGTATAAAAAATTTAACGAAAATACTCTAATATCATGTTAATTCCGCCATCTGCATGTGCCGCATCAAAACCCGATCCTCTTCAAATACACAGAAAAAAAGGATATCTTGAATAAAACCAAAACGATCTTGAACCAAGGCCGCCATGGCTTTCGATATATTCAACGCCATGACTGTCTTGGATCAAGTCCACCGTGATCTTGGCTTTTGAGGTCCTAGATTTAAGGACATTTCCTTAAATCAAAGCCACTTAAACCATTTATTTAAGATCATATTATCTTAAACCAAGTATGTAATTATCTTGATTCAAGATCATATTATCTTTATCCAAGATTATATTAGCTTACACCAAGTATTGGTTTAAGATAATATAATCTTGAATGAAGAGAAGTATAATCTTGATTTAAGATTATGATTCTCTTGATTCAATATCATATTATCTTAAACCAAGACTTGGTGTAAGATAAAGACCCCACACAGGTTCCGGGGTTAATAGAATGGTAAATATTTTGAAAAAATTTCCCACACATGTATAATATTATTTCGCAGGCCTATGAAATATGATACTTTCTTACTCTGTTAATCGTGTGAAATTTGGTCTCATAGGTGATCGTAGGAAAAAGCACTTGTTTTCGAAGAAAAACTTGTTGCAGCGCCATTGAAAAATGGCGCTATAGGTATAAATTATTTAAAGCTACTTACTTACTTTTTTAAGTAAATTTAAAAACCCCCATCTTTTGAGGGTAACAGATACAAATTCGTCCTTAAAGCAGCTAAAAACAATAATACACTGTAACGACATAAATCGTCACTTTGTAATATAGCAAGGGTTAATTAAACTATTCGTTTACTTACGTTATAATTTATGTTTATTTTGTATATAAATAGTTACGTACGTACAGAACTATTTTGTATCTGGGACTATTTTGTAGCAGGAACTGAATTCTAACCATATGAGTCTCTATTCCATAGTTCTACCTGAAAATAACATAAAGAAAACATAATTAGAATATGATTTTTAATAATAAAGAATCATATGACTTATTTCTCTATAGTGCATTTGTCTATGGACTTACCTGGTTTTTATATGTTTCAGAGTCTATTGAGGGTTGGATTTCACTGGCTTTCACCTGTAGCTTGTCTCTCTTGTGGAAAGTTGTGTATGATTATCCCTTCGGGATAATCCAGAATTTGTTGAAAATAGTTTGCTGGAACTGCTCACTTAGATTCAGTATTTTGTTTATACTTAGTTCACAGGACACTTAGTATTCTGTTCGTATTTTTATTAGTTTTGCTGATAAACAATAAGTATTGTTTATATTTGTTTCTTAGAGTAATATTTTGAGGTTAGATATCACTAATACAGATTTATTAGGAAACATTCTTTTAATTAGTTATTATTTTTGGTGTCGTTTCAGTTACCTTTATTAGGAATCCTATACGGTAAAACTGTAGTTGATAATGACTTGCATAGATGTCGCTAATAGTTCAGAAATAGGATTTTATTCACCTGAAGGGTTCATACCGGTTGATAAGGTCGATTTTCGCTTTTTCTTGATGAACTCTGTACAATGGTGGTCTCATTTTGACGAGTGTTTATTTTCTGTAATCATCGAAGTAATCCTTCATGTATTTTTATTTAAAGTTAGTGAAAATGAATATTTAAACAATGCGGAAGATATTATAACTGTTATTTTTTTTACAATTACGCATTTATAACGTTTCGATGGACATCGAAGACTTAGAATGAGACGTAAGTTAAGTTTTTCTGTTTCTTAGAATATTTCTGACATATAATTATTGTTTTAGCACCATTATTACTACATTAATTAATTACCATTAATTAAGCACCATAAAGCACCATTATTACTACATTAATTAATTACCATTAATTAAGCACCATAAAGCACCATTATTACTACATTAATTAAGCACAATCACTAGACCATTAATTAATTACCATTTCTATACCATTAATATGGAATTACATTAATTTAAGTTGAAGTTTATTTTGATATATTTGATATACAAGTTCTCCGCATGGAGTGATGTTCTGTTGGAACATGGTTCTGTAATTTTCGGCATAGATAAATTCTATATGACCGTCTAGCAGACAATTTTATATTGGACATAATTTTCAAAAGCATATTTAATCCCGGACAACATTTTCAATCGTACATTTTATCCTGGAAGATAATTTTTTCCAAAGTAGATGGGACAGCCTATATTTTTTTTTTCTTTCATTTGAGAAATGAATTCATCAGCATAGGGGAGACTTGCACAGATGGAGACGATGGAATTCATACCTCATGGATTTTGCAGAAACCAGCTAAGTACTCATTCTGAAAACTTTTGAAAGCAATATTTCATATTTTTAAATTCTTTTATTTCAATATTCTTATAACTGTAAACTTTATCAGATCTGATATAGTATTGTTTAATACTATATGCCCTTCTGGCTTTTGTTCATTTTTAGGTACTTATTTTTTTTAAAACATTTAATCTCATTTATTAATTATTAAATATCATACTTTTGATTAAATGATTTCTAATTTAAGCATGACTTTTATACACTGCAAGAAATGATTGTTGTTTACATACATTTCTTGGTGCTTGCTGAACTTCATGTTTTCTTTATACATTTAAGTCGAATGATTTCTGAATTTAGTAATTTTTATTAAGATTTATTTAATTATATCTTAATATAATTACACATATTTTTTATATATATTAATACATTACTTGATGTGCTTTCATTAAGTTTATTTATAATAAATTTCTCAAATGAATTATCTTATTTTATTTAGGGGTTATATTTTCTCAAACTGAAAAGCTTAAGTATTTACACTAGGTTGTTACTTACCTAAAGGAGTAAAAGCTAAAGTAACTGGCGCCCCTAACAACATTAATCAATTCTTTCTATTTTTCCCTTGCCCATACCCATTGCTCCGCTGTCAAAACTAGCCGTTGGCAGTGAACGTATTAATTACGGTACACTAATATTGGCGCCCAAGAACGTGGTATTTGGATAGATAGAACACTTGTTTTTTTAATTTTACTCCATTTTTCTCAGTGTATTTTTTGTAAAAATCTAAAGCTTATTTTTTTTTCAGTGTAACTTAAAGTTCATTTTGAGAAAAACTACATATAACTGTTGAATAAAATAATTTTTGTTGAAAATTAAGTCAAACTAGAGTTAATCTGATAAGATATATCAGATATGTGTTTTTTATGTTTTTTCTGAATTTTATGGAATAACATGGAAAAGAGAAATTTTGGCGTGGGTTCAGTTTTTCTAGAAATTATCTTTTATTCAATAGAAATAAATGGATAATAGGGTATTTATTTATACGAAGGATATGAATAAATATTAGCTAATTTTGTAGTTTTGGAGACTATTTATAATTATTAATTTGTCCAATTGAGATAAATAATAATTTAGTATTTTTTTTGACATATTTGGGAAATTTTCCAAAGTATGCAAAAACTTTGTTGAACAGTGTACACAAAAAAAAAAAATAATTTGTGGTACAGTATAAATATTTTATTAATAAAATAAATATTTTGAGTAAATTAAATTTAAATTTTGAAAATAATTATTCAAAATGGACGATTTAGATAAAATGGAAATTAGATTTTTGACTGCAGAAATGGTAAATTATGAACTTCGTATAAGACATTTAACAGCAAAAAATAATAGAGCATCTAGAATTAAAGTTTTAGGTAGAGCCATAGCTAGGGAAGATCCTAAAGTAAAATATGTAGATCCGACTTTTAATTTTAACAGTGAAGTGGAAAATATTAATAGAATTTTAGATAGTATATCTTCAGAAATTGTAGAATATCATGGTGATTATAGTTTAGCTGATTTAAGAAAATTAAAAACTTATTTAGTACATGTAACAAATCGTCTGCAACGTTTTCCTGAAGTAGAAGAAAATAAAGTTAGACGTATTCAATTTTTAGAAATAACAAAAGCAACTTGTTTAGAAATAGAAGCAGATATTTTAGATTTTTATGAAAAATCTGGTAAAAATTCAGAACTTACTCAAGTAAATAATAATATTTCATTACATAATAGTACACAGTTTAGTCCTAATGTTTCTAGTAAAAAAGATAATGATTATTTAAAATCAGTACCAGTTTATAAATGGAATATTAATTTTGATGGAAAGTCTAATGTTTTAAATTTTATTGAGCAAGTTGAATATATGAAAATAAGTAGAAATGTTACAGACGAAATGTTATTTAAATCCGCATATGACTTATTCAAAGAACCAGCATTGTCATGGTTTCTCTCAATTAAAGATAATTTAAATTCGTGGTCTCAAATAATTCAAGCATTAAAAAAAGATTTTCTTCCAGCTAACATAGATGATAGAACATGGGATGATATCCGTTCTAGATATCAAAATCCCGATGAATCTATCGCAATTTTTATAGGTGCTATGGAAACCTTGTTTAAACGTTTAATTCATGCTGCAAGTTTATATACTAGACTTAAGACGATTAGAGAAAGAATATTACCACATTATTTTACACCATTATCACTTATAGAAATAAATGATTTAGAAGATTTAAAAGACAGTTGTAAAAGAATAGATGAAGCTTATCAATTAAAACAAAAGAGCATAGCAGGTAAAAGTGTGGCAAAAAATAAAACAGTTAATAAAGTAAATGTCCTAAGTTCGGATATAAATCAAAATTTTAGTAGTAAATGTAATAGTGTCCAAACTTACCCCATCTTCCTCTACTCGTCAAAGTTCAGTATGTAATAGTAGTCAAGTTTCTCAAATTAGTCAAAGTACCAATCAAAGCTTTAATAATACACAGAATAGTAGTAATAGTAGTAATAATAAAAGTAGACAAGTAATTTGTTATAACTGTAACCAACCAAATCATATTTTTAGCAAATGTTTAGCTAAAAGAACAAAGTTTTGTTATAAATGTGGATATAAAGATGTAGTTTTTAAAAATTGCCCTTCCTGTACAAAAAACTAAATAGGAAAGTGGATGATTTTAGTCGGCATTCACTTTATAAAAAGGCTAAAAATAATAATGACAGTCAGGTAAAAAAGGATAACAAAACTACTTTTTGTAAAAACATTTATTATAATAAAAATAATATCAATTCTTTACAAAAATCAAGTGTAACAGAAACAAATAAACGCTTTTATTTGAATGAATGGAAAGATTGGTTGAATAAAGTTAAAAATTTTTATAAACCGTATAGTTTGTCTGTAATTAATAAAAGTTCTTTTATTAAATTACCTAGAGATAACCGTCCATATATTAAAGTAAATATTTTTGATAAAAATATAACAGCTTTGATTGATACAGGTGCAAATTGTTCAGTGGCTGGTGGTCACGCGATTAAAATTTTAGAAAAATTTAATTTAAAAATTGATAAATGTCTTATACCGCATGTTACTACAGCTGATAAATCTAAACAGTTAGTAACTGGTGTTGTTTATTTACCTATTAAAGTAGATAATGAAGTTAAGATTTTACAAGTCTTGGTTGTTCCTTCTTTGGAAACAAATTTTATTTTTGGTGTGAATTTTTTACAATTGTTTTCTATGACTCTGGATTTTTCTGATGAATCTTGGAATAATAAAATTAATAATTTGAATGTGATCAGTAATAACAGTGATAGTCAGGATATAAATAAAGATAATTCAGTAGGCTTATGTGACTTGACAGACGAACAGAAAAAGATAGCAGATAAATTTGTTAGTTTATTTAAAGAATTATATAGCGAAAAAATAGGTAGAACAAATTTAATAGAACATGATATAGATACAGGAAATAATAAACCTTTTAAAATGCGTCAATATCCTTTGTCACCTTATTTAATAGAAATTTTACATAAAGAGTTAGATAAAATGTTAAAAGATGATATAGTTTCACCATCTTATTCTGATTTTAATTCACCAGTTTTATTAGTAAAAAAAGCTAATGGTACATACCGTTTTTGTTTTGATGGACGTAAATTGAATTCTATTACAAAAGGTGATTCACATCCTTTACCAAGGATAGACTCCATTTTAAGTTTATTAGGCGATGCAAAATATATATCAAGTATAGATTTAAAAAATGCTTTTTGGCAGATTCCACTTACAAAAACTGCTAAAGAAAAAACTGCATTTTCCGTACCTGGTAGGGGACTATTTGAATTTAATGTAATGTGTTATGGACTCAAAAATGGAACACAAAGTCAGCAAAGATTAATGGATAAACTTTTTCCTTTCTCCTTTTATCCAAATATATTTGTTTATATTGACGACATTATAATAGTATCAAAAACATTTGAGGAACATATTAAATTACTTCAAATAGTACATGAAAAATTAAAATCTGCTAATCTTACAATAAATTTTGAAAAAAGTAATTTTTTTAGAAAATCACTTAAGTATTTAGGTTTTGTAATTGATAATTTTGGTTTAAGAACCGATCCGCAAAAAGTAGAAGCAATAATAAACTATCCTAGACCAACAAATAGTACAGAAATAAAACGATTTTTAGGTGTAGCTTCGTGGTATCGTAGATTTGTTAGGAATTTTTCAACAATTGTTAGTCCATTAAATTCACTTTTAAAGGGCAAAGGTAAAAAACAAGCCATTAGTTGGAATACTGATGCAGAAAAAGCTTTTTTATTGTTGAAGGAATCTTTAATAAATGCTCCAGCTTTAGCAAGTCCCAATTTTTCTTTACCATTTGTTATACAATGTGATGCTTCTTTAGTTGGCCTCGGTTCCATATTAACACAAACGCAAGATGGTCAAGAAAAAGTAATAGCTTATGCTAGTAGAGCTTTAACACGTAGTGAAATAAAATATTCTGTAGGTGAAAAGGAATGTTTAGCTGTTTTGTTTGCTATAGATAGGTTTAGACCATATATTGAAGGTGTTAAATTCACAGTAATTACAGATCATTCTTCATTAAAATATTTGAGTAATATGAAAGATCCCTCTGGTCGCTTGGCTAGATGGTCATTAAAATTACAGCAATATGATATGGATATTGTATATCGTAGAGGTAAATTAAATGTAGTAGCTGATGGGTTATCCAGAGCTTTTGATAGAATAGAACCAGAAAAATCAATTTTTCCAGATGTAAATTTAATTAATTTTAATGTAAATGATTATAATAGTGATAAATATTATATTCAGTTGAGGGAAAAAATTGTTAAGAGTCCAGATTCATATCCGCAATTTAAAGTTATTGATGATAATATTTATAAGTTCATACCGACCAAGACAAAAGTAAAAAGTAATATTATAGAGTGGAAATTGTTAGTGCCTCAAAAATGTCGTAAACAAGTACTAAAAGAATGTCATGACGATGTATTAGCTTCTCATATGGGATTTTTTAAAACTTTTCATAGAATTTCAGAAACATATTTTTGGCCAAAAATGCGTAAAGATATTTTAAAATATGTAAGATGTTGTAATATTTGTCAATCACAAAAAGTTAGTAATTCTGCACGTTTTGGATTGATGGGTCGTGAAAAAGAAGTAAATTATCCGTGGCAAGTTATTTCATGTGATTTGCAGGGACCATTTCCCAGAAGTTCTAAAGGTTTTTGTTATCTTTTAGTTGTGTCAGACTGGTTTACAAAGTATACATTATTACATCCTTTAAGGGAAGCTACTGCAAATGCAATATGTAAATTCATTGAGAATGAAGTTTTTTTAGTTTACGGAGTCTGTCAATTTTTAATTGTCGATAATGGAAAACAATTTGCTGGTAAAGTTTTTAAAAAATTAGCAGATGAATATAATGTACAGAAAATTTGGTTTAATGCACTTTACCATAGTCAAAATAATCCGACGGAAAGGCAACATCGCACAATTTCTACTGCTATAAGATCATATATAAAAGATAATCAAAAAGAATGGTGTAAAAATTTAGCAAAAATAGGTCTAGCTTTACGAACGTCTGTAAATGAAGTTACGGGGTATACGCCGGCATTTCTTAATTTTGGGAGGAATGTACCTATCACAGGAACTTATTATGGCAAAATGACATCAACTGATGGTGTTAAATTAGAACCTTGTGACAGAGACTCGTATAGTCAAGACTTGGGAAATCTTAAAGAGATTTTTGTTGATGTAAAGAAATATTTACATGAAGCTTATGAACGTAATAAGCGTACTTATGATTTGCGCAAGCGTGAAGTAAATTTTGATATAGGTGAAAAAGTTTGGAGACGAAACAAAGTACTCTCAGATGCTAGTAAAAGTTTTGCTGCAAAACTTGCTCCAAAGTACATACTTTGCAAAGTTGTTGCGAAAAAGTCAAAGTTAGTGTATATTTTGGAAAATGCAGATGGTCATAGAGGCGACTGGCATGTTAAAGATCTAAAGAAATATTTTGGATCGAATAGTGACATTTCAGTTGGCTAGATTTGATTAAATAAGAATATATTCTTAGTATCATTCAGAATGATATTTAAAAAATATCAATGTATTGAAAATATTTAAAGGGTACCCAAAACTTTTGTATATAGTAGTAAAAAAAATATATAAATATATTTTTTGTAGAAGAGAATTCTGGTGCACACAGTCAAGTCTTATTTCTATTTTTTTTTATCTTGATAAAACTTAGCTAAAAAGAAAAACAAAATTAATTATGACAATTACCTGATTATGACAATTACCTGTTTATGACACACACCGATAAAGTCCCAAAATTATGTTCTACATAAGAGTAGGCGGATGATACACGTAGTTATCAAGCTTAGCTATTGTTAATTATCAAGTAGTATTTCAAATGATTTACATAAAGTATTGTATTTTTTGTTGATTTATTAAATAAAATATAGTATATATTTTAGCTATTTAAGTTAAATAGTTATAGAGTTTGGTATAAAAATATTTTTTGTATATTAAATATTTTTATTATTTTTGGAGGGGGCATGTGTAACGACATAAATCGTCACTTTGTAATATAGCAAGGGTTAATTAAACTATTCGTTTACTTACGTTATAATTTATGTTTATTTTGTATATAAATAGTTACGTACGTACAGAACTATTTTGTATCTGGGACTATTTTGTAGCAGGAACTGAATTCTAACCATATGAGTCTCTATTCCATAGTTCTACCTGAAAATAACATAAAGAAAACATAATTAGAATATGATTTTTAATAATAAAGAATCATATGACTTATTTCTCTATAGTGCATTTGTCTATGGACTTACCTGGTTTTTATATGTTTCAGAGTCTATTGAGGGTTGGATTTCACTGGCTTTCACCTGTAGCTTGTCTCTCTTGTGGAAAGTTGTGTATGATTATCCCTTCGGGATAATCCAGAATTTGTTGAAAATAGTTTGCTGGAACTGCTCACTTAGATTCAGTATTTTGTTTATACTTAGTTCACAGGACACTTAGTATTCTGTTCGTATTTTTATTAGTTTTGCTGATAAACAATAAGTATTGTTTATATTTGTTTCTTAGAGTAATATTTTGAGGTTAGATATCACTAATACAGATTTATTAGGAAACATTCTTTTAATTAGTTATTATTTTTGGTGTCGTTTCAGTTACCTTTATTAGGAATCCTATACGGTAAAACTGTAGTTGATAATGACTTGCATAGATGTCGCTAATAGTTCAGAAATAGGATTTTATTCACCTGAAGGGTTCATACCGGTTGATAAGGTCGATTTTCGCTTTTTCTTGATGAACTCTGTACAATGGTGGTCTCATTTTGACGAGTGTTTATTTTCTGTAATCATCGAAGTAATCCTTCATGTATTTTTATTTAAAGTTAGTGAAAATGAATATTTAAACAATGCGGAAGATATTATAACTGTTATTTTTTTTACAATTACGCATTTATAACGTTTCGATGGACATCGAAGACTTAGAATGAGACGTAAGTTAAGTTTTTCTGTTTCTTAGAATATTTCTGACATATAATTATTGTTTTAGCACCATTATTACTACATTAATTAATTACCATTAATTAAGCACCATAAAGCACCATTATTACTACATTAATTAATTACCATTAATTAAGCACCATAAAGCACCATTATTACTACATTAATTAAGCACAATCACTAGACCATTAATTAATTACCATTTCTATACCATTAATATGGAATTACATTAATTTAAGTTGAAGTTTATTTTGATATATTTGATATACAAGTTCTCCGCATGGAGTGATGTTCTGTTGGAACATGGTTCTGTAATTTTCGGCATAGATAAATTCTATATGACCGTCTAGCAGACAATTTTATATTGGACATAATTTTCAAAAGCATATTTAATCCCGGACAACATTTTCAATCGTACATTTTATCCTGGAAGATAATTTTTTCCAAAGTAGATGGGACAGCCTATATTTTTTTTTTCTTTCATTTGAGAAATGAATTCATCAGCATAGGGGAGACTTGCACAGATGGAGACGATGGAATTCATACCTCATGGATTTTGCAGAAACCAGCTAAGTACTCATTCTGAAAACTTTTGAAAGCAATATTTCATATTTTTAAATTCTTTTATTTCAATATTCTTATAACTGTAAACTTTATCAGATCTGATATAGTATTGTTTAATACTATATGCCCTTCTGGCTTTTGTTCATTTTTAGGTACTTATTTTTTTTAAAACATTTAATCTCATTTATTAATTATTAAATATCATACTTTTGATTAAATGATTTCTAATTTAAGCATGACTTTTATACACTGCAAGAAATGATTGTTGTTTACATACATTTCTTGGTGCTTGCTGAACTTCATGTTTTCTTTATACATTTAAGTCGAATGATTTCTGAATTTAGTAATTTTTATTAAGATTTATTTAATTATATCTTAATATAATTACACATATTTTTTATATATATTAATACATTACTTGATGTGCTTTCATTAAGTTTATTTATAATAAATTTCTCAAATGAATTATCTTATTTTATTTAGGGGTTATATTTTCTCAAACTGAAAAGCTTAAGTATTTACACTAGGTTGTTACTTACCTAAAGGAGTAAAAGCTAAAGTAACTGGCGCCCCTAACAACATTAATCAATTCTTTCTATTTTTCCCTTGCCCATACCCATTGCTCCGCTGTCAAAACTAGCCGTTGGCAGTGAACGTATTAATTACGGTACAACACCTTTAAAAACAACTGACGGCAAAAAAAACACAAACCTAATTTCTCTCCCGCGCATATCTTGAACTACTGCGCAAATTGTCTGCCAGCCAACAATAACAACGGGCGAGTCTACTGTATATCTACGTGAGGTGAGGCCGGCAAACTTTTTACCGTAAGACAACAGGAGTTTTGAGTCAAGATAATAACTCTTGATTCTCTGTTACTATTTTAAATGTCATGCATTTAAGGACAAAATCCTTACATAAGGATTTTTCTACCAAGAGGATAATTAAAGGAAACCAAAGTCACAGATAATCTTAAACCGAGGATACATGATCTTAAAGGAAGATTATTACCTCGATTTAAGATAATATAAATCCAAGATAATTTATTATCTTCTGCCAAGATAACCTTTTTTTCTGTGTACCTTTTTAATTACCTAGTGATTTAAGTGATTTACAGCAAATTTGATTTAAATGATATTATGTATAGTGTAGAGGAAAGTCGCCTAATTTCGGATACCATTTACAATGTATTCAATATTTAATACTCGGTATTACTTTTTGATATTTTTTTTATATAACCAGATACAACTTATTATAGCGAAGCATGATTTATTATAAAAGCAATTTTATTACAGTTTATTTTTTCCAAAAAACACGGTTAAAAAAAATCAGCGCATTTTTGTGCATTTAAAAAAGGGCTCCTAATTTTGGACATATCCGAAAAAATTTTTTCAAGAGTAAATCTGGATCCCATTGCTTATGTTTCTTGTTATTCCTTCACATTTAAGACGTAATTTAATCATTAAGCGATTTTCTACGAAATACTATAGGAACTATAATTTTAGATTCCCAATTTCGAATATCTTAGTATCTTAGGTAATTTTCGTTTTTTTTAAATTGTTTATCTTAGTTTGTTGTATCATTATAAAAATAATAATTAATGGTTGGTTATCCTGAATAATAATTACCTTGCGGATATCCGAAATTGGGAATCAAATGCACAAAAATGGTCTATCCAAAATTAGGCAACTTTCTGCTTTTTAGATTAGAAATTTGTAGAATGTTTACGTTTTCAAATTGCTTAATTATGAATAGTGGATCAACTTAACTAACATCATAACTTACCCAAGACAGAATCACGAACTTTTATAACGATTATTTATAAAATAAACAAGCGTAATAATGCAACTGAGCACAAAACTGCCATTTGCAATATAAACGATTTGTGCTGCCATTTAAAGGGGAGAAGCTCTACCGTTATCATATTACAGGACGGATTTAGTTTGACTTTTGGCTTCACATAAAAGTAGGTTTCTGTTTACCTTTGCAGATAGTATCTTAAATACACTACTATCCGAAATTTGGAAACCATCCGAAATTAGGCGCATTTCCTCTATATTTATTACTGTCTATCAGAATTAACTACAATTTTAACCTCTTCAGGGACGAATTTTTTGTTTAAATTAATTTAATAGCAAAAGTTAAAAATGTTTTTTATTGTCAAAACAGGCAAACAACTGAAGATGTGTGAATCTTGTTCATTGGATGTTGCTTGTGGTTGAAAACAAAGCAAATGGCAACAGATATAGCCATTGAGCAATAAGGAATTCGGTCATTTTCATTTTTCGGAATTTATTTTTAAACGTACACATATGTGCCTATGTCCCTGAAGAGGTTAATTAATTTCTGTGCCGTTTAGAATTTATTAGTTTTTGGCTTATACTGAAAAATGTGATTTAGTGCAGATGAGGGCCTTTTTAATGAGAACTTTTTGTCATATTTTATGATGTAGAATCACCCCTTAAAATTTCGGACCCTATTTTAAATACACCGTCTATAGCTATATTATTTTTTTCCATGTATATTTGAAAAATTAATATAATTTTTTTAATAATTCCTTAACAATACTGTAATAAAATTTGTCATATGTAAATGTTTCATTACGACTGAGTAACAAATTGACTGAGTGGAAAGATATTTGTGTTGATACCAGACCGAAATATATACCTGTATTCATATACTTATGTTCTGTGTATAATCCAGTATGTGTCGCAAAAATGGAATAACCTCGTATTCAATCAACAGTGATAAAAGGTAAATATTTAAATACATAATACTTTTATTTAAATTACTTTCTCCGTTAGTAAAAATTAAATAATAAATTGTTTATTACTTTTTTTTACTTTTCTAGGCGTTTATGAAAAAATTTTATTTTAATATTTAATATTATTTTTCTCAAAAAAAAAACTGTATTTTGATCTATATGACTGTCTGTCTGTCTGTCTGTCTGTCTGTCTGTCTGTCTGTCTGTCTGTCTGTCTGTCTGTCTATCTGTCTGTCTGTCTGTCTGTCTGTCTGTCTATCTGTCTGTCTGCCTGTCTGCATGTCTGCCTGTCTGCCTGTCTGTCTGTCTGGGAAATTTGTGATCACGAGAACTCAAGGACGTTTGAGCTAAATACTTAAAATATAGACCACAGGTTACTCATCCAAAGTTCTAGGCTGGGATTGTTTTTGTTTAAGGGATAAAATTGGGTAAAAACTTTTTTCCAAAATTATTTTTTTTTTCGTTTTTTTTATAAAAAAACTTTTTTCAAAAAAATTCTTGAATTTTTCTTTTCAAAATTTTTGTTTTCCGAAAAAAAGTTTTTTGAAAAAAAAAATATTTTGCTTTGTTTTAATAAACTTAGGCCCATTATAGGGGAAAGTATTATTTTGGCAAAAGTAATTTTTTGTAATTCTAAAAATTTTCGCCTGGTAGTAATTACACTTAAGTGTAATAATAATAATTATTATTAATTACAACAGTAAGCGACATAGCCGATAAGACTGTGTCCCTAACAAATAAATAAAATAATACAGTAACAACAATAACAATAACTTGAAAGCAAATAAATTGGACCATCTAAAAATTGCCTTTTTAAAATGTAAAATTTAGAAAAATACTTAATGGGTTACACTGAACTTTTGTTTTGTTTTATAGCCAGTACTCGGCGAATTTCCAGTACTCGCATAGGCGCCGCGGCGACTCTAGCGTTGACGCGAGGTTTTAAATATTTACATTTTTATTTCTTTTTATCTTGATTTTTTTAAAGATTCCATTTAAACGGGTAAGGTGGGGAAAAAAGTTATCGATAAATAAAAATTAAAAACTTTCGTATTCTTAAAAGATAAAAATCGAATGTCGGTTTTTTCTTTGAAAAAGACCGATATATATATATACATATGTATAGTTAATATGTATAGTTAATATAACTGTGGGTAACAAATTAGTCGTCAAATGTTTCGATTTATAAAAATTTCCCTCATAATTCGGCAAAATTATTCCGGAGGCCTATGTTTCTGTGTTTATTTTCAACGTTGATGAGTCATAACTGAGTTTACGCCGACTACTGTGTATAACCTACTAACTTTTTTTACCTTCGTCTTTATTTAAAATAACTTAAAAAAGCATTTCTGTATCAACAGCAGCAAAAAACGTACATCTTTGTTTTTCTCCCATCGCGAAGCATCGTCTAGGGCTTGCGTGGTAAGCCACTGTATTGTTTCTGAAATAATTAAAATGCTTCCTATTGCCGCAGGTATTGTGAAAAGGAAAATTCTATTGGCCTTATATCTCGGTGTATATTGTATTATCAAAATCGGTTTTGCGTAAGGTAACAAAAAGGGACAAAAACTGTTGTTTTTGCCATAATTTACTCTACGGCAAATAAAATTTCCTACAATAAATAAATAATTTGCTTTACGTTACTGTTAGCAAATAAAAATAGTTCCATGGTTAGGAAAAAAATTGACCTCGAACTTTATCATCACGTGCGGTGCTCCTATGACGAAATAAAGTTCAATAACTTCTAACACATGCAAAAAGCAAAAAGTCAATAAAACATTTTTGCTTTTTTTTACGCTCTTTTTTGTGGTCTAGTTATTATAGTCCATTCAAATAACGAGAAATTCCTGTGTTAAATTGCAATAAATGTACATTGTACATGGGCTGTTATTTTCAGGGGTACCTAGTAGTGGATAGTAACAGACCACTCCTGTTAGTTTTTCACCGGGTGAGTTGCGTAAGGGGTATCCGCTATCTTAAATTTTAGGGGTAATTGCGGTTATCTCGCTAAATATGCATCTTACGATAAAAATGCATAGGGGAACAGGCGGCACAGTAAGTCACTTACTTTTTCAGAGCGCATATTTTTAAAAGTTTTGACAATAACTCAGATTTTTTTTCATACTACGTTTCTTTGATCTTTAAGCTAATATAATTTACGGGTTTAAATTAAAAATGAATAGACCATGGTTTTGTACAAGTACTTTTTTCACAGTATGTCATTTGATTCACTGAGCCCCCAGTACGGGGTACAGTGAATCTCTGCAAGGGGTACAGTTAATCGTGATATTTAAATAAATTAAGTCAATTTATTAAACAAACTTAAATAAAACTCTTTGGTAACAAAAAACAAAACTTAAAATTAATTAACGTAGGTAAATCAAAACCTTGAAAATGAAACTCTTTAGTAAGAAAAAAAAAACAAAAGTCAAAATAAACTAACGTAAATCAAGACCCTGAAAAACAAAGTTAAATGTTGACGTTTTGGACTTTTGGACTTTCAGCATCGTCAAAAACCCCTATAAACCAATTTTCAAAAAAATCATCACCACCCCTAAGGGGGTGGATTTGGACTTTAGTTTTAGCAACCTCAAAAACCCCCATATTCAAATTTTCACGAAAATATGAAAAATATTATTCACCAAAAACAATCCCGAGTGAGAACTTTTGGTAACATACCTGTATGCCAAAGTCTCTAGCTTAAAGCGTTCTTAAGTTATCGAGTCCACAAGATTTCCCGGACAGATCGACCAATCGACCAACAATTTTTTTTTGCTTGAAATTGATTTATATCGACATAAAACGCAATAAAACGTAAAAATACGCAAAAAAAATATTTTTTTCACGAATACTTTCCTAAATTTTGAAAAATTTCAAAAGGGGAAAGCAAAATACCTACAATAATTTTAACCAGACCAGTTCAAAGTGGACATAAAAAAACATACCAAATATCTAATAAATTTGTGTAAACACACTTATTTAAGAGTTAATAAAGAATATAAAAATGCCAAATTACACTGGAATTTACGTAAAAGTAGTACAAATATACCTAATTAACAGATTAACAAAATAATACTTCCACTATGCCCCCTGTTCCCCTGTAACCAATTTTGTTAAGGAGGAAATTTCCAACAATGTTTGTTTGGGTCATTTTTTTTTAATATATTAATAACAATTACAGTTACAAATATTCAAAAATGGCCATGTTGTTTTTTTTTTCAGCCAAATTATTTATCTGAGGATAAAAGTAGTTATGAGCACCCCCTACCGGGGGGGGGGGGATGTGCCGCATCAAAACCCGATCATTTTCAAATAGCTTTTTAATTATCTAGTGATTTACCGCAAATTTGATTCAAGTGTATATTGTATCCTTATTACTGTCTATCAGAATCAACTACAATTTTAATTCATTTCTGTGCCGTTTAGAAATTATTAGTTTTTAGCTCATACTGAAAAATATCATTTAGTGCAGATGGCGGCTTTTGATCCGGCACTCCTCAAATAATCTCACTAATTTAATTTTTACAAACTATTTTGTTTTGTCCTTAAAAATATATTATTGAGAAATATTTTATCAAAAATTATTATATTTACTTATACATACACGGTGTATTTGAAATAGGGTCGGAAATTTTAACTGATGATTCTACATCATAAAATATGACAAAAAGTTCCTATAAACATATGTCTAAAAATGCGTCATAAGGGAGCTACGCCCCTTTGAAAGTGGCTAAAAAAATCGGTTTTTATTTAATAACTTGGGAACCCTTTGAGATATATCAACGAGGTTTTGTACGTCAACTAATCCTACCAAGGCCCGTTTTTATGTGTTATTTTCATGTACTTATTTCAACCAGGGGTGTGCGAAACGGGGAGGGCTTATCAGGTTTTTATCCCAAACTTTTTTCTGTGTAACTTTTTTGCAATTTTATTTTTGAAATATGACTCCTCAGGTCAAAATACATAAAAAAGGTACTCTTGTTGTAATACTGTAGGATTAACCGTTTTCGAGAAAAATTCATTTGAAGGTGAAATTCTACGGTTCGAGGACGAAAAATTAAATACTAAAATGTTGAAAACCAAAATTTTAATGATGCAATGTTATTCTACATCAAAAACTAAGAAAAAAACCTCATATACAGGTACTTCCAAAAATCAATCCTAACGGAGCTATGGTCTCCTAAATATGCACCATTTTTAAAGCGCTATGGTAGCTTTAAAATCGTTTTTTCGACCTACATGTATGGAAACTTTTTTTCTTAGTTCTTGATGTAGAATAACATTGCATCATCAAAATTTAGGTTTTCAACATTTTAGTATTTAATTTTTCGTTCTCGAACCGTGGAATTTCACCTTCAAATGAATTTTTCTCGAAAACGGTTAATCCTACAGTATTACAACAAAAGTACCTTTTTTATGTATTTTGACCCGAGGAGTCATATTTCAAAAATAAAATTGCAAAAAAATTACACAGAAAAAAGTTTGGGACAAAAAACTGATAAGCCCCCCCCGTTTCGCACACCCCTGGTTGAAATATGTACATGAAAATAACACATAAAAACGGGCCTTGGTAGGATTAGTTGACGTGCAAAATCTCGTTGATATATCTCAAAGGGTTCCTGAGTTATTAAATAAAAACCGATTTTTTTAGCCACTTTCAGAGGGGCGTAGCTCCCTTATGACGCATTTTTAGACATATGTTTATAGGAACTTTTTGTCATATTTTATGATGTAGAATCATCAGTTAAAATTTCCGACCCTATTTCAAATACACCGTGTATATAACATTGCGAAAAAAAATATACTTTGTTGTAAAATAAGTATGGGGACTCCTTTACAGTTTATATTTTTATTAAAAAACGAGCAATGTTTTTTTATTATTTGTGTGAAATAAAAAACTCTATACATTCTGAAAATTTCACAAAAAAATATTAAGTTTTAACCAACTTATTGACTGTATAAGTTAAACTTTCCTCGCCAAAAAAGAGGCTATTATTTCATATTTTTATGAATTATAAATAAACGAGTGTAAGAAAAATTCTGAAACTTCACTGTACAATGCAGATATACCAACATATATTTTTTTGAATTTTTTTTAAGGGTAGTTTTTTTTTAATGAGATCTGAAACACACGTGTCAGTTCATTTGTCGCCGATAGTAGTATTTGTAAAGGAAAGTCGCCTAATTTCGGATACCATTTACAATGTATTCAATATTTAATACTCGGTATTACTTTTTGATATTTTTTTTATATAACCAGATACAACTTATTATAGCGAACCATGATTTATTATAAAAGCAATTTTATTACAGTTTATTTTTTCCAAAAAACACGGTTAAAAAAATCAGCGCATTTTTGTGCATTTGAAAAAGGGCTCCTAATTTCGGACATATCCGAAAAAAAATTTTCAAGAGTAGATCTGGATCCCATTGCTTATGTTTCTTGTTTGGAAACCATCCGAAATTAGGCGCATTTCCTCTAATTTTATAAAATTTAAAAGTCTTGATTTCTATATTTTTTCTTTTTGGGTATCAAAATAAGCTTGCAAAATCTAAGCCTGATCAAAAGTTTCTAACCCGTGCCAACAAGGCCCTGAAATTGCCCCTAAATTCCGAAATAGTGCACTTTCTATTAATTTGTGACGAATTATAAATATTAAATAAAAAAGTTTATAAGTCACATTTTTTTTCTACATAAACCTATTTTAGTTATTTTTAAATATTACGATAATCTAGGCAACGATCATGAGGTCTAAGCGCCATTTAACATCAACATTTATTTTTATGCGTTTTTTGTTAAAATGTTGATGTTGGAGCCCAAACTCGTTTGCGTAGATTAACGTAATATTTTAATATAACTAAAATAGGTTTATATAGAAAAAAAATTGACAAAAACTTTTTTATTTAATATTTATAATTCTTCAGTAGTACAAATTAATAGAAAATGCAACTTCGGGGCCTTGTTGGTACGGGCTAAGATTTTGCTAACTTATTTGGATACTCAAAAAGAAAAAATATAGATATCAAGGTTTTTAAATTTTATAAAATTAGAAACACTAGGGCTGGTTTTATACGAATTTTATCAATATTTACTGATTTTAGGGTTTTTAGGGCCCTAAAAGTACCCCTTATGGTTGTGTCTGTAAATTTTTACTCAAGGGCGTTCTAACCACGACATGAAAAAGATTAAGTAAACAATTTTTTTTGGACCACCCTATTATTGCATGTCCATGCACCAAACTACCTTGGGCCATTAGGGTGGGCCAATTTTTTTATTGTCTTAAAATTTTCTTTCTAGTGCATCTAGAACATCCTGAAAATATGAGTGTGATGAAACTTCTCTAAGGATCCCAGTTGGACCCCTAAAATCGTGAAATTACTTAAAAATCGTAAAAAATCGTTGAAAATGGACTGTACTTTTTGTATCAGTGGAAAATTTTAAAAGCCTTGAAATCCTATTTTTTTCCTTTTAGGTGTACAAATTATGTGACAAATTTTAAAATGATCAAAAGATTTTATCAGGTGCCGAAAATCTGCCAAACTTGCCCCAAAAACACTACATTTAACGAATTTCCGCCATAAACGTGAGAAACGCTAAAAAAGCGTTTAAAAAATAGGTCAGTCTGGACTTAACCTAATTTTATTTAATTCACATTAAAATAATTTGACAAAAGCAAAGCTAAGCGCCAAATAAGAGGCCTTTTTGGGTGCTCTTATTTGGCAATTTTTGTTTTTGTTAAATTATTTTATATTATTAGTATACATTAAATAAAATTAAGCTAAGTCCAGATTGACATATTTTTAAATGCTTTTTTAGCGTTTCTCACATTTATGGTGAATATTTGTTAAATTTAGTGTTTTAGGGACATCTTTGGTGGATTTTCGGCACCTGATAAAATCTTTGGGTGATTTTGAAATTTAGAGCATAACTTTGTAGACCCAAAAGGAACAAATTAAGATTTAAAGGCTTTTAAATTATTCACTGATACAAAGAGTAAAGCCCATTTTCAACGATTTGTCACGATTTTTGGGAAAGTCCAATTGGGACCCTTAGAGAAGTTTAATCACCCTCATATTTTTAGGATGTTCCAGATACATCAGAATGAAAATTTTAAAACAATAAAAAAACTAGATCCACCCTATTGGGCCATTCCATAAACAAAATGCATATCGGCAATTTCTGTGTTTGTAAATTGAACCATTTTCTAATATCAGTAACGAATTTTATAGCTTTTAAAAAACTCTTAAAAACACTTCAAATAAAAAACATTTCAATAATAAATAACGTTATGCAATTTTATGTTTATTTGTTTTTTCGAAAACAGTTAATCTGGGCGAAAAAATTCAAAAGATGCCTTTCGTGTAATTTTAATTGCGTAAACATAAATAAAAATCACTTTATTGCATGTCCATGGACAACAAAAAAAACATTTTTTAATAATTAATAAAACACGAAAAAAAATTTATTGCTTGCATTGATTTTTATAACAATTTCTAAGACTAGAATCAGGGCCGTAGCGAAGGAGATTTGGTGGGGGGGAGGAGGTCAAAAAATGCAACTTTTTTTACTTTTTTTAGCCTAAAAACACAACTTTTTCCCTCGCAAAAAAAAAGTTCATGACAAAAAAAAAGGTCCCACCCTTTCTTAAAACTCAAAAAAGTTCATGACTAAAAAAAAAAATTGAAAAAATATGCAACTTTTATATTTTTAATCCATGCAATATGCAACTTTTATGTTTTTAATCCATGAAATATGCAACTTTTTTTGATTTCAAGATAGGTGGGGGGGGAAGGCTCCCTCCCCCCATAGCTACGGCCCTGACTAGAATAGACTATTAATATGGAAAAGAATTACAGATACACCCCAGTTTTTGATAGTTTGGTAGTTTTAATCATGAAAGTAGAGAATAAGGACTGGTAACTTGTAGTTAGATTTGGTTACGTATCGACTAAAAAGCGCTGGTATCTACGAGCGAGATCGGAAGCCTTCTAAATCGTAATTTTAATTTTTAAATGTTAGTCTGCTAGATGGCGCTATGCGTAAACAGTGACATTATAAACATATATTCACAGTGACGTTTATTTTTAGTGTGTTTTCATGAAAACATCTTTGGTTATTCTAAGGTAAGTTATAGATACCTGGTAAATGATTTTAGAAATAACAAATAGGCTAGTCCACAAAGTCTCTAAATCTTTATATGTGGCACATCAAAAACTGTAAGCCATGATTCTGATGATTTAATTTTGAATTCTTAACTACTACATTTTCTTGTGTCAACTATAAATACGTTTAATATTACCAAACTATAGTAAAACCATTGTTATAACAAAATACTAAAAGTAATCACATAATACCTATAAAAGTATTATAGTTTAGTAGCAACTTATAAAATATTTGGACGTTTATTTCTAACATAAACAAAATTTGAGGTTATGTGTCATAGAATTTTATAAAATCAAAAATCTAGAGTGCTCCATATCTCGCTTGTAGACTATTTCGCCATCTGGTGGATTTCAGTCATTACGTAACACGAAAAAGCTAGTTAAAACTGGGGTTGGTTTTTAATTTTTTTATTATGTTGTCCCAGGGACATGCAATAAAGTGATGTTAATTTTTTTTTTTAAACGAAGCAAGATACGAAAAAAAGGCTTAAAATAAAAAAGTTGTATTTTTAGTTGTTTAATGCAAAAAAATATAAAAATTGCAAAAGAAGTCAGTGGCACACATTTTTTTTGTCAAAAATATTGGTCCAGGTGCCTTCCGGCAAGCCACTGGACTTAATAATATTAATCTAGTCAAAGCTAAATTATCCCTTTACTATCGTAAATAACACTGTCAAATTTTAACAAAATCTGCTAAAGGATTATTAAAATATTTACGAAAAAACGATTTTTTAAGCAGTTTGAATGTTAAAAACGAAGCATTACCTGACCTATGTTTATATAAACTTTTTGTCTTAGGATCACTCAAAGCATCATTCCCTTGAAATTTGGTCACGTTCTTAAATAACACCCTGTATAGCGATTTAAAGATATTTCCACCCGTCTATAAAGGTTATCCCTTGGGGTATCCGTTTCAGCTTGTCTTCTGAATGTTTTTATTTTATAGAGATGGCTTTTCACCGTGGATGTTTTGGAAAACACGTAGGTATGTCGTTGCAATTTTAGTATTTTTTGGTTTTTATAATATCTATGCTTTACGAGTTAACTTAAGCATAGGAATTGTAGCAATGACTGAACCCACAAACTTTGAGAATGGAACAGGAACTTATACTAAGGTAAGTACAGGGAATTTCGGGTGGCTTTTAAGGTACTAAATATCTCGGAACAAAGAAAAACTATCGAAATTCTGAAAGCGAGGTCAATTTGATTTATCAAAAGGGAAAGGCATGAGCGTAAAAATTAAGCACATTCTTACGCCCCAACCGAGGAATAGAAATTCCATTTTCAAAATATCCTGTTGAAAATGACGGGTCTGGGCAGGTATAAATGGTGCACAAACCCGTCATTTTCAGTAGGGTAGATAATATAAATTTATACACTACAAGTAAGCTCTTTTTATAAGAGTTTAATTATTTTTTTTGCTCTAAAAAAAAAAATAATTAAATACTCATTGCTAGCATCATTTGTCCCCGGCCCATTCCATGTCAAATAAACAACTGATAAAACCTTGACCCATTCGATTTTCCTAATTTTTGGCTGAAGTATTCCACATATATATTCTTAATAAAAGCTCATATAATTTTTAGATTTTTTGGGCATTTGTTTGTTGGAGTTATGGCCTTTTAAATGTGGCCAAAAATGCAAAAATTTGTCCTTTTTCAAGTTCTATCTCAATAACAGTCAAAAATGGAGATTTAAAAGAAAATTTATTTTAAAGCTCATTCCCATATTTTAATATATTTTTAAAAATATACAGTGTGATTCGTTTATTTTGGAAACACCCCAATAAAAGGAGTAGGTATTGATGGATAAGGATGAACCTTTTTTTTAATGTGAGGACAAAAAAACAAGATAAGGCCCAAAAATAATTTTGGTTTGCAAAAATCGGCTAACTAAACTAACTTTTATAATAGTTTTTTTAAGAAAACATACTAGCGATTTTTTTACAACAAAAATTTTGTCGTGAGTGTATTTGCAATTGCTTAAAATGGGTTTACCATTTTTTTAATATTAATCTGTTAATATTTTAGAAATGAACAATATATTAGGAGATAAACTGATAAAACTGATAAACTGCGCATGCACACGCGCATGCGCTGACCGTTTTTCAATATGTTATTTTAAATAAAAAACATTTTTTTACAAAAAAAAACACCAAACAGACGCCAAACCAACGTTAACGTAAACCAAGGACCCTCATTAAAAAAAAAGTCCAAACCAAGAAAAAACCAAAACAAAATCCTGCACAGAGAGCTGCAATTAGGCGCTTGTCAACATATTGCGTAAAATTATGTTTTTTTTAAATTCTCAAGACAAGTAGACGCTAAATGTATAAATGGTATAGATACTCTAGTAGACACTAGTATTAACTGTTTTATCACACACTAGAAACTGGTGATAAGAAATTAATACATTTTTGTATATTTTAATTAAATAATTAATATTTTAAGTACCACCTTATTAAAATTATTTTTTAATACATACATTTTTAATACGTACATAATTAAAACTAGGTAATTTAAATTAATTCAAATATTTTATTTATTAAAAAAAAAACTAAATAAAACAATAAAATTTTATTTTAATAAGCTAAAAGAGGACATTTAATTTTATTGTTTACTAAAAGATAAATTAAATTGCTGAATTGTCAGTAAGGCCCCCGTTTTTTTCAATATATTTTTCGTACCTACGACGCGTGTTTCTAACAACTATTCAAAGCTGTTGAGGTGTTATTTCTTGACACGCTTCTCTCTTTATAAACTTTATTTTTAATTCTTCCCCAAAAAAGAAAAGAAATCTAAACAAGTAAGATCAGGGGTTTTAGGGGGCCATTGAATTAAAGGACTTCCTCTACATTCGAATACTGAGTGAATAATGAACTGAACATCCGTCCATCTCGGAGAAGGAAATCTTCAATAACATTATTCAAAAACTCAAGCATATTGTGTATATTTAGATTGTTATCAAAAAAGAATGAACCGATTATTTTTTTATTTAGTGTGCCACACCAAACATTTGTTTTTTGGTAATACTTTTACAGTTAATTACCCAGTTCGGGTTTTCTGTGGCCCAATATCTCGAATTCTGTGACGAAACTACTTCATTCGTCGTAAAGGTAGCCTCGTCACTAAATAAAATTAATTTCAAAAAATTATGATGATTTAGATAATTTCTCTTTTCCTCATCACCAGGTTCCAGTGTGTAAAAAAATTTTTGGTTTATAAGGTTTCATTTTTTTTTCTTTTTTTTAGGCATCTTTGAATATTTATGTATGGTATTTCTAAGTTTAATTAAGCTGGCACTTCGAATACTGCTTTTGGATTTTCTATTATTCGTTCGTTATTTATTAATAAAATTTTCGGCCTTTTTAAAATTAATTTTGAAACGGCATCTGATTCGTTAAATAATTTGTTAATCTTAAAAAAAGTGTGGCTGACTCCTGCATTTGGATGTTGGTCGTTAAAAATCTGAGCTGTTTCTCGCGCTGATCTTTCATTTGGTTTGGACAGAAAATCTAACAATTTATATTTTATCTTGTAAAGATAAAGACATTTTTAAAATAAAAAAATTGACAATTATCAAAAAAATAACGAGAAATTCATTGTTCATGTAGGCAATTAATGTCTACTTGACTCAAGTATTTTAAAAAAATCACTTAGTTTGGACTTTTCATTTCTTAAATATTAACCGATTGATGGTTCTTGACCAAATTTGGTATAGCCCATTTTAACTTATTGCAAATACACTCACGACAAAATTTTTGTTGTAAAAAAATCACTAGGATGTTTTCTTAAAAGAACCTATTATAAAAGTTAGTGTAGTAGCCGGTTTTTGCAAAACAAAATTATTTTTGGGCCTTATCTTGTAGAGTTTTTTTGTCCTCACATTAAAAAAAAAAGGTTCATCCTTATCCACCAATACCTACTCCTTTTATTGGGGTGTTTCCAAAATAAACGGATCACTGTATAAAAGTTAGTGTTTTTGGGTGATGGTCACCAGCCACCAATAAAAAGATATAATAATCTGTAGGTCTTTCTCTAACCCTGTGCCAAAGTTAATAAGGGGCCGACCGTGGGATCAACTTCGGCAATATATTAAACATATAAATGTCAGTATATATTTCCCAACGAATTTTAAGGTCGAATTTAATAGAGGAAAGTGGCCTAATTTTGGATACCATTTACAATTTATCCAATATTTAATTAGCGGTAATACTTTTTGATATATTTTTTATATTATAACATACAACTTATTATAACGAATCATGATTTATTATGAAAACATTTTAATTATTTTTTTTTTCAGAAACACGGTTAAAAAAGTTTTGGGCATTTTTGTGCATTTGAAAAAGGGTTTCTAATTTCGGACATTTGTTTTTTTTCCAAAGTAGATCTGGCAGTTTTTTACGTAGGAGCCATAATTTTAGATTACCAGTTTCGGATATCTTAGTATCTTAAGTGATTTTCTCTTTGTTAGAATTGTGTATCTCGGTTTGTTGTATCATAGTTGGTTATCCTTAATAACAATTAGCTTTTGGATATCCGAAATTGGGAATCACATGCAAAAAAATGCACTATCCGAAATTATGCAATTTTCTGCTTTTTAGATTTAGCTTTCAAATTGCTTAATTATGACTAGAGAATCAACTTAACCAATATCTTAACTTACTCAAGACATAAACACAAATTTTTGGTTTAGCTTAAGTTTAAAACTTTTATTTAGCAAAAATGCTATTTACAAAAAAAAAATTCATAAGTTTATATAACAAATCACGTTTAAAATAGTTCAATTTTATGAATTACATACTTTTTGTTTAAATAAATTATACTTATTACAATTTTTTATTTCACTTGTCAAATCATTAAATAACTTAAGACCCTTATAATATATACTATTTTAAGTTTTTGCACTTTTACAAATCTCAATAAAAAAGTCATTCCTAGTCCTAGTAGGGTAATTATGAACTTCGCCAACAAACACAATATTTTGGTACAAATAACTAGGTACGTTTTTACTTTTCATTTTATAAATTATGTCTAATGTTTTATACACTATTCTCTGATTAACGCTCATCAAATTCAATGTTTCTAACATATATTTAATAGATGTAAATCTATTATATTTTAATATAGATCTTAAAGCCCTATTTTGAATTTTTTGTAACTGTTGGACTTGATTTTAAGTAGCATTAAAAAGAACTGTAGTGCAAAACTCTAAATGGGGGGGAAATTAAAGCTTTATATAAGAGAAGCCTAACACTGAAGCTGAAATTTTTAGAAGTTCTATTAAGGACAGATACCTTTTTAGACATTTTATTTTTTATGTAACTTCAATGATTTTTTAAATTTAAATTTTCGTTAATTATTACTTCTAAATATCTCAGCTCCCTTACTCTTTCTAAACTAACATTATTTAATTTCACATCAACATTTATATTCTTTGTGACATAACTATTCCGCAAGACAATAACCTTGCATTTATTTATATTTACACATAAATCATTATCACAAAGCCATTTGTAAAGTAAATCTAAAGAATTATTTAAAATATGTAAAATTTCAACTAAATTTTTACCACAAATATAAAGTAAAGTGTCTTGGGCAAACATAGATACATCACAAAGACCAACATGTTTAATGATATCATTAATAAACAAAATAAAAAGTAACGGACCTAGAATTGTTCCTTGTGGAACACCATGCTCTATAAATATATAATCAGATTTCTTATTTTTATACTTCACATTTTGTTGTCTTTGTTTCAAATAGCTTTTAAACCACTTATAAACTTTTCCCCGTATACCCATTTTATACAACTTTCTTAATAATTTGTCTAAATTAATTGTCTCAAATGCACCCTTTAAATCTAACGATACTGCAATGATATACTCACCTTTATTCATGTGTTTTAAAAACTTGTCACAAACATTAATTATTACATATTCACAAGAGTATTGTTTTCTAAAACCAGATTGATCTGAACAGATGATAAAATTTTCATCACAGTATTGCAAGATCATTAACAATGTTTTCCAGGACTTTTTCGTAAGGTGGAACCGTATTTATAGGACGATATTCACTAGCTAAAAAAGTATTGTTTACCTTAGGCACAGGTATAATTGTAGTTCCTTTGCATTAACTAGGAAATTCATCAGTTTGTATTGTCATTAAATGACATATTTATAAGTTCTAAATATTTATTTTCAATGGCTTCATAAGAATCTTTCATAATTTGTGTTGATATCCCATTTGAAACTTCACCTTTGTTTTTAAGGCCAGTTATATATTTACTTAACATATCCATGTTTATCGACTGAAACTCAGAAAAAATCCTATAAGTATCAACTCCATCCAATAGCGTTGAAACATCATTAAATTTAGGTATATTTTTAATTATCTCTGATATACTGTCGACAAAATAATTATTAACTTGTTTGCTATTTCAGCCTCAGCTTTTATAATTTCATTACCAAATTTTACATAACTATTTCCAGAGTTACTATTATTTGGTAAAATATTTTAAAGATTTTTCCACAATTTAATGTTGTCATTTGGCTCATTCCACGCCAAATAGGACCCTAAAAGGGCAATTTTGGACATTGACTTCTTCCATTTTAATCATTTTTGGTATACTTGCTCTACGTATGCTTAATAAAAAATTATATAATTTTCAGATTTTTTTGGCCATTATTTATGGAGTTACGGCCTTTTGAAATTGGCCAAAATTGCAAAACTCACTAAAACAGCCTGTTTTTAAACAGCTCTATCTCAGTAACTCTAAAAGATACAGATTTAAAAAAATATATATTTTAAAGCCATTTTGTTGTGTTTTAATAATTTTTAAAGATATGTAAAATTTAGTGATTTTGGTGATGGTCACCAAAGTCGCCAATGTTTGGTGACGATTATCTCAGAATACGCCATCTTTGATTTTTTTAATAAAAAGATATAATAATGTGTAGATTTTTCTCTAACCATGTGCCAAAATTCATAATGGGACGACCATGGGATTGCCTTGGGCAAAATATTAAAGATATAAATGTAAGTCAAAATTTAATTTCCCAACCACTTTTTAACGCAGACTTTAATAATACTACGCTGTATTTTTGAAATGGAAATGCTGATATATTTAATAACTATTTTATATTTATCCTCAACATTTTTTACTACATCTGATA
Source organism: Brachypterus glaber (assembly GCA_958510825.1). Lineage (NCBI taxonomy): Eukaryota > Metazoa > Arthropoda > Insecta > Coleoptera > Kateretidae > Brachypterus > Brachypterus glaber. The sequence continues at coordinate 19,551,688 of OY294046.1, forward strand.
TACATATATACTAGCAGTGGACCCGTTATTCGCACGGGAATTTAGTTTTAGGAATTAATCATCAGTTTTTTAATGCAGTAATAAGATACTTACATAATATGTTTTGGAAAACCTTAAATTGAGTTTAAGTACATATGTACTAGCTGTGATACCCAATCTTCGCATGGGAAATCTAATTTAAATTTTACTTTCTTCTACTGCGTTAGCAATTTTTTTTTATTTATTTTTTTAATTTTCTCGTAGTTTAATATACAAAAAACAATAGCTTACTAAAAGAAATCTGTGTGTCGGTCAATCTATATATCTGTCTCTCCAAGAAAATTTGTGATCACTATAACTTGAGAACGCTTTGAGCTAAAGACTTCAAATTTTAAATATAGGTTCCTTATACAAACAATTCGGCTAGGATTTTTTTGACCCCCTTACTCCACCTCAACATTTACCAAAAACAATTCCAGCTGAAAACGTTTGGGCTCATTCCATGGCAAATAAAACACAAAATATTCAATTTTAAACACAGACTTCTTCGATTTGTTTGATTTTTGGCTTATATAGCATACATACGTATGCTATACATGCTTAATAAGAATTTGCCTTTTTTAGATTCTTTTAACATTAAACAATGTTTAGTAAACATAGTAGGCTTTACAAAATATGGCTAGTTATAATTAATTGCTTATTTAAACAAACTATAGGATATTATGAATGTCTAAAACATTCTGTAAAATGCAAAAATAATACCTTGCCTAATTAATTAAAAATTCCGTGCGAAAAACGGGTGTCTTGGCTAGTTATATTAAAAAAATTAATCAATTAACTTATAATTCCATTTGCAAAAAAGTTAATTTTAGTTTAAATTTGATTGAGGTAAAGTTAACATACAACGTACATCAAACTGTGGTCATAATATTACCAATAAATAAAAAATTGAGTGGCTACTATATTTTTAAAAATTTACCAAAGACAAATATATGGCGGTTCCATTTTGAAATTTGGGCAACTGTTAGAGAAATGTCTGTAGTATAACATATATTTAAAAAAAAGAAAATCGAAGATGGCGTATTTTGAGTAAAATGTCACCAAAAATTGGTTACTTTGGTGACTATCACCAAAATCACCAAACTTAAATTTACTTTATTATCAAAATAACTTCCAACTAACAAACTTTAAAATAAACTTTGTCTGAAGTCTCTATATCTTACCGTTATAGAGATACAGCCTTTTAAAATTTATACGTTTTAGAAAAGTTGGGCATTTTTGTCATCTTAAAAACGGCCATAACTCCAAAAATAAATGTCAAAAAAATCTGAAAAAAATCAGGTTCTTTTTGGACAAACATAGAACACTTGAGCCAAAAATAGGGCCAATCAAAGAAGTCAAAGTTTTCCTTGGGTCCTATTTGGCACAGAATCACCCATTTGTGTCTAAAATATTTCTAAAATGATTTTCTTTTTCTTCTCTAATAACTTTTACAACTTTTTTCTCTTTACTCATTCCATGCTTCCTCATTGTCAATTAAAACTGCAGTTTTATATTTATAATCCCGTCTTTTAATTTTTTCCATAACTTTATGGTTCATCCATTTATTTAATGTATATTTCTTTTTTAATTTTTCTGGACACATTTCATCAACTATTTTAGAAATGGAATCAATGAGTTCATATGAGAATTCATGCACATTATCTTGTGGTTCAAATTTAAGGTTTTTAAGCTTAATTTGAAATTTATTTTTATCATAATTTTTATAGCACCTAAAAAGTTTATCTTCATTTAATTTATCATTTAAAAAATCAATAGTAAATATTGCATGGTCACTTATAGCAGGTGTATTATGAACAGTATGATCCAAGTTTTTGTCATTGGTTACAATGTAATCAATAAGTTTATTATTCCATCAATCTATTTTCTAATCATCGTACAGAGTGATATTTTTTTTTTAGTAATCAATAAGTGTTTTACTTTTTTTACTGTGTAATTCTTGTAAAGTCATTTACTATTTGATAAAGACCATGTTCTCTTATTATATCTGTACATTTATAACTATAAAACTTATCTTTACTTAGATCGAGTTAAATTCCACAACTTCATCAAATAGTTCTTTCATACTATCCATAAACAGACTATCAGGACATAAGTGCGATCTACAGGGTGGGCCAAAAAAAACTGGCCACTTTTTAAAACCATTATAACTTGTTTGCCTTTTGACCGATCTATACAAAATTTTGAATGAATAGGCTCCAAACATGTCCGATTCTGTAGGTAATTTTAATTATTTAAAAGATTGTTATATTTTTCAGTAATAAGGCTTTTTCTAAAGGGGTTATGTTAAAGCCGTGGGGATTAGATCAAAATGTATAATTTAAAAATTTTTCGCCTTCATAATGTTAAGTGGTCTTTTTTCAGTAGGTAAGTATATTTAAATTTAAATTTGAAATTATAGTTTGTTTTTTATTCTTATTTTTCTGAAAGGCTACATAGGCTATACATAGGCTATTGCAATAAATTAATTTTTAAGATAAAAAAACTGATTGAGTAGGAGTGTTATTTATCTGACATCTTTCAAAAAATAATCAAAATGACCAAAAATCTGTGAAAATGTCGAATTACATAAAAAAAATAAGAAAAAAAAGTAAAAGCTGAATTGTAGATGTATATTTTAAGGAAAATGGTTACGAAATAACAGAAAAATTACTAATGAAGTATTCACATTCAAAAATTGTACTCTATGAACATAACATAAAAACAAGATATTGCTAAAATAAATCAAGATTTAACTGTTGGCTAAATAAAAAAGTAAGTATTATAAATAATATAAAACCATATAATTATGGAAGGTACAGGAGCTTGGTTGGCTATTGGCAGTTAAAGTTCCATATTCTGATTTATTGATTTACAAAAATTCACATTATCCTTCATCGTATGTTATCGTTTCTAAAACAAGCATTTTTTCTTGTTTTGACCAAAACTACACTTATTTATTGTTTATCTACAAATGTTTTAATTTAAATACATATATTCGTTTTTTATTTATTGCTCATCTTTAAAATATATATTTAAAATGATGTTTTTAAGTTTGATTCGAGATTTTTAATAATTTTCAATTTGACATATTATTTTTTAGACATGTCAAAAATAATTTGAGATGAGTAACAGACTACTTAATCCGTGTGTTTATGATATTTACTGCTAGCTGTACCCTTTCCAAAAAAATAATATAAAAAATAAAATACACTCTTAAGTTAAAAGAAAAATATATATAACTAATAAGGATTCCTTATTAGTTTGCTTATTCCTTATTAAGGAAAGACCACTTAACATAATGAAGACGATTTTTTTTTTAATTATACATTTTGCTCTAATCCCCACTGCTTTAAAATAACCCCTTTGGAAAAAGCGTTATTACTGAAAAATATAATAATATTTTAAATAATTAAAATTATCTACAGAATTTTATACTTTTAATCTTAAATGTAATAGCTAAAATCCATATACAATTTTTGTTATCAACATTTATGACTTTATTTATAAATGTTTTATATTTTTCTTTAAGTAAATAGTAATTACTCCTGTTTTCCTATTATCAGTATTCAATCTTATCAATTTATAATTCATGATTTCAATTTCACTATCATATATGTCTTTTTCAACATGAGTTTCAACCAATGCCATTATAACTGGATCCCAATTTATAGCTAACATTAGAATTTCGTCCCTATTATTTATAAAACCTTGACAATTAAAATAGGTAATAATTTCTTTGCATTTTATTGGTTGCTAGTCTGAATACTGTACTTTTACTTGTTTCTTTTTAAGTTACTTTAATATATGATGGGCAACTTTTATCATAAGCAGAGTGATTGATATTAATTTTAACTTTAAATTTGTCAGAAACAGTAGCGCAGTTTATACATTTTAATTCTGAACTTTTACACTCGGCTGTTATATGATCACCAGCACATTTACCACAAGATTCATTTTGATGCCATGTGATAGAAACCATTACATTTGTAACATCTTTTTACATCTAAATATACTTATATTGCACATTTTCTCCATCCTATATTAATTTTCTCCATTCGTAATATATTTTTAAAATCTTTCGCATTAACTTCTAAGATAATATTTAAACAATTTTTAAGATGCTTTTTTCATACTTTCTACCAACTTTTAATTCAACCTCATCTTTTATTTCATTTTGTTCCTTGACTGATGCTATAATTTCTTCATTTTCCATATTGATAAAGTCTTTTTCAACATAATTATCTTCGGTTTCTTCACTTTTCCCTCTTTTACTTTATACTTAGAACCTAAAATTTCTTCAACTTTGCTTTTTATTATGGTTTTAGAATTGTTATATGAGCAACTTATAATTACACCACCTTGTTTTATGTTTTTAACCTCCTTATAAGGATTACACAGGACCACAAATTTTTTCTGTCGATTGACCAGGATCAGAAATAGTTTTCTAGGTGTATTTTTGGTCACTGAACACGAATCCGTTGTCCGCTTTGGACCATCACGTCACATTTTTTTTTCTTATGAAAACAACCTTTTAACAACGCATAACAATGGTTATATTCCCTGTTTTAAAAATGGTGATCAAGGGTAAGAAATGGTTCGGTTTAAATACCAAAACTATATCTCTCAATAAATTAAATTGATTTTCTTTTCAGAATTTTGATACTTTTCTTCCTCTCTTTCTCAGGGTAACACGTCAAAATTTTTAATTTTTGTAATAAATATATAAATATCACACCAAATCCTTGGAAAAAGAGACTTTTAAATAAAGGCTTACGTTTTTATATTCCCCATTTTGAAAATAGTGCTTTTGTCGCTTACTTTGTCAGGGTTCAAGAGTGGGATAATGTTTTATGTCAAAGCTTCTCCTTGATAAATCACATTGGTCTCTTTTTTAGATTTTCGATATTTTTCTTTGTTCATTTTTAAAAAGCTTGTGACTTGCCACCATTTGGTGGATTGTTTCTGACAGATTTTTTCGCAATTAAAAGTAAATTTCCAATATTTTTTCTGGCTAAAAATAATGACTAAAAATACCATTTAAAATTTTCCATTCCATCTATTTTCAAAATTTTGATTCAAAAAACTGATCGCCTTTCTAAAGATTCTAAGATCATCTATTAATAAATTCAAACTTAAAAATATCTTGTCAGTCAAAACTTAATTCTTGTCTTAATTTAAGTATTTTATTTAATTTTTTATTTCGAGGCAAAATCAAGTCAAGATATCTTGAAATCTCGTGAAAGATATAATTCGTAATTTTTTTTTAGCCACCGGAGTTTGATTGGGACTCAAAACTGCAAGGGTATGTTTTAAGTTCATTTTTCTATGGATATATAACTACTCAACTGATTGGGGGATACCTGGCTTCTAAATTTGGAGGAAAACGATTACTGGGTTATGGTTTAGCTGTAACTGCAGTCTTAACAGTTATAACGCCATTTGTGGTGAAACTAAATGTATATTTATTTATAGCTGTTAGAATTATTGAAGGAATATTTGAGGTAAACTTTTATTAATTCAAGGTTGCATTTAATAGTTGTTACAGTTATATTATACTGTATGTATCTTACATGGTGAAATAAATTATTATAATAAATAAATACTTATTATTTTCGTGAAAATTGGTATATAGGGATTTTCGAGGTTGCTAAAACTGAATCTTAGAATATTTTTTTCTAAATCCACCCCCCTAGGCGCGGGGGAGATTTGCGTGAAAATTTGTATACAGGGTTATTCAGAAATAGGGTAATTAATTTTAAGGGTTGATTCTACAAAGGAAAATATGAAAAAAGTTCCTATAAACATATCTCCAAAAATGCGTCGTAAGGGAGCTTTGTCCCTTTAAAAGTGGCTAACAAATTCCGTTTTTATTTAATAACTCAGAAACCCTTTAGGACATAGCAACGAGGTTTTGCACGTGAACCAATCTTTTTAAGGCCCAGCTTCGCATGTTATTTTCATGTACTTATTTTAACCAGGGGTGTGCGAAACGGGAAGGCCTTATCAGTTTTTTGTCCCAAACTTTTTTCTGTGTAACTTTTTTGTAATTTTATTTTTGGAATACGATTCCATAGGTGAAAATACATAAAAAAAAGGTACTCTTGTTATAATACTGTAGGATTAACCGTTTTCGAGAAAAAATCATTTGAAGGTGAAATTTCACCGTTGGAGGACGGAAAATAAAATACTAAAATGTTGAAAACCAAAATTTGAATGGTACAGGGTAAATGTACATTAAAAACTAAGAAAAAAACCTCATATACAGGTACTTCCAAAAATCAATACCAAGGGAGCTATGGTCTCCTAAAAAGGCACCATTTTTAAAGGGCCATAGTAGCTTTAAAACTCCTTTTTCGACCTAGATGTATAGAAACTTTTTTTCTTAGTTTTTAATATAGAATATTGAATCATTGAAATTTTGGTTTTTAACATTTTAGTATTTAATTTTTCGTCCTCGAACCGTGGAATTTCACTTTCAAATAGATTTTTCTAGAAAACGATTAGTCCTAAGTATTACAACAAGAGTACCTTTTTTATGTATTTTGACCTGAGGAGTCATATTCCAAAAATAAAATTACAAAAAAGTTACACAGAAAAAAGTTTGGGACAAAAAACTGATAAGCCCTCCCCCTTTTGCACACCCCTTGTTAAAATAGGTATATGAAAATAACATACGAAGATGGACCTTTTTAAGATTAGTTTACGTGCAAAACCTCGTTGCTTTATCCTTAAGGGTTCCTGAGTTATTAAATAAAAACCAAATTTAATAAATTTGGTTTAGTGGCCTTTAAACTATATTAAGTTTTAATTTGGTGGGTATAGGTCTTTTTCTTTAAGAAAAACTACTTTTTTAAACTTTCCGACGTTTCGTAAAATATATTTACTTCCTCCTTTCTTAACAAAGAAAAACTCTATTAACAAGCCCTGAGGAAGTAAATATATTTTACGAAACGTCGGCAAGTTTAAAAAAGTAGTTTTTCTTAAAGAAAAAGACCTATACCCACCAAACTAAAACTTAAAAACTAAATTTTTTAGCCACTTTTAAAGGGGCTTAGCTCCCTTACAACGCATCTTTAGACATAGGTTTATAGGAACTTTTTTTCATATTTTCCCATGTAGAATCACCCCCTAAAATTAATGACCGTATTTCTAAATAACCCTCTATTGGGGTTTTTGTGGTTGCTAAAAGTGAATCTTATTATAAAAATGGTCTAACTTCACTCCCGCGGGGAAGGAGGCAGTACTATTTTAATATTTACTACAGTTTTTACGTTTTTGTGAAAATTTGAATACTAGCATTTTTGAGGTAGCTGAAACTGATTCTGATTATAAAAGATCCATCCTTACGCCTGGGGTAGATTAATAAGAAACATTTTTTACTGGGTAGTGTATCTTTATATTTGAAATTGTTTACCCTTTACCCAGATGGATTAACTGTTTATAACAGCCTTTCTTAATTTTGTATTTATTTTAGTTAAATCGAAATGAGTATTTATTACCCTTTTTTTAGATTTTAAGCTTTACGGCCACTAAGATATTAAGAAAATAGATAAATTAGTTTATAAAATAAAAAAGTATTTAAGTACAAAATGTTTATTAGGTACAAACAAAAAAAAACTCTCGACTCCAGGCCCCCTCGAAACAGGGTTCAGGGGAAGAGGGTTTATTATTTAATATATGAAATAAATTTTATTTTTTTTAAATTAAAAATTTAGTTTTGGGAAAAAGTACACAAAAAAAAGGATATCTTGAATCAAAGCAAAACGATCTTGAACCAAGGCCGCCATGGCTTTCGATATGTTCAACGCCATGACTGTCTTGGTTCAAGTCCGCCGTGATCTTGGCATTTGAGGTCCTAGATTTAAGGACATTTCCTTAAATCAAACATTTATTTAAGATCATATTATCTTAAACCAATTATGTAATTATCTTGATTTAAGATCATATTATCTTTATCCAAGATCATATTATCTTGCACCAAGTATTGGCTAAAGATAATATAATCTTGAATGAAGAGAATTATAATCTTGATTTAAGATTATGATTCTTTTGATTCAAGATCATATGACCCCACAATCAGGTTCCAGGGTTAATAGAATTCTAGATATTTTGAAAAAATTTCCCACACATGTATAATATTATTTCGGACGCGTATGAAATATGATACTTTCTTACTCTGTTAATCGTGTGGAATTTGGTTTCATAGGTGGTCGTAGGAAAAAGCACTTGTTTTTGAAGAAAAACTTGTTGCAACGCCATTGAAAAATGGCGCTTATAGGTATAAATTATTTAATGCTACTTACCCGTGATTTTTTTAGGTAAATTTGAAAATCCCCATCGTTTGAGGGTAACAGATACAAATTCGTCCATTTTAAAGCAGATGAAAACAATGATACACCTTTAAAGACAACTGACGGCAAAAAAAAAACAAACCTAACTTCTCTCCCGTGCACATCTTGAACTACTGCGCTAATTGTCTGCCAGCCAGCCAGCCAGCAAACTCTTTACCGTAAGACAACAGGGGCTTTGAGTCAAGATAATAACTCTTGATTCTCTGTTACTATTTCAAATGTCATGCATTTAAGGAAAAAATCCTTGACATAAGGATTTTTCTACCAAGAGAATAATTATTAATTAATTAATTATAATCAAAGGAAACCAAAGTCACAGATAATCTTAAACCGAGGATACATGATCTTAAAAGAAGATTATTACCTCGATTTAAGATAATATAAATCCAAGATAATTTATTATCTTCTGCCAAGATAACCTTTTTTTCTGTGTAGCTTTTAAAAATTATCCGAGTATGGTCAGTAAAACTGCTCCAACAATAAAAATGTAGAAATGTAAAAAAATCGTCCAGGAATAATTACTAATTTTGTTTTTAGGGAGCTGCATTTCCCTGCGTTCATGCCATTTGGTCTCGATGGGCACCACCAATGGAAAGAAGTAGATTAGCAACCATGTCTTATTCCGGAAGTTATGTAGGAACAGTTATTTCTATGCCACTTTGTGCTTATATAGCCAAAGCATTCGGGTGGGAATCTATATTTTATTTTGTTGGAGTGGTAGCCTTGATATGGTTTATTATTTGGATGATTGTGGTGGCAGAATCCCCAGAGTGTGACCCCTATATAAGTTCGTCTGAATTAAAGTATATTCAAGAATCTTTGGCAACTGTTAATCAAAATAGTGTTGAAAAAGTACCCTGGATTGAGTTTTTCAAGTCACTGCCCGTTTGGGCTATTGTTGCTTCACATTTCTGTGAAAATTGGGGATATTACACTTTATTAACTCAGTTACCAAAGTTTATGAAAGGTAAAGGAAATAGGATTTTTTTACAAATTCAATTTTTTTTGTGATATGTTAAAGAAACTTATATATTGAGAAAGTTTGGACTAGGGCCAAAAAGTTTTTTTGGCCCGCTAACTAAAACTTGTTATTTTTAAGCTTTTAAAAAGAAGATGCTTTACACGGTAAAAATAAATAACATTAAATTACATAGACCGTAAATGGTAATATGTTGCCATAGACCTGAATGGTAAAAATTACATAGTCCGTAATGGTAATGTTTTGCATAGACCGGAACATTAAAAATTACATAGTCCATAATGGTAATATTTTGCATAGACCGGAACGGTAAAAGTTACATAGTCCAGAATGGGAATATTTTGCATAGACCGGAAAGCTAAAAATTACATAGTCCAGAATGGTTTGGACTTTTTTGTGAAAAAAAAATATTTACTACTTAGAAAATGTTTGTTCCAAATTACAAGTCTCTGTGTCAAAGCTTTTTTGAAATATCGTAGCGTAAAGTTCATTTGGTTTAATAAACCAAACGATTTGCACCCTTAATACGAGTATAAACTGCTTACATCTTTCTTTAATTGGTTGATAAAGATCTTAATTTATAATGAACGTAAATTTTAGACCACAAATAAAACATTTAAATATCGTACATAAATAATACTTACCTTTTTTTACACTTTTAAGACTTTGACCTAGCAGAATGCGTGGCTATCTCTCTAACAATAACAATATTAAACGGTCCGTCTCATTATGCGACGCCTTCTTGGTTAGGTTTGGGCTTTATAAAGATCTTAATTTATAATGAACGTAAATTTTAGGCGAAAAATAAAGCATTTAAATATCGTACATAAATATTATTTACCCTTTTTTACACTTTTAACACTTTAACCTAGCAGCATGCGGTAAACGGTCCGTCTCATGATGCGACGCCTTCTTGGTTAATGTCCAAAGCGCACGCGCGTCTTAAAATAACATAGCCCAACATTGTAAAATCATGTAAAAATATGTAAATTAATGTAAATATATTTTTTTACATTATTTTACATTCTTTTACATTATTTTACATTCTTTTACATTCTTTTACATTCTTTTACATTCTTTTACATTCTTTTACATTCTTTTACATTCTTTTACATTATTTTACATTATTTTAAATTCTTTTACATAAATTCATGAATTATGCATAGTCCAGAATAGTAAATTTGCTATTCCGTACTATGTAAATGCATGTATTTTTATATTATTTTACATGCAGTTTTTACAGTGTACCTTTACTGTAATATTTATATAGAAATATGACCTTTAGGTCACTTTTGGTCTTGAACTAACTGTTCTTTTTGACCAGATACAGTTATTATAATCATTTCATACAAAATAAAAATTTCTTCTATAACATAACCTCAAAATATACGATTAGTCTGTATTCATTCACTAAAATAAATTAAAAACACAAAATTTCAATTGTAAAATCAATTTCAATATTTATGATATTCATAGAACGGTTCAGAAGTATTACTATTTTCATAACAGACACAGTTTAACAGAAATAATTCACCAAGCTATAGCTTTTTTAATTTGAAAATGAAACCGCACCCAAAAGAAACGATTAATTTTTTTAGCGATTTGATTGGATAGCAATTTGTTATGGATAACTAGATAAGTAATAAGACACTAAAAAGAAATACTCTTTGCAAATTAAAATTAAGTATATTTTCATAATTTATTATAATTAGTAACAACCGAATAAAAAATATTGTATAATACACGGGCAAAAAGTCCAAATTTCGATTTCGTAGGTTTATTACCCTCGGGCAGGCTGGATCGGCCGGCTCTCGGCTTCTAAAAACCTACTCAATCGAAAAACTTTTTGCCCTTGTAATATAAATAACTATTAATAATAAAATGTTTAAAATTATTTTAAAAATGATGGTGATTCCCCTAAACTTACTTTTGTATGCAGTATCCAGGGATGATGCTAAAGGGGGATAGGGGGGCACCATACCCCAACCACGCTTAAGTTAGGAAACTAGTTGGAAAATTGGAAAGTTGAGTGGCAGAGTTCGGAAACTGGCACTATAGCACTATAGTTGGGAATTTTGAGTGGTAAAGTTGGGAAATTTGTATAGATTCGGAACTTGTTGTTGTTGTTTTTATCTGTCAGAGGTAAAGCTTTTTTCTTAAGGTAAAAGAGGTGGGAAATTCAATACATTGGGAATTTTTTGGAGGTGAGGTCCTTTATTTTTAGTCATCAAAATCTCTCAGCGGTAAAATTTTTTTCTCAGGGTAAAAAAGTTGGGAAATTGCCTAAAATTTAGTTGGGAAATTTTTAACCTGCCCCTCCCAATAAAAATCCCTCACGCCATCCCTCGAAGTTTCATGGATATATGCATAAATATATTCATATAAAATTTTTATTATAACAAAGAGAAAGAAAAATACTAATATTATATACAATATTAATAAAATTGATATAACTCTAAGCGTTATTGACAAATTTAAAATACAGAAATAAAAACTAAGGGTTTATAATTTAAACTAAGTTAAAGGCTCTGTTTCAAACCTTGTAGTTATATTTACTATTTTTTTTTATTTTTAGTTTTTATTTATTTTTAATTGTTTTAATTGGAATCAAGTTATAAAATTTTGGTTCATAAAAGAATAAACAGTTTTTAGTATTTGCTTTTCTGTAGAAAGGTGTCAGTTCATTTCTATTATTTTGTGTCTGATATATATTTAAAATGTAAGTTGAGAATTTATCAAGGGTTTGTCAACAAAACAAGTTGGTAAATGTAGATTTACAAATTTGCTTCTCCATATAAATATACTGTGGACAATTTTTTTAACATTTTTTTATAAGCGTGTTTTATATTACCTGCAGGCAATCAAGGACGTTGTCTAGAGCACTACCCCAGATACACACATAATATCATAGTAGAGATTTATCCAAGGCGTTGTACACTATTATCAGAAAATTTTTACTTAAAAAAGTTTGAAGAATTTATATATAAAGCCTCCTAAGATCTTTTTTAGAAAATTCCATTTGAGATACCGACCAACCGTAACTCTTAGATATTTAATATTTTCCACAGACAATTAATTCTGTGTATTTTTATACTATATGAAGTAGGTTTTTCTGTGTTGAGGCTAAGAAGTCTCACATCTAGCCGTTTTTTTTTATTTTCTTTAGCCTATCATCTGCTTCTTGGAACAATCTCCCATATATCACCTATAAAATTATCTGTCCCTTAAAGTTTTTTATCAATTATGTGCTATTGACATTCAATAATATTGATAAAAAATATTGGGTTCAGATTGTACCCTGGGGTCACCCTTGTTGCCAGTCATTGGGTCAAAGTATTATTAACTTTAAGGTTTTAATGACGATGCGATAGTTAACTTTTAAACCCAGTCAATACCAGACCACGAATGCCAAGGCTTTCTAACTTTTTTAATAATAAATGTATTCTACTGTATTGAACGCCTTAGCTAAATCTAGAAATATTGACAGACATTTTTTAGATGAATCTAATCCCTCAACAATAACTCTGGTAAACTCAATGAGAGTATGTTCCGTTTTAAGATTTTTTCTAAATCCGAATTGTCTTCTACTTGGGATCTTTAACTTTTCCTAGTATTTTACAAGGCGTGTTTTTATTCATTGCTCAATAATTTTACCAAAGTTATTGATGATGAAAGTTGGCCTAAAATTAGTTGCAGTATTTTTACTACATGCTTTCTGTACCCGGGTAATAATAAACTCTATAACACCACTAATAATATGGCATCCGAGAATTTGTTTTAAACTGTTGGATGTAACTTAAGTAAATAATTAAGTAGTGATTTGGCAATATTTAAAAAGTATATAAGTGTTTTGAATCCTGACAATTGTTTATCTTTGACAAATGTATAAATTAACAAATGTTTCATAAATGTTCAAAATTGTGTCATTTTACATACGTATTACATTAAATATTTTTTAGATGTCTTAAACTTCGATCTGGGCAAAACTGGAATTATGTCCGCATTACCATATCTAGCAATGACTATTACAATGCAAGTCTCTGGGCAATTAGGAGACAGGCTTCAAGTTAAAGGAATTTTAAACACGACCCAAGTTAGAAAACTGTTTACATGTGGCGCATTTTTGTCCCAAACTGCTTTTATGTTAGCAGCTATGTTTTGGTTGACACCCGTAGGATGTATGATATGTCTAACCATTTCCCTTGGCCTTGGAGCTTTTTCTTATGCTGGTTTTGGGTAAATATGTATTTTTATATTTTTATATTTTCATTTTATAATAAGTGATAGGTTGCGATTTCTGTGCTGCGCTTAGCAAAGGTTTATTTCTATATTCAATAATTTAATCGACATTTTAATTTTAAGAATAAAAGACACGTACATATTTATAATCAAATATTACATTTAGTATTTTTATATCAGCTGAGTTATTTAAAAATGAGTAGATAAATCATATGGATTATGCAAGCAATTATATACTATTTACATTTTTTCCTTTGCAAGACAAAACTTAACTCAAAAATATAAAATTGGTGTTGTTTATTTTTATTAGAAGAAAATATTTTTTTATAGAATAGAATGTAAATTTATTTTTCCTACGATCCCCTATGAAAATGACATTTACCACACTCTTTTGTTCTTTAGAAAAAGCCTTATATCACACTTGTTTGTTATTTTCATATCACCCTAGTTTAATATGTATGCAGATTTTACATAATTTTGTTTAGATATTTACGTTGTAAATTCTACGAATTTTACTCACCTCGTTTTATATGCCATTTTCCACCTTTCATTACATTTTTTTTATGTCTTTTATGTTTTTCAATCCAAATATTTCTGTTTTTCATGTCAAAAATAAAAACTATATTTATAACCTTACTATTAGACCCAGGTCAATATAACTTAATATGTTTTATTAATGTCTAGATTTTATAGAAATAACCTAATTTATGATTTAGTTATATGGTAACACATCCACAGAAATCAAATTTAATTAGTAAACTGTCAAATTTTCCTTGATTTAAAAGATACTTGCAGTTAGGCAACCCATTAAACAGTGTTAAAATTCTATAATAATATGTTGTAATAAATATGAAACCAAAAAAACTAAAGTTAAATAAAAAAACATATTTCCTGTTGACATACATATATAAAGTATGCTATTTTGTGTTTTGCTTTTCTCAAAAATTCTCGGAATAAGTAATAAAAATTAGAAAATATTAAATGAAGAATTCTTAAAGTTCTTATATTTTTTCGGGATCGTAGGAAAATAGTGTATATAACTCGTTGGAAAGTGATATATTTCACGCGAGTGGGAAGGTTTACGAACAAGCCGTCAGCCGTTAGTGGTTTAAACATGACTTTTATAACTTATGCCAGAGTTTTAGGGAAAAAACTCCTTATAAAATAGTATAAATTACAACTTTAAGTGCATATAGAAAAAAATCCTGAAATGACCCGAAAAATCTGATAACAGATTCAAAATCTACGATCCAAAATTGACGAAAAGTTGGTCAGATGCCAGAAACTTTTTTTCTTCACCCCATTTAATACAAAAATAGTTTGATCTAGCTGATTTACTGACTTTCCACTTTTTCATACCAACTTTTAGCTTAAAGCGGTTCCGAGTTATTTTATGTTCTTAAAACCTGTTTAATTTTTTTTTTCATTCCGAATTTTTTCCGTATCAAAATACCCCATAATTCAAACAAAAAAAAATGGTAAACTAGAGTAAATTGACAACTTTAAGTGCAAATAGAAAAAAATCCTGACCTTACCCGAAAAATCTGATTATAGATTCGAAATCTACGACCCAAAATTAGTTAAAAAAAGTTGGTCTAATGCCAGAGTTTTTTTGCTGTGGTTCTGTGTTATTATTATTATAAATTGGCTGTCCAAACCAACTTCACCCCTAACATGGCCATTTTTGAATATTTATAACTCCATTGTTGTTAATATATTAAAAAAGTGAGTCAAACAAAAATTGTTGGAATTTTCCTCCTTAACAATATTGGTTTTATGTATTTTTATCGTAAGATGCATATTTAGCGAGATCACCCCCAAAATTCAAGTTGAAAACTAACAGGAGTATTCTGTTACTATCCACTAGTCACGGTACTCTTGAATGATCAATGGGTTGAACTAACGTGGCAAAAATATCTGACCATGGAACATGGTAGTAGAAAGTTCACTTGTTATAGAACCATCGACAGCCAAATCCCAAAAACTTGTTTTTGGAAAATAATGTTAAATAACCGCCTGCAGAGTTCATGGTCAATACAAACTTAAAGTGTACATTATGTTGCTTGATTTTGGTAGTATTTCTCGTGCTGATTACGAATATGTTTCAAGTTACTCTCTATCTTTTTCCATTTTTGAGAAAAAAGCTTATAAAAATCACAAAAAATATTTTTTCGCATGTTTTAATGTAGCCTAGACATTTTGTTATAAGACGATAAAATAAATTTCTTGGCTTAAATTGTAGTCCGATTCTCGTTCTGTATAGTTCCAAAGGAATATCTTGAATTTTTTTTTTTCTTTTGGTAAATCTAAATACATATTTAAACACCCTTGAAATCGCGTTTTTATTAAAATACTTTTTTTTGTTAATCAGTGTCATTACAGATGTTTCAGATTTGATGGATTTGTCCAACACAGAGGCGCGTTAATAATTTTTACCGAATACTTGAGAATGTTAATAATACTATTAACCTACCTATTACTAGCTTGTTATAAATTGACTTATTTGTCAGAAATAATGTTATAACAATAAATGTTGAATTTTGATAAAGGATTTTATTTTTTACCTTCAGTATTATTTACATATATGTAAGTATTTTGAACTTAATAATTATATATTTGATTTAAGAGTGATATTTTGCCAAAAAGAATTTATATTACGGTTATATAAAATAAATAATTGCTTCTATACTGATAACTTTTAAATTTATCTTAGATAATGAGCGACCACGAAAATAATAGAAAAAAAGTTTGTGCTGCCTGCGGCGTGAAAATTTCATTTAAAAAATGTAAAGAAGTCCATTTTAGGATAACTAAAAAATTTATTTATTTATTTATTTTATTTTGTTTAGACATAATATGCTATATGCTTAAGCTTTAATTATCATGTATTAGAAAAAAACAAGCAGCCATTTTTAAATTCATAAGCATATAAATCTAATTACTTTAATTTTTATTTATTTTTTATACAGAAAATGAAAGAAGGTAGTTCAGAATTTGATAAAAAAACGTGTATATTGTAAAAAACTTTTGATCTGAGGTAAATTGTTGATGAGTTTTTAATTTAATTTAAAAACCATCGTTCAATACTTCACACTGTGAAGTCTATAATAATAAATATTTTTGTCTGGGCAAAGTATAGAAAATAACTTTAGGAACGTCTATGTACACATCTGACAATTACCTTTCAAAGTGAAAGATATATTATGAACACTATGTAACAAAATAATTAATTTTTTAATTTAAACACGTTTATAATAAAATTTTAAAAATTTTCACAAAAATGTTAGATGAGATGTTCCTCTATAATAATACAGAACGAGAATCGGACAATAATTTAGGCTAAGAAAGTTATTTTATTGTCTTATAGCAAAATGTCTAGGCTACATTAAAACATGCGAAAAAATAATTTTTGTGATTTTTATACGCTTTTCTCTCAAAAACGGAAAAAGATAGAGAGTAACTTAAAACATATTCGGAATCAGCACGAGAATTACTACCAAAATCATGCAACATAATGTACACTTTAAGTTTGTATTGACCATGAACTCTGCAGATGGTTATTTAACATTATTTTCCAAAAACAAGTTTTTGGGATTTGGCTGTCGGTGATTCTATAACAAGTGAACCTTCTACTACCATGTTCCATGGTCAGATTTTTTTGCCACGTTAGTTCAACCTATTGATCATTCAAGAGTACCGTGTAGTACCCTTTAAAATATCACCCTGCGTACATTTATTGCAATTTAACATATGAATTTATGGTTATGTGACTGGATTATATGTATGAGCATCTGTACCAGGCATCAGAGTGGCATGTGAGTTAATAAATTAAATTAAATTAAGTTAAATTAAATTTTAGCCGCTTTAAAATACTATGTCACTCTGATGCAAACATTTACTCGAAAAAGTAAAATCGTGACTTAATACATACAGTTTTTCCTGAGGTATATCACTATTATAAATTATGTTTGTAGTGTTAATCATTTGGATATAGCACCCCAATATGCTGGAATTTTGATGGGTTTCACTAACACATTTGGCACCATTCCTGGTATTGTTACACCAATTGTTTCTGGATATATTGTTACAACAGGGGTGAGTAGCTGATTTTGAATGTCCCATATTATCTACACCGAGAAAATCGGAATAATATATATATATACGTTTGGTAAAGATGAGATATCCTTACATTTTCTCGGAGGACTATCTCCAAGATTTCCTTCAATTTGTACACCTGAATTCCTCAGCGGTTACCCCTTTAAGCTCTTAGAAAGAAATTTTAACGTTTTACTAAAGCAAGGCTTTGGCATTTGCGCAAAAGTTTGGACTTTTTGTTTTACATTTTATATAATTTTAACAAACCCAAAATTCTATATTTTAGAGCAACTTTGAATGGCAAAAAGTATTTTACATAGCTAGTGGGATATATCTTTGTGGAACAGTTTGTTATGGTTTGTTTGGATCCGGTGTTGTACAACCATGGGCACTACAGAAAAAAGAAACGTCTGATTTTCAATGTACATTAGAAGAAGGTAGCAACTGTGTAGAGAACAAGGCTTTTACGCCTGATATGTGATATTTAACTTATTAAGATTTTATGTTGTTTTTTACCTTGTACCGGGTGTCCCAAATGTTATTTCCCGTTTAATATCTCCGTTATTTTAAAAGATAAAAAATAAGAAAAGCAAATTCAATGGGATTAAATGTGCTTTTAAATCCCACACCATCCCTCATTAACCCACCCCCTTGGAACCCGCCGAAAACTTTTTTTCCAATAGCATATTTTTTTAGTGATTTTGTAAGTACTGTAAATTATGAATTTAACGATGTATTACACTTTGAATTTACCTTAAGGGAAAGTAGCTTAAAATAAAAAATATCGATAGTGTTACTATTACGCAGAAATTAACTTCTTTTAATTCTTACATTAAAACTCTCCTGTAGAACCAGCCCTAACTTGTTTTTAAAATATTACCCTTTATGAAAAACAAAATAACTAAAAAAGAAAAAAAATATTATAAATATTACAAATTGAACTCAGTATTACAAGTGCTTTCATAAAAACAAAAAAAAAATTATGGAGGTCTAAAAAAAAAAGTGGTGTTTTTAAGGGAGGTTAATTAAAATTAAAAATTATCCCTTTAAATTAATATTTTTTTATATGAAACTTAGGTCCTTTTGAACCTATTTAAAGTAAAACTTTGACAATGCTTTTATTTTTTTTAATTACAACGATAATTGCTGAGTGGCACCACTTCAAATATTTTATCCAATACATACAGATAATGAGACAATTACCAGCTTTATTTTAAATAGATAAACTCAATAATAACCCCCGCGTGGCTTTTACTTTATTGAGTGGATAATTATTTATTTTACCCACTCAACTGTCACTTGTCAAATTATTTTCTTGTAAATGTCATTAAAATTTTTAATAAAAATATGAATTTCTAAGCTATTTATTGGATAAACCCTTGTATGGCACTCATGGGTAAACCGTTAATTTTCTCATGGGCAATATCTTACTTTACCCACTAGTGCCATAAATAACTATTATTTGTTTAAGGCTTCTTTTCTTTGAGAGAACTACACAGTGTAATACACCTTTGAATTCAGAGTTAGAAGTGTTTTCACTAAAAAAAAAATGTTAGGGTGCTGATTGAAAAAAAAGGTAGGCAACAGTTTTAAAGGGGTGAGTAAAATGCGGGTGGAGTTAAACGTCTTTTTAATCCCATTTAAGATGCTTTTTTTCTTTGAAAATAACGGAGATATTGCATGGGAAGTAAAATTTGGGACACCCGGTATAATGTATGGGTATATACCTATAAATTTGTATTTAAATACCAGCAGAGTGATTCACTTGTCATGTAAATGTGGTGTAATAGCACTTTCCTACGACCTAATTAGTAGTTAGTGCCTATTTCCCACCCGTTGCCTATGGTAACGGTTGTGAAGTGACAATCAGCTGATTTTACATATCTGCTGTCAAAAAATTAGTAAACATCAAACACATAACCTAAAATTGACAAACTAATTCAATTCAATTCAATCATATCAGTACAAATCGAGTGCTAACTCGTGCACTAAAAACTAGGTTCGCGTACTCGGTGCGTAATA
Source organism: Brachypterus glaber (assembly GCA_958510825.1). Classification (NCBI taxonomy): domain Eukaryota; kingdom Metazoa; phylum Arthropoda; class Insecta; order Coleoptera; family Kateretidae; genus Brachypterus; species Brachypterus glaber. The sequence continues at coordinate 19,571,395 of OY294046.1, forward strand.
TACTATTGCCGGTACCTGTAAACGCAACGTTGGCATTCACTGACGATTGGGTGCCGTGAACTGATAACATCACATCATATGAGACGTGAATTGCTAGTCAGTTAACTTTAACTAATAACTACTAAGTTGTACATATTTAAGGAAATTATATACTTTTTTCTCCAAAATGAATATTCCGTAGGCATATAAGAAAAAAGTTCCTATCCATTAAATATTTTATAGTTTATTTAATTTAAGTTATTTTATATACATAAATACAATACAACAAATATATGTTTATACATATTTCTTAACATCTTAACTATTGTAGTATAATAAGTAAAACACTTGAGAGCAAAAAATCGATCCACCTAAAAAATTGCCATTTTTTAAATACAAATGATATTTTTTTTGCTCTCAAGTGTATAACATAAATGATTTTATTCAGTTGAGATGTTCCAAGTGATTTATTTTATCACTAAAAACTTTCATCTCAATTTGTTGAATTTACAAGAAGAGAAGTAAATGGTTATATTAACTAACAGAAGATTATTTATTAATTAAATAAATAAAAAATATACAGCCGATAAAAATATAAAATATTATATGTAGTATGTTCCTGTGCATTTGATTTTAACGATAGAAAATTTCGTTTAATTTATATATATTAGTTGCCAAAAAATAGTTAATGTAACTATTTGTCACCAATTAGTTAGTGTAAGTATTTGCTTCTCTTCGCTTACTATCTACTAATCATGTCGATGAACAATATAAGAGTACTCAAATGAATCCAAAAAAGTTATATCTATATTATTTGCCTACATGTAATTGAACCCTATTTGTAACACATTATATTTTTACTATGTTGCATAGTAAAGAAATACTTTGAATTTTTATTGCTTGATTTCCAACGAAGAGTAATAATCTGAAATAATTTGCCATGCTTTTGGTACCATGAAGCCCTCTGGTGGATCTTCACCAGTTCTGGCGAACTCTGCAAAAGATTATAATTAGGTAGCGATATCTTTATTTTTATTACTTAGTTAGGTTTTTGAAAACAAAAAAAAACATTTTACTAATTTTTTGGTAAATGGATAAAGGATATTTCACTGAAAGTTTGTGGTATTACTAATGTTGGGTTTTAAGATAGGTGACATTTCTTTTTGTAGGTAATGGAGAGATAATAATGTTTAGGTTAATGAAATCGACCGACCGTTTTCAGTATTACAATGTCAACATGTCATGAATCATCAAGGAAATGTGAAAAAAATGGTTTATTTTTTTATTTATTTAATTTTTTCTTAGTATATCCCTCTATTGTACAGTGGTGGCATTAAATATCGGGAAAAACAATTTTTCATAGAATATAGTGGGTCTTGTGTCATTTGTTAAAAAACCTCAGAATATGTCAAATATTTGTTTATTTTTTGCTGTTATACAAGTAGTTTGTAAAAAAAGTGTTTTTTATCTTTATTTTAATTTAAAATGAGTTTACTTATAGTGGAAATTTAAGAGAAAAAATGTTCAGTCGTCCTTAGTATTAGGAGATATGGATGAGGTTCAATTTTAGTGAAAACAGTTCAAGAAATAGATCTGTTTCTTATAAAAATTTTAATTATATAAGAAAAACTGAGAAAAACAAGGTGGAGTTACCGTATACTAGGATTTTTTTTCTCTTACCTCAGTGCGGCTCTTCAGTAATGAACTCTTAAACTCAAATCCATTTGCAGTAGAAAATTTATAAAACCTTGTGAGTTTTTAGCTGTACTGAAGAGTAAAATTAGGTGTGTGTTTTTTTAATGAATATTAAACACATATTCTTTACCCATATAGTACAATTTTGATCCAAAGATTATCAATTATTATTTAAATATAACATTTGTGTAAAATTTAATGTATATGTATATTTATCAATAAACATTAATTTATTAATTTAATATTTTTTGACAGTAAACTTTAACTAAATAATTCAGTTATGTCAAAACAAAGTAGGGCAGATACCCCAGTTATAGCCACCTTAAGAAAAATTCTGTTTTTATTATGTTCCATTATAATGTTAAGGTTGCAAGTTTTGGTTTTTCTGAAACTTACAATATATATCTGCTATAAAATAAATGTTTAAACAATATAACTTCAGCTGATATGTTATAAAATAAAAAACAAACAAAATAATACTAATTCTCTAGTTAGCCACCCAAGCACCGGTTTTAGCCATAAAAATTCACCAGATATAGCCACCATTAAAAAAAACTAAAAAGATGTTAAAAATAAATTATTTATATTTTTGTAATAGTTTTAGAACATTTAAAATTTATAGTTTTTTAAAAATATATACTTCTTAATCAATATTTAAAATAATTTCGTTTTTTATTACAATTTTTCTTACATACATCTTTTTTTGGATAATTATCCGATAATTATAAATATTTATTAATTTTATTTATTTTTTATTTATTTGTATAGAGTCTTTTTGGGATCTGAACCAGCTGGTAGTTTATATCATATTCGACACTATAAGTTTTACAAAAAACTATACATGTATGTTACAATTTCACATTGTGACATGTTTAGTTTTCAGCTTCAGTCTTGAATCATTTAAGTCATTTTGATGGCCCGTTCTCGACTATATTTTGTATAATACTCTTCCTTTTTTAATTTAAATGTATTATTGGCTAATATTTAAAGGTGATTTTCGCTAAAATCTTTATTATTTGTACAGTAATTTTGACATATTGATATTTTTTGACATTGGCTATAACTGGTACTACTTAGGTTCCAGTTTTAGCCAATTCTGTGGCTATAGCTAGAAAGAGAAGCATATTAGTGTCCCAGTTATCGCCATGCAAATTTAAGAATAAATTCTGCAAAATTTTGTATTAAAATATTAATAAAGTAACTTTTTAATGACTTACCTTTAATTTGATATAAATGTTTTACGAATTTAATTTTACCTGAATTAGATATTTAAAATTTTTAAATAGGCGCTGTATTCATTTCGATACAGTTAAAACTTATTTAACATATTTGTTGTCCCAACTTTTATCATTCAAATCGGATTTAAACGATAATTTTGATCTAAAGTCTCCTATTTCTTGGCTATACACAAAAAACTACTTTGACTGGCTAAAACCGGTGCAGTGGCTAAAACCGGTGATCCTATCCTAACCTAGTTTTTAATTTTTAAAATAATCCCATGTTAATCCATGAAAAATATATAAAAATGACACGAATTTTTTTGAGGTTGTCCCGATATTTAATGCCACAACTGTACCCTAAGAGGTTTCTTTATACAAGTTAAATAACTATAGTAAGTGTACTTACTTCGCATTCTGGTTCCAGAAATAAAATCAAATTCATCTTTTCTCTTAGGGTCAAAGAAAGTCATTTTCTTGTGAATTAAATCATATGCGGCTACTCTAAATGGAATAATTTCCAAACTTTCTAAACAAGGTGCCATTTTCAAAACTCTGCTTCCATGAGAAGATTCGTATAAGTTTCCATCTGGGGATGCGTCTTTTCCAGCAGGATGGGGCACTCCAGCAGGATCACGACCAACGATGTAGCAGTTTGCACCTGCGCACATTCTGGCTTTTGCATGCCATTGGACCTTTCAAAAACACAAAATTTGATATTAATATTCTTTTTCTTCAAGCGTACTAAAATGTTCATATTTTATAACTGAACACACTAGTTTTTTTTACAGTAAAAAAATGAGTTCGTTGTTGTACGCGGTAAAAAAAAGTTAGTTAGCAAAACCACCACTGGCGGCAGCACTCTTTGACTTTGATGACAGCCATACTTCAAACTTGTTTGTTTATTATGTAAACAGGTGCTTGGCTCGAGATTCTGTGCAAAAACCTTGTGTGAAATTGATTAAAAATTATTGAAGAAGAATTTATGGTTTATACACCTACAAATCTCTCCGAAATTGCAAATGCTACATTAGACAAGTTACCATCAAAATCGCGAAAAGTGTACGATTTAGCCTACAAAAAAAAATAAAATGAGCTAAGGAAGGTTTAAGTTTATTTCGAAAGGGTTTTATTGGCCTATTTTAATAAAAAAACATACTTTATTACTTATTAAAATTAATTCAAAAATTAATATTTAAAAAAGATATATAGGATGCTTGAAGAAAAAATAGTACTCAGAGGAAAAGTGCCTTTTTTACTCGTCTGTAGTTTCCGGACTCCGCTTCGCGTCGTCCGTAAATTCTACAGATTAGTAAAAAAAGCTTCACTTTTCCTCTAAGTAAAACAATATATTATTTTCAAATGGCCTCTCCCCCCACACATCTTGAAAAGTAGTATATTTTATTGATCCAAATAAAAGTTCTATATTTTATGGATTCAAAATACAAAAGTTGCATATTTTGCAAAAAAAAGTTGTATGTTGCAGGGATTTAGACAAAAGTCGTATATTGCAGGGATTCAAAATAAAAAAATAGTATATTTCACGAAAAGTTGAGAACCTTTTTTTTTTGAAAAAAATGTGACATAAAAACAGCATATGAATTTTATTGATATTTGCATGATTTTAGGGGTTTTAGGGCCCTAAAAGTACCACAGGGTTTTTTATATAAATTTTTACTCTAAGGGCTTTCTAACCATAATAAATAGAAAAGATTAGGCAAATAATTATAATTTTTTGGACCACCCTACTTTAATATACAGGGTGTCTCAGAACTGACGCACTTCCTTTTACGAAGTGATTCTAAATAAAAAAATATGAGTAAAAGTTCATATAAACATATGTCCAAAAACGACTCATAAGGGAGCTACTCCCTTTAAAAAGGGGTTCTAAAAATTCTATTTTTATTTAATAACTCAGGAACCCTTTTTGTTAAAGCAACAAGGCTTTGCATGTGATCTTTTCTTATTAAGGCCTATTAGCCAGTTGTATTTGCATGTAGTTACTTCAACCAGCTACGTTCGAAATGGGGGAGGTCTTATCACTTTTTTGCCTCAAACTATTCGATGCTCAACTTTTTTGTGGGTTTATTATTAAAATAGTATTGACCAACTATAATTACATAAAAAAGTACTCGTTCTAATATTATAAGAGGATTGGTGTAGTGGAATACCGCGTCGTACTTGGCGAGTTTACTACACAAATAGCGTGAGTTCGATTCTCACCGGCGCCGATTTGCCTTTTTCAGTTAATTAATAATTTAAATTTGGTGAAGGCGTAAGTGAAGCGGACACTCCCTATAAATTGGTTCGAAAGTCAATTAAAGCCGGTGATTCCCTCTGCTACTAGCCCACACAAGTCCTGGACTTAGGGGATGCTTAATTAAGTAGAATAGTACGAGGTTAAACAAAATGTAGGATTAACCGTTTTCGATAAAAATACAATTAACGGCGAAATTACACGTTTCAAGAAACAAAAAATATTAAAAACCAAAATTTTAATAAGGCAGGGTGATTTTACATCAAAAGCTAAGAAAAATGTTTCCAAACATGTAGGTCCAAAAATCGTTTTTAAGGGTACCATGGCCCCTTAAAAACGGTGTATTTTGGGAGACCGTAATTCCCTTAGAATCGATTTTTGGAACTTACGGCATTACAACAAGAGTGGCTTTTTAATGTATTTTTACCTGAGAAATACTATTATAGTAATAAACGCACAAAAAAGTAAAGCAGCAAAAAGTTTGGGGCAAAAAAGTGATAAGAAACCCCCATTTTGGAGGTCCCCGGTTGAAGTAACTACATGCAAATACCATTGGCTAATAGGCCTTAATAAGAAAAGATCACTTGCAAAAGATTATTGCTTTAAGATAAAGGGTTCCTAAGTTATTAAATGAAAATCAAATTTTTAGAACCCCTTTTAAAGGGGCGTAGCTACCTTACGATTTTGGACATATGTTTATAGGAACTCCGTAAAAGGAAGTGCGTCAGTTCTGAGACATCCTGAGACACCCTGTACCTCTGTAGGTCCTGCATACATCATAGGACTTGGAAATATGCTTAAAATGGTACTTTCTTTATCTAAAGCCCCGGAATTGATTACTGCCTTATGCTGCTTCAATCTAATAGGTAGAGGGACATCGTCATCTTTTGTCCAACCTCCTAGAGGATTCAGTAGTAATACTGGCTTCTTATAACCCCTCTCCATTAATTGTTTTCTAGTGTCCGTCATCAGAAGTGCGTGTCCGTTATGGATGGGGTTTCTGAGTTGGAAAGCAAACACGATATCTGCTCCCAGAGAATTGCATCTTTCTCTAATTTGCTTTGGAGTCAGTCGGAATTTATTGAGACCATCGGTAAATTTAATTGGTTTTAATACATCTAAGTCACCTCCAAGAAGCCAATCTCCTGATTCATAGATGACCTACAAAATTATACAGTAACAAATGTTATAACATTGCTTTTTAGAAAGTAAGATTATGTCTATAGTCAATAATTGACCAATTATTGGTTTTTAGAACTAGGTATTTTTTAGATTCCAAACCTTTGTAATTTTTGATTTATTTATTTATTTATTAATTTTCGTTTCATAATTGGAAAAAAATAAGTTTTTAATTTAAAAAAAAAGTCATTAAAATTTTCAGAATAATGTTTATAAAATGACAAAAATATTAAAAATAGAATATTTTTTAGGTTTAGTTATATTCTTAATACATATGTTTTATAAATCAGTTCAATAAATACAATATTCTTTTCACAAAAAAAAAAATAAAAAGTTTATTTTTTTCCAATTATGAAACAAAAAGTCCACGGTACCCCTCAATATTATTAAGTTAAAAAAAAATGTGCCCAAAATCTAACAACGGATCCTAGTAGTGGAAGGTCCGGACATTAAATAACCACTTTCAGTAAAATCCCAACCGTAGCGCTTTTCGAGAAAAAGCTTAACATCTCTTCAGGAGGATTCACGCTTCGTACCATTTACTTTTAGAAATGAGTTTGCTTTAATCTTATGCAATTTTTGCTGCAGAATTCGAAACCCATTGAAAAATTTAGCTAACTCTTTTCGTTTTCTAAAAAATCGCAATTACTTCTGCATTTAATGCCATTTTAGAACAACCATATTAAAATAGTTTTTTAACCTAACGCTCTTTTGGCGAGCCTAAAATTCAGCTTTACGCTTCTTCTTTAAAATCGTAAAAGTTCAAAGCATAATATGTGTATATATTGCACTTTCAGACCCTTTAATTAAACCATAGTTTCAGATATTTATGCTTAACATTGTAGACTGTGCGCTCCGTCAAATTTTGATTATAGTGTCAAATTTAGCAGAATCGTGGAGATTAAATGCAGCGGTCCCAAAACCAAAATTTAATACATTATACTTTACTAAAAGTACAAAAATACTTTTTGTGGTAAAATTTCGTTTAGTCAGACTTAAACAGATATTTTTTTTCTAGATAATCAATAAAAAATAAATGGGTTTATTATTATATGATTGGGTGAACGGTTTGATCCTGGGTTATAACAGATAAACATTATTCTGTACCTTCTTTTATTGAAGATTGAAAAATTTGATAAACCCCCCCCCCCCATTAGCAAATCCTGCGCACGGCCCTGATATCGCCTATATCACTTGCGTGATAATTCTTTTGATTTTTGCCTGTCGTTAAAATCGACCCAGTAGTTTAGGCTATAGAAGGTACTAAATAAATATGCATGCATAAATACAACTATATAAAAAACATAGCCCTCAGTTCACCTTGCCATAGTTCAGTAAAAATAATTAAAATCAAATACAAATTGTTTTGAAATTTAATTATAGATCCAGTTCATAAAATAAAAAAACACTTAGAAATTAAAATTATAAAGCAACATAATTATTTTTAAACAATGTAAAAATGGCATTTTTCCTTAGTTTAAACATAACGTTTTTTTATAAAACCTTAATAAGAACCGCTGTCAGAAAAAATAACTTTTCTAATAACACTAGTCTACACATATAGGCTTAAGCATCTCTAAATATCTTTTTATAAATGGGTCAGCAGGTACAAAACATAAATATATTATGTTTTATAATTTTAAAATTTTAAAGTATAAGAATAAAGCTTTATCCTTAGCTTGCTAAAAAACCGTTAGACTAAAAGACTGTTTTAATATGGTTGTTCTAAAATAGCATTAAATGCATAAGTAATTGCGTTTTTATAGAAAATGCAAATAGTTAGCAAAATTTTACAAGTGGATTCGAATTCTGCATCAAAAATTATATAAGATTAAAGCAAACTCATTTCTAAAAATAAATGGTACGAAGCGTGAATCCTCCTGAAGAGATGTTAAGCCTTTTCTCCAAAAGCGCTACGGTTGGGATTTTACTGAAAGTGGTTATTTAATGTTCAGACCTTCCACTACTAGGATCCGATATTAGATTTTGGGCACATTTTTTTGTAACTTAATAATATTGAGGGGTACCGTGAGTCCCCTTAAATAAATTTTATTTTAGCGTTTTATACAGAGTCATAAAGATCCCCAAATAAGATTCTGGCTTGAGCTATTTTTTTTTTTAGATATATTAGAAACCTATGAAAAAAAATTGTACACTTGAATTTCTTAGCGGTTTACCCCTCGCATAGAAGAATATGAAATGGAAATATTTGTTTTAATCATTGACTTCGAAAAAGCATTTAACTCTGTAGAAAGATCCAAGAATATGATATCAAGAATGAAAGGGATGTTAAAATACATCAAGCCAAAATATTAAGCTCCTGTTGCAAGTCAAGTTGGAGGTTCGAGATTTAAATTTATGATAAAAAGTTACCACTCCTGTAGTTAACCTCTTCAGGGACTATTTTTTTGTTTAAATTAATTTAGTAGCAAAAATTATAAAATACTTTTTATTGTAAAAACAAGTAAACAACTGAATATGTGTAAATCTTTGCCATTGGAAGTTGCTTGTGATTGGAAAGAAAGCAAATGAAAAAAGCTATATCCCGAGCTATAGCCACTGAGCGTTAATGAATTCGGTGAATTTCATTTTGCGGAATTTAATTTTAAGTGTACATATATATGTGCCTATGTCCCTGAAGAGTTTAAAATACCTTACAATTAAGTAACATGTATGTACGAGTATAAAATATTAATAAATAAATTGTGAACACTTTTGGTACCAGAAAAATAAATTTTACTAATCAACCAGTAACCCGAAAAATAAATTAGATTATTTATTGCATAGTGTAATTGCAATTAAAAATTGAAAGATATAGTTCTCAGGTTGTTTGTGTATAATTTACATAATTGATGATATACCGTCAACCGGGGTGAAACCGATCAGCAGGGGTGAAACCAATCATCACGTATATTTTGTCTAAGTTTTTTAGTACTGGTAGTATACAGCAGTCAGCACGCGGCGAAAGTCAACGATTTACTGCAGGAAATATCAGTCTTTACGAGAACGGGCACGAAGAAGGCTTATTTTGTCTGTCTGTTGTTTTAGAGGTGTAAAAAAAGTAGTTTTTGGAAACGTTTGGTTGTGAAGAGTCACAGAAAATAGCTGAGCGAACGTATTGAGTAAATTTGAGTTTAACTATTATCTGGCCCTAGTAGTAAAAGGTTTTTAGTTTTTATCAACATTGTGTAATTTTTTATTTACATTTTTATAAAAAGTTTAATTGATCTAAATAAAGCCTTGTTTGTCATTAAAGTTTTTTTTGTGAGTTTGTTTTGTAGGAAATCCAAGTACTTTTAGTAAGTGCTTTACACTCCCTCACCCCCTCCCAAACCATTTAAGAAATAGTTTTTAAGTTTAAGATAATAAGTACCTTTTTGATAACAAATACACGTTTTTTACTAGTTTTTTTTTAACTTTTTTTCTTTATTTAAAAACGAAAAAACTTTTTTAAAAAGAGGATAAATGATCGGGTTTACTCTCGAATTTGAGTCAAATATACGTGAAATAAAAGAGGTTGATCGGTTTCACCCCGTACTAGGGGGGTGAAACCTTTAAAAATATATATAAAAAAACTACTGTGGTTATTTTGACAGTGTTAACAGTTATAAACTCTCAAAGCAAATTTTGACCGGTTTCACCCCCGTTGAAGGTACAACGTATGGACAAGGAAAAATCCCGTATTTCAGAAACGTCAACTTTACAATTATGCTACAAAGAAAACATGTAAATTAAAAGTTTTAAAGAACCATGTTATTTAACCAAAAACTTGGATTAAGAAATTAATTTAGTCAAGATAACCTAACGAGCAGATTTCTGTATTACCTTAATGTATGGATGTTCTTTATGTGTAGTACCAAATTGTCTGGCTATTCTTTCTTCCTTTCTGTGAAAGTAAATTTCTGGATTTCTCATGATAGCGTAGCATATACCATCATGGTATAAACTAACTGCCTTACTTCCCTCAATTTTCCTTTTATCTTCTTCAGAAATCGGCAAAACTATGGCTACACTCTGGTTGTACGCTTTACCTTCTTTAAATATTGTATTAAAATGCAAACACTACAACAAAACGGAAATTATTTTGGGATTCTTAGTTTAAGGCAAAACAAATCTAAATCGTATAAATACTTCTTTTTAAATAATATTTAATTATAAACAAAATAACAAAAATATTGATTTATTATTCCATCAATCTATTTTCTAATCATCGTACAGAGTGATATACGTGACTTGGTACTGAAGAGGGCCAGCAGCCCGAAAGTGCCAGTCTACCAATATCACTTTGTACGATGATTAAAAAATAGATTGATGAAATAATAAATCAATTTTTTTATAATTATGTTTAAAATTAAATATTTCTGTCCTATTAATTCTACGTCTAACCACACGTTAGTGGTACTATGTGCTTGAGACTCACATGTCTTCAACTTGCTACCATTCAAAGTCTCTAAACTAGGAGAGGTATGAGTAGTTATCTACATCTAGCAATAGATGGCGCCCAAGTTTACATCAATGTAATGACTATATTCCTTTTGCAAATAAAGGCCTTTCCAGAAGCTTGCATAAGAACATAAAACATAAGAATGCGGTGGCGTGATTGACTTACAAGATACATGGCGGTAAATCAAGCCAATCACGGCATCTCATTGTTATGTATTAAGTTCTTATGCGAGCCTGTGAATAGGCACTAAAGTCTAAAAACATTCTCTTAAGGCATATCCACAAGCTCGCATAACAACATGGTACATAAGAATGCGGTACCGTGATTGGCTTACAAGATACATGGCGGCACTTCAAGCCAATCACGTCATCGCATTCTTATGTACTATGTTGTTATGCCAGCCTGTGGATATGCCCTAAATCAGCGTGCAATGTTGACTCTTGGTACTAAAGAGGGCCAGCAGCCCGAAACTGTCAGTCTACCAATATTACCCTGTACGATGATTAGAAAATAGATTGATGGAATAATAAATCAATAATTAATATATTATATTTAAAAAGAGATTAAAAAAAAAGCTTGGATAAAAAATCTTGTAAAAAATCTTATAGTGTTTTTTATATATTTTTTTCTTATTACAAAAAAAATAAATTTAAAGATTTATTTGCGCTCATAATACAAGCAATATTTTTCCTACGATCCAACATAAACACTAAAATTCTTCTTTATATAGGTACACAGCTATCATGGCAGCAAGCAAAAACAATACTTCCCGCATGTTGTTAGGGTTTGTTTACCTTAACAATAAGCGTAGAATATAGACGTAAGAAGAATTATTTTTTTCTACGACTGCTTTAGAATGTAAGTAAATACACACACTTTTCAAACACAGAATGAATCCATTCTAGCTCTAGATACGGTATGAATATTCCGTTCAAGTGTTAGAATGAGCACATGTAGTGCCTCTTGTTTATAAAAGTAAAGAAAACTGTAGCAAAATTAGCAAAAATATATATATTTTACCATGAAATATTGAATAATTTAATGCAATTTAAAGTTTTGCTTTAAAATTACATAGTTTATTAGTTTTTCTTAATATTTGACCAGTTTTTTATCAATTTAGTTCAAAAAATTAAAACTGCTCCATCTATTGTTAAATATTTAAACCTGATATCTGTCACAACAATCTGACATAACCTTTAATTTTTGCATTATAATTTGTAAATATGTGCCAAAATTAAATATTTTTTTTTAAATACTGATTTGATAAAATTATTAAATAAAATTAGTTGCTTTATTTAAAAATATGTGTCTTGTTGCATTTACAATGTCGAGTCACAAAAAACATTTTTTTTAACCTTGTCGGCAGTTTAGCCATACAGTGTTTCATATTCGCAGTCGTAGAAAAAGTATAGTCTGCAACACGTATGGAATAGTCATTCCGTGGTCCTGGGACCGTCATACTCGCCTGCCGGCTCGTATGACAAACTTTCCGCTCGCGCGGAATATTGTCTATTCCATACTAGTTATAAAATATACTATTCTTACTAGAGTTACTTCATCTTAGTCTTACTTTGTTCTTTCGTTCTCTTTCGTTAGTTTTCGGTTTTTGGACTTAGCTTTTCTCCCTTCGGTAGCGCCACACAATAAAAGAACATCGCACTTCCCCTCCTTTACCCTTAAGCTTAGGGGTACGATACGTGGATTTTTTTTTGGCTAAAGTACCGCAATTTTGTCTTGTTTTGGCAGCCCCAGAAATAATTTCTGACATTTAAATTTTGTAATTTTGAACATCTATCAAATTTTAAATTAGTTTACAAAATGTTTAATTTCTTTCGCAATGCAAATGTAAAGTATATTTTGGTGTAAAAAGTTATAAAATACATACATGTACTAAATAGGACGTCAACATTCAATATTTAATTAAAATTATTCTACACAGCCTGAAAATAAATCTGCACTCATGGAATACAATAATATTGTGAAAAGGTAAATTTTTAATAATAATTGATCATTTTTATACTGCAATAAACGACTTATTTTCATTTTAGAGAAACATGCTATGAATAAGAGAAGAGCTTTCATATTTTTAGTATTCTACATACATATTTTTGCACATAAATACTATATTGGGTTAAAACAAGAATTAAAAGGTTAATTTAATCAACATTTCGAAAATGAAGATGATTCCTAATTTACTATATACAGCCTGTTCCAGAACTCGCGTACCGAAATTTGAGGGTATATTAAAAGCCCTCTGGAAAATATGAAAAAAAATTCAAAAAAAAAACCATCTTCGTTCAATTCAAAAATAAGAACGCTTTAAGTGGACCAATACTGTTGCTGATTATAAATTACCATTAAAGGTTGAATTTGTAGCTATTGAAGCAAATTTAATTATTGCAGGTACATATTCTGTAGTTTGACATGGTGATTAATGTGACATAAATATTTATTAATGTCATAAAAAAATATCAAAACTTTCATGATATTTACTTCAGAAGAGTATTGCGAAATGCTAATTTTATATGGCGAGTGTGGCCGGAGTGTTTCAGCTACGTCTGTAGAATATTCTATTCGTTTTCCCAATAGAGAACATCCTAGCAGAAATTGGTGCAAAGGGCAAGAAATTCTGGAAATTTAACTCCAAACAAAAAAGAGATTGGAGGCGCTCCGCGAACTGCATGAACTGTTGATAATGAAGAAGCTGTCATTCAGGCTTTTGAAGAAGAACCTGAAACAAGCCTTAGTATCGTGGCTAGAAATCTTGATATGTCTAAGACCTCTGTTCAACGAATTCTAAACGATGAAAAAATGCATCCCTTTCATTACACTCGAGTACAATGCTTGACACCGGAGGACTATCCTTTACGAGTCGAATTTTGCACATGGCTGTTGCAGAAACATCAAGAAAATGAAAACTTTGTAAAAAGCATTCTTTTTACGGATGAGTCTGGGTTTCAAAGAGATGGTTTTTTTAATTCAAGGAATTCTCATGTTTGGGGACATGAAAATCCCCATGCCTTCAGGCAAGGAAATCCCCAACGAAGGTTTTCCTTGAATATTTGGGCCGGAATATTGGGAAATGCTATAGTAAGTTATTTTGAGAAATAAACCACCATAAAATGCTTAAAATATTTGTTTTTAGGTTGGACCCCATAAATTTCCTGGCAGATTTAATGGCGAAACCTACACTAACTTCTTAAGGGATGAAGTGGAAAATCTTATTGATGACATCCCACTTCAAAGGTTGGCAAATGTGGATAACATCTGGTTTCAACATGATGGCTGTCCAGTGCATTTCTCAGAAACGGCAAGAAGCCAACTCGACATCAGTTTTCCAAACAGTTGGATAGGCCGTGGGGGTCCCAGAAGGTGGCCTCCTAGATCCCCTGATCTCACTCCAATGGACTTCTTTTTATGGGGCCATGTAAAAAATTTAGTGTATAGAAATATGCCAGACACTGTAGAAGAACTAGGAGACCGAATACATGAAGCGCTTGAGTCAGTAACTCCAAATATGATTATTAATGCCAGGAGAAGTCTGTTAAAAAGAGCTGCTTTATGTGTTCAAGTTGTTGGAGGTCATTTTGAACATATTCTTTAGAATGCTTCATACATTGAACGCGAGTTTGCTAAAAATAATGCGTTTCTTCATCTTTTAGAGTTCATTAAACACAGGACAGACATATCAAGATTTCTTGCCACGATACTAATGCTTGTTCCACATTATTCTTCAAAAGTCTAAATGACAGCTTCTTTATTCTCAACAGTTTTTGCATTTTGCGAAGTGTCTCCAACCACTTTTCTGTTTGCGTTTAAACTTCCAAAATTCCTTGCCCTCTGCACCAATCTTAAAATTACATTCTAGCTAGAATGTTCTCTTTTCGGAACACCGATAAAAACTTTTCCTATGTTCATTACTTACTAATAAATAAAATTCAGTTATTGTATTTTTATTTTATTAATTTGTATTAAGAATTTATAGCCAGTAAATCAATTAAAAGATCTGAGTTTCTAATAAAAAAAAAACACTACATTCAGAGCGCTGAATGGAGTTGCAGCGGCAGTTTGTTGCTGCCGTCTAAGACGGGTATCATAAAACCACCGCCGGATGGAGTGACCCTATAAAAATAGAATATTTGATAGCCTCTGTCGGTTTTGTCAAAATATAATATCCTAAAAAGATTCTAAAGTTGAAAGTCTTAAACAATGCACGAGTCAACCATTAAAATGCAACCATAGTTACTAATAAGTAGGGAAAAACTAATTTTTAGGTAATTTAACGTCAGCAACAGGATTGGTCAGATTAAATAGCTTCCTTTTTAATTATTATTGAAGATAGATTTTTTTTTAATTTTTTTCATATTTTCCAGAGGGTTTTTAATATACCCTCAAATTTCGGTACGCGAGTTCTGGAACAGGCTGTATACTATAGTAAAAGGGCGATTATTTACACTCAGGAGGTGGCCAACATTTAATGACGAATCACATAACTTATAGATCCCAATTTAAAAGAAAATAAGGACTTAACAAATAATATGAATACTTTTTATAGTTTTAAATTAAATATATTTTTTTGAAATTTAAGAAAATTATTAGTAATTCTAGCCTCATGTTCCAATCTTACGCTACTCAGGACTAGAATTATTTTGTTTTTCTTGGTTATTGAATATAAATCTTGCTAAATTTTTATTATAAAAATAAACTATAATCTTATGTAATTAAGTACATTTATTACATAATATTACTACATTAAATTTTAATTAAATTTTAATGATTTCAAGAGTTGGCAAAGTTGCATTGAAGGGGGATAATACCCCATGTGGTACTGTGCACAGTAATGCATGATAATATCACTTGCACGCAGACCAAATGATAGTGCATACTACCTTTTGTGGATCACCGGCTTATAGCGACTTCCAAACCACTGTTTTAAGGCACAGATAAATTTTTTGTACAAGAATTCTTAAAGTAGTCCCTATTCTCCCCTCAACGGATAGGTTTCCTTCTTTTATAGAAATTGAACAAAGTATTATTTCTGCTCCCTAGCTTAATTTAAGGAAGTAGAATTAAATTTAGTAATTTATGATAGTTCCGCAAAAAGAGCAGTCTTTTTATAGTCGGCCACAATTCTCCATATCACAAGGTTTTAAAATATTTTTATATAATATATATTATGTTTACAAAAATATTTTACTTTAGGAAATAGAAACAAAATAGAGTAAAATGGCTTAAGCTTATTGGAAGGTCAATTGAGGAAAGTCAATAGTTACACGTTTCTGAGGTGAGGTGAGCTGGTGCTATATGGAGTGACAATACTTCAGTTCAAAAAATGCTTTTAAATCCTCCTATATTATTGCTAAGATAATACATAATTTTCTTACCTTAGTATTTTATTTAATAGATAAGTATTTTTTTTAGATTTTTAATGGGAATTAGGGTTTTAAATCTTACTTATAAAACATTATTTATAAAATTGTATTCTACTGACACCTGCCTAAATCAAAAAATTTAATATTGTCAAATCAATGTAATAGGGTTACCGTATTGAGTTAATGAAGGATTCTACATATATTTTTTTAAGCTCCGGCACCGGAACCTTATAAAATGAAATTCCAAATCTCGTATCCCTAAGCTTAAGGGGAAAAGAGGGGAAATTTCCGATTTTCATTTGTTGTGTGGCGCTACCCGAAAGGAAGAAAAAAACGAAAACCAGAGCAAAAACAGACCAAGTACAGATGAAGTGACCCTAATTCTTACTTGTAAATATTCATCTTCTCTCATGAACCCTCCTAAAGGAGAAGCCCATCCTTCACTTAGTACTTGCAACCATTGTAAATCCATTGTAGTCATATTAATTTTGGGTAAATTCTCCAATTCGTTTAAACACTCCTTAATACGAGATTCATCAACAAAGAGTTCGCTAATCTCCATATCCTTATTGTTCAAGAAATTAAGTCCATTAAGTCCATTTTGAATGTTGTTTGTTTGAGTATCAGATCCTATGTGTTTTGGAATTATGCCCTAAAGTAAAATATTTTAAATGTTATTTAATTCAAATTATAATATCCAAGTTTAGGAACTATTTACTTATTATTATGATAATAAATTAAATGTCTTAATTTTTTTTTTATTTAAAATAGAATTTTTTAAAGTTACATTAAAAAGAAAGGGTAAGAAAATTAAATTTTTTCTAAAAACAAAACTAATATTGTTATTTTGCTTTCCCATTTTAAAAATTTTCTAAATTTCGGCAAAACCTTGTATTCGTGCAAAATTTTTCAATTTTTTTGCGCATTTTTAAGTTTAATGACGTTTTATGTTGATATAAATCAATTTCAAGCAACAAAAAAAAATAGTTGGTAGATCGGTCGATTGGTCGATCGGTCGATTGATCGGTCGGTCGTTCTGTCTGGGAAATATTGTGGGCACCATAACTTAAGAACTCTTTAAGCTAGAGACTTAAAATTTGACATACAGGTATGTTACCAAAAGTTAACAATCGGGATTGTTTTTGGAGAACATTGGAGTCAGGCAAGGGGAAAAAATACATTCTTTACAAAAAATTGAAAATTGCTATAGACGGTTTATTTGAAATAGGGTCCAAAATTTTAAGGTGCTATCTTAAAATATGACAAAAAGTTCCTATAAACATATGTCTAAAAATTATATTAGCCCTTTGAAAGGGCTAATAAATTCGGTTTTTATTTAATAACTTAGGAACACTTTAAGATGTAGCACCGACGTTTTGCAAGTGAACTAATCTTAATGCAGCCCATCATGGTATGTTATTTTGATGTACTTATTTCAATCAGGGGTGAGCGAAACGTGGGGGCTTTATTAGTTTTTTGTCCCAAACTTTTTTCTGTGTATTTTTTTTTATTTTCCCAGGTCAAAATACATTTCGAGAAAAAATCATTTGAAGGTAAAATTTCTTACTTTAACGATAAAATTAAATACTAAAATGTTGAAAATCAATGTCGAAAAATCTCTTTTAAAGCTACTTTTGCATTTTAAAAATGGTGCATTTTTAGGCGACCATAGCTCCCTTAGGATTTATTTTTGGAAGTACCTGTATATGAGTTTTTTTTTCTTAGTTTTTGATGCATATTCATTAAAA
Source organism: Brachypterus glaber (assembly GCA_958510825.1). Lineage (NCBI taxonomy): Eukaryota > Metazoa > Arthropoda > Insecta > Coleoptera > Kateretidae > Brachypterus > Brachypterus glaber. Next base: position 19,589,286 of record OY294046.1, read on the forward strand.
TTTCGGTTTTCAACATTTTAGTATTTAATTTTGTGTCCTCGAACCGTGAAATTTCACCTTCAAATTAGTTTTTCTCGAAAACGGTTAATCCTACAGTATTACCACAAGAGTACCTTTTTTATGTATTTTGACCTGGGAAATCATACTCAAAAATAAAATTACAAAAAAGTTACAAAATAAAGTTTGGGACAAAAAACTGATAAGGCCCCCCCGTTTCGCTTACCCCTGGTTAAAGTAATAACTTGAATATTACATATGGAGATGGGTCTTATTATTATTAGTTTAAGTGCAAAAACCTTGTTGCTATATCTCAAAGGGTTCCTGAGTTATTCAATAATTTTCTAGCCACTTTCAAAGGGGCTTAACTCCCTTACGACGCATTTTTAGACATAAGTTTATAGGAACTTTTTGTCATATTTTATGATGTAGAATCACCCCTTAAAATTTAAAAACCTATAGGAGTTTTTAAGGTTACTAAAATTGAATCTAACAATTTTTTTCTTTACCTCCACGAGGGTGACGGGGTTAATATTTTTAAATGTTTTCAATATTTTCGTCAAAATTTGTATATAGGGGTTTTTGTGGTTGAAGAAACTGGGGTTTTTATTGCTGAAATTGAATCTGATAATAAAAAATCCATTTTAAGGGCGGAGGTGAAAAATGGGAAATCTTTTTTACTGGCAGTATATTTTTGTCTATATTTTTTTAATTAGTATACAATGTCATATATGAGAATTTTTACTGTGCAACTGTTTATAGTATTTTACTTTATTATAGATTTTGAATTAGCTTTTGTATTAGAAAGTACATCTAAATTAGTAAAAAAGTGTCTTGTCAAATATATATTTTGCTGTTAAAACACTAGCTAAAAATGATAAAAATGACTATAAACATATAGTTTATAGTTCATTTCATAAATTAAATTTATAATTGATTAATTAATTAAAATCTTAGTTAATTTAAATGAGTTTACACAAAAAAAAACAATATATATATATATTTTAGGTAAATGACGCTGGGTTCAAAAATGTGTAAAAAAAATGGATCTCGTTAAATACCGGGTGTCCCAACTCTATTTACCCAGCGATTTTCTCGAAAACTAAAAGAGATAATCAAGTTCTGCGTTAACTTAGACAACTTAAACTATCTTCTAGCATATATTTGAGACTTTCAGCTCTGAAAATGTGGGCAGGGGGGCATGAGGGAGAATTTTTTTAAATGAAAAGGGGGGTCGTGTGATATATCATTTTAAACCAAATAAAATTCTCTATTGGAGTGTATATTTTTTAATTTTTTAAACATTTTTTATAAGGTTTTGATTTTTTAATTTTTTGTGCTAACAATGCGATTTTTTAAGTTTTTTTTTGTAAATTTTTATTTATGTCAATTAAAATTAGTTTAAAAGTAATTTACGTTTTTTCATCATGAAATTAGTAATTTTTAAAAAATTGTTTGATTTTTTAGAGAAATTTTAACAAAAATACCCATTTTCAAACCTATTTTAAACCCAAAAAAAAATGTTTAAAAAAATTAAAAAATATATAGTTAAATGGAGAATATTATAAGCTTTAAAATGATGTATCACACGACCCCCCTTTCCATTTAAAAAATGTCCCTCTAAGCCCCCCTGTTCACATTTCAAGAGCTGAAAGTATAAAATATATGCTAAAAGATAGCTTAAGTTGTCCTATTTAAGATGGTTTTCTCAGAATTTGATTTGAGTTGGGACACCCGGTATATATTTTGCTTTAAAAAAACTCAATAAAAATAAACTGTAGGTTATTCTTACATTTTCCAGCAACATATCAACAATCAAAAACAATGATTCATTGATACTGGCGCTTGCAGTTTTAACGACTAATTCAGGATGTTCTGGCTTCTCATATGCTTGATCAATTCCTGTGAATCCTTTGATTAATCCTTGGCGAGCTTTTTGGTAAAGTCCTTTAATATCTCTTTTTTCGCAAACTTCAATGGGTGTGTCCACAAACACTTCAAAAAATGGTAAACCATTGGATTCATGAATTTTTCTGGCCATATTTCTATCCTAAAATAATATGCTGCTTTTAAATTTTTCGACAAAAGGGACAATATTAATTAAATCATGTTGTCAAATGTTACTAAAGTAAACAGTATGTTACTTATAACAAACATATCGGGAGATATACAAAATATGGATTACTACAAGGCTTGGTCCTTGGGACGTTATTATTTATGATACGTATAATATAAATGATTTACATTTTGTAGTAACCTAAATAGATACGACTCTATTTGCGGACGATACAACTTATCCTAATAAACACAAAAATCTCTCCGATCTTAAAACTTAAATCGATGACACAAAATCATTTGGTTTCATTCCAATAATTTAAATTTCTATGAAACCAAATCCGTCGAGATTCTCTTCACCCACAGACCGATTGAAGATTTTGAAAACCCAGAAAAGATTAAGTTTCTTGGTCTTTTACTGGACCCGAAACTTAATTGGAATACAACTTATCCTAATAAACACAAAAATCTCTCCGATCTTAAAACTTAAATCGGTGACACAAAATAATTTGGTTTCATTCCAATAATTTAAATTTCTATGAAACCAAATCCGTCGAGATTCTCTTCACCCACAGACCGATTGAAGATTTTGAAAACCCAGAAAAGATTAAATTTCTTGGCCTTTTACTGGACCCGAAACTTAATTGGAACCATAATATAGTTTTTCTTGCAAAAAGGTTGTCAGAAAACATTTTTTTTATGAGACAACTCAAAGACACCGTAAATGATGAAGTCTTACTGACAGCTTTCCACTCAGTGATTGCTTTTTAGATGTCCTATGGTATGGTATGCTGGATACATGCATGCAATGCAACAAGAATATTCGGGTTACAAACAAAGGTATTACTTATAATTTTTGAGTTAGGTGCTCATGATGAAGTAAAAAACAAATTTATCGGTTATAAAACACCAACCTCACCTTCTCTTTATATTAACTTGTGCTTAACAAAAAATTATTCAAAATATGAAACAAACTTAAATACGAGCTTAAATACGTATGACTTTGTTTCTCCTCACGAGTGAATAGCTACGACGAAAACGGGAGGTATCACTCGGCTCTCTTCTTTACGTCATATGCGTGCAAATGAGAACATCACATGCCTCACATATTTTCCATAGCCATACATCCGTGTGTAGAACTACAATAATTATTGTAGTCGAAAAGATATTAAATATTTTTTTGATGCTAAATTTCTAGTTTTTTTCGATGAAGTCAAAAAAAAAATTTAGAAAATAAAGTCTGCATGTATTTTAGTCTGTCTGTCTGAGAGTACGATAACCTAAGAATGCTTAAAGATACACTGATAAAACAAAAATGTAATTATCACAATAAATATATCATTCATTACGATTTGTAGTTGTGGTATATGAGCCTACCCTATTGAAAATGACGGGTCTGCTCGGGTATAAATGTTGCATAGACCCATAGACAAGGAAAGACCTCCAAAGCCGTTGCGGAATACTGTGATAAATGTGCCTAGCGCATCTGAGACAAACTTGCACATGCGCACTACTATTGTTGTTTTTGACGAGTATTTTTAACCTTAGTTTTGTGTCAAATAAAAATTGTAAAAAATTCAACAAAAAAAAAATAAATATCTACGAAGAAAAATCGAAATAGTTTTTTAAAATGATTTTATAAGATTTTTTCGGGATTTTGTACACCTACTTTGAGTACACCAGGGATTGACCCTTTGCTCTTCATAAAGCAACAATACAGGTTAGGTTTAAAGTTATAAACAAATGCAGCAAAAAAAAAAACAATTAAAACACAGTAGAAGTCGAAAAATGAACAGTAACAAACGACCATCTGACAGTATAAACAAACTACTAATAATTCGTCACCCCAGTATTGGTTTGCCATAACTCTATTTTTGGACTTTTTAATATTTTTACTAGGGGATTTTTGGAGATAAGACAAATGAATACTGGGGTGATGAATTGTTTTACGACCGCCAGCATTTCACAGCTGATAGAGATGCGTACTGCGCAAGGTCAGATATTTTGCCCTACGTCATTTCGCTGCCCCGTTCTGTCACAAAATAATCTTGCGCAGGCTGGACTAATGGTTCTCTTTCCTTCTTTATGCATAGACCGGACTTGAGCGGGTGAATTTCATCCGCTCAAATTCGGTTAATGCACTATTTATACCCGCCCACACCCGTAATTTTCAGCAGGGTACCATTACGGTTGCCAATCTTGCTCTCCGAGCTCCGGTGACATCTCACCCTAAAAACAGTGTTTTTCGACCTTGTATCATAAACTACTATTTAAAAAAAAACTGGGTATACATATTTATCCTTGTACATATCGACACTCCCAAGCAACAAGGACGTAACTCAAGTTAGACCCATTTTGAGTTATACTCATAGGTAAACGCCTTGAAAAAAGACACACATGGTGGTACTACTCAGATTTCTCCACAGGACATTTTAACCAAAAGTTTACCTAAAAACACTAAAGTAAAAAATTTTAAACTTGAATATTATCAGAAACAAACAATAAATAAACAATAAATACTTATACAGTTAAATAGAGAATTTTATAAGCTTTCAAATTACGTATCGCATGGCTTCCTTTTCCACTTCAATCATTTACTCACCCTTAATTAACAAAAAAAAATATTTTAGAAATTTAGCTGTCGTGAAAAATGACAATATATGAGTTACGGCTTTGTTGCTTGGGGGTATCGATATGTTTTTGAATTAAAATTAGTTTTCTTGATATTTATAAATGCCTTATCGCAAGTTTATAACCTAATAATTTATATTTTTTATGAATTTTTAAATATGATAAATAAAAAAAAATATTTTTGTTTACGTTTTATTTTTAAATGAATTTAACATATTTTGATTGTGTTGTATAAAAATAAGTGTGTGTAATTTCAAATTGGTTATATTTGTTTATATCTATAAGAAGTTAGAAATATCCCGGCTTAAAACAATTATATTATGTCTATATAAATTTTAAACAAGTTTTGAAGATTATGCTTCGCATTCTATAGTATATTCTTCGCAGTAGCGCCTCCAATACAGTTTTGCTTATGAATGGATAGTTTTTAAAATTGTTAAAAATATATGTATTAGTCAAAGCAAAGCAAAATGTTTGATAAAAATCTTGATATTATTAAACTTTTTCTTTTATGTTTTTTTTTTAACAAGTATAACTTTTTTTGTTTATAAATTTTAAAATTAGTCTGAATAAATGTTACGTATTTTGCAAATTTGGAGTTCATCGGACTTCTCCTTCTATTTTTTAAATTTTTTAAAAAATATGCGCCACCTATAAGGGAACGTTTAAGTATTACGTAACGCTCCTAGGGGGGGGTGTCATTTTGGAGTGTTACGCCCATGTTAATGGTATAGGAAAATAGCGTTACAGGGGGGGGCTCCAAAATGATCAAAATTGCGTTACGTAATACTTGAACGTTCCCTAATTATTTTGTTAATTTTTTTCAAAAAAGTTTAGAATTCGATAAATAATATATAGATTTTTTTTTTGGAAATTTTAAAACTGTTTTGTATAATTATCTAGTCTAGGGGATATTCTTTAGTTTCACGTATTTTATTTGTTTGAGAAAATACTTGTATAGTATCGCATTCATATAAGGAAACTTTTGAAAAAAATTAATATATTAGGGGTCGTCCATAAAATACGTCACTTAAGTTGACCAAAATTCATATACTTCATATTTTGGCTAAACCCAATTTTATAAAAATTAATGCGTCATTAAAATGAAAATACTTACTGCAACAAATGGTGATACAAAACTGCATAAAGATACATATCCAGCATCTGCAAACAACCGCCCTACTTCAGCTACACGTCTAATGTTTTCTTCCCGGTCCTCCTTACTAAAACCTAAATTTTTGTTAAGTCCGGTTCTCATATTGTCTCCATCCAAACTGTATGCTGGTATGCCTTTTGATACCAGAAATTCTTCCAGGGCAAAAGAAAGAGTTGTTTTGCCAGCTCCCGATAATCCTAAAAAAATCAAATGCAATGTGAAGCACCCTGCTTCTTAGGAGAGCTGCAAGGCCTAATTATCTTTAAGAGCAACACTGCCTGTAGCTGTGACTACAAATAACATTGGATCATTAATCTGTCACATCACACAGAGTCATTTGTTACATGACATTAAATTACTGTCATTTGTAGTTCCGGCTATTCATGACGGCAGAATTGACAAGCAATTCGAGTCGTTAATAAATAATTACTTTAGAGCAAAATTATTTTATGAGATCATAATAAAATTTTCTGATAATTTCACTGCCTCAAGTGGTATTGGACTTGACTATTTTACAAACCATCTAGCAAGAAAGTGAATTTTTTAAACAAATGTTTAACAAATGCAATTTTGTCTAAAGTTATTTAGTTTTTCGTACCAAGGCAATCTTTTTTAAATTTTAAAAAATACGCGCTAAAAACAATTGCTATAAACTCTGACGCAAACGAAAGAGCTTCTGTCAAAAGTTGACTTGTGGTTTTTAAGATAAATTACTGTTAAAATTTAATATTTAATGTGAAAAGTGACAAAATAAGCTTATTAATTGTTTGCATTAGCTAAGAAAAATGTAAAAGTATGGATACACTTGTCAAATTCTTAGACGAAGGTATTTTTTTCCTAAATTAACTTGGTCTTTATACTTTTAAAAATTGGTCAAGAAGTGCTTGATTTTGATAATTTCACAAGTGAGATTATCATTGTAATTCGAATCTGATTGGTTAAAAGTCAAAAAATAAATCGATTTGATTGGTCTATTATAAGTCTGTAAAATAGTCACTGCAATTTTATCGAAAATGGTGGGCCCACACTGTAGGCCCCACAGTGTTACATAAAGAGTACCTTTTTGATATATTTGTAACTAGTATTATATTTTATGCAGCAATTTCAATGTAGGCTTGCAATATTAAAGAGCATTGAATTCTAAGATCAACGGTTTCTAACATTAACAAGTCGATATCTCAATACCCCAGAAATTTATGCTATTTTTAATGGGCCGACCGCGGTGGTATAACTCGAAGCACGTTCGCTTTGTAACGCCGAGGTCGCGGGTTCGAATCCAGCCTGGGGCATGGGTGTATAGTGGTGTTTTTAAAAATTAATTTACAATTAATTGCTGACTACATATAAATAGGCCATAACCGACAGGTAGGTGCAACCTTTAAAAAAAATGCTATTTTTAATGAAAATATGTAACAATGTGGTCCTTTGAAATAAAAATATTTAGGGGTCTTGAAGGCCATCCTTAAATATTAGACCTCTTATATGCTGTGTCAAATTTGGACATAAAAAATTAACTTAACTTATAAAATATGTTAATATAGAAATATCTAGAAAAAAGAATGACACATTTATAGAACTCGATCAACGAATTCAAATAATATAACGCATTATAATATTAGGAGACTAACAAGGCAATTTTAACCTTTTCACGATCAGAGGTAATTGGGGCAGTTAAACCCGGTTTAGTAATTACATTTAATTATATAACTATTACCTGTAAACCATATTGTACATCCTCTGAATCCTTTGAGGTCACCACGGCCCAAAATCTGACCTCTTTTGTGTCTTGAAACGTGATGAGATTCTTCTCGAATATTTGTAGCAACTTGAATGTTCTGCAGTAAAATACAATTAATTGATTTCATATTGGCTGATAATTGCTATTTATAATTAGTGTTTGTAATCAATAAATTTAAATTTTTGATATTGAAACAAATTAAAGATAAAATGTTAAAGGTAATCTCCATTGGAAAATATTTATTTTTAAAGGTAGTGCATTGCTCTTTATGTGAATTTATATTGATATACATAATTTTAAATTTATTTTTTTAACAATTATTAAAATCGTTGAAAAAAGCGATAGTTTTAGCACCTATTTTATATTGGACTACAGCCTCGGCTTTAT
>OY294046.1:19597449-19688567 GCA_958510825.1 Brachypterus glaber
AAGAATACATAAAACAGCTTATTAAACACAAAAACAAGTACAAAATCTTCACACACAAGAGGGTATTATCAATGACTGTCAAATTAAGGAGTATGTCATAAGTTCCCTAGGAAACTTTAGACCTACTGTACACATAACTGTGTTATAAAAATTAAAAAAAAATCATTTTTTACTTAAAAAGAAACAAATATCTTACCTTTATGTAATTTAAAATATAATCTAAAATGTTATTTTTGCCTAAAATATGCATAATTTTATTTAAAAACAATAATGATTATACTTTTATCTCTTAGTCAGACTATTATAGTTTGACGCACGGACCTGTGGCTATGGAAAATATGTTTGGAATGTGTGTGCAAGTGGGAGGCCCGTTGTAGGCAAGCACGCCTTATAACGGAAAGAAGAGAGCGCGAATGATTCCTCCTCCTTTCGTAGGAGACTTTCTTTCATGCGGAGAACTATAGTAACAAATAAAATTTAATTTTGACAAGTTCACTGCTGTCTCGGTCCATAAGACCGAGCATTTTTGTTCCGTCTGCGTAAAATCGGTCAAATAGACCGAGAGTAGATAGTTCCTAGCATGCTGACTCGGTCTATAGGACCGACCGGCTTATTAGATCCCACAGCGCCTAGAGCACTTTTGCAACATTGGCTTGCTGATAAATTTTTGGTCCTAGAAATCGGCCTGGGAGGAAATTTCATGGTGAACGTGTTAAAATTATTGTAGTATAATATCACTAAAAACGATGTTTTGCTGTTTTTAAATTTATATTATTGGGACAAAACCTACCTAACACAGTACAAAATATATTATTTTGAAAATACATACATTTCAGAACTTTATGCTCAGATACATAAAAACTAAAGACAGTGGTAGGTCATATAACAAATTAAAAAGTATAACCAGTCAAACCATACAAAAAAAAAACAGTTGGAAAAATGCAGGGTGATATCGGATATGGGCTAAGATTATTTATAATAAAAAGTTATATTACTTACATCTGGTATTGTGCTTTATTTTGTTCCTGAGTAGGGTGTTGTATACAGGCACTCCTTTTGAGTGTGTTTGAAATAGGGCCCGAAATTTTAAGGGGTGATTCTACATCAGAAAATATAACAAAAAGTTCCTATAAATATATGTCTAAAAATGCGTCATAAGGGAGCTACGCCCCTTTGAAAGTGGCTAAAAAATGGGTTTTTATTTAATAACTCAGGAGCCCTTTGAGAACTAATCTTAATAAGGCCCATCTTCGTATGTTATTTTCATGCACTTATTTTAACCAGATGCCTGCGAACGGGGGCCTTATCAGTTTTTGTCCCAAAGTTTTTTCTGTGTAACTTTTTTGTAATTTTATTTTTGGTATATGATTCCTCAGGTCAAAATACATAAAAAGGTACTTTTGTTGTAACCCTTTAGGACTAACTGTTTTCGAGAAAAATTATATTAAAAGTGAAATTTCACGGTATGAGGAGGAAAAATTACATACTAAAATGTTGAAAACCGAAATTTTAATAATGCAGGGTACATGTACATCAAAAACTCATATACAGGTACTTCCAAAAATCAATCCTAAGGTAGCTATGGTCTCCTAAAAATTCACCATTTTTAAAGGGCCATAGAAGCTTTAAAAGCTACTTTTCGACATACATGTATAGAAACTTTTTTTCTTGCTTTTTGATATAGAATAACCCTGCATCATTAAAATTTTGGTTTTCAACATTTTAGTGTTTTTTTGTTTCGTCCACGTACCGTCAAATTTCACCTTTAAATAAATTTTTCTCAAAAACGGTTAGACCTACAGTGTTACAACAACAACATTTTATATGTATTTTGAAATGAGGAATCATATACTCAAAATAAAATTACAAAAAATATACACAGAAAAAAGGTTGGGACAAAAAACTGATAAGGCCCCCCCGTTTCGAACGCCCCTGGATAAAATAATTACACGAAACTAATATAAGAATATGAGCCTTATTAAGATTAGTTCACGTGCAAAACCTCGTTGCTATATCTTAAATAGTTCCTGAGTTATGAAATAAAAATTGAATTTTTTAGTCACTTTCCAAGGCGCGTAGTTCCGTTACGACGCATTTTTAGACATGTTTATAGAAACTTTTTGTCATATTTTCTGATGTAGAATCAACCCTTAAATGGGGGTAATAAAATAATTTAACGTTTTTGTAATATTTTAGTGTGAAATTCGTAAAAATATTCTCCTGCGCCGCTAGTTTCTTGTATTTTAGGTGAAATTTTAAATTTAATTAATTTTAAATTAAAAAGACTTTTTAAAATAGCACATCGAATTTGTACTTTGTTTCTTAATTTAAGAATATAAAATTTTAGTTTCTGGACTAATAGCTTTAGAACATGCCATTATTTATCATGTTTTCAGACTGTGAAATCAATTTTTTTCACCTATAGCAATAATAATTTTTTCTCTCCTAGTAGGAGTAAATTTTATAAACAATTGATTTCTGGCACTTTAGATTTTTCAGTTTTTGTGCAATTTTTACTAATTAAACCCAAGAAAATAGCTTTAAATAACTTTTTATTTATTAAATATAACTAATTATAATTATTAACAATTAATACAATCAATAATTAGCTAAATATTATAAAAAAAATAAAAAAAATCTAAAGTTTTAAACGTCAGTTCAAAGTATTTATGTGAGCAAATGTCAATGATCAAGGCGGATCAAGGCTACTTGATTTTTATGAAAATTTCAAGAAATATAATTTCTGTTAATAATTTATAGTTAAATAGTGCTAGTGCTAGTGAAAAAACTAATATATAAATTACGGTAGAGAAGACTATTATAGCCTCGCACTCTTAAATCCCTCGCTGCTACCCAGCTCGGGATTTAATACGCTCGGCTATAAAAAATGTAAAATGTCTCTCTACCTTGGTATATATTTACTATTTTTTGCAATTTCTCTAAAAACGACATATCGTCCTGTTTCTCAACCTTGTATCTTTTCGGTTCATTGTAATAATCCACTCTAGGTACATGATTGGTAACTTATACAAACTCCAATACAACGTAACTAATAAACTAATTGAACCGGCAAGTGCCTGAAGGTGTTATAGAGGGTGATCAATAACCTGCATGCCAAAATTTAAGAGGTGATTCTACATCCAAAAATATCAAAAAAAGTTCCTATAAAGGTTGGCCCGCAAATGAGCCCTAAGGGAACTACGCCCCTTTAAAATTGTAATAAATATAAGGTTTTTAACTATTAACTCTGGTATTCTTTAAGTTAGAGCCACGAGCTTTTGCATGTTAGTTTATTTTTTTGAATTTATCCAGAGGCGTCCCTAGACGAAAAAATGTATTAGTCTTCACATTTTTGAGCCAAACTTTTTTATTTGTACCTTTTTTGGATTTTTTGTAAAAATATGGATTCCTTGAGTAAAAATACATAAAAAATGTTATATAGTATCACACTGTAGAAGCAACCGTTTTCAAAAAAAATGCAATTAAGAGGAAGTAACATTTTGTGCCACCAAAAACGTTACTTTGTAAAAGGCTATTACTTCTTTAATATTAAATTTAGGTGTTTTGGTAAAGAATACTTTTTCGCTAAGTTTTAAATGAAGATTCACCCTGCATCATTAAAATTGTATTGATGCTTTTCTTTATTCCCTATTCAATATGTCATCTTCGAAGGGCCGTAGCTCCCTTAGGGTTCATTTCCGGACCAACCTTTATAGAAACTTTTTTTTATATTTTTGGATGTAGAATCACCTCTCGAATTTTGGCATGGCAGTTACTGATCACTCTGCATAACATGTTTTTTAATTTCAAAATTTCTATGATACCTCTTTCCTCCATTGAAAATTTCAAAATTAAAAAAAAAATGTTACATAACACCATGCATTTGCCGCTTCAATAGAAATAGTTAGTTGGAGTTTGTAGGTATACCTATGTTATCATTTATTATGTACAGAGTCATAGTCATAGTCATAGTCATAATTTATTAATGCTAATAGATTACAAAGATCTTTACACAGGTCAATAATTTAAATAATAAATATATATATAGACAAAACATACATTTGTTTACAAAAAGGAATAAAAGTAATATATAAAACATAATTGAGCAAAAACAAAACACTAGTTGGACACCATGTTTGAAAAATCAAAGTTCATAAACTCAGAAACCGAATAGAAAGCGTTTGCCAATAAGTGTTTTTTTATAACTTTTTCGAAACTTACCACCGGAAGACCACGAACGGTCTCTGGAAGTTTGTTAAAAAACTTAAGAGAATGAAAATTCAGACCATTCTGCGATGCCCTTAACCTGAAGAATCCAGGACGCAAATAATTTTTTGCTCGAGTATTGTGCTGATGAACATCAGCATTCCGAGAAAAGCTGCATTGGTTGATGTGAGCATGTCGGAGACAGTGATATATATAGAGGCAAGGAAGAGTGAGAATGCTAAATTCTATAAACTTACCTCTACATTCATCCCTGTATCCCAAACTCCCAACAACTCGAACAGCTCTCCTCTGAAGGCTAAATATTCTTTCACTGTCAGCACAATCTCCCCACAAAGCTATACCATATTCTAGGATTGAATGTATTAACCCGAAGTATGCTGTACGCAGAACTGCACCAGACACAGTACCTTGTAGGGATCTTAAGCAAAAAACATGTTTAGCAAGCCTTGATGCCAACATGTCAGTATGAGGCCTCCAGGTAAAAGTCGGGTCAAGGATTACACCCAGAAACCTCACACTTTCAGTTCCCACAAAACCCCTTGAATCTCTTAAAGAAAAGAGCACTCGCTCTGTTTTTGAAGCATTTAGAGAAAGTCCGTTACAAGCAAACCATTCGGCAGCCATCGATTGTGCGAATGCAGCCCAGTACTGAACCTGTGCTAAATTTTTACCTTTAACAGTCAAGTTAGTATCATCAGCGAAATGAATACATTCAGTGTTATTTGGTATGTAATCAATAAAATCGTTCAAATAAATTAAAAAAAAAAGTGGACCCAAGATTGACCCTTGTGGGACACCTATTGTTATTTTTTTTCTGATGACATTTTGCCGTCTATTAAAACAGATTGATAACGGTTACTTAAATAAGATTTTATTAATTTTAGAGACATTTCGCTGAAGTTATACTTTTCAAGTTTTTTGAGTAGAGTAGGGTGATCCACACAATCGAAGGCTTTAGTTAGGTCTAAAAATAACGAAAGCGAGTACTCGCCCTCTTCAAAACATTCAAGGGTACGGGTAATAAGGTCCGCTATTGCATCCGTAGTATTCTTTCCTTTCCGAAAGCCAAATTGCTTTGATGAGAAAAGTTTATTAACCTCAAAAAAGTCCAATATTCTCCGAGCCACAGCTTTTTCAAATATTTTTGAAATGACGGGTAAGAGAGAAATGGGGCGATAATTTGCCACATCATTTTTGTCACCCTTTTTGAAAATTGGTATAACCTTGGCAATTTTTAGAGAATCCGGAAAAACACCCGAGTGAAAACATTTATTTATTAATTTGGTAATAGGTCCTGCTAGTAGGTCAACATTTTTCTTAATTAAAGGTACAGACAAACCATACATATCTCGGGATTTACAGAGCTGATTAGTACCAGGAATCTTAAATAGACTTTTTGGAGATACGATGTTGTGAAAGAAACACGACGGTATCCGGCCTTTGTATCTCAAATATTAAATCAAAGAAAGATAGGGAATTTTGCACAATTCTTTTAGGATAGGATTAGTAATTTAAATGTTTTCCAAATAAAGCGACTTTTTTTTTTTGAGAAAATAATTATGTACGTAAACAAAACATTTCATACGACAGAATTAGTTATAAATTCAAAAAGAATATACAATGATATTACGTTATAAGCTTATTCTCCCCTAAGTGAGAATAAGAGTAAAATAACAAAAATCCAATTTATGACCATGAATTTTTACTACCTAGGTAATATCGAGTACCTATTATATAGTATATTTTGCAAAAAAAATATTGACTGTTTTTTTTAATTACCTTGATCTTAGCATTAAATTATATAAGAGTAGGAAATTGTTATTGTAGTTCTTTCTTTGTTTATGTTTATTTATTAGTGACGAAATAACGAGAAAAGTATCACTTCAATGAATTTAATTAACATTTCGGTGATAGGCCCGATTGTACAAACCCTGATTTAACCCTTACAAACAAGGTGATCATTATCATTTTTTCCATTTTTTACGTAATTTTTGTATTTTTTTTTTGTGAACTTACAATAATAACATGTTAGAGAATCAAAAAATATATAAATCAAGTTAAGCTTGATAAAACTAATTACAGAAAATTTGCATCAAACACCGCTTCTTCATGCAAAGTTTGATAACATTTTATATGCACATGCAGTACTTTCAAGAGACATAAAATTTGGCATATAGGTATGTTACCAACAGTTCTCGCTCGGGATTGTTTATGGTGAAGATTGGGGTGGGGCAAGAGGGGGGACAAATGGGGGAAAACAATTTTTTTTTACAAAAATTTGAAAATTTCTCTATAGGGATTTTTGAGGTTGCTGAATTCGAATCTGATAATTAAAATTTTCTAACTACCCCCGCGGGGGTGAGGGGGTAAGTATTTTTAACCGTTTTCAATATTTTCGTGAAAATTTGTACAAAGAGGTTTTTGACGTTTCTAAAACTGAATCTTGAAATAAAATTTTTCTAAATCCACCCCCTTAGGTGTGGGGCGTGATTTTTGTGAAAATTTTGAAAATCTGATAACAGATTCGTGATCAGCGACCCCAAAAACTTATAATACAACTGTTTTTATAGAAATACATTCATTAGAAAAATGCGTGCTTCAAACGGTTAACTTTTAGCGAGACTAAGAGTAGTGGCCTAGCGCGTGCAAAATGTACACTGTACATAGCAAGTCGAGTAGCGTGATTCCGATTCTCACTGGCTCCGATTTGCCTTTTTCAGTTAAATAATAATTGAAATCTGGCGAATGCGATAAGTGAAATGGACACTCCCTATAAACTGGTTCGAAAGTCAGTTAAATCCGGTGGTTCCCTCTGCTACTAGCCCACACAAGTCCTGGATTTAGGGGATGATTAACTAAGTAGAATAGTATGAGGTTAAAATCAAATAGCAAATAGCAAACTAAGGAAACCGACGGAAACCTTTGTTTCAAGCGAGCTATGACTCATCTTTTGTCATCTTTCTTGAGTTTTTTGTTATAGATAAACTGCCGTGAACGGTGTTATAGTTCTCCGCATGAAAGAAAGTCTACGACGTAAGGGGGATGAACAATTCGCTCTCTCTCCTTTCCTTCAAGAGCGTTATAAGGCGTGCGTGTTTACATCGGGCCTCCCACTTGCACACACATCCCAAACATATTTCCCGTAGCCGCAGATCCGTGCGTCAAACTTTATAGAGTGGAGGCAGCTGTCCGATATCCGTTTTCGCTCGCTTCTCAGCAGTGTTAAATTAATGCTACGCTCATGCACGTATGAGCAGCTCGCTAACTCCCGAGGTCTACTTATGAGGAAAACTTATATGTTTTCTAAAAAATTATACACTGAGAAGTCTATCAAGAGAAACGCAATATAATATGCACTGTGAATAGTACCTATACAGGGTGATTCATCTAACACAAATCACACGTTTTTCGACATTATTATTAAAGTTATGAAAATCAAAAATTTACCAGTTAATTTGGACCTAATCACCTGCAATTTCCCCTAGACAATTTTTTTTTACTGTTTTTTGTTTTTGAGCTAGAGCTCCACACATAATTTTTTTTAGCATAAAATCATTTTTAAATGCCAAAATTAAAAATATATAAGTATTTTCTTTATCATATAATAGATGTTTTTACTAAAAATGTGAATTTTCTATTAAAATTTTTAATTTTAAAAAATCTGAAAAAAAATACTTTCATTTTGAAATGACGTCACCGCAAAAAAAAAATAGTTTGCTGTGAAATTATAATTTTCAAATACGATTTTCATAAAATATAACATTAAATGTAAAATCTGATAGAAGACTAGCAAAGAATAAGATTTACTTGAGAAGATTTAAATAATTAAATTTATCAATGTAAACTATTATTTATATCCTCGGCAAAACTGGAGTGATTTGGGCAAGGCTTAGATGTTTCCAAAAGCATGGCATTTTGTAGAAGATTGGTTTTCAGGATTTGGCCCGGAATTTGGCCGTTTAAATTTTAATAAAAATAGTACCTAAAATTGGTTTTACTACACAAATTGTGGGAAAAATATCAAGATCCCAATATGGCTTTTATAAAATTAGCTTATACGGAGTGAATATTTGCAATTTTACACAGTAAAAAATTAATTAACATTTATTTCGTTAAATAATAAAAAAATACTGTTTAATTAAACAAATAGACATAATTTATAATGCAATGTACCTTATTAATTAGATTAAAATAAAATTATTAAACAAATTGCCACATTAACCAGGAAGTTTCCTCTTTCAACAAAATTGTATTTTCTTCCACCTTTTTTAAGGTTCTGAACGTTGACAATAGCAGAAAAGTCTCTATTGCATCAACTTTAACATAGCAAAATTTGAATGCGTATATCAGTACAATAAATAACGCGATATTGTATCATATAAATAATTCAAGCAATCATATTTTTATAAATTAACTCTTTTTTAGAAATAATAACATAACCTCAAATAAAAAATAATTATTTTTCCTCTTACCCGAGTTTTTCTCTGGTTGCTCTTCATTGTTTTTTAACAAAACAAATATTTTGGCACCCGGACTACACATTTTAACTTAATTTTAGCTTGTAAAATACAAAAAGAAAACGAAAACCAACACTACAAAAATGTTCGTTTCGGCAAACAAACACTAAGTCGCTTAGTGCAGAAACATTTGAAATAATCTACAAGTAAAACGCACTAAGTGCACTAAGTGACTTAGTGCCTAATGCCAGATAAAATTTTAATCAAAATCAAATTGGTGAGTTTTGTATAGTGGGTAACTCTCTTGGCAGTCCACCTAGAAGTTAATTCGGTTTACCTGTACATAGATCATCAAAAATTAATTACAGTGCCATTTAAATCCTATTTTTGCAAAAAAATGTATAATAGGTTTTTGGCAGTATTTCAAGTCTCCCACTTGAAACAAGCCATTTTTTTGGGGTACTTGTAATTATTGTACGTACTTTATATTTTAATAGTCTATTAACAAAGTAGTTTGGCATATTTCTCCAATTTTTATTTTTATATCGCTTCACAGACTTTTTTTTTATTGAACCAAGAAGTCTAAAATCGTAGTCAAGTCACCAAAGATGACGCACACAGGTAAAAAATATCAAAAAAACGGAAAAAATTCTTGAAGCGTCGAATGTTGAATATTTATAAAGCTTATAGTGTCCTTTAAATGATTAAATGATTTGAATACATTTTTTTTTGAAAATGTTTGCGGCCTTGCGTAAAAAATTAAATTTAAGTGGAACACTGCATACCGGGTGGGCCATTTAAACGGTTAAAAGTCGATATCTCAGAAAGCGTATGATAAGTTTTTGAAATTTGGTAATAAGCTTCAATATCAAGGGGGACACCTTTTTATCAAAGAAGATTTTTTCAAACGAAATTGTTTGCGGCCTTGCGTAAAAAATTAAATTTAAGTGGAACACTGCATACCGGGTGGGCCATTTAAACGGTTAAAAGTCGATATCTCAGAAAGCGTATGATAGGTTTTTGAAATTTGGTAATAAGCTTCAATATCAAGGGGGACACCTTTTTATCAAAGAAGAATTTTTTTCATGCACACGCTTAGGCGGGAGAGGGGGTAACTTAAAATTTTTAAATGGAATGGGTATATTTATTCAATATAAAAAGTTACATAATTGACCGAAAAAGTTTTTTTTTTCAACCTCAGATTAGGCTGTTAAAAAAAAATAAAATAAAAAAAAACGCCATTTAAAAACATTGAATAATTTGAATATTTTAGTAGTTTTCTAGGTTTATTTCATTGTTTTAAACCTAAAAATATACAAAAGAAATCAAATCTGATTTTTTTGCAAAAATTTTAATTTTTTTACCTGTCGCGCCCGGACCTGGAGATAATACCTTTCTATGATTTAATACCCCATATTTGAACTATATTTTAAAATTTAAAAAATACATCCCTAAAAAAAATAACTAAACAACTAAAATATTGTTGAAAATTATGGCTAAATTGCGGTTGTCATGATAAACACGAATTTAATTTAATAGGTACATTTTGTTTAAAAGACTTAAATTGTAAAGTTTTATTCAATGTTTTTTACTTTTGAGACTGAGAAGGATAATAAATATTATAAACGGTGCCTAGTGACCTATCAAAAAATGTTTTTTGTGTTTTTTTTTTGGTTACGCGTATGTGAAACTTTACTTTTTTATCATTGTGCTTTTCTTGTAAAATGCAGGAAAAATTATTTGTGGCAAATATGAAAAGAACTAAAAAACAAAGTATTATAGTATTATTTTCTTCAGTTTAATTCAAACATGTTTAAAAAAAATTACTAAGGTAGGAGGAAAATGGCACTTTTCTTTGACCGATTCTCGACATATAAATGGTTTCGGCATAAGGTCTTAGAAAACTACTATTTTCCGAGTAGGCCTATAATCTACTAATTCCAGGTTTTGTTTAATTTTTACGTCTTATTCTTATCTTAAATTGCATTTATTTTGGGGGTTTATAAAAAAAAATCCACAAACGAAACTTAACTCTTAACCTTTAACGAATTTTTCGAGAAAAACGTATGAATCAAAAACACTCTTTAAAATTTAATTAAATAACTTCTAGTCGGGATAAGACAAAAAAAACAGTTACTATACATAGTATATATTTTTTCACATATAAGAATAATCAGTAGTGGTAAACAAAGTTTGAAAATTCAAAAGTTATATCTAGGTTATACCCAGTAAATTTTTTTTTACAAATAATTAAAATATAAATATTATTAAACAAAGAATATAGGTATATTATATTATAATATAATATATGTATACTATATAGTATATATTTTTATTATACAGAGCGGTCCAAAAGTCACCCTTCCCCTCTTAACTTTTGAACGAGTTGAGATATCGACTTTAAATTTAGAACTCTTAAATAATACAACTTAAACTTATTTTTAGCATATATTTGATAGTTTTAGCTTTTAAAATATGGCAGGGGGCATGGGGGATATTTTTTTAAATAGAAATGGGGGCGTGTGATACATAATTTTAAAGATTATGAAATTCTCCATTTAAGTATATACTTTTTAATTTTTTTAAACATTTTTTTGTTTAAAATAGGGTTGTATTTTTGTTAAAATTTCTCTAAAAAAATCAAATAATTTTTTAAAAATTACTAATTTTATGATGAAAAAAAGCAAATTATACTTTTAAACTATTTTTAATTGACATAAATAAAAATTTACGAAAAAAAACTTAAAAAATCGCATTTTTTAGCACAAAAAATTAAAAAAATCAATCAAATCAATTTTTTTTTTAAATAAAAAAATATACAATCCAATAGATAATTTTATTTGCTTTAGAGTAATATATCACACGACCCCCTTACCATTTAAAAAAATGTCCCTAATACCCCTTTGCCCACATTTGCACACACCTGAAAGTAACAAATATATGCTAAAAGATAGTTAAAGTTGTCTTATTTAAGAGTTCTAAATTTGAAGTCGATATCTCAACTCGTTCAAAAGTTAAGAAAGGGGGGTGACTTTTGGACCGCTCTGTATGTAGGTACATATATGTATGTATAAAAAATGCAAAGCCAAATTTTATAAACCTAATAACAACTTTAAAAATAATTAAAATATTTATGTTTAACATATTATATTATATTATATTATAGTATAACATATAAAAGATATGTATTTAATAACAAAAAATAACGTATTTTATTAATTAATATTAAATTTAAAAATTATTTGTTCATGTTTTTTTAAATATTTTTACATATTTGTACCTCATGATGCACTATATTTAAAAATCGGTTGTAGATTTTTTAAAAAACTAACATATACAATATTTCTATGTATAATTATGCAACACTTTGATGGTAAAAATAATTATACAGGGTGATCCATTTTTCATGACAATCCTAAATATTTTAATAACTGCTAGATATATCGCGTTTTAAACAAAAGCTATAAGAACATAATAAGAACACAGAATGTTGCTATTATACAGGATGTCCAGTAAATGATGTAATTAATTTTAAGGTGTGATTCTACATAGGAAAATATGAAAAAAAGTTTCTATAAACATATGTCTAAAAATGCGTCGTAAGGGAGCTAAGCCCCTTTGAAAGTGGCTAAAAAAATCGGTTTTTATTTAATAACTCAGAAACGCTTTGAGGTGCAGCAACGAGGTTTTGAATGTAAACTAACCTTAATAAGGCCCATCTTCGTATACTATCTTCATGTACTTATTTTAAACAGGGTTGTGCGAAACTGGGGGGCCTTATTAGTTTTTTGTCCCAAACTTTTTTCTGTGTAGCTTTTTTGTAATTTTATTTTTGGAATTTGATTGCTTAGATCAAAGTACATAATAAAGGTACTCTTGTTGTAATACTGTAGGATTAACCGTTTTCGGGAAAAAATATTTTGAAGGCGAAATTTCACGGTTAGAGGACGAAAAATTAAGTACTTAAATGTTGAAAACCTAATCCTCAATGATGCAAGGTGAATGTACATCAAAAACTAAGAAAAAACCTCATATACAGGTACTTCCAAAAATCAATCCTAAGGGAGCTATGGGCTCCTAAAAATGCACCATTTTTAAAGTGACATAGTAGCCTTAAAGGCGATTTTTCGACCTATATGTATAGAAACTTTTTTTCTTATTTTTTGATATAGAATAACCCTGCATTGTTGAAATTTTGGTTTTAAACATATTAGTACTTAAATTTTCGTCATCGATCCGTGAAATTTGACCTTCAAATGAATTTTTCTCGAAAACGGTTAATCCTACAGTATTAAAACGAGAGTACCTTTTTTATGTATTTTGACCTGAGGAATCATATTCCAAAAAAAAATACAAAAAAAATACACAGAAAAAAGTTTGGGATAAAAAACTTAGCTCCCTTACGACGCATTTTTAAACATTTTCTTATGTAGAATCACCCCTTAAAATTAATGACATTTATTGGACATCCGGTATTTATAATTTACAACTTTTGATTAAAACTTTTTTGATATATCCAGCAGTTATTAAAATATTAACGATTGTCCTGATAAATGGATCCACCTGTATATACTGTTTGTGAAGACTTGACTGGTGAAGCATACCGGAATACCTCTTGAAATATTATTATCATGGGTCGGATCAAAGTAGCCATTACCGGGGGCATGCAAAAATACGAATTAAAAAAAACTTTGTTCTTGGTGAACAATAGTTTAAAGTGTCTATTTACTTAAAAAAATACTTTTTTAAAATTCTAATTTTGGCATGCCCCCGGTAATAGCTACTTCGATCCGACCCGTGATTATTATATTAACTTAAATATGGAATGTTAAACTCTATACAGTGTTGTTCTAAAGTTCTCGTATTATCGAATTAAACATTTTCAAAAAGGTTTCTTTTCATAATTTATTTAATACACATTTAAATTTGATTTAATAACAAAATTTAATAAAAACAAATTATACTCAAAACAATATTAATAACAAATATAAGAATTAGTACAAAGGCAAACAAGTGTATATGTTTATAAAATTATTTTCAAATACATTTATATAAAATATTTTATATGAATAATGGATTGAGAAAAAGTGTATTTTTTTTTTAATTTTTCAAATACATTTATAATTAAACACGAATTTTAAATGGTGTCTATAGATATATACCTACTATAATTATCTATTTATTATGTTTTTAAAATTATATTTATAAATCTTAAAGTAATAAATAAATAAATACAGATTTATATAACAATCACAATTGTTTATATAAATATTAAGCATGCAATATATATCAAAATACATAATCAGTGATATCAGTTACTTGTTGCTATATAGCTATATACTATATAGTGTCAAAAAGTCACGTGGGTCTTTATGATATTAACTAAATAAAGTGTATAACTACATGAATAGAAAAGTAGGCCACAGTTCCTGTCTGCAAGGATTTATTCTAATACGTCTATCACTCTGATTTTGTTTTAGTAAAACAGTTCTGCAGAAGATCTGAGCCATCAACAAAATTCCTCCAAACTGGCCTATTTGATCAAAAGTTTTGGTCACGTGACCATTTTGGAAAATAAAATTCATATATTTTTATTTTTTGTATAAATAATGTAACTGACGCACAACTGATTTACAAAAAAAAATCAGAGTGAAAAGATTTCCAGGCAGACACTGTGCACATGTGAGACGTTTCGTTTTAAGAATATTTTTACACGTGGAAAATTTAAATAGACAGGTTTAAAATACTATGATATTAAGTCTAAGAAATTATTTGTAACTTTTTTTTCCATCCTGATGCTGGTCCATTTCCTTGTTATGGTCTGTTTCTTCAAGCAAGATAGTAAATTATAAATCGCACAGTGAATATTTTCAAAACAGATTCGAATATTGGACTGCGTAGTTTATTTTATAAAACATAACTATATTCTATACACAAACATATACTATTCAAACCTGTTGTAAAAATATTCACTGTGCGATTTTTAATTTACTATCTTGTAACAGACCATACTAGCCTTACTCTAGCAATGAATTATTTTGCTTATTTATCTATTTATTGTCAACTTTTACCTAACAAGATCTGCAGTTTCTATGCCTCCCATGACCCTTTCCTTTTATTTACTACGCTCAAATTAAATTTTTTTGGCCCTATTGAAAGCATTTATTTTCTTTATTCTTTGTGTTCCAATTTATTACAGATCAATTTTATTAAAATATTCTTAAAATTTTAGCATAAATACATTTGTTCTTTCAAAATATATACATAATTTTTTTTCAATATGCATAAACTTTTTTAACGGCTATTAATTATTATATTATATTAATTATATACAAATTAATTCTACACCAAGTACTGATATAGACGAATAAATTTATTTAATTTAATTTTTAATTTATAGCTTCAGCTGTCTAATTATAAAAAACTTTTCGCAAAAAAAAATGAACCGACTTCTATGTCTCTAAAAAGTAAAAAATACTTAAATCGGTGCCAATTTCACCATTCCCTAAATTAATTACTAACAATTATTTTTTTATTATTTTATTATTGTTTGCTGTGAAGTTGGCACCGACTTAAGTATTTTTTATTTTTTACTTTTTAGAGACATAGAAGTCAGCTCATTTTTTTTGCGAAAACTTTTATTTTTTACTTTTAAGTGTCACAAATCTTGTAGATTTGTAACGTCATCTAAGCTAAATTATAGTTGTCCTTCCATCTTAGAGGTAAAATTAAAAAAAATAAAAGTAATATTTTTATTTCAGCGCCCAAGAGTCCAACCAACCTTATTTTAAACGAAATAATAAAGAAAATCTTGTTAAAATTTAGGCGTTAAGTAATAATCAAATAACGCCTGATGGTAAAATCACAAAATTTATCATTTTCTCTTGGTATTTTAATATTAAAAGTCCAGAGAATCAAGTTTAGTGGCATTTAAAAGATTTTCAGTCTGCCGTAATATTTGAGTAACCCCTTAATCAAGTTATCCGGCTTATCCGAGTTATCCGATATTCTCTAAAAATTTGGTTGGTAGTAGAACCAAATTAAGCCGTTTTTAAGTGAAATTGCGTTAAAATAATTAGATTCATCTTAATTATCCGGCTTACCCGGAATTATCCGAGAGTCCAAGTGCAACTGGACCACCTTATGAATGCCCTCTTTAAGTTGCAGAAAAATTCATCAAATTCTGTTCATTCGTTCCAAAGTTATGCGGAAACAAACATAAAAAAAACAAAGTCACACGTCGAATTAATAACCTCTTCCTTTTTGGAAGTCGGTTAAAAAAAAAGTCACACGTCAAATTGATAACCTCCTCCTTTTTTGGAAGTCGGTTCAAAAGTAAGGTGATTTTTTCCACTGCCGCATGGGTGGCGTTTCTAATAATCAGTAACATTCCCTAAAATGTAAGAATACAAAATTCAAAACAGACAGTTAGCAAAAAGTAAGGTTAATCGTCAAATGATTTGACAGTAGAATTTAAAATAATATTTTACCATATTATGGTACATTTTAACGCATCAATTTAAAAATGCATGATTCTAATTGGATTGATCTTTTGCAGAATGTAGCAATAAAACGAAGTAATTGACGCAGTCGATAAAAAAGAATAGTTGTTTATGGTACTAGTGGGTAAAGTAAGACATTCTACCTCAGAACATTCTAAAAGAAAAAAGTGACTACTTTAAATACTATACCACCCAAATTAAAAGAAAAATACGAACGCGAGTATAAAATTTTTGATAATTATCAAAAATTATAATTGAAGAAATTTTAGTTTTGAGGTTATGATTGCAAGTTTATGGCTTTAAAAATTTCAACACTGTTAATGTTTATTTTAGCCGTTTAGCTCGTAAAATCAATTAAATGGGATCCCGGGATTTACACATAAACCCCAATCCCTAAAATATAAGTATTTGTGAAAAAACTGCCTTCTCTAAAAGAGTGGGGTAAAAATATTAAATCACGTTGCTAGGGGAGGTAAGACAATTTATAAACAATAAATAAAATGTCAATTTCCTTAGGTAAATTGACGACAGTAAGTCTTTATATTGATGTATTGGATAAAACTAATTTAAGGACGCTCATTTTTTTGTGAATTAGACTTTTTGAAATACGTAGAGCATAGGCCGTGTCACCACTTGGTGTAAATGTACTTGGATTATAGGTAATTAATTATATTATAATTTAATAATTATTTATTTTCTTTAGTTTAGCCTTGACACAATAAATACCTAATAATATATTTTACATATGCGGATGGTTACGCGTAAAGACACTTAAATGGAAGAAATATTATTTTTGGAATAAGCCTATAGGCATAAAAATGTCAAATGCATCCAAAAACCCAAAATTCATTTTTCTTCAGGACTCCTTTCGCGTGACCACTCACATATTGTAAACCAAACATTTTTGTTTGTAACGCAGTTCTTTTTTTCTGTAACAATTCAACATAGTCGAATGATAGTCTTAGAGGATTTTAAGTTTTTAATATACTTTTATTGCATTTTAAATAGTGTCAAAAATTTATTACAGCAGAAATTATTTTATTAAGCAGATCTATTTTATGCGAATTACAATTAGGTGACTTCTTTTAATATAAATCTAATTTGTTTTTTAAAATAATATGAGTTTTTGACTATCATTTGTAAAAACTTTACATTCAGTAATATTACACTCCATAGACTACTTAATCATTAATAATGCCTTTGTCAATAAGAGTGTATGCTTCAAAGAGTATAAATTTACTACAAAACACGTATGTTATTTACAAATATTATTTCTCCTTGAGTTAAGGATTTTAACACCTTAGATTTTATTGAATTCACTTTAAAGTACTTATTAGGTACTTGATTATCTGATCATATTATATGGCACAGCGATAATAGTTTTAAGTATCTTTACCAAGCAGGGCTTCTAGCAACCTTAATTTAGCCTTAAACTTTTTATAGGACATATAAACAAACTCCATCGGAAGTTTATCTTCTTTCTGTATCATTCTGCCAGTTTTTTGCTGTATTTCTGATTCAAACTCCTTGATATTTCTTCTTATTTCTTTCTTTTCTTCCATCACTATCTTTAATTCTGCCACAAGTTCTTCTTTGCTCATAGAGTGGTAATTTTCGCTTATTGATGTATCGGTATCACTGTCTGTGCTGGTGGATGTTTGGAATTTGGGTTTTTCACTTTCACTCTCAGAAGCCGCCTGTGCCGTTGGTGTTTTGAAGTTCATTGTTTCGTCTTCGTGGATCGTGGCCAATTCAATACTTGCCTGCTGTAATAAAAAACAAATATTTTCTTTACAGCTTTAATACTGCACGGAGGGAGTAAATAGTTACATTAACTGATTTGTGTTTTGCAATAATGTGTTAACCCAAACTACGAAATGATAGTAGATTTTTGAACATTTTACTTAATAGTCCGGTGGAAATTTCAAAAAGCACATTTTTTAGATTTGATGGTTTGGACTTTTTAGATAATTCGAGTGCGCTGATTCCAAATCCAGCGGGTGCTACCTCGTATCTGTTGAGGAATTGTAGATAAATGAAGTCAAAGCCAACTACTACTGAAATACATTTTATTTCTTAAAATAACGTTTTGCGTTTTATACAAATTATGTTAATGGTTTTTAAATATTTTGATTGCGCTGAATCCAAATTCGTCGGATTTAACCTCGTAACTGTTAAGGAAATGCATATAAATGAATTGATATGTTTTTGTATCACAGAATCGCATTTTTTCAGTGTAAGCAAAATATTTTGATAGTTTTTAGATAATTTGGGTATACTGAATCCAAATTCAGTGGGTGCCAGCTTGTATCTGTTGGGCAAATTTAAAATAATTGAGGTCAAAGCCAACTATGTAAAAAATATTTATTTTTTTCTGTATACTAAGCCGTGTTTAATCAGTGCATACCAAATATTTTTATGGTTTTTAGATGAATTGGGTGTGCCAAATCTGAATCCGATGGGTGCCAACTCGTATATGTTAAAAAAATTTAGATTATTAAGATCGAAGGCAACTGCGATAAACTAATATGTTTTTTTATACTACTGAACTGTGCTTTTTCACTATATATACTTTTTTATTGGTTTTAAGTTAATTTATGTACGCTGAATCCGATTCCAATATCTATCATCCTAGTTGGCTTTGACCTAAAATATTTTAACTTCCTTAATAGATACGAGGTGACACCTATTGAATTCGGATTTGTCGTACATTAATTAAGTAAATACCATTAAAAATATATACACTGATAATGCATGGTTCAGTATTATAAAAAAATATTAATTTATCGCAGTTGGCTTTGATCTCAAAAATCTGAAATTTTTTAACAGATACGAGGTGGCACCTATCGGATTCAGATTTAGCACACTCAATTTATCTAAATACCATCAAAATAATTTGAATACACTGATAAAATACGGTTTAGTAAAAAGAAAAAAAAAAAACATTTTTTACATAGTTGGCTTTGACCTTAATTATTTTAAATCTGCACAAGATATACAAGGTAGTACCCACTGAATTTGGATTCAGCATAAAATTTTTTTCTAAAAACTGACAAAATATTTTGCATATACTGAAAAAATGCGGTTCTGTGATACAAAAACATATTAATTCATCGAAGTAGGCTTTGACTTCATTTATATGAATTTCCTTAACAGTTACGAGGTTTAATCCGACGGATTCACATTCAGTGCACTAAAAATATTTAAAAATATTTAAAAACCATTAATATAATTTGTATATAACATAAAACGTTATTTTACGAAATTCAATCATCAAGTATTTCGGCCATAGTTGACTTTGACCTCAATTATCTCAAATTCCTCAACAGGTACGAGATGACACCCGCCGGACTCGAAAACAGTGCACTCTAATTATCTAAAAACCATGAAAACATTTTGTTTGTACTACAGAACAAGGTTTAGTCAAAAGTAGGCTTTTGCCAACAGGACTATAATGATTTTAAACGATTTAAAGGAATTAAAGGGAAGCCGGTCTTTTGCTCGTGAAATATAACTTAGAAAAAACATCGAAAATTTTAATTTCGCAAGGACAAAACTTTGTGTTGACATTAATTCTCACTTCATGTGCAAAACCTCGTTGCTATATATCAAAGCGTTCCTGAGTTAATTATTAAAAACCGAATTTTTTAGTGACTTTCAAACGGGCTTAGCTCCCTTACGACGCATTTTTAGACATATTTTTATAGGAACTTTTTGTCATCTTTTATGATATAGAATCACCCCTTAAAATTTCGGACCCTATTTTAATTATACCCTGTATTTTAATTAGAAATCTTCTATCGATTGCTCCGAATTAAAATTATATGCACATAATGTCAATGCAATTCAACTTGGTTGTATGTGTATGGGTGTATTGTTAAATTTGTAAGTTAGTTAAATTTATTATTATTTAATATGGTATAGTTTGACGCACGGCTCTGTGGCTACGGGAAATATGTTTGGAAAGTGTGTGCAAGTGGGTGGCCCGTTGTAGGCACGCACGCCTTATAAGTTATAAGTTATTATTATAAGTTATATAAGTTATAACGCTCTTGACGGAAATAAGAGAGCGCGAATGATACCTCCCCCTTTCGTCGGAGACTTTTTTTCATGCGGAGAACTATATGAATATTAATATTTTTTATTTTCACTTTTATTTCCTTAATAAGATATTTTTTATATAATGCGGGTTAACCAGTATAATAAATAAATAAAGAAATACTTGAAAAAAAAAATTTACTGAAATAAAATAAATGTAAGAAAATCTAAAAACATAAAATTTAACAACTGGTTCAAAAACAAGGTCATTATAAAAATAGATCTATGCATTTGTTTGTACAAAACTAACTTTAAGTCATAAATACACAATTTCAATTGTTTTTAGAAGTTTAATATCAATATTTATGAAATATAATATAATAAAATACCTAATCCAGACTATCTGTTAACTAATTACTTCAAATATTATGTGATTTAATGGAAATCTTTGATAATGAAATTACATATTTTTTTTTTAGTTTAAAAATATTTTAACATAAAACTGGAATCTCAATATTTAAAAATAGTTTATGTGTAAGAAATTCTTAATTAATATCACCATATACCATATTATATCTATTTCGTAAGTACAAAATATATATAACTATATTGTATATACCGAATCTTTCTAGTAAGAATTTAGGTTATGAGATTTTCGTCAAAGTAACTAGAGAAAAAATATCAAGATTCTAGATTTTAGTGATTTTTCGCCATTTTATTAAACAGGCACAAGCTAGGCGATCTTGGAAACTTGGAAAGATCGCCTTGGCACAACTCAAAAACTAATCAGAAAAAAATCTAAAAGGACAAACCTGAAAAATATACATTTGTGATTGGTTTTAATCACTAATATTAACGTAGTCCATAGAAGAGGTAATTTATATTATATTACGTTATTAAAATCGACCCAAAAATCTTTTTTTTTTGCATTTTTGGTTTTGTCATGAAATGTCGAGAGGATATGAATAAAGTGGGTGTTAAAAAAATGTATGTCTGTCTGTCTGTCGGTCTGTCTGTATGTAAACTTTATTACTTTTGAACGGGACGTCCGATTTGAAAAATTCTTTCACCAAAGGATTACGGACCTTTTCTATTTGCTTCACATCAAATATGGTCAAAAACTATAATTTTTAGCGATATTTCACTTATTTTTTATAGAAGAACAATTTTTTTGCATAAATGGAAATCATGTTTAATTTCCCACAATAACACATTTGATCATTTTTATCGTAGGACTATTAGCTTCCGAGATATAGATATTTTAATAAATTTTGATACATTTTTAATTAGAAGACTAGTAAAAATTCGATCACAGGTAAAATAAAATTTTTATGTTTTTGAATAAATTTATATCTGATAAATTACCAGTGATAATGGCCTAGTTAAAAAAGACATTTCTATAAAGCTAGAAAGAAAAAACAAAAGGAAATGATCAAAAAATACCGAAAAAATAACGAATTCGTGAAAAACGAAAACAAGAAAATTGCAGATAGACTTAAACTTTTACGATTTGTTTAAAATGCATCAGAAGATTTTCACCCGTCTAGAAAGGGTACCCTTTCACATTTTTTTATATTTTAGTATTTTATATCTTTTTTTATTGCAAATAAATCTATAATATAATCTATATCTTTAATTTTTAGTGACATCTCTCCTTGAGGGAACACACATCCCCCCAAATGGAAATATGTATGAAATAAATAGCAAACTTAGGTGATGATAAATCATGTGAGGTACAGGTCTGTATAATTCAAAACCTCTCATAACGAAATCCTAATGAGCGCCAGTTCTTAAATAGTGGTAAAAGTTCTTCCGAAGACTGCATGCTAAACTACAATTACAAACTGCAAATTCCTTTCCACAATTTTAATAGTGTTTTTGTTGCGGATTTCGATTTTTATCAGATCAAATCTCTATTTCCATTTTTAAGAAAAACCGTTCCAAAATTTTATAAAAATTAAAATTTGTCATTTTTGGAGGCTCATATTTAAATTATTATAGCAGCTACAAAAGTTTTTTCTAGTTTAAATTAAAGTTACATCTATGCTCTATAAAATAATTACGAAAAATATCTGAAAATCATTTTAAAACTTCAGTTAACGAATAGCTTTTGATGCTTGCAATCATATTTAAAAGAAGGTGAATTTATCTTTGTTAAGCAGTTTTTATAAATTTAACGTCAAATTTATTATATTTGTCAAGCCTATGTGTTTATAAATTTTGCTATATATGACAAATACTGCTCAAAATAGTCTTAAACAGCAACACTGAATCATCACTGCAGATGTCTAAAAACTACTGTTCAGTTGACCACCGGAAATAAAATCCAGATACTTTTCTATACGGTTTTATAGAGCAAATATGTAACTTGAATTCAAGCTATAAAAAACCGTTGTAGGTGCTTCAATAATTTATTTATTGTCCACCTAAAATTACATTTTTTAATTTTTTCGACTTTTCGGCAGGGTATTTCTCAAAAACGGAAAGAGATAGATATGATCTAAATAGAATCGAAATCAGCAACAAAAACACTATTAGAATTGTGCAGAACAATTTTCAGTTTGTTGATGTTGTTTAGCATGTAGTCGGCGGAAGAACTTTTACCACTATTTACGAAGTGGCGCTCATTAGGATTTCGTTCTCAGAGGTTTTGATTTGTACCGACCCTTTGCTCATATGATTTATCATCATCTAAGTTTGCTATTTTTTTAAAACCCTATTTCCATTTGGGGGGACGTGTGGGAAATATAACTTATTTATGATTTAGTGCCAATTGATAGTCACTAAAAATAGGAGGCGCTATCAGGGCCAGACTGGCTTTACAGAACGGCCCGGCCGATTTTTACTCAGACCGTCCCTCTGTGGTCTTAGGTGGCCTGTACTGAATCTTGGACCATGATATGGCCTGTCCGGCTCCAGGTGCTGTTTAAAAAAAGTTGAGGTGATTCTAAGGAGGTGAGTCAAAGGTGGGTAGGTTTTGATAGGTTTCTTTTGGTGACATTTAAAATTATTTTTGCAGAAAATCTGTATCAAATTTATATCTTTAAAAATAACGGAGATTTGCGTGCTAAATAAATTTTAAGATACCTTTAGGTACCCGGTATTATTAAAATGTAGCTTACCGTAGATACCTTGGCCAACATTCGTTTTAGGGTCCTATATCTGTCATAGAATGGTCTGACCAAATCCCTGTCTTCTTTGTTGTTTGGTCTGCCATGCACCGATTCCAGATATAACAAAGCCTTCTGGATTGCTATTTTTTCGTCCATAAGCTGGTCGCTCGTCATTTCCTCTAGATTGTATCCTCGACTTTCTGATTCTCGTTTAAGTTGCAACTGCTGCAATAAAAAAATTAAATATAAAATTAAATTATAAATATTTTCTATCCCGTTCAATTTTTAGCTAGTTTAGAAAGTCGTATTATGGCGAATAACAAAAAAAGTTTTTTATACATGCGACTTGTTATTAGGGCCAACGTACGTAAAATGACAGAAATAAATAAATATTTTTGAAACAAAAAATGGGATAATTACATTTCTATATTTATTTTTTGTAAAAATATATTGATATAAATATTATTTTATTTAATTAACTGCTTTTGACGGATTTCAAGAACTCATTTCATGAAAACTGTCAGTTAAATATATTTCCAAAGATATTTAATTATTTTTCTTGGTTAATTTGAAGTTCAATTACCAATTAGTAGCAGTGTTTTCTACATGAAAAAATAAATTATTTGAATTATGTAAGTAACGTCAGCATACAAAAAGATATGAACAAAATATATATTTTATATAACAAAAGCTACTCCTAAAGATAATCTATATTAATATACCTATTAAAGGTATATAACCTAATAGGTAAAATCTGTATGTTTCAAAGTATACTTAGTATATTTTAATATGATTTTTCTATCGCTACCTACATAAAATTTTATATGCTTACAAATAAATGCATAGATTCATTTACTTATTAAATACATATAAAATTTTGTCATAACTTTGTTTTGGTAGAGCAAAAAGTTATATAATAACCGGTTCTTTAAGTTTAGCTCCTCACTGAATTACCAGTCCTGATTGATATTGCACTAAGAATCAATAAGTGGTAGTCTAGGTAAAGTAAATAAAAAAGAGAAAATTGGGAAAAAGGTCATCGTATGAAAAGATTTAGTTACGGAAAAAGATTAAATTGTGGTTCACATACTAAGACATGACACATGTCTTAGGGTCACTTGCAAAAACAACGGTTTAAGTTTAAACTTGATTAAATTGACGGTTGACCAATCAGAACGCAGAATATTTAACTTAAACATAGTTTAAAGGTGGGCAGGCTAAGAATGGAATATTGCTCAGAAATAAGGAAATATGGTATAGGGAATAAATGAAACTGACTAGGAACAGCTATATAGGGTAAAATGGAGTGCTACTTCAAATTTGTATGGAACTGACTGACTGACTGGCTGTGTATTTTACCGGGCAAATGCATATATCTCCGAAAAAAATTTAGATACATGTTTAAATATTTTTTTTCTTGTTTATTATTCTGTAACAAAAAAGTAAAAGTAAAAAAATAACTAATAAGTAAATTTATGCCGGTTTCTGGATATCGTTTTATTTTTTCAAAAAAATTAAGAAACATTTTAAAATTTAAATAAATTAAACAATATATATAAAATGGATCATTCTGATTTAAAAAATGTAGTGTAATGTGTTATATAAACATTAGGGTGGGTAAAAAAAGTATTTTTTTTTACTTTATACTCTGGAAATGGAAACTTCTATAAGAGGTGACTCTTACCATAGAAACTCAAATTTGTATAAATTTTCGTGAAACTCATAAATTAAATTGAAATTTTTCGAATTATTCATCAAAAACTATTAAAATTAGTAAGCATTGAAGTGTGACGATGAATATACATATAATATGAATAATCAAACTTTAACCTTTGATATCTTTTAAACGGTGAGGTTTACGAAAAAATTGTAAGAGACCTTTTTTGTAGAGGGTTCGAATTCCTACCAGAATATGAGTAGAGATAGTTTTTAACGAACAGTGGTCAAAGAGATATGAATTTTTGTTTCTAATACTGAGGAAAAAATGGAAAATTGTAAAGCGGAGAACCTTTTTATCAAAATTAAGAGCTCATATTTGGTGAGAATTTTCTAGAGGTGTCTAGCAACCGATTTTTCAGAGTATAAAGAAAAAAAAATAGTCGGTTTTTTTGACCCACCCTAATAAACATGCATCTAAAAATGCTTAATTTCCGAGATATATAAAGATTTATTTAAAAATAAAAGTTAAGTCATTTTGAGTAAAACAGTTATGGAGTTATTTGGTCGATAAAATGTATAGCCAGTCCGAGACTGGGCCCAAGTTGTCAATTCCATGGGATTGACAACTTGATAACGAAAAAATTACCTTTTCTATTTCCGCCAATGTATCAGTAATATGAACCGTACTCTCCTCGGGATCACCTTTCGAACTTTCGCTTTGAATGAGTAAACAACTCCCAGACACATCAGTCAGTTGTTTCTGATCCTTTCTCAGTTTACCCAAATCAGAATATAATTTTTTCAAACTTTTATCGTTTAGTTTATCCACATGTGACGCCTTAAACCCTTGCACTGCTTCAAACTCTGCTTCGCTTTTCTTAATTTTCTTTTTTAAACTGTTTATTTCTTTGTTTAGTTTCTGTAAACGTTCGTCTACTGGGTTTTTAGGCTTTTTATCTAGCGCGTATTGCGGTATATCTGGATCAAGGTAAATTCTGTGAGTGGCTATGAGTGAATTTCTTGGCGATAGATTGTAACGATTAGCTGGAATAATTTCCCCTTCATCCTTAACGTGCTGATTATAAACAGATAGAACAGGTTCTGCACAATCGATTTGTTCGTGAAGAGTTTTTAAATCCAATACGGGAGTTACTGGAGTATTTTCCGGACTAGGAGATCGTTCTATTTCCGGACAATGTAATGTTAAAAAGTTACATGCTTTAGAATCCTTTTCTACGCTGGTATCGCAAACTTTTAGGGTGTCATTTTCACTTGGATTCACTCCTTGAGGTATAGATATTTTACTAAGAGTCTCTTTTGATGTTTCAGACAAATCTGGCTTAAATTTTGTTCTTGATACATATCTGACTTTGAGCCTTTTGTTTGGATGAGCTCGTTTGCTTCTCAAGGCTAATGGTCTGGAAAAACGTTCGTGTGACCGACGCTTTTCGTGTTCGTAATCCTCATAAGCAAATGTTTTATCATGGCTAGCGTATTTGTTTGGAGATTCACTTATTTTTTCAGTGGAAGTTGATTTGTGAAAATCTTCGTGGCTTGACACACGTCTTATATCTTTCTTTTCTAGGTACTTTCTTTGGGTGGGTCTTTCTTCTGAATTCGATCTGATTACCTTTCTTTCTTGACATAATGAGCTTATGCTTTCCTGTCTTTCCTTTCTCTTTCTTGCTTTACAGCACGCTTTTGCTTCGTCAAAAGTGGCTGCTGATGATGATTTGCCTGAACATGACGATGACACTCTCTTGGCCTTTCCAAGCTTTTCATAGTCTAACCGGGTTCCAACCTTCTGCTGCTGTGTGTCTTCCTTTCGCGAAGGACCTTTCATTCTTTTTGTACTGAAAAAAGAAAAAGAAAATTATAGACATGCAAAAAAAGAAAATTATAGACATGCAAAAAATTATATTTATTTTTTTTTTCAAAAATTTTCACGTCCAAAAATTGGACTGCAAATTTCTCATTTTTTCACCCACGATTGAAAAAATTCCAATTTTTTTCACAACGACAAAAAGTTAATGACTGAAAAAAAGGTCATTAACTCCATAAGTTTTCCAAACCAAACATCCCAACTCGAGAGTGTTTGGGGGCCTACCCCCTATCCCGTCATCCCTATTAATTAGTTTACCTAAATTAGTAGTTTTAATAGCAAGAAAATTTGTCATTATTATATTTGAATTTAATGAAATACCTACGTTTCTGCATTATTTCAATTAATGTAATTTTTACAAAGTTATAATTCAAAAATCTAAATATATTACTTGCGGTTACCTACAATTTTTGTTTTCTAAGCAAAGTAATAACATTTATTGATTTTTCGCGTCTATCCATAAAAAATGTGTATATCGATCTAATCACAAAATATTAATGAATCATATTACCTACGCAGTTGCTAAATATAGTCTATAACAAGCCGTGAATATCATATTGTTGCAAATTTTATATTGATTTAATATTTTTTTATATTATCATACAGATCATCCATCTATTTTGTATACACATGGAAGTAGAATTCGTATCCCCTGCACACCCCTTCCACTTAACTAAACAAGCTGTAAAGATATGTAATGCTACGTATTCCATTATATACTATATAGAGTAAATGGTATATTGCATTTTCCCAAATACTTAAAAAATATCTAAAAAAAGTATAAAAAATAAAAAAATAAGAATTCTTTTCTTTTTTTGAAAAACGCAAAATAAGAAAAAAAAATCAAAAAAAAGAAAAATTCAAAAATTGTTTTTAGTTTTTTATTATTTCTTTTTGTGAAAAAAAATTTCACTTTTTTTATAAAAAAAAAAAAACTTAAAAAAAACATTTTTTTTAATTTTCTTATTGCGAAAAACCAAAAAAAATTTTTTTTTAATTATGGTTTTTTTAGTTATATAAAAAGTTTATCCCCCCATAACTTTTTTGTTTTTGGGGGGATTACTTTCAAAAACAACAGGGATTTTCCCCTCATAGAACTTTTCCTAAATTTCGAGTCGATCATATGATATCATGATACGTTCTGGAGTTATCGTGTTAACAAAAATCGTGACATCGGACGGTCGGAAAGATAGACGGACGGACCGATGGACATTTTCCAAGTATTTTATGCATCCAAGAATTTTTATGTAGGACATTTTTTGACGTTTTTGAGAAATACCGTATAATACTATTCTAGCGCCTGCGCTATGAATAGTATAATAATAAGTCTCGACCGGCGTCCTAAAAAGCGGAACGATTGATAGCCACACCATTGAGGTACCTCTACCTCAATGATAGCCACAAAATAATACAAATTCTACTTAAGAGTGCATACAAAACGAATAGATGATCTGTAAAAATCCAAAGGAAACATGAGTACCTCGATGAGTACCTAATTATGTCAAGAGATTAAATTTATATTTAATATAGGTACTTTAGGTTTTTTTTTAGAGAAATAAAAGTATTAGTTTTTTGTTATTATTGAATTATGATTTTATAAATTAATAATACTTATTAATTTTAAAAACTTTGACCAATGTCAACATCTTTTTTGCATTAACCTTGATATTAGAAAAAAGCTAAACTAAAAACTAAATTGATAAATGCTCCATTTTTTTAGATGTCTTTCAATTATTAATAATAATTTATTATTTTTTACTTTTCAGTTATTCATTATACAGGTCGGTCCAAAAGTTAACCCCCTTTCTTAACGTTTAAACGAGTTGAGATATCGACATCAAATTTAGAACTCTTAAATAATTATTTATTAATTTACAGTATTATTAATTTCGCCTCGCTGATTATTTCTATGGATAAAAAATCTAAAACAGAAATAAATTATAGATTCTATTTAAATATTTATTGTTTTAAGACAACTTAAACTATCTTTTAGTATATTTTTGATACTTTCAGCTCTTAAAATGTGGGCAGGGGGGCATGGGGTGAGATTGACCGGTTAAAATAATTGGTTGGGCGCCTTATAGGTTCAGAATGGGGTCGGGTTCGTAGTTAAGTAAAAGATAAATTCATACTCTTATCTGACTTTATTGATGAAAATAACAAAATGTCTGCCAAAACTCCACAAAGTAAAATTAAACGTAAGTAACTAAAATAAATATATTAAATGAAGAAATACGGTTTAAGTAGTTTTTGCCTAAACACCAGGATCTTATTTAATAATATTTACTAATAAATAAGTATAAAATCCCTGAGGATGAATAATTAAAACTAAGATTTCACTTGTTGAGCATATGCAGCAACAGGCTGTGGATTTCAGATCTCAAGTGTCAGGTTGGTATTTCAAATAAATGTCCCTAAATATATTCAAGGTTATTCTTTTATGGAGTTTTGACAGACAATAAGAATGTTGACATTAACAATAATTAACGAATTATAATTATCTGTGAATAATTAAAATATATAACTGCCAACAGAGTTGCACTGTTTTTTAAAAATTGGCGTGTTACAGGGGTGACATTTTTTTAAATGTAAATGGGGGTCGTGTGAGCAAATAAAATTCTGTATTGGACCGTATATTTTTTAATTTTTTAAAATTTTTTTTTAACACGTTCGCTGCGGAGTTATTTCCGTAAAATTTTGAGGGGAAGATGCGAGACAAGGATAACTCGTACAGGATTTTCTATTGGAATAGTACGAGACTTATATGTCTAGTAAATATCCCAACGTATATTTTGTATACAGAAAAATGAAAAATATATATATATATATACCAGTAAAAAAAATAAATATATATAATAGAAAATTTGTGTACGAGACATATATGTCTCGTGCCGCAGCGAACGTGTTAAGGTTTTGATTTTTCAATTTTTTGTGCTAAAAATGAGATTTTTTATGTTTTTTTTATAAATTTTTATTTATATCAATCAAATTTAGTTTAAAAGTATAATTTATTTTTTTTTTCATAAAGAAATTAGTAATTTTTAAAAAATTGTTTGATTTTTTTAGGGGAATTTTGACAAAAATACCCATTTTCAACCCTATTTTAAACCCAACAAAAAATGTTTAAAAAAAATAAAAAATATAGTTAAATAGAGAATTTCACGAGCTTCAAAATGACCACACGACCCACCTTTCTATTTAAAAAAAATGTCCCCATGCCGCCCTACCCACATTTTAAGAGCTGAAAGTACCAAATATATGCTAAAAAATAGTTTGTCTTATTTAAGTCTTTCAAATTTGAAGTTGATATCTCAACTGGTTCAAAAGTTAAGAGGGTGGCGTGACTTTTGGACCACTCTGTATAATACTCCATTTAAAGTCAAAAGGGAACGTTAAAATATTACGTAATGCAAAATTTGGCCATTTTTGACCCCCATCCCCCCCCCATGTAACGCGGCGTAACATTTTCAAGACCCCCAACCCCCCTCCCATTTGTTAAGTAACAGTTTTTTTACAAAAAAAAAATAAAAGGAATTTTTGCTTTAAGGTTTAAACCGGTTTGTAACCGGTTATTGCTTCCGTGTTTTAACTAAAACCGGTCTGACGTAATATCCGCAAACGGTTAACCGAAAACCGGTCTATGGCCTATGGTTTTCCGTCTCTATTTGGTGGTGGTGTGCAGTAAAATTTTCAACGAATCGGTATCTTAGGCCTAGATCATTGTTAAAAACTTGATCCAATAAGCATTTTATAAGTTTATAATTTTTTAAGTAACATTTTTACTGAAACCCACCCCCCTCTGTAACGCGGAGTAAAGTTTTCGAGACCCCAAGAAAAAATGACACACCTGGAAGTTTTATATGGTATTCCTTATCAATTAACATGAGATTTAATGAGATTTGATAAGATTTTATGCGGTTTTCGAATTTCTATATAAAAATTTATGAGATTTTCTGTGTTTTGATATGTGTATTTGAACTGGTTTTAATTAGAATATTTTTATACCGCTATTTTCAAATTTATTTTTTTCTATACCAGAAAACAAAATATTTTTTATCAATAATAATAACAAATGCACTATTTATATCTCTCTCTCTCTCTCTTGCTGGGCGTCGCGAATTTATATGTAGACTAAAAAAATAAAAACATTTTTAAAAACAATGTTATAAATATATTGCAAAATAAATACGCAATCATGTCCCACTATAAAATAGGATACATATTTTAAGTTATCAGTGATAAGTTATCACTGAAAATTATCATTAATATGATAACTATACCCCGCTCTTTTAATAGAGGCATTTTATCTTGGCCAGGCAAACTCTGCAAAACAACAACAAACCAATGTGACTCGCAAATGATACGCAGCACAGTCGGTTTTAAGGCTGTGATAAACAGTGTTTGAATGACGGATGTGTAACTTATCTGAAACTGCTCGGAGTTTGGCGACCTATTATGTTAACTATCCCTAATGCAAGTTGAATCCCTGATAATTTTGTTTTGGTATATCTAAGGCAATTTGCTCGGAAATTGTTCGAATGCATGAGAAAAAAATTCTTAAAGTAAAATACAACAAGGAATTCCGAAAACGCCCAAAAATTATTTGTCAACGTTAGCCCTTTATCTTAAAAATTGTATCGCCTGTAAATTAATGTAATGTACTGTAACCCGTGCACGGCATTCTTGGAGGATTAATGAGATGAAGTAGCTCTACAGAAAAATCTGATTATGGATCATGGTAGCAGAAGGTCTACAAGTTACAGAACCATTTACAGCTAAATCCAGAAACTTGTTTTTGGTAAATAATGGTAAATAATCTTCTAAAGAATAATTCTGACAATAAATTGCATATTTTTTTGAACGATTCCGATAGTATTTTTTTACCTGATTCCGAATATCTTTAAAGTAAATCGCTATATTTTTCCGTTTTCGAGAAAAATGATCTTGAAAATATTTTTTTTTCCGTTTTTCAAGTGCTTGTAGAATAATTCATATCATAGTACCTGAAAGATTTTATCCAGGCTTCAATTAGAGCGGGGTTCTTACTCTTTAAAATCGTACAAGAAAAACTTAACACAATGTTTAGTGGTAAATTTGATAACAGTTTTAAAATACCTGTGAAACCACGTTTTATATAAACTACATTTGTCTTTGCTACATAGTGTTTTTGCCGAATTTTGCCGAGTTTGCTCAGTTTTTGAGTTTTTTCAGTTTTGACAGTAATTGCGAATTATTGTAGAATCATAGACGTTCCGTATTTGAGATTTTTAGGGGTAAAAAGTCCAAACGAAAATTGAAATTGGATAAACGAGGTTCCCAGATTGAACATCTAAAAAATATTTTAATTAATTAACTACCTTTAACCCCTTCGGCTCCATTGTATCCACGTATGGATATTTTTAGGTATAGCAAAATATACCACAATATCCACAGTTGGATATTCGTATACGGCATTTTCCATATAAAATTTAATCTAGTATAGGGACCTATATTTCGAAAAACCGTCTGGAGCGGAAGGGGTTAAGAATAGAATCAATATACATTATATGTATATTATATTTATTTTAAATCTATTCTATAGTATTTTAGAGCTGACTTTTTTGTGGAATTTATTCCACTTTGATCCATGTGGCAAACTTTAAACTTCCATTGCCAATATAGGTAAAATCAAAATTCCGATATGAACGAGTGGCAATTTTGTCTTTCTTTTTGTGTGTGTCATTAGGGTGGACCAAAAAGTTTTTTATTTACTTAATCTTTTATATTTGGCATGGTTAGAATGCCCCTAGAGTAAAAATTTATATAGACAGCCCTAAGGGGTACTTTTAAGACCCTATAAACCCTAAAATCACGCAATATCGATAAAATTCGTACAAAATCAGCCCTAGTATTTTTAATGTTATAAAATTTTAAATCCTTAATATCTATGTTTTTTCTTTTTGAGTATCAAATAAGCCTGCAAAATCTTAGCATCATCAAAACTTTCTAACCCGTGCCAAAATTCCAAAAAAGTGAATTTTCTATTAATTTGTGCTACTGGCGAATTAAAAATATTAAATAAAAAAGTTTTTATGTCATATTTTTTTTATATATAAACCTATTTTAGTTATTTTAAAATATTATGGGTCTAAGCGCCATTTAACAATTGTTAAAATTTTACGATTTTTGTTAAAATGTTTATATTAAATGGCGCTTAGACCCCAAACTCGTTGCGTAGATTAACGTAATATTTTAAAATAACTAAAATAGGTTTATATAGAAAAAAAATGTGACATATAAACTTTTTTATTTTATATTTATAATTCGTCAGTAGCACAAATTAATAGAAAATGCACATTTTCGGAATTTAGGGGCAATTTCGGGGCTTGTTGGCAAGGGTTAGAAACTTTTGATCAGGCTAAGATTTTGCAGGCTTATTTTGATAATCAAAAAGAAAAAATATAGATATCAAGACTTCTAAATTTCTAAATTTTATAAAATTACAAACACTAGGGCTAGTTTTATCGATATTTTCGTGATTTTAGGGCCCTAAAATTACCATTTAGGAATGTCTATATAAATTTTTACGCTAATGGCGTTCTTACCATGACACATAGAAAAGATTAAGTAAATATTTTTTTTTAGATCACCCTAGTGTGTCATTGTACAAGAAAAATGTAAAGAGTGTACTAAAGAATATCGAAGCAAATCTATAAATTATTACTTTTATGATTGTTATTTTAATAATTAAAAAAAAAACTATTCGAGCATGACAACATTGAACCTATTGGAATAAGATGTTCAAAATAAAAATAATTTCCGGTTAAGGATAGAGTTTTTACAAGAGGAAGTAGAAATAACTAAATTAAACAAGGAAACAATTATTTTTATTACAAGTTTTTCAAATAAATAATTAGGAAAATTTTAAAAGAATTACATTTATTATTATGAAAGTGTAGAATGATGCATATTCCGACCGAGTGGGGGTTTGTCACCCGTACCGCAACAGCCGCGAGGGGGACGGTCCAAGAGTAAGGAATAGCCATTCTACACGTGTTGCAGGCCATACTTTTTCTACGACTAAAGTTCCATACATTCTTATTTTTATATAAATTATATAATAACCGAAAGTTTTAATAAAAAACAATAATTTAATAATAATATAATAATAATAATAACCAAAAGTTTTAATAAAAAACAATAATTTACATCCAATAATTTAATCATCATCTAATAATTTAATATTTTATAGTAAATTTTGTATTATTTCGCTGATTTAGCTAAAAATATTACCATTACGTATGTGTTATACAGGGTGAGTTTTTTAAAGTGTTACAAGGGAATATCTCGAAAACGGTCTAAATTTTTTTTGTGAAATTTTGCTGAAGTAATAGGGAGGCGGGGGTACACATTTAAACATATTTTTGACACCTACCCCCCTCCCTATTTTGAGGGGCGGGGGGTAACTTTGAATTTTTAAATGGGATGATGTACTTTTTTTTATAAAATTCGAATCTACGTAAAAAATAAGGTATGTATGCAAAAAAAAATTGATTTGCTCTTTTAAAGAAACTTTAGGTTATGGAGTTATGATTAATTAAATTATATTATACAAAAAAATATTAGCAATTAAATTTCAACTAATTTATCGTCCGTCATGTTTGAGCAATTGTTCAAAATGTCCCCCTTCAACTTCCAAACATTTTTCATGTTTAATTGAGCAATAAACTGAGAAATAATCGTCAAACTGTTAAAATTCTCGACTGACTTAAATTTTAAAAAACGCGTTATCATGGAGTCAATTAAAAAAACAAATAAACAAAAAAAAAACTTCATTAGTATTTTAATCTAATAAATCATAATTCAATTACCGAAAGAGCAAATCAATATCTTTTTTGCATATACACCTAGTTTTTTAAGTAGATTCGAATTAAAAAAAAAGTACATCATCCTATTTAAAATTTCAAAGTTATCCCCCACCCTCAAAATAGGGAGGGGGGTAGGTGTCAAAAATATGTTTAAATATGTCCCCCTGCCTCCCTATTACTTTACCAAAATTTCACAAAAAAATTTTTAACTGTTTTCGAGATATTCCCTTGTAACACTTTAAAAAACTCACCCTGTATACCGTCATCCTCCTAGGGAATGTGAGGTATACCGTAAGAGTATTCATATACCGTAATCCGCTCACGGAATGTGCTATATACAGTAAAAGTTTTTTGTGAGACTTGAATAACTTTCTAAGACAGTCCTAGAAAATAGTATATTTTATAACTAGTATGGAATAGACAATATTCCGCGCGAGCGAAAAGTTTGTCATACGAGCCGGCAGGCGAGTATGACGGTCCCGCGAGCTCGGAATGACTATTCCATACGTGTTGTAGACTATACTTTTTCTTCGACTGCAATTATGAAACACTTATGGCTTTAAACTGCGGACAAGGTTAAAAACAATGTTTTTTGTGACTCGACATTGCAAATGCAACAAAACACATATTTTTTTATAAAGTAATTAATGTTATTTAATAATTTTATCATATCAGTACTTAAAAAAGATTTTTATTTAATTTTAGCACATATTTAAAAATTATAATGCAAAAATTGAAGGTTATGTGAAATTGTTGTGACAGATATCAGGTTTAAATATTTAACAATAGATGGAGCAGTTTTAATTTTTTGAACTAAATTGATAAAGAACTGGTCAAATTTTAAGAAAAACTAATAAACTTTATGTAATTTTAACGCAAAACTTTAAATTGCATTAAATTATTCAATATTTTTGCTAATTTTGCTACAGTTTTCTTTACATTTATAAACAAGAGATGGCACTACATGTGCTCATTATAACACTTGATACGGAATATTCATACCATATCTAGTGCTAGAATGGATTTATTCTGTGTTTGAAAAGTGTATGTATTTGCTTACATTCTAAAGCAGTCGTAGAAAAACATATTTCTTCTATTTTTTTGTTGGCCCTTAGCTTTTATAAGCCATATCAGCTAGAAAATAAACATACTTAGGTATGCCTACATAAAATTAAAGATAGAGAAATACAAGAATGTGATTAGATTAATCTGCAGCGGCAAACAAACTTCTATGAAACCGGCTTAATGCTTCTCCAGCAAATATTGCAAAGATTTTTTACTAGTAGTAAATTAATAGACGTTAGACAACTCTATGAATCTAGCTTTGGAAATGTGAGTTTTTGACATTTTTGTAAAGATTATTCATCATAACTTTTAAAGGATTTAACACATTAATTTTTACTTTCGGGCGATTTCAGGAAAGACAAGGGCGTAACTAAAAAGTTCTTTTAAGGACGGGGTCTTTGGGATATACAGGGGTAAAAAATAGAGGCAAAATATTAAGGGATAATTTTACATCCAAAAATATGAAGAAAAAGTTTCTATAAAATCTGGTCCGAAAATTAACCTTAACGCAGTTATGGCCCTCCTAAGAGTCTGGAACCCTATGTAAGTATTTTGTACGTTTGTCTTTTGGTAACTTTAACTACGCGTGCAAAGAGGAGCGTTGTGACTTTTTTCCCCAAACTTTATTGTCTGGGCGACATCAATGGCGGCCAGTCAGGCAAATGTGACCCACTGAGGCAAAAATTGAATCACTGGCGACATGATAATAATGAGCTTTTAGTTTTAATCGTTTTTAACAACTATAAGGTGTTTGTTTGTAACTTCAGGTTTATAAAAAAATTCCTGCGGGAGCAAATGTGGTTGCCTGTCTAGCCAAGAGACAAGGTGCTAGGCAAGCCCATGTTTAGCCCAAAACCAATTTAATAGGAAAATGTAAATTGTTATAAAACTACAATTTGGATTATATGTTAACCATTTAAAAGTTATGATAAATTATCTTTGAAAAAAGTCACAAATATATCCATAGACAAAGTTGATCCATAAAAATTGTTAAAATTTTGGTGAAGGAGCCCTATACCTACATTATGTTGCCCAGCGAAATTGTCTTAAAAA
Organism: Brachypterus glaber; assembly: GCA_958510825.1. Taxonomy (NCBI): domain Eukaryota; kingdom Metazoa; phylum Arthropoda; class Insecta; order Coleoptera; family Kateretidae; genus Brachypterus; species Brachypterus glaber. The sequence continues at coordinate 19,634,293 of OY294046.1, forward strand.
ATACTGGTAGTGCCTTCCTTAACACGTTCACGCCGTCGAGACGGTGTTTTCGGTAAAAATCAACTATAGCCGACAATTTATTTTTTTCGTATACCCCTTACCCTCCCGAGACTAAACTAATGATAATTTTTCGATTTAATTATGTTTTTTTTATATTTAACATGCCTAAAAAGAAGAAGAAAGAATAAAAAATAAAGCGATTTTTTTTTAGTTTTTGCCCGAGTTTTTGTTTCCTTAGAGTTTCAGGAAAGCTGTATTATACTGAATTAAATTTGCATATTTGTTTGCATACATAGAGTTTATAAAAGTATTTTGGATTAATATTGCCTTAAAGAAAAAATAAAGAAGTAAAGTCACAATTGTGACACCCTGGAGGGTAATGGATACAATTGTTTGTATTTTATTAATATCGTATATAATCCATATTTTCGGCCGAATGCGTAAACCCTGGTATATACATTATACAGAGCGGTCCAAAAGTCACCCCCCCCTCTTAACTTTTGAACCAGTTGAGATATCGACTTCAACTTTTAAATAAGACAACTTAAACTATCTTTTAGCATATATTTAATACTTTCAGCTCTTAAAATGTGGGCAGGGGGGCATGAGGGTACATTTTTTTAAATGGAAAGGGGGGTCGTGTAATATATCATTTTAAAGCTTATAAAATTCTCCATTTGACTCCATATTTTTAAATTAAAAAAAAAATGGGTTTAAAATGGAATTAAAAATGGGCATTAATGTCAAAATTCCTCTAAAAAAACAAATAATTTTTTAAAAATGCCTAATTTCATCATAAAAAAATGTTAATTATACTTTTAAACTAATTTTAGTTGACATAAATAAAAATGTATAAAAACAAACTTAAAAAATCGAATGTTTTAGCACAAAAAATTGAAAAATCAAAACCTTAAAAAACATTTTTAAAAAATTTAAAAATCTTAGTTTAAATAGAGAATTTTATAAGATTTAAAATGATGTATCACACGACCCCCTTTCCATTTAAAAAAATGTCCCCCCGTGCCCCCCTGCCCACATTTTAAGAGCTGAAAATATCAAATATATGCTAAAAGATAGTTTAAGTTGTCTTATTTAAGAGTTATAAATTTTAAGTCGATATCTCAACTCGTTAAAAAGTTAAAAGGGGGGGGTGACTTTTGGACCGCACTGTATATGCAGCCTTAAAACCAACATTGTAAGTATAACTGACAAGCAATGGATTTGACGGCATATAGAAACTGAATGAAATCGTGTACCACCGGTGGCGCACGTCGGCGCGAACGTGTTAACTCGTTCAAAAGTTAAGACGAGGGGGTGACTTTTGGGCCTCACTGTATAACTCAACCATACATATGTAGGTAGGTACACTCTAAAAAAAGAAAGAAAAAATTTCAACCCATCCGTACCTGAATTCTTATTTTACCTATAGTATAGTATTTCCAAATATATTGTATTTTTTTTAATTTGGCGCTAAATAAGACACAAAGTCCGATTTACACTGAAGCGTTTGGTTTATTTTGAATGTCAACATTACCAAGTAAAACTTTTATATTTTGTACCTTATATCAATGATTTTTGTACGAACCAAACCAATACATACTTCTCACTTTACATAATTTTTCATGAGAGTTTTGTTAACACGTAGGTTTTTATAATAAAAAGCATAAAAATAGTAATTAGAATCATTTATTTATCCTAATAGACTTGATAATCCTTATTTTGTCTCAAAACCTCTTTATAACTCGTTAGTGGGTGTTCTGTGATGGCACATGTCATTGTTTTTACGGTTGTGTGAAACGCATCTTACCAATTGGCTTACGACGCAAGCGCATTTAGCGTTACTATAAAATGTCTCTAAGCGGGAAGGTTTAAAAAATATATACCTTTTTTGGAAATACTATAGAACCGGCATTTCCCTGTTTCGATGTCAAGATTTTACTATTTTTAGTAAAATTCCGGTTAGAATGACTGGTAATTTTGTCTTTTTTTCTCAATGTACGAAATACATTTACATAGTGTCACAATGTATATTGTACATAGTGTCACTATGTACATTGTACATAGTGTCACTATGTACATTGCACATAGTGTCACAATGTACATTGTACTTAGTGTCAAATACGTTACCCTCCTTTGCATTACCATTGAATAATTCTTAATCAATGGTATACAGTCGGGTAAGAAATACTAATTAGTCAAATAAATACTAAATACACAATCATGTAGCTTAGCTAACTAACTAAGTGACGAACTGTCCATAAGACAAGGTCGAAAAACGCCTACCGGGCCATACACCTAAAAAACGGAAGACAAAATAGGCGTAGATCCGTACCGAAAATTTGATTTTACCTATATTGGTACTGGAATTTTACCAGTGATGATACCGAGATTGTACTATATTTAGTAAGATTCCGGTGAGAATGACTGGCAATTTTGTCTTTTTTGTGTACCACTAAACGGGCCCTACCATGGCGATTTGTTCTATTTTACTGACCGGGCCTCAAGAAGCCAGTCCGCACTACACTAACTAAGCAGCACAGATGGATTACGGCATAACTTTTTTTTCACGATCGGGTAATTTGACGTGTTTACTAGCCTAATTATGACAGCAGTAGGTTATGTTTACAAATTACTGATCGGTAAGTAAATTACTTACCGATCGGAAGGCGGTAAGTAAATAATAATCTAATTTTTAATTTATAAAGCTTTAAATTAGTTTTTATTAAAGTTAAATATAAAATTACAATTGCAACAATAACTGTTAAACACTATTGGACTATTTAGGTTTCTTCTTCGAACGAAATAATTGTTTATTAATAACTTATTAATTATTTATTAATAATAAGCCAACAGTGACTTTTCTATGTTTTCACATATTTTTTTCACTGCACCATATTTTGAAATTTTTCAACTATTTTCATACTGATCTTTGAATTTTTCAGGTATAATTGCATAACATCTTATATTCCACGCACCTTAAAGCTCAAAATTGTCATCTTGACGAATTTTTTACAAAAAATGTTTATTTTACAAAGATATTAATTGGCACACAGGACAAACGTCAAACAAAATTAGCATTGTTTATTATTAACAAAATTAGGAATTTAGCATTATAATTAGGAATTTAGCAACCCGTTGTTAGGGTTAAATTTTATCAAAGGTACTGACGTTTTAATTTCACTTTTATAAATCTCATTGATGTTTGTTTTGTTGGATCGTGCAAAAAACGTAATAAGCATCACGGCCATTAAGTTCTCTACCGGTTTCGGATAGTATTGGAGATTTCGACTTCGTCTCAATTTCGAAAATAATCCTCAACCGGTAAAATGCACTTACTGCCCTTAATACTTAAATAACAATTACTTACCCTATCCTTTACGATGTATGATGATAAAACTTTGGTATTTATCAAATTTTAAACAATACAATTTTAAGAATACGCGTATTTTTTAAAGAAATAAAAAAAGTATTATTTATACAGCAAGACGTAGACTATAAAGAAAGAAAAATCACGATTTTTTAAGCGATTGAGTGATTGAATTATGGGTTCATATCTCTATCACGACACATTTCCAAACTATGGCTGCTTCAGAAAATGGGTAGTGACCAGCCGCAACTTTAGCATGTGGCTGTCTTAGTACTGGGGTTGACTCGCAGTCGACTCTGTCTTCACCTGCTGTTGCTAATCTGAAATTATAAAGCGAAATATAGGAACAGAATTGAAAATAGAAAATGTGGTCCAGTCGATAGGTGTTTTCAGCATTAACAGCTTTTAAAAAAATAAACATGCTATTTTCAGGCTATTTTTTAAACCTACACCTTTTGAATCATAGGGCTAACCGTTTTAAAAAAAAATGTAGTTTTAATGTAGTTTTTGATGTAGAATCGCCCTGCAATGTTAAACTTTTTTGGGCAAATGCTTTATTACTATATTACTACTTTTGTGAAATGATCTTTTTAACTGCTTTTTTTAAACGGTTGTTTTACATAAAGTGTATTTTTATAGAAAATTATATTTTATTAAGAAAATGTGAAAAAAAATCTAGACAAAAAATTTTGTGACAACAAAGTGACAACCCTCCATTTTGTACGCTCTTGGTTAATGTTACCAAATAAAAATTACATAGGAGCATATTTTGGATTTTTGTTGTCGGTAAAAACGGTCCTGTCAAATCAAAATCTTATGTGATTTTTAACCGACTTCCAAAAAAGGAGGATGTTATCAATTCGACACGTCGCGAATTGTGACTTTGTTTTTTTTTATGTTTGTTCCCGCATAAGTTTGTAACTGATGAACGGAATTTGATGGAACCTTTTGCAACTTAATGAGGACATTCATGAGGTAGTCCCGTTTTAATTTGACGCGCGGATTATGCCGGGTAAGCCGGATAATTAAGATAAATCTAAACGTTTTAACGCAATTTCACTTAAAACGGCTTAATTTGGTTCTAATACCAACCAAATTTTTAGAAATGATCGGATATCTCGGATGCCGGATAACTTAATTAAGGGGTCACTCAAACATTACGGCAGGCCAAAAATCTTTTAAATGCAGCTAAACTTGATCCTGTGGACCTGTAATATTAAAATACCAAGAGAAAATTATAAAATTATAAAATTTAGTTTTTAAAATTTATCTTTAAGATGATGACGTCATAACGCACTAATAGTGCTTTATGACGTCAGCAGCTTGCCGAGATGGAAGGACAACTATAACTTAGCTTAGATGACGTTACAAATCTACAAGTTCTGTGTCTCTAAAAAGTAAAAAATAAGTCGGTGCCAATTTCACAGCAAACAATTTAACGACAAAAATAATTGTTAGTATTTAATTTAGTGGTAAAATTGGCTTTTTTTTTACTTTTTAGAGACAGAAGTTGGTTGATTTTTTTTGCAAAAAGTTTTTATAATAACATTAAATGGGCTTTTGATAGTTTGTGTAGGATTTGATAGGACCGAGAATGGTATTTTCGTAAGATTTCAGGAATGGTAATTCTTATTTCGAAGTGACGAAAACGCTACCGAAGTTTATCAAAAACCATGAAAACCTATCTTGATGGGATATTTTCTACAATTTCCTACTTTATTGATGGAATTTTCCTAAGATTTCATAAGACCGTTTAAATAGGATTTGATGGGACTTTTTTTACAGGTTTAACTTACTTTCAACTACTGAATTTACCTGTAAGTTATAAAGAAATTTACAGTCAATGCTATTATTAGATTCAAAATAAAATTAGTGCTAATAGTTACTATTAGTAACTTACTAACAAATTTATATTTTTGGTATTTTTGTTATAACCTATCGACTGGTCGACAGAGGAATGTTTATAATCACTGAAAAATGGTTGCATATAGTTCTATATGGGAAAAGCGCCAACAAGCAAGTATTATAATTAACTGATCGTGAAAGTTTAAAAATATATTCAAAATGGCAGTTTTTTCTGCTTTAAACTAATAAAAATAATCGATAAAAAAAATACTTTCTGTCAAATCAATATTAGGGACAGGGAGAAAAACTATATACTGTACCACATGAAATATTAAATTAGATTAAATTTTTATTGATTCTAAATAACCATAATATATAGTGTATATATACAGTATATATAGTATATATATATAGTGTATATATACAGTACAAGTCAAAAATAAATAAGTAAGAGACCACGTATAATTTATATGCTTTGATTTATAATTGTAGTTTTGCCCTCGTCGGAGCTACCGCGGGGGTCTAGACCCGATAAATTAAAAAAAAAAAATTACAGAACTTAACCTTCTGATAAAAAGTCCAAACCTACCACTAATTTAATTTAATATTTTTTAATTTTTTTTCCTCTATGTTTTTTTATAAATAAAATAAACTATAAGTATTGATCTTTTTGAAGTAGTATTTTACTTTCCCCAAGAAAAGTCTTGCGTTAGTAAATAAAATTCGAAAAAAAATTATTGCTTTTTTTTACTTTTCTGGCCGTTTTATATCCAAAAAATATGATTTCCGTCAAAAAAAAATTCTGTCTCGGTCGGTGGGTCGGTCTGTGTTTCCAGGAAATTTGTGACCACGATAACTCAAGAACGCTTTCGACTAAAGACTTCAAATTTGGAACACAGGTTGATTATCTAATGTTCTAGGCTGGGATTGTTTTTCGTTTGGACAAAAAATTTTGTGACAACAAAGTGACAACCCTCCATTTTGTACGCTCTTGGTTAATGTTACCAAATAAAAATTACATAGGAGCATATTTTGGATTTTCGTTGTCGGTAAAAACGGTCCTGTCAAATCAAAATCTTATGTGATTTTTAACCGACTTCCAAAAAAGGAGGATGTTATCAATTCGACACGTCGCGAATTGTGACTTTGTTTTTTTTTTTATGTTTGTTCCCGCATAAGTTTGTAACTGATGAACGGAATTTGATGGAACCTTTTGAAACTTAATGAGGACATTCATGAGGTAGTCCCGTTTTAATTTGACGCGCGGATTATGCCGGGTAAGCCGGATAATTAAGATAAATCTAAACGTTTTAACGCAATTTCACTTAAAACGGCTTAATTTGGTTCTAATACCAACCAAATTTTTAGAAATGATCGGATATCTCGGATGCCGGATAACTTAATTAAGGGGTCACTCAAACATTACGGCAGGCCAAAAATCTTTTAAATGCAGCTAAACTTGATCCTGTGGACCTGTAATATTAAAATACCAAGAGAAAATTATAAAATTATAAAATTTAGTTTTTAAAATTTATCTTTAAGATGATGACGTCATAACGCACTAATAGTGCTTTATGACGTCAGCAGCTTGCCGAGATGGAAGGACAACTATAACTTAGCTTAGATGACGTTACAAATCTACAAGTTCTGTGTCTCTAAAAAGTAAAAAATAAGTCGGTGCCAATTTCACAGCAAACAATTTAACGACAAAAATAATTGTTAGTATTTAATTTAGTTTTTTCTGCTTTAAACTAATAAAAATAATCGATAAAAAAAATACTTTCTGTCAAATCAATTTTAGGGACAGGGAGAAAAACTATATATAACGCTTTCGACTAAAGACTTCAAATTTGGAACACAGGTTGATTATCTAATGTTCTAGGCTGGGATTGTTTTTCGTAAAAATCGGGTTGGGGTAAGGGGGTAAAATGGGGTAAAAACAATTTTTTTCAAAAACACATTTTTTTATTTTTTTTTTCGTTTTACGAAAATATAAACTTAAAAAAAAAACTTTTTTTTTGAAAAAAAAATTTAAATTTTTTTTTATTTTATTTTTGTTTTTGATTTTAATGAACCTAAGCCTATAGGGGAAAGTTTTATTTTGTTGGCAGCAGTATTTTTTAATATTGCGTATGCTTAGACACCAATAACATATTTTCAATTAGTTCGTCAACGAAGTAAAAAATTTTAAAGCCGGTAAAAGTTGCCAAATTTTAAAATGATGAATATCGTTAAAATTTTTTAAACATTTGTTAAATATATTTGTAGAGCATTCGATTAGTTTTACTTTATATATATTTTATATCAAATATTTTTTTAATATTTGTCTCTAAAAACATGTATTTTTTTTAAAAAGTAACAACAATACATACATGTAAGTCATCTACGACGATAAACTTTGACCCACAAACAAAAAAGACAGTAAAACTCTCAGGAACCTCATGAGCTTTTATATTTTTAGAAGGCGCGCAAAATACTAAACCTGGAAGTGAATGAAATGCGTCGTAGAAAACATCCACTCCGTGCTTCTGAGTCCCTAATAATGCGTAGCAGGCTCCCAACCTCAAAAATAGTGACCGGAATCACGTAGTATACTATATGCTATAGTCTATAACTATAGCTATAGATATACAGGGTTATTCAGAAATAAGTTCGAAAAATTTTAATTTTAAACTTGCAATATTTGACAATGAAAAATATAAAGCACCCTCACCTACCCCTAGTTTTATAGTTACTACATGGCCCCTATGTTTAAGCGAATGCAGATTTTCTGGTTATAGCCAGGATACAGCGTTATTCAGAAATATGTTGGAGAAATTTAAGAGGTGAGGGTGCGTTAAAAAATATGAAAAAAAGTTCCTATAAAGGTCGGTCCGGAAATGTCTTAAGGGAGCTACGGCTCTTTAAAATTGCAATAAAAATCATGTTTTTAATTAATAACTTTTGTAGCCTTTAGCTAGAGCGACGAGCTTTTGCATGTATACTAGTATTAATAAGAGCAATAAGTTTATGTTAATTTTTTTTTTAATTTTTCTAGAGGCGTGCCTAGACGGACAAAATATGTGAGGCTTAACACATTTTTGTCCCAAACTTTTTTATGTATATTTTTTTGGATTTTTGGTAAAAAATATAGATTCCTTGAGTAAAAATACGTAAAAAATGTCATATAGTGTAACACTGTAGGAGCAACCGTTTGGACTTTTAAAAAAATACAGTTAGGGTCCATATATTACGTAACGCAAATTGTACCAAAATTCATACACTTCATACCCCGGTTCTTGCGTTATTAAAGGCTGTAGCGATTTTATATTTTGGCTACCCCCCTAACACCCCCCTATTTGGGGGGTCGTAGAAAAAACATTTTCTTCATAAAAGTATAAAAATTTAAAAATTATGGATTGACAAAATTGTGATTGTTATAACTTAAAATAATCATGGCACCTTCACCAAAATTATAAATTGATTCAAGGGTTCCAAGCTTGTTTACTGTTACACCTGCCCAACGGAAACAGGGTTATTGCAGAAATCATGCAAAACTCCCTTCAAAGCATATTATAACTGCAGACTAAACAAGAAATCCTTATCATATTATTCACAGCGCCTGCGCTAGAATAATATTATACGGTAGTTTCGAATTTTCAAAAAAAAAAATCAAAAATCGTCCTAGACAAAAAATTCTTGAATATAAATTTGTTCAATTTTTTTTTCAAATTTTTTTGTTTATCGCAAAAAGAAAACAAAACAAAAATTAAAAATGTTTGAATGAATTTTTTTTAAGTGTTTTTGTAAATATTTTTTTGAAAATTTTTAAAAAGATTAAAAATACATACTATCATTTTCAAAAAATACGTACTATCATTTTCAATACGTACTATCATTTTCAAAAAAAAAAAATTTTCTAATTTTTTTTGTTTTTCAACAGGAAATAAAAAAGTTTTTTTTTAAATAAAAAAAATCAAAAAATTTTCGTTTTCCGTAAAAAGAAAATTTAAACAAAAATATTTGAAACATTTAGAAGTATTTGGGAAAATGCAATATACTATTTACTGTGAGTAATATATAATGGAATGTGAAGTATTACATATCTTCACGGCTTGTTTATTTACTTACGGAAGATCCATACATCTCTAATGCTAAAGAGCTAATGAATTAGTAAGCATGCTTTTTAATAACTTGTTTTCTTTGGTACTTTTTTATCTTACTTCTCTTTCACGAATATTTTCTAATTTTTAAGTAGTTATTTATTATACAATTTAATTTTAAAACATACGGTAAACTCGCCGGTATAAAGTATTTTCAGTTCTGGGCGTAGATTATGTTGGACCTCAATTTTTATGATTTAGTCGAAGTGAAAATCGCCGGTAAATGTTTGGACTTATTATTATTTGTGAGCATTTTGTTTCGTTTAATTCTATAGGTGCTTAAAACATTATTTGCATACAACTGGGTGCACTATCAGTCAAAATATACCTAGTATGCCTGCATAGTCAACAAAAATAGCACACATCTCTAACAAATTTGACAAAGCGGATTAATTTAGACGAGCAATTCATAGAACTCTTAAAATAAATGTTAAAAATAGGTTAAAGCTTTTTTTGGCTAGACTTACCTTGATTCATTTTCATAGTAGTTTAGTAAATATTGATGACAAAAATTAGCGGAAAGATGGGCTGTTTAGGAAGCTATTCTGTAAACTTATCGATTTGCACGAATTCACGGAAAGTGAAGGCAAGAGTACGCATACGCACTGGCAAACTGGCGCATTTCTTTTGCGCGGTTGCCACTTCTCTGAAATCCTACGAATGCAATAGGAAGGCGAGGTTCGAAATTTCAGCTTCCTTCTAACTGTAAATCTAAAAAATGCCACAGTGGAAAATTACTCAAATAGTTTTTAAATGTCCATAGCCGGAACTAGTAGCTTTAAAGCCCGGCTGGGTCCCTAACCTATACTTTTTTTGTATTTATATCATCTATGATTGAATACGTATTTTGATTCATTACTAAAAATTAATATTTAATTTGTATTTATAAATTAAAATTATTTGTATTATTAAATAAAATCTCATTAAATATTACTATTTAATATGTATATAAAAGTAAACTGAATACCTATAGGTTTGGATGGACTTTTTTACACAACAAAATATTTATAAAACAGGTATTTGAATTTGTATCTGGAAAATTTTATAGGGTACTTAAATATCGCTTTTTTAATGAGAAAGTACCCAGGTAGCAAAATAACGTGACATTCACGTGAGTCACGTTAATATGTGACATGTGATGTTAAGATTGTAGTCCTATTTAACAAGAATGTAGCATGGTGGGGATGTCCTAAGTCCGCCCCTAATAACATCACACAATGACATCCCGAAAATAACGTGTTTGTGACATCATAAATCCACATTCCTGTTATATCTAATATCTTATGGATGCCGTTACTGGTACTTTAATATTTAAATAATATTCTAGGATATTAGCTTTTTCTAAATTAAAACCATTAAAAACGCTATAACCCTATAAAAAAATCGGATTTAAAATCAATCAGTAATTGAAACAATCACAGATTCAAAAAGATAGATTCTAAATACGAAATTGCAGATTAAGCGGAGAATATAATACGTGTCCGTGGTCTTGAGAAGCCCGGCAGAGCCCCCTATCCATTGGAAATCGTACAATGTGTATACAATTTCCTTATAATAATTTACTCATCATCAATAGTTTGTTTGGGTCTTTAAGAGACTTTCAACATCATCTTATATCGATTTTTTTGCTTCAAATGTCGGTGAGAAGCAAAATAACATGACATTCACGTGAAATCCACGTTAATATGTGACATGCGATATATTCACAGCTTTGCTAAATATTTGTTATTAAATAACATGGTTGTCACGTCACACGTGTTACGTTGCAAATGTGATGTTAAATACATGTTATTTTTCAATATTATGTGATTTTATGATTTAGTTTAAAAATACACCCAAAAGTGATGTTAATTTCTTGTAATATAACATCCCTTGCTACCTGGGTAAAGATTTTTTTTTTAAATAAACTATGTCAAAATAAAGATCTTAAATATTTGAAATTAGGTTTAATTTAGTACAATTTCGGGCACTATGGGGCCAAATCCCCAAAAAATGGCCATAATCTCAAAAATTTGTATAAGGGTATTTTTAAGGAAGCTAATATTTGGGTAAAATTTGTTTTTACAAAATGGCGGAACAATATGGCCGACCTTTTTGTCAAAACATTGGTATAATTTAATAAAAAATATATAGAGGAGGTTTTGAGGGTGCTGGTTACGAATATTTGCTTAAAATTTATTTTTGCGAAATAGCGGATCCATGACTGCCTTTTTTGGCCAAATATTGGTATAACTTGACAAAAATTGGTATGGAGGGTTTTATGAGGACGCGACTATTTTGTTGTTAATGTGAATTTATTTTTATCAAAATATTGTTATAATTGAAGAAAAAACATTATTAATATTTATTTTTATGAAATTGCGGATTCAATATGGCTAATTGATTGTCAAATTATTGGTATAATTTAACCAAAATTAGTACAGGGGAGATTTTGAGGGCGCTAATTACGAATTAGTTTTGCCTTTGTGACATAGTCAATTACTTGACAATCAGATTATGTTGTTCACTAAGTGACTAGCTGCTATTTCCCAAAAACAAAAACTGCGTTTTGAAATTCACCTCCTAAAATGATCTATATGCTCAAATTTAATACAGGGTTTAGCCTAAATTAATACTAATAAACATGGTCATACTAGCAAATCTAGTATAGAAAAAGTCATTAATCCTAATATTGCGGACCATTATTGTCACATTTTTTCCTAAAATATATTAACATCTAAAAATAATGCATTAAAATCAGTTAGTTACAAAAAAAAATAGTTACGCTAATATTGAGGAAGCAAGAACCAGATTAAAACCTATATTGTGGGATGAAATGTTTTGTCTTGATATTGAGGCTGCATTCGATTGGTTTATGCAGTCTATTAAATGGTGTTACAATGTCTCTTGTCCCATTAAGAAAAAATACTTCCTGCCAATAGATGTAGGAATAAAAAAGGTTGGCTTAATCAAACTATTGTTAATCAAGGTATACAATTAAAGTATTTGTTTAGTCTTTTGAGTCAATCTAATTACGGTTGAAAAATATAAAGTATTTAAAAGGCAATACCAATATGCTATTAGCAATGCCAAAATTAAACCTCTCAAATATGATTAACAATAGTAAAAATAAGTCAAAAGCAACCTAGCAAATTATAAATAATAAATTAGGGCGTACCAATTGTAGAAGAGAAATAAATAAAATTAATTATAATTCTAACTACTCCATAATGAGGTGGATATTGTAAACGCATTCGGGTCTCATTTTTAAGATATAGCAGAGAAGGCGACAAATATTCACTTTGGGTAAAATATGTCTCTGACATGTACTAAATCAATATATAATATAGAAGTTCCCATTACATCACATCCCATTGAGAATGGAAATTCATTAAAGTTGTTAACTCCTTTAAAATCAAAAATTTATTTGGAGAAGACGATATATCGATTAATGTTATCAAGAAAATCTTGGACTTGGTTGTTAAACCGTTTATATATTTAATTAATCAACCCATCATACAGGGTTATTTTCCAAATAATTTTAAACCCGCCTTAATTACCCCTTTACATAAGAAAGTTAATTTTGAAAGTGTAGATAATTACAGACAGATATCTATTTTAAATTCTTTTTCCAAAATAATGGAAAAAATTGTATTTAAACAAATACGAGATTTTTTAGAAAACAATAATCTGATTACAGATTCGCAACATGGTTTTCGCGAAAATAAATCAACTGAATCGGCCTCATATCAGTTATTAAATTTTATTTACTCTAAGTTAGATAACAAGAAGTATGTGGTAAGTATCCAGTTTGGTTTAAGTAAGACATTTGATACGGTACTACCTGACTTTCTGAGATCTATACTATATATATATATATAGAAGTTTTAGGGTTACTTCAAATATTTTAAACTGTGTAGAATAAGGTCAAATATATTTTAGGAGGCCCCAAGGTTCAATATTAGGTCCACTCATGTTTTTGATTTGATGATCTACCAGAATATATTAAACGTGCTTTTGTTGTTATTTTTGGCAGATGAAACTACCATAATAATTTCTTGTTTATGTCCCCAAGAATTATATCGTTTAAAGATATACTTAACAAATCTAAAACAGTTGCTGTTATTTTCTTTAAGAGAATATGTCTTCCACAAGAAATTAATATACCTGACATGCTTTAAAGTTTTAAAACTAATTTCCTTGGTACCATATTTGAACAGCGCATATGTTATGTTAATCATTGCTTGTAAATATTTTTTTATCTTTACTCTGTATGTAAGTTTTTTTTTCTTTTTTATTAACTTTTGTTTTTATTTTTTATATATTTTTTTTCTCTACATACAGTAATTCGTATTTATATTGACTTACCATATGTACAATGTACCTTAATGGCTTAATAAATATTATTATTATTATTATTATTATTATTATTATTATTATTATTATTATTATTATTATTATTATTATTATTATTATTATATTTTGGTATTTTGCGTATGAAAGGTGATTTAAACGAACCAGCAATATTAACGATATACTATGCTTAGTTTATTCTTATCTATCCTATAATATTGTCGCCGGGGGTAATTTCACTGACATTAATAGAATAGTTGTAGCTCAAAAAAGGATACTTAGAGTAATCTTTAATTTGCATTTTAGACATGCCTGTAGAGAAGTTTTAAAAAACAAAGGAATTTTAACTGTATTTAGTATTGTATTTATATTTTTAAATGTGTGTTATATGTATGTAAAAAATAATATTTTTGATTTTATAAGAAATTCAGATATCCATGACTATAATACTAGAAATAGTCATAACTTCCATATACTTCAACACAAGAACGCTTTTTACAAGAAATCACCTTGATTCCTGTATACGTTTTTTTAATAATCTTTCTCGGAAACTTAAAAGTATTGAAAATTACAATTTATTTAAAAAGTCAGGAAAGATTATAGATAAGGTTTTTTATTCTATTAATGAATTTATTACATTTTAATCTAATTGTATTTTCGTACCTTGCATTATTCATGTTACTATTTTTGGTATTTCTTGTCATTTATTTATAATTTATTAATTTTTTATTTAGTGTAAAATTAACATATATATGTATATATCTATATTTTTGTGACTTGCCATATATACTCAATGTATCTTTGATGGTTAAATAAATACATTACATTACAGCAATAGCAACAATAAGTTTTTATTAGTTATTTACGTTCTTCCAAAGTTCACTTTTTAGCTTCTTTGTAATCAGCAGAATGCTGTTCATTGCAAATTTTACATTATATATTAAATTAAAATCAATTAGTATAAAAGTATTCTCAACTTTTGAAACGGTTTTTGTTTTCTTATTGGGGGTTTCGATGCTTTATAGAAGCCAGAAGTTGCTAGATACACGTTCTTCGTTCTCAACCTTATTTCTTACAAATGTATCCCATCAAACTTTCAATGTAGAATCAGTATCGTACAATGATCCTTCTACAAGCTATTTCTTTGCTCTAGTATAGAAAATTATGTCCAGCAGCTACGATACTCTTATCAAGTATTCGGGAATAAAATATCAAGAAGTAGCTTCTCCGGAGAGAATGTACCAATTACATCAAATGCATCGGAAGTAACTACTATCTATAGCTACTTACCATACCATTCAACTGAAAACTTATAAGTTTTCAATTGAATGTTAAGCTTGAATCAGCTCAGCTCAATAACATTCAGTTTTACACTCCCTAATTGGTTGGATTTTTATCTTATAAGAAGGCATAAATTAGTTTTTAATTTTAGATTACCCACCCCGTAAAATCTTCTAAACCAAAGCACGTGTGCACAGAATGTGGGGTTATGTGCACAAGCTCTGAGGTTCATTTCCACAACTTGTGCACACAAAACCACAACTAGGGGTGGGTCAAAAAAACCGACTATTTTTTTTTACTTTATACTCTGAAAAATCGGTTACTAGACACCTCTAGAAAATTCTCACCAAATATGAGCTCTTAATTTTGATATAAAGGTTCTCCGCTTTACAATTTTCCATTTTTTCCTCGGTGTTAGAAACAAAAATTCATATCTCTTTGACAACTGTTCGTTAAAAAGTATCTCTCCTCATATTCTTGTAGGAAATCGAACCCTCTACAAAAAAGGGCACTTACAATTTTTTCGTAAACCTCACCGTTTATCAAAGGTTAAAGTTTGATTATTTTAAGAGACATTTCTGTTTCGCTTTTAAATTTTATAACTCGCTTACAAAAAATTGCTATGAATTGCGCAAATCATAGCTTTGTAGGAAATTAACTGCTCTACAAAAATGGTCTCTTATGATTTGTCGATTAAATTAAGCATACTAATTTTAATAGTTTTTGATGAATAATTCTAAAAATTTCAATTTAATTTAAGAGTTTCACGAAAATTTATACAAATTTGAGTTCCTATGAAAAGAGAAAGGTTTTAAACTATTTGTCTCGTTTTTTTAGTCCTACGTATTATTATTATTATTATTAACAACAATTATGGGGTGAAGGAATCAATCCTATAAGACCCCGTACGGGCATAAAACAACAATAAAAATACAATATTAATTAAAGACTAAATGTTCTTAAAATACGTAATTTAAAAGTTATTTTCCGCCCATAGGTCATAACCATTTTTAAAATCATTTACAGTTGGAGCGTGAACCACTTCTCTGGGTAAACTATTCCATGTTTGAAAAACTCGGTTGGATAAAAAGATTTGACGAGCACTGGTAATAAAGTCCTGTTTTAATTTTAGACCATGACCTCTCAATCTAACGTCATTGTTTATATTAAATAATGATTTAAGATTAACACCAAAAAGATTGTGTAAAGCACGAAACGTTACTATAAGATCTCCCCTACTACGCCTATTTTTAATGGTTGGGAGTTGAAGTATAGAAAGTATGTTTTCATAGGAACGTCGAACACGACCGTATGGCAAACGGGTGGCCAATTTCTGCACTGATTCAAGAAGTCTTTTTTCACGAACAAGATCTGCATTAAAAACCGGACCATAATATTCCAAAATAGGCCGAACATAAGTTTTATAAAGTTTTGTAAAAGTTATTGGACAACAGGATAAATAACTTTTCTTTAAAACATAGAGCAGGGACTTGGACCTCTTGCAAATTGAAGAAATGTGCTCCGACCATGACAAATTTTCATTTATTATCAGTCCTAAATCACTCTGCGAGGCAACAGACTTTATAAGGTTACCATTTAGGAAATATTGCATTCGAGGGTTGTTTTTCCCAATATGCAGCACAGTACACTTTTCCGGCTTCAGTGGAAGCATCCATTCTTCGCACCAATTTAAAAGAGCTTGAAGGTCATTCTGTAATTGCCTGAATTCGGTTAACGGGTTACAATAGATCTTGGTATCATCTGCATAGAAGGAAGAAATGCATTCCAGAATAAATGCCAATTCTGCGACATACACAAGGAATAAGAGTGGACCAAGTACTGAGCCCTGTGGGACTCCACTAAGAATTTTGTAAACACGGGACCTGCAATCGCCCACTCTGACTGACGAGTACCTTTCAGTTAAATAATCTTCAATCCACTTTAAAAGATCCCCTCGAATGCCGTAATGCTCTAAAATGAATAATAGTCGCTTATGTGGTACCCTATCAAAGGCACTTTGAAAATCTAGATAGATAACATCTGTTGGTATTTTTAAATCCAATGCACGAGACCAGTCATTTACACACATTAGAAGATTGGTTAAAGTAGACCGCCCAGGCACAAATCCATGCTGTGAAGTTGGAATAACATTTTCACTTAAAAGAAATGACATCATCTCCTCGTTGATTATAGACTCCATTGTTTTACAGGCTATAGATGTGAGACTTATTTGCCTATAGTTTTTAGCTTTCAATTTATCGCCTTTTTTGAATACAGGAGTGACTAGCGCATGTTTCCATATGACTGGAAGTTTATTTTTATTAAAAGAGTGGGTCATAATTATGGATAATGGAACACTAATTGATTGAGCACACTTTTTGAAGAAAGATGACGACAAATTATCCGGACCTGGAGAAGAAAGGTCCTTTAGCTTTTTCAAATGTTTTGTGACGTTTTCAGGTGAGAACGTTTGGTTATAAAGAAAAAAAAATTGTGCATTATTTCTAACTCAGAGTCAATGATTTATTAAAAAGTTTTAAAATACGCTCTGAACAAACGCCATAAAAAAATAACAACTTGATCGGGATTTTAAGTTATTATAAAGATAAATTTTATGAAAATATTATTAAAATAAAAAAGTTTCTTAAGATAGAAACTCAAATTTGTATAAATTTTCGTGGAAGTCATAAATTAAATTGAAATTTTTCGAATTATTCATCAAAAACTATTAAAATTAGTAAGCATTGAAGTGTGACGATGAATATCGTTTAAACGCTTAATTTAATCGACAAATCATAAGAGACCATTTTTGTAGAGCAGTTAATTTCCTACAAAACTATGAATTGCGCAATTCATAACAATTTTTTGTAAGCGAGTTATAAAATTCAAAAGCAAAACAGAAATGTCTCTTAAAATAAACAAACTTTAACCGTTGATATCTTTTAAACGGTGAGGTTTACGAAAAAATTGTAAGAGACCTTTTTTGTAGAGCGTTCGATTTCCTACAAGAATATGAGAGATACTTTTTAACGAACAGTTGTCAGAGACACGAATTTTTGTTTCTATATTGAGGAAAAAATGGAAAATTGTAAACCTTTTTATCAAAATTAAGAGCTCATATTTGGTGAGAATTTTCTAGAGGTCTAGCAACCGATTTTTCAGAGTATAAAGTAAAAAAAAAATAGTCTGTTTTTTTGACCCACCCTATTATACACAGTTGCTTTGGTTAAGAATATTTTACGAAAAAGTGCCTGAAGTCACCTACCCCGTCCGAAGTCACCTCGGTGGACTGTAACTATCTCTCTGACAAACTTCGATCACTATATCTTTAAGTTCAAATCAATTTTTTTAACTTTTGGATAATTTTTAGCAGTTCAGAAGTTTAGTATTCTGGATTGAAGCCAATATTAAAGCTTGTCTTCATTTGAAATTTTTTCGAAAAACAAAGAAACAGTTTGTTTTACATTACATTAAATTTTTGTTTAACCTAGTACTATTCTAATTAATTGAGCATCCCCTAAGTCCAGGAGTTGTGTGGGCTAGTGGTAGAGGGAACTACCGGCTTTAATTGACTTTCGAACTAATTTATGGGGAGTCAGCTTCACTTACGCCTTGGCCAAATTGCAATTATTAATTAACTGAAAAAGGCAAATCGGCGCCGGTGAGAATCGAACTCACGCTATTTTGGGTAGTAAACTCGTCAAGTACGACGCGATAGTCCACTACACCAATCCTCCCATATTTTTTTATTACTAATATTCTGTCCTCCTAATCAATGGTATTTGAATTTTTGTTGTTATCATAAAACTGGCCCTTTTGCAGATATAACAATATTTCTAAGTGAACAAATATCTCAAAATGGTGCCAGGTGCAAAGATGCTAAAAGTTAAAAAGTTCAAATTGTCATATAAGTACGACCTTCTTGCCTAGGAGGGAGTTTTATACTTTACTTTAAATATTTATTTATTTATTTATTTAGACTCTTACAGTGACCTTGTCTAAGGTAGTTTATAAGAGTACTAATAATTTAGCGATTACGTGTTTCAAAGCACCATCATTCTTAGCACTTTTTAAGCATGCCTGGTACCAATCCAAATTATTTAACCGTTGGAATTAAACATAAATTTCACAAAAATAATAAAACGCATTTTGTTAATTATACTTTTATTGTCTGTACAAGGGGTTATAAATGGATAAATACAAATTTATTACATTATATAAAATAAATATACAAAAATACAGCCTAATATGTGATACATTCGTTCCAGTTACATACTATAAAATAGAGGTACCTAGGTATATTTAAAAGTTTTAAATATAATTATGTTAGTATATATAGAGCTCGGATTAAAGTATTCGTTTACCGGGGGCTCGCAAAAATAATAATTTAAAAAAATGTTTAAAGCAAATAAACACTTTAAACTATATTTCACTAGACATTCATGTTGACGCCGTTATTGCATAAAAAATTAACATTAAAAAGAAAATGTTTCAAGTGACTTTCTATATAATAAGGACGTCGACATGACAGTCCGGTTAGTAAAAGTGACCAAAAAGCCCCCGGTAAATAAATACCTCGATCCGAGCTCTAGTAATATAGTATGGGTTAATTAAATGATATAAAAAATACATCAAAAACTTTTTTAACCCATATTACCATAAATTAAAAATAAATTTGCACATTATACCTTTTTGGGAAATAAATTAAACAAGCTATTCAGTAATGAGTTTTCAAGACGCCGTTTTAACCTTTAAATCGAATTTCTTAAAAATTATTTTGACGTTAATTAAAACTGTTTGATTGGTTAATTCTTAACATGTTGAGCCCCACTATACAATTTTTTTTGTTGAATTTTTGAGAAAGTATTTTCTAGGGACCCTATATATAATGACATTAAACCGAGGTGTAAACCGCAGAGGAATTCAGGCGTACAAATTGGAGGAAATCTGGAGGGAATATTTGAAGGTTACGAGGAAATATTTAAGGATTTTCTCCTTTTCGGACGAAATCTTTGAAGATTTCCTCCTAAAGGTTTACCCCTCTCATTAAACTTCACACAAAGGGTTGAGCAAGCTTTGATTTTGAGGTTAAAATGGCAACCAAGCACAAGTGTTGTTCAACAAATAAAGACAATGGTTTTATCCAAAGTGCTTTGCTGCCAAACTTATATTTAGTAATAAATCTGTCTAAATTTATTATTAAAAGATTATAGTTAAATGTCATCACATAGGCGTAGACATTTTATAGATATGTTATTGATTTAAATCTTTAAAACAAGGTCTATTATAGTGAATAAAATGATGCAGATTGTATATGGTTAAAGATCTACTGAAGAAAAATTTTATATCAACGTCAACTTGGTTATTTTTTAGAATCGTGTTTTTAGCATCTTCATGTAAGAATTGTGCCTATAATATAGATAGATGTTAAGATGTTATTATTCGTAGTATGAAAATAAATTGTAGTATGATGTTGTTTAAATATTTACCTTATTAATTTTAGATACTAAAGCTGATGCTTGAAATTAAAATCTTCTAAAGGGTATATAAATATATTTTTATCCCAATATGTATTATTGTTAAGGAAGTTATATAATCTAAATCATTTACGAATAGAATTAATTAAAACATAACATTATCAAAACATTTTATAAATAATTCCAAACACGCCTACACATATTTTGACATGTAATTCCTTTTATATCAATAGTGCCAATTTACGAAAAAATGTTTAATGTATACAGGGTCCCTAGTATTTTCATATAACAATATTTTTTATTATTTTTGAGAGACCTCGGAGGGAAGAAAGTTATGGCGAAAAAAGTTTTTGAGATTTTAATGTATTTATTAATTCATCTACAGGGTGATACAGAATTAACAGAAAAAAAATAAATTTGGTCAGATTTGGCTAAATTTGGACATGTTTTAGATCTTGATATTCTGATTAAAAGTGTTTTAGGGCACAACCCCCAAAAATCAATAGTTTAGGTGCTAGAGCACTTTTAAAATCTCTAAAATCGCAGTTCACCTCTTATGGGAAAGTTGGTTCGGTCGGATTTGGCTGATATTTGGATATATTGTGGTTCTAAACTTTCTGATAAAAAGTTTCTGCAGGCAAAACTCCAAAATTAAATAGTTTGGGTGCCAGAGAAATTTTAAGATGTAGATTTCAGTGTTTTTTTTTGCATTTTTGGAAAAATTTATGGGGTCAGCTTTTTTACTGCCAAATTCGTTTTTAGCGCACAAAAATACGTAAGAGAAACATAGCCTGGTTAAGAGTAATTGACTTTATTTTTTTTTGTTGGCCTGTGTAGTTAATAGTAGTTTTCCCGTAAAAATCACTAAGGCCCTATTTTTTTTTTAATTTTGGTTAAGGCGCGTTTGTAGGTTGCTATTTCATAATCAATGTAAAATGCAAACTGTTTATAACAAAAAATAATCAACTTTTCAAAACTTATCCTCAAGAAAGTAAGTACGGTGGAAGCAACCATCCTCATTTTAGTTAATAAACGGCTATCTAAAAATATTTTTGATCACAAAAATTGTCGTAAACTTGTTATAAATTTTTAGTGAAGTTTAATTATCAAATTATGAAATTATATAATGAAAATTTTCTGCAAAATTTATTTAAGATGTGATATTTGCTAGATTTTAGGAAAAGCATTGATTGTTTAATACAATTATTTTAAAAATTCTGTTCCAACTTCAAAAAATAAGATACCTAACAGAATTCGACCAGTTGAAAGAGAAAATACAATACATTATATGAATACATCTTGTATAAAATATGTATCAATATACATTAAAATGCATAAAAAATTTAATAAGATATAATGCGTAAATTATTTTATTCACAACCATTTAGTAATTGGCTAATTACATATATTATAATTGGTTCGAAAGTCAGTATAAGCCGGTGGTTCCCTCTACTACTAGCCCACACAAGTCCTGGACTTAGGGGATGCTTAATTAAGTAGAATAGTACGAGGTTAAACAAACATGTAAAATGTAATTGTAATTGTAATGGTTTATTGTCCTTCTAGGACCTATTTTTATAGGTATTTTACACTATATTAGACAGTTATAAAACAATAAATTTTGATGGATACTCTTCACTTCTAATGGCTTATCTTCTCAAAAAACATCCAAAAAGACTGCCATAACATAAAAGTTGGAAAATAAATTATTATTAACTGCAACTTCCCAAAAAGTCAGAAACACCTCATTTCCCTCCCTTGCATGCCAAAAGTCCAAACCAAGGCCTTGGTCGGGAAGACTCTTGTAGCTAACTTCACGTATGTCACATGTCAAAAACTTGAATATATCGACCTAAATTTTATGGTAAAGCAGTTTTAAATGCATTTATTTTTTTATTTATTCATTTATTCACATATAAATTTAAGTTATAATTTTTTTTGGCATTTATGAAAAATAAACAGTGACTACCTCCAACTTTATAGGTTATTATATTACTATTTTTTGGTTTAGTTAAAAGTGATAAACTTTAGTTAAAAATAAAAATGCATTACAGTTAAGGTACCTAACTTAAGTTAATTCATATAACAAATAACCAAAAATAGTTTTAAACTAAGATAAATTCAAAATATTATTAACATTGGTGGACAATCATTTATCGTATAAATAAATAGTTTATTTATTAGCTTAATCATGTCTCATTAAAAGTCTGCTGTCACAAAACAAACGCATTCAAAAACAAAAACATGTGCTGCCCTCTATCTCTAAAATAACGAAGTAACATAGGCGTTTCTAATAGCTATGGTTGTGAATAAAATAGTATATCAATCAACATTTCATTTGTCCTTCGAGAATTAGCAAACCTTGGAGCTACGCTACGCTCCTCGATTTGCTAAATTTCCCCCAGGAAATGAAACTGTTTCCACCTCGGTATGTAATATAATATTTTTATAGTTAGATGTTGTTAAAACTTAAAAATATACCTAAGTACAAAAATACAAGCATAATTTAAGTTCACTTGCGTTTACTAGTATAAGACATAATTATTTAATTATTTTTTTATAAACTGGGCATATTTTTTTGATACTTGTACTACTTATAACATGATAAATACATTATTGATATCAAAAATATGTACAATATATAATATAAAAGTTAAAATTGGCGTTTTAGAGACATTGTGCCTTACTGATTAAAAAAATACCTAAAAATCGTTAATAACTATATTACACAGAAAACTGTTTATTGAACATTAAAACATGGATATGAGCTAAGAAAGAAATGTTTTTGTAGTGTTAAATGATTAGAATCAAGGTCTTACAAATTATTGTGAGGTAGCTTTAAGTCATAACTTAAAGGATAACTATTGTGAGGTGACATTAAGTCATAACTTATAAGATAACCTAATAATTAATATACTTCGTCAACGAAAAAATCCTCTTTATAAGCTCATATCGAAGATAGGCTTGATCTAGGGGTAAACCGCTGAAGAATTTAGGCGTACAAATTGAAGGAAACTTGGAGGTAATATCTCGATAAAATCCAAGGACATTTGATCTTTATCAAATGTGGGACTTTTTTTTAGGTTATTTTAAAGAATTTTCGAGGTAATCTTGAAGGAAATCAAATAATCCTGAAGAAAATTTCGAGGAAAAGATTACCTCGTAGAAAAAAATTCAGGTGTATATGTTTTTTCAGCGGTTTACCCTTAGAACTTAATTATTCAATGCTGATGAGCAAATATAAATATAACTTATAGCTTTTTTCTATAGAGATATTTCTTTTTAAAAACCGGATGTTTCAACTCTATCTTTACAACGATTATAATTATCTTAAACATAAAAAAGATAGTACTTTAAATAGGATATTAAAGACAAAAATAACATAAATAAAACCAGTAAGGACAGAAATTTTTAATTTTAAACAAAATTATAAAAATATTAATTTATTATTCCATCAATCTTGGTACTGAAGAGGGCCAGCAGCCCGAAACTGTCAGTCTACCAATATCACTCTGTACGATGATTAGAAAATAGATTGATGGAATAATAAATTAATATTTTTATAATTTTGTTTAAAATTAAAATTTTTTGTCCTTACTAATTTTACGTCTAACCACCCGTTAGTGGTACTATGTGCTTGAGACACACAAGTCTTCAACTTGCTACCATTCAAAGTCTCCAGATAAGGAGAGGTATGATTAGTTGTCTATATCTAGAAATAGATGGCGCACAAGTCTACATCAATCTAATGGCTATATTCCTTTTGCGAGTAAAGTCTAAAAACGTTTTCTTAATCAGCGTGAAGAGTTGACTCTTGGTACTGAAGAGGGCCAGCAGCCCAAAACTGTCAGTCTACCAATATCACTCTGTACGATGATTAGAAAATAGATTGATGGAATAATAAAATAAATAAAACCGACTCCATCTCTCTCAAGACTTACCTCTACAGTTTTTTAAATAGCAGTCATATTTTTTTCAGCATAGTTCTTGATCCAAAAAAATAAAACAAAATTATAAAAATAATAATTTATTATTCCATCAATCTATTTTCTAGTTATCGTACATAGTAATATTAGCAGACTGACAGTTTCGGACTGCTGGCCCTCTTCAGTACCAATAGTCAACTCTGTACACTGATTAAAAAAACTTTTGATATATATTATAATCTTGAATTGCAAAAGTATCAAAAAATATCTTGTGCAAGGTAAAAAAACTTGTATTGGCCATGGCAGAAAAGTGGGCTTTCTGCCTAGGTAAACAAAGTACTATTGTGGAAGTTAATTATATCTTTAGGTTTTCAAGATAATCGTTATCAAGAGTTGAAACATCCGGTATATATTTTGCATTAAGGAATACTTTAAAAAATAAATTAAAATAAATTCGCATTTTTAATCATTCTTTATTCATGTTTGAAAAGAAACTTTTACTCCTTTCTACCTGCATTGGCCGGAAGCATTTTGAGTATATTATATCCGATATGTATAGGTTTTATCTGATACCTTCCGATATATCCAGTTCATTATTTTTCTTACAAACCTTATCGCAAACTTTCATTTCAAAAAGTAAACATAAGGTTCAAAACAATCCAAAGTCAGTATGTACAACGTCACAATTATTTTGTTTTTCCCCATTGGCTGCCATATTTAATTCCACTAACGTATCAACGCTGTTGATACTAACGCCTTTCAAAATTTTCTGAGCAGCTAAACTGGTAAAATTAAAACTTAAATCGCTCAGACTTGGAAATTGATCTTTACTATTTTCTCTTGTTAAAGTTCTTTCTTTATAGCATATGTTTGGTTCTGACCCGATAACATTTTTATCCAAAACTTTACCAGATTCCCCTCCATAGAATGGTTTTTCCAGAGAAGTTTTGGATCCAACATTATTTTTTGAAAACTTTTCACTTGATTCCATTGGAATGCCCTCATAACTCTTTGTTGGACTCGGAGGGCTACTATTATAGATAGTATTTTTGGAAAATTCCCTAAACGTGTTAGCTATAGGAGAATCAGGATTAGAGTTCGAGTTAAACTGATTGTGTGAACTCTGAGAAACGTTTTTAATTAAATTATGATAACTTAAACCATCTCGAGAAGGTAACTGAAGTGATAGTTTTCTATTGTTATTCATAGATTGCTCATTATTTATTAAATTGTCATTATTCAAACTTATTTGCGAGTCTTTAGATTGATTTGTGTTCTTCGGATATTTCACTTCACATGTCGGTGTACTCGGTGTAGACTCTATTTTGGGCTCTGGACTTGATTCTGCCCCATTTATGATTACCAAGTTTGGATTATTATCATTTTGTCCATTTTCAAAAGTAATCACTGACCTGACTGGAGAATTCTGAACGAATATTTTTGTATTTGCCATACTGTTACCACCTCCGTTTATTGTTGCAGTAGTAGTGGCATTTGTTTTGTTGTTTAGATTAACACCACCTTGATTTGTAGTCACCTGAAGCGTAAAAGAATTACTGTGAGACATGGAACTGGATGGCGCTGCAGTTTTATGAATTGATTTAGTTTTTTCCCGTAATTCCCTTCTGTGGTGTAATTTCTTTAGGCTTTTGCTGTCGATATTAGTTTTCGGAGATTCTGGTGCTTTTCTGTTTATAACAGTTTTGTGGGATTCAATACTAGAAGGTCCGCTGGTTACTGAACTACCAGTTTTATTGCTTTTGTGAGATTCTATACTGGATGGTCCACTGTTATCTATGCTCGATGGGGTTTTAACAGGACTATCCCTAGAGGCTTCATCGTAGCTAAAGTTTGCGTTGTATTTATGACTAGGTTTTTTTGTTTCCCCGCTTGTGGTTTCTGCAATTCTTCCGTTAAGTTTAGGTGAGCTGGTGATAGGCTCAGGTTCTTGAATCTTTTCTTCTTTATCGGGAAGTGGCTTACCTAAACTGGATCTACTTGTTTTGCGGGAGCTATCGCGACTGCGATAAGCTTTGTTTCTAGGCAAAGTGCTGGTATTGAAGCGAGAAATGGGAGAATTTTCGCGGGAATTGTTGAAAGAAGAAGGCAATGTAAGATCACTTGATAGCTGTCGCCTGTGTCTTGGTAAAGAAGCCGACCGGGATGATAAATCGCAGTTCTCCAGATATGAAGTAATCAAGATACCAGAATCCTAAAAAAGAACATAAGGTTTTAAAAAGAAAATTAAATGATGTATACCGGGTGAGTTTTGTTTATGTCTACCACTAAAATTAAGATTATTCTTCATTTGATAAAAACGAAACTTTGATGATTCATATCATTTTTGGCATTGGCTATAAAATTCAATTTTTTTTGTTTCTCTTCCGATTTCGCCGGAAGTAGTATAAATGTATGTATTTTTTTAATGGAACACCCTGTAATTTTTTTTAATTCAGCCGAAATTCTATGTTTAAAAAACTGTTTTTTTTTTACTTTTTCGTTTTCGGTTGTATCGTATAAAAACGAGATGTACATAATTTACCTTCTTTTTACTTACTTAATCTTCAAAGTAAATTATAAATGTGGTCTAAGAGAAATAGCGGAAAAATACTATACAAACAAAGTTTACATGGACACAAATATAGGAGTTCAGGGAAAAAAATGTTTTTTTAGCTAATTCGCTGCCACTGATCAAATTTTGATTTTAATATTAGTTTTTTATTTTTGTAAGCTTAAGTAAGTAAAAACAAGGTAAATTATGTGTTTCTCGTTTTTATTCGATAAAAATAAAAACAAAAAAAAAAAGTAAAAAAAAAAACAGTTTTTTTACATAGAATTATCGGCTGAATTCAAAAATGTAAAATACCATTCCATTAAAAAAACCTATTAATGCCACTTTCGATGAAACCGGAAGTGAAAACAAAAAAATTAAATCAGCCACTTCATACCAAAAAAAAAATTATATAAATCACCCAAGTTTCATTTTCATCGAATAAAGATGAAACCTAATTTTGGGGGTCGACAAAATAAAACTCGGTGTGTAATTTAGATATAACTCTTTAAAAACTAAAAGTTTAACCTGAAAAAAGTTTAACTTTTGTAATAATAATACAAGAAGTTTTTTATCAATTATTACGGCGGTTCATAATGAACTTAATTTTTAAACGACTTCTAAAAGAGGAGGTTATCAAATCGACTGTATGCGTTTTTTTATTTTTTATTTTATTTTTGTTTATAAACACATACACCCAAGTTTTAAATCAAACTTTTTTACAAATTTAATCGAATTCTGTCTTTAAAAACATGATCTGAAGAGGTCGGTGTACCGCGGTACCAACTCACCTTTTCTGTAGGACTTGTTTGGGTTCCAACACTATGTAAGTGAACTGCTTTTGAATTAAACCATTCAGACGGTGGAAATTGTGCGCTAAATGTACCGATTTGACACTGGGAACGTTTAGATCTTCTAAACAATCTTGAAAGAAGAGATTCTTTTTCTAAAATAAAAAATATGTATTAAAGTCAATTAAAGACAAACAAATAATATTTATAATATTATTAATTTATCGATTTAAACCGATAACAAGAATAATTCGGTTATGAGTCATAAAACTTAAAAATAAACACATACACAAGTCCAAACAAGACACAAAACCAAATTATCACCGGAATATGATTAATAACATAGGGGATAATACCCATAAATGGGACATATTATTGAATGGGACAGTGGCTGTTTCTGAACCATGCTTTGTAATTTTTGGTTTTTGTTACCATGCTTAGATGGCCCTACATGTGCAGTTAAAAAATAATTTAAAATGGCAAAGTTTAGGCAGCGGTTTTTTACAAATATAAAAAGTCAATTTTACCAAGTCAAAAGTAAATTTTTTAATAATTTTGAAAGATATTTTATTGAGGAAAGGCAAAAGGAAATTGTTTGAATTTAGTTTATGTAATAGTCTAGAACAACACGAAACATATAACAAATAATCACATATTATAGATAAGGGTAAATATCATTTTTTTTTTTTTTGATAATATTACTGAATGGGTCAAATTTCATTTTCTTGAATGGGACAACTATTTTACTGTATATTTCATTTCAATATATCTCTTTTAAATAAGAATTCACTCTAAAAGGACAGAACGTGTCTAGGATACTACCCATACAACAATTTAAAACAGTTAGAACTCAAAACAAACTAATATTTGATATTGATTTAAGAAAACATGAACCAGAGTTTGGTAAAATTATTTAAAGTAAATTCTATGTAAAAAAAGAACTTTAACAAGTATTTTTTTTTGTTATGAAATGACATTATGGGTTTATTGTTATTAATAATAGTGATAATAATACCTATTTTCATGATTTGTTATCTTTAATAGCAATGTTGTATTTGTGTCCCATTCAATAATACCGTGTTTTTAAACGGGATAAGTTACGTTTTTTTTTAAATGCTTGTAGTTTTGGTAAAAATATATATTATTCAGGTTTAACACTTGGACTATGTTCTTTTATTACCTAAAAAAAGTTACGTATAAAAGATTAAAAATAAAATTTTGCCAGGCATTTAAAAAAAAGTGTCCCATTCTTGGTTATCTCCCCCTACCTACTAAATTGGACCGGGTCCGAGACTCTTCTGCCAAATAAAAACCCAGATACTAGACGTGATTTTATGTTTATATAACCTAAATTAGCTTAATTCAAATTTAAAAATTACTTGAATTAAGTAACATCTGACATCTGATTTTGTTTATTTGTCAAATTTGCCCTTTAGTATACATATTAAACGGGATTTTATGCAAGAAACACAAAAATTTTAAATTTATTTTACTTAAAAACCGTGCATTATAGCAATTTCAAACAAAAAAATATATTATTTTAAAAAATAATAAGATTTTAAAATTTGGCATAAAAGATAAAATAATTCAAAATGAATGGTGGTCCCCCATAGAGAAAATGTATTCACAGCGGCCAATTTATCATTAGAATCCTAGTTACTGTGCCAAATTTGAAATTTGTAAACAAGAGCTTTTTTGAGCTAATGTAGTTTAGATTAAACCAACATAAAATCACATATAGTATCTGGGGTTTCCATTTGGCATGAGAGTTCCTGGACACAATGTATAGTTTTAAATTTTAAAGTTGCTTACTTGGTGTAGGGGTGGAATCACTGCTATTTGGATATTCGGTACTGCTACTGGTATCAGCATAATGGTGCTTTGCAATGGTCCTGGTAGACGCAGATCTTCGCAATCTTCTGCTGGAACTCCACAGTCTGAAGGAACCCCTTCTGTCGGGACTCCTGGGTGACGGGAATGATGACGAACGTCGTTTACTTCTTGGATAAAGAATTTTATCGCTAGAATTACCTATAACATAAATTTATTTTTTATTAAATAGTAAGCATCTCATTAGAACAATTGTTTTACAGAAAACTGAAAAGGAAAAATACCCATTGTTATAACTTTAGCACGCTTCGAGCTAAACATTCAAAATTTAGGAAACAAGGCTTTTATTAATAAATTTAATTTTTTTGCCAATTATGGTAAAAATACACTGCCCAGTAAAAGAGTTTTCCCATTTTTCACCTCCGCCCGTAGAATGGATTTTTTATTATCATATTCACTTTCAGCAACCATAAAAACCTTATTATACCAATTTTCACGAAAAATGCCCTCTGCCGCTTTAGGGGTAAAGTTAGAATTTTTATATAATCAGATTCACTTTCAACAACCTCAAAAACCCACTCCTCAGGGGGTGGATTTAGAAAAAAATTATTATCAGATTCACTTTCAGCAACCTCAAAAACCCCAACACACCAGTTTTCACGAAAACTACCCCTACCCCTCAGGGGGTGAAATTAGAAAAAAAGTATTTTCAGATTCATATTCGTCGACCCCAAAAACTCCTATATACCAATTTTGAAGAAAATATTAATAATAATGAAAAATATTTACCCCCTCACCCCCTCGGGGGTGGAATTAGAAAACTTTCTTTATCAGATTCAATTTCAGCAACCTCAAAAACCCATATATAGCAATTTTCAAAATTTTCTAAAAAAAATGTATTTTTCCCCATATGCCCCCCTTGCCGCACCCCAATGTTTATCAAAAACAATCCCGAGCGAGTACTTTTGGTAACATACCTGTATACCAAATTTCAAGTCTCTAGCTTAAAGCGTTCTTAAGTTATCGTGCCCACAAGATTTCCCGGACAGACCGATCGACCAACCGAGCGACAATTTTTTTTTGCTCGAATTGATTTATATCGACATAAAACGTCATAAAATGCAAAAATACACAAAAAAAATGTTAGAAAATTTTTGCACGAATACAAGGCTTTCCGAAATTTTGAAAATTTTCAAAATGGGAAAGCAATTGGAGTAACGTAAGATAGTCAAATTAGGAAAAAAGGTCGGACAAAAGCATCATGTTTGTTTATTTTCTTCTATATTTTTTTATTTTGTATCAGTTATCTTATGAAAATTTTATTAACTTTTAAAATCTTTAAAAGTATACGTAATTTTTACGTTTCGTAAGTTACACGTTTCTATAATAAGTTGTCTATAGCTGAGGGTTATTTGTCTAACCTAGAATTTATAACTATAGAGAGTTAGTTGGTTCTGTGCAATGGTATAGTTATTAATTACTAGTCCCGGGTTATTTGTCTAACCTAGAATTTATAACTATAGAGAGTTAGTTGGTTCTGTGCAATGGTATAGTTATTAATTACTAGTCCCGGGTACCTAATAAAAACATGAATTTCGGTACACCAAGGTGAGCACAAAGGAAACATACACTCACCTCCACAAATAACGTCTGCTAAATTGGTTTGTATACACTGATGTGTAATGTTGCCATCTCTAATGGTTGTCATGTCACCGTGCACCATGGCCATAGCTTCTTCGGCTGACATCAGCATCGACTTATTCGTTGGTACGTCGATGCCATTTTCCTCTCCTCTCTTGTTGCGACTACGAGATTGGCTTCTAGACCTTTTCTTTCTGCAAAACAATTACAAAAAATAAATAAAACTTATATACCGGATGATCAGTAGCTGCCATGCCAAAATTTAAGAGGTGATTCTATATACAATATGAAAAAATATTTCTATATACAATATGAAAAAATATTTCTATAAAGGTTGGTCCGAAAATGAGTCCTAAGGGAGCTACGACCCTTCATAGATAACAATTGAATGAGTAACAAAAAAAAGCATAATTAAAATTCTAAGAGCGATTACAGAGTGATTCTTGATTTCAAACTGAGTAAAAAAGTATTCTTCACCAAAACACCTAAATTTAATATTAAAGGAATAATAGCCTTTTAAAAAGTAAGGTTTTTGGTAGCACAAAATGTTACTTCCTTTTAATTGCATTTTTTTTAACGGTTGCTCCCACAGTGTTACACTATATGACATTTTTTATGTACTTTTACTCAACGAATCCATATTTTTTACAAAAAGTCCAAAAAATAACACATAAAAAAGTTTGGGGCAAAAATGTGTTAAGCGTATACATTTTTTCGTCTAGGGACGCCACTGGATAAATTAAAAAAAATAATTAACATAAACTTATTGCTCTTATTAATACTAGTATACATGCAAAAGCTCGTCACTCTAGCTTAAAGGGTACCAAAGATTTTAATTAAAAACCTTATTTTTATAACAGTTTTAAAGGGCCGTAGCTCCCTTAGGGCTCATTTGAGGACCAACTTTTATATGAACTTTTTTTATGTTTTTGGAAGTAGAATCACCTCTTAAATGTTGGCATGCTAGTAATTGATCACCCTGTATATTTTAATATATTTTTTTGTCTGTACGTTTTCCGTACCTATAGGATTAATAATTATAATACTAATAATAGTACTTAGGGTCAAAACAATATCTATCTAAACAAAAAAAAGACCCGTTTGGGACTAGATCATTAGATAAATAGGGCAACAAAAAAAAATTGTTATAAGCAGAGTTGGTACTTTCATTACAATAACAGGGACGTATTCAGGGTTTTACTTATTTTACATTCACATTGTAAAATATTGATTTCAATTAATAATAGAATATAATTTTAGTTCAAATTAACCTATTTATTCAAAAGTTATGAAGGTCACGTGACCCTGTCGACCTGTCAAAGTGAGATTTTTCGAACGGGGGAAGGTCGTAAAAACTTTAAATTCGTTATATAAGGGTATAATGACAAACAAAAATTGACAAACCCAAAAAACAAGATGGCCGACGCGTCCAAGTGACATTTTTTGAAAGGGAGGTCGTAGACACCTGAAATTTGGTATGTAGGGGTATAATGACAAACAACAATAGACCAAACCAAAAAACAAGATGGCCGACCTGTCCATGTGACATTTTTTGAACGGGATGTCGTAGAAATCTGAAATGTCATTATGACAAACAACAATCGACAAAACCAAAAAAACAAGATGGCCGACCTGTCCAAGTTACATTTTTTAAACGGGAGGTCCTAGAAACTTTAAATTCGGTATGTTGGGGTTTAATGACAAAAAAAAATTGACAAAACGAAAAAACAAGTTTGGACATTTTTTTTTACTTTGTTTATTTTTGTTTGTCACGCCTACAAACCGAAATTCAAGTTTGTACGACCTCCCGTTCAACAATGAGAGATGTGAATAAAACTATTTTTTAGACGCACCCTTAGAAGAGCCAACCTTTATAACCAACCTTTATAAAAACTTTTTTTTCATATTTTTGGATGTAGAATCAATCTTATTTTTTTGTTAATTCTGAATTACCTTGTTTATTGAAAGGAATCAAATAACGGTGATGTCATTTGATTCATATTAATACATTAAACATTTATACACTGCTAAAATAACGTGTATACCACTGGCAAAATTACTTACTCTGGCGTAACAATGTAATATCCATTAGACGTGTTATACAATTTTCGTTCTTTCGTCAATTGCACGAGAGTATCATAGAGTGCGTGCTCGCTGGGTGGAGAAACGTGCGGAAATGTTAAAATTAGGCCCTCCCTAATGGTTTCAATGCCAGCCGGCCTCCCTTGACTTGATAATCGCAGCACCACGGCACATACAGCCTCCGGTAACGGCGTCCATTGCGTTTGGGCCACGGGAGTCGTGATGCAGTCCTCAATGTCCTCTGAAATTCAAAAAGAAAAAATATTACATCTTGACAGTCTACACTGACTGGTAGTCCAGTCAAATAACGATCAATTCCTGTGTTAAATTGCAAGAAATGTACACGGGCTGATATTTTAAAGGGTAGTAGTGGATAGTAACTCCTGTTAGTGTTTTACCGGGTGATTTGCATAAGGGATGTCTTCTTTCTTAAATTGTAGGGGTGCGTGCGGTTATCTCGCTAAATATACATCTTACGATAAAAATGTATAAAACCAATTTTGTTAAGGAAACAATTTCCAACAAGTTTTGTTTGGATAATTTTGTTATTATATTAATAACAAAAGTTATAAATTTTCAAATATGGCCATGTTGGGGGTTAAAATGTTTTTTTCGATTTTTCAGCCAAATTATTCATCAGAGGATAAAAGTCGTTATGAAAAAACTTGTAGCCCTTGAAATTTTCTATATTATAGTTTTATATTTTATGAGTTTACATAAGTATTTTGTTACGGTTACAGTGGCGCGGTGCGAGTTGCGCCCTCTGTAACCGTACCAATTTATAATATATGAAACTTATAGAGAATTTCAAGAATTACAAGTTTGCTTACAACCTTTTATCGTCCGATGAATAATTTGGCCTAAAAATGGAAAAAATCAGTTTCACCTCCAAAATGGCTATTTTTAAATTAACTTGATTGTTATTAATATATTAAAAAAAAACATCCTACAAAAATTTTCGGAACATTTCCTCCTTAACAAAATTGGTTATATGCATTTTTATCGTAAGATACATATTAAGCAATGCACCTCTAAAATTCAAGATATCGATTACGCAAATCAGCCGGTGAAAAACTAACAGGGGTGTTCTGTTACCATCCACTACAACCCTTTAAAATATCAGCCCGTATACATTTATTGCAATTTGCATATTTTTTTTTGGGAGTATTTATCGTAAATATTTAATGCTGGTAAGTTTGGACTTTTATTGACTATAAATAAATAAATAATAGGTACATAGAAAATTTGTAATCTTTAACTAAAATTCACAATGTGGGTTGACATGTTATTGCAAAACACGATCCATTTAACAAAATTACTAATTAAGCACAAATTATCTTTATATGTTTAACAAAAATCAGTTTAAGTGTTTATTGAAGTGTGTAGATTTATGCAAATAAAGAAAGTTTCATATGCAATGACATAAATAATGTGGTAATGTCCATATAGTATGGGTTGACATGTTATTGCAAAACACGGTCCATTTAAAAAGTAACTAATTAAGCACAAATTATCTTTATGTGTTTAACAAAAATCAGTTTAAGTATTTATTGAAGTGTGTAGATTTATGCAAATAAAGAAAGTTTCATATGCAATGACATAAATAATGTGGTAATGTCCATATAGTGTTAATTAATTAATTCAATACTACAATTTTTTACCTAACTCCTTTTCGCATAATTTTGTCTTATCTAAATAGCCAACGTTTAAGGAAAGTCATAATTTATTGCGGATTTATTGTGGTTGATTTGAATACAAGCGATAATAAATCTGAATACAAATTAAGCCTTAAAGATAAAATTAGATAGAAATATTTAAAATAAATACCTAATGCAATTTAATTTAATACAATGGTTTTATTTTACATTTATTTTTTACATTAAATACAGTATTTCCTTCCTTATTGAAAGTAAGATTTCAAAAATTAAAATTGTTAAAAATAATACCCATATAGCACAAATAGGATGCCCATTTTTTCTCTATGTACGTCCCATGGACATTCGTTCAGAGTCCAGATGAAACAACTGTGGACATCCATAAGGTGTCCCTTCGAACCATCCATCCAGCGTTCATAGGACTTGCTTTTTTCCTTATTTAAACTGTTTTTTGCGACTGTGAAAAACTTAATAGAACCTTTTTTTACTTTCTCATAAAAGAATGTATTGCGATGAAAAAAA
This sequence comes from Brachypterus glaber, assembly GCA_958510825.1. NCBI lineage: Eukaryota > Metazoa > Arthropoda > Insecta > Coleoptera > Kateretidae > Brachypterus > Brachypterus glaber. The sequence continues at coordinate 19,669,735 of OY294046.1, forward strand.
AAAACAATTTTTTTTTGCTTAAATCACGTTATTTTTTTCTGAAACGTCAAAAGTCAAAATAAGCAACAAAAAAAATGATTGTCTGTCTGCCTGTTGGTCGGTTTGTCTGTCTGTCTGTCTGTATCCACGATAACTTAAGAACGCTTTGACTTGAAATTTGGTATGAAGATGTATTTTTATATTACCTTGGACAAGTTCGTATTTGAACAAAATCGGTTGGGGGGAAGGGGGGTTACATTTTTGTTTAGGTAGTAAATTTTTTATTTACAATAGAAGAAAAGTTTAAAAACCACATGAAACATAATTTTTTTTTCAGCGAAGAAATATGACCTTTTGGTCACTTTTGGCCTTGAACTAAATGTTCGTTTTGACCAGATACAAGTATTATAACCATTTCATATAAATAAAAATGTATTCTATAACATAACGTCAAAACATATGGTTAACCCGTTAATCTGTATTCATCCACTAAAATAAATCACAACAAAACACAAACTTCATTGTAAAATCAATTTCTATATTTATGATATTTATAGAACGGTTTCAGAAGTATTAATATTTTCACAACAAATACACTTTAAGACAAATGAATCATAACACTAAGCTAATTGAAAAATGAAACCGCACGCAAAAGAAACGATTCAATTGTTTATTTTTAGCGATTTGATTGGATAGCAATTTGTCATGGATAACTAGATGGGTAAACGTAATTTTTTGAAATTTAAAATTAAATATATTTGAATAATTTATTATAATTAGTAACAATCGAATAAAAAATATTGTATAATACACGGGCGAAAAGTTAAATTTTGATTACGTAAGTTTATTACCCTCGGGCCCACCGGCTGGCCGGCCCTCGGCTTCTAAAAACCTACCTAATATTATAAATAACTATTTTATCCATATGTAATTTTTAGTACAATAAAGATATAAAATATCATATATTTGGAAAGTCGTTGGCAGTAATTAATTTTGTTTAAAAATAGACTTACCTAATGCTACAATCTGGTATCCAGGCGGGGGTTGTAGGACCCTTCTAGACCAGGCATTCCTTAATATTTCCAAAGCACATGGTTCGGATCCTACCAGCAGTGCTCCTGGGTTTACGTATCCGTAGTATACCAAGCTTTTAGTTGCCCCATTTAGCGCGTTGTTCCACCAACATACTGAATTGGAAGAAAGTAAGCCCTGAAAACAAAAATAAAATATTTAGTATATATGGTTTAAGTCGTTTGGCCCACAATAAAAATAAAATTTTACTATAAATAAAAAATCCCCGTCAACCTCCTAACATTGGAATGGCCCTCTCTATTTTACCCACTTAGAATAAACTTATATAAAATTTACTCCCCAGTTTCGAACTTGTTCAGAACTGCGATTTTCGAGAAACAAAAAAAAATATAACTTTGCCAACCCACATGCGGCTAAGTTAACTCTGCAGGGCCCTCTCTGATAGCCCATACGGCTGTCCAAATGAACCCCGTTGTTGTTTTACCAACTTAGAAAGCTGAAATTTAGTACGCATGCTTATCTCAGTTGGCATTAAAATTTTGTCTAAAACCTCCAATAAGGGTTGGTTTACATATTATTTAAAGATAACTAAAAACTTTAAAATAAAATTATATAAAAAAACAAGTTTTTAAAGTTAAAACCCTTCTATTAATGTTATGTATAACTAAAAAGCAGATTTTTAAATGAAGGGTTTTGGAAACGTTCTTTAAATTATAATAATTACTAGAAATTCAAAAACCTTTGTTTTAAAAATGTATTTTTTAAAAATTTATATAACACTAGGCAACACGGTTTCTTGCCCCGATTGGAGTCATATGTTTTTTAACTAATTTTGGGTCGCTGAAACCGAATCTGGCCTCAGAATATTTCTATTACCTAATTTTTCTGATAAAAATAAGATAAAAATGTTAAAAAATCATTATTTTATCCCTCTTTTGTTCTAAAATCATGGGAGACAAAAATATTCCAAGGACAAATTTGGATTCGGCGACTTAATATTAGTTAAAAAATATTTTAAAAAAATGGATAATGTGACAAAACTAAGTAGGGGTGAAGGGTAAGAAGAAGTGTGCATAAGGGGACAAGCTTATCGCCATGTACTCATGCTAAAAATTGTCAAAAATCATTAATAGGGGGTCAAAAATGAACTAAAAAAATGTTACGTATTATGGTTCTTTTGTAATAAAGTAACATTTTTATGATGTAGAACCATTAAAAAAACAAAAAAAATACAAAATATTTTGTTTTATAAATTATTTTTAAATTGGCATAATTGCATGTACTAAAATTTAAAAAATAAGACGTGCTGAATTTTTTTTAAGGTCAAATTTGGATTCTGCGCCTTTAAATTGATAAGAAAAATATATTTTTTGGGCTCGGGAAAAAAGTTTACACCGTGTACTTTAATTTTAAATCTTTTTCGTTTATTTACTTTTTAGGAACAAACTAAGCAAAATAAAAAAATATTCATATAAAAATCTTTGTAAAGAATTTTATAATCTACAAATTAAGTTCTATAAAGTTTTTAAAAAAATTTGATAGTTTTGCCACAAATGAGCAATTAAGTAAACTCTGCACTTTCATTTTAACCTTTTTATTTTTTTTTCGCGTACTTACTCTGACAGTAGGTTCTTGACATATAAATTTTTGAATTCCTCGTATTTTTTTTAATATACACTAAAATTTTCAAAATTCTACTCTTTTTTTTTAAGATTTTGAAAAAAACGTCATTACCTGAACTTATATCTCAAAAATTTTAGGTGCTGGAAGGTCAGATTCGGATTCTACGCCCTCGAATTAGTAAAAAAAATTTACTTTCAGATCGGGGCAAAAAAAAAGTTGTTGCCTAGTGTAATTATCTTGTTTTCTAATTATTAGTTATACATAACATATAATTAATAGAAGGGTGTTAACTTTAAAAACTTGATTTTATATAATTTTTTTTTTTTAATTTTGATGTAGAGTCACTCTTTTAAAGAAATGACTTTATGAATAACCGTGTAAGTATATTTTCTTTTCTTTTTCAGGTGACTGTTTTTTTTTTTTCAGAAATATTTATAAAGTAACTTTAAACTTTTTAGGGGGAATCAGTAACAGCAGTATTTTATAGAAAGTAATTTAAACGTAGTTTAAATTGCTTAACAATATTAAAAACTATTAATGTAATAACCTAAGTATTTTAAAACTAAATTTTCCTAATAATAAAAGCAAAATTCCTTCCATATTTTGTTTATTTTAATGAGAAACCCTGAGCAGACCAAAGGAAATCGTTTGCACTTGTTTCCGGCCGCCAACTACGTTTTTATGTAAATGCTTTTGCATCATAATGATATCAATGACAATTATAAAGAAATCACCAATCTACATAATGTAGAAAGTGAAAACGGATTGGTAAGAAAAGCACTTATGATTTAATATTTATAAGAAAAAAATTGCTCTTGAATTTCTCCTTGTTGATGGGGATATATGTTTATTTATGACCTGTTGATAGTTTCCACGGTGTAAATTACACCGGCACACAAAAAAATAACGTCAATTACTTAGAAAAAGACCGAGGACTTTATTTTTTACTTACATATTTTTAGGAGCTTAAAATGAATATGACAGTGAAAAAATCTCACTAAGTTAACCCTGCAGAGTGATAGATTAGGTCATTTCCAATTTGACTTTGACCATAGACTCAAGGTTATAGAGTTATAATTTTTTTCAAAAAACGACAGTAATGAATATTGGACGAGCTATAGCTAGCTCAGAAAATTAAAAATTATAATATACCCAAATTTCAGCCAAACCTGTCTACTGAGTACTCTAACTAGACCTCGGGAGTTAGCGAGTTTTTCATACGTCCATGAGCGTAGGTAAAATGTAATAGGTTTCATCTGCTTACGGAATGTGCTATATACCGTAAGAATTTTCTGTGCGATTTAACTGACATTCTAAGACAGTCGTAGAAAAATATGTTTCCCTATAGTTATGAAAAAAATTCAAAAACACTTTTAACTATATAGTTTATATACCCGCTGATTTAATATACGTATACATATATGTATGTATCAATTATAACACATAATTACTGCAATCTTAAAAAGGGAGACAAAGCTCAATGTGCCTACTATTTTGGAATATAGCTACTATCTTTTACTGGAAAAATCCTTGTTAGAATCTTATAAAATAATTTATTGTCACTTGCTGACGATTTTTAATTAGGTACACATACAACGTGATTTTAGACCTGACCGTTGAATAATCGATATGATATTTAGCGCTATAGAGAACTATAGAGAACTAGTCTAGAGAAATACAAAGAATTATTATATTTCTCTTTATATTCTCTTTATAGATCTTACTAAGGCTTTCGAAACGAGAAACTTTTTGGAAAAATTTAACTTTAATTAGATGCCCTTCAAAATACATTCAGATACGTCAGTGTCGGAGCTCTTATACGACGATATGACCGACACCGTTCAAAAACTATTTCTGCGCCTACTGGAAGCTTTCCTTTGACCAAATGATGACCAAATGATGTACGCGTTCTAAACAACTGCGGACCAAGTGATCCCTTGCAGATCTCAATAGGAATTAAACAAGGTTCTTATAAGACGATATGAGAGCCGCCGTTCGAACACTATTTCTACACCTACTGGAAGCTTTTCTTTGACCAAATGTTGACCAAATGATGAATCCGTTTTAAACAATTGAGGACCAAGTGATTCCTCGCAGATCTTAACAGGAGTTAAACAAGGTTTTGATTTTTCGGGGAACTGTAAATCATAAGGAAAGCTTCCAGTAGGCGTAGAAATAGTATATAGATTCGATGGTGGATAATTTAGTTTCAGCAGCCTTCAGGCAAAGAACAAAGTTTCGTTAACCTCGATAATGAAACTTTAAAGATGATAATGCCATATGGCTATGATAATGGCCATTTTAGCTGACACGAAGAATGACTTTTAAAAATTAATTTAACCAAGCATGCAAAATGATAAGTAATTCCACTGTGCTTGTGGTTTGGAACAAATTAGGGATCAGAGAGGTCTTCTATTGAATTTCTTTGTAAATCGCTAAATAAAGCTAGAAAAAACAGTCTGGTTAAGAGTATCAGACAATTTTATTCTTTTGACATGTGCAAAGTTAAACCCACCCCAGACTCTCTACCACTGGAGATCAAAAATATATATATTTTTTTTATAAAGCATATGTATGTTATATTAGATACATACATTTTTGGCTGTATCTATATTATTTATATAAAATTTTTAATGAAATATATCGGAAAAATACGAAAAAAGTACAATATTTAGAATTTGTGGCCCTGTAAAAAACTACTAGGGTAGATATTTAAAATCTACAAGTAATGAATCATTATTATTTAGCAATATTTCCGTATATATCATATATATTTTTTTTGTAATCCTGCAGATTTTTTCATTTGGCCTTGAGAAATGCCTACAAAAAAATCATTGTGCGCTATATCTCAAATTTTTAAGGGTCAAGAACACTAGTGTAAAAAAAGAAAAAAGTATCAAAGCAACGTGACTGGGGTCGCTGAATTGGAATCTAATCTTCTTAACATCCTCATTTTTCTTGATGTTAAAAAATATGCTAAAAAATTGCGAAAAATATAGTTATTTTTTTGTTAAATACCGTAAGTGTATCATATTTTACTAATTTTGGTTCGTTGAATCCGAGGGACTGCAAATTTTTCAAAAATGAGAAACCCCGGATGTTAATATATTTACCATATTTAAATATATATTTACGATCTAACTGTATACTTGACTGGCGTCAATAAAAGCATTAATAGCTATTTATTATTATAATAACTATAGTTATTCATAAAGAATATTTTATGCAAATATTAGAAGCAATACCTTTTATAAATACATATGCAAGCAATGATCAAATTATTAATTTATATCTGCATCAAGGTAACTAAATCAATGACAGATAAAGCGCGGTATTTATCGGCGCTCCCCGCCAAAGGCCCAAGGGAAAAAAGTCTAAAAATGTTTTAATAATTAAATATTCCGTATCCAACACCTCATTTTAAATACCCCGTTTACTGCGGCAATCTAAACTTATACAGGATGTCCACTAAATGATATCATTAATTTTAAGGGGTGATTCTGCATAGGAGAATATGAAAAAAGTTCCTATAAACATATGTCTTAAAATGCGTCGTAAGGAAGCTAAGACTCTTTGAAAGTGGCTAAAAAATTCGGGTTTTATTTAATAACTCAGGAACACTTTGAGTTCAGCAACGAGGTTTTAAATGTAAACTAAACTTAATAAGGCACATCTTCGTATGTTATTTTCATGAACTTGTTTTAACCAGGGGTGTGCCTTATTAGTTTTTTGTCCCAAACTTTTTTCTGCGTAACTTTTTTGTAATTTTAATTTTGGAATATGATTCCTCAGGTCAAAATACATAAAAAAGGTACTCTTGTTCTAATAATGTAGGATTAACCGTTTTCAAGCAAAATTAATTTGAAGGTGAAATTTCACGGTTTGAGGACGAAAAATTAAATACTAAAATGTTGAAAACCTAAATTTCAATGATGCAAGGTGAATTTACATCAAAAACTACGAAAAAAACCTCATATACCGGTACTTCCAAAAATCAATCCTAGAGGAGCTATGGACTTTTTGAACCATTTTTCTTCTTCTTCTTCTTCTTATTCTTCTCTTTATTTTTGGCCTTTGCCTTTGTCAATTAACCAGTGCACCATTTTTAAAGGGCGATAGTAGCTTTAAAAGCGATTTTTCGACCTACATGTATAGAAACTTATTTTTTCTTAGTTTTTGATATAGAATAACCCTGCATCGTTGAAATTTTGGTTTTAAACATATTAGTACTTAACTTTTTATCCTCGATCTGTGAAATTTCGCCTTTAAATTAATTTTTCTCGAAAATGGTTAATCCTACAGTATTAAAACAATGGTACCTTTTTTATGTATTTTGACCTGAGGAATCATTCCAAAAATAAAATTACAAAAAGGTTACATAGAAAAAAGTCTGGGACGAAAAATTAATAAGGCCGCCCAGTTTCGCACACCATGTTTAAAATAAGTACATGAATATAACATAAGAAGATCGGCCTTATAAGGTTAGTTTACATTCAAAACCTCGCTGCTCTACCTCAAAGCGTTCCAGAGTTATTAAATAAAAACGAAATTTTTTAGTCACTTTCAAACGGGCTTAGCTCCCTTCCTACGCATTTTTAGACATTTGTTTATATTAACTTTTTTTCATATTTTTCTATGTAGAATCACCCCTAAAATTAATGACACGATTTACAAAACATCCTGTATATTATTTCCAATAACTTGGACAAGTAAACAAAATTAATGACAAAATTACTTCTTATATGTATTTAAAATGATACCTGTTTTGAAAATGTGTTTTCTATCATATGTAAATGGTAAGTTATGAATCTTAACTTATGAAGTTATCACGGGAACTCTGTAAAAATTTATTATATGAATGAACGTTTCACCTCGGTTTCACTTCAAATTGAGATACTTCTAGTTTTCTTATTTTTACATTACAATAATGTTTGAAATTTGTATGACTACAATAATTGTAGTCATACATTTCATTCAATTATTGAAATATTTTGACTGGTTTTGATGTTCCTTCTTTGTAACATTTAATTTGATTTACCGAGCGATACCGTATAAATTTAAAAAATATAACACAATTAACCTGCACCTTTTATTGCAAAAACGATTCTGTTTTTCTTAAAGGTTAGTTTATCAAAATAGTTAATTAGAAATAGTATATTATTTTACTACTATACTTTTCCTCTGAGTGAAACGTACTATTTTTTCTTCAAGTATCCTATATACATTTTTTTAAATATTAATTTTTGAATTTAATTTATTCAGTAATAAAGTATGTTTTTATTTTTATTAAAATAGGTCAATAAAACCCTTTCGAAATAAACTTAAACCTTCCTTAGCTCACTTTATTTTTTTTTGTAGGCTAAATCGTACACTTTTCGCGATTTTGATAGTAACTTGTCTAATGTAGCATTTGCAATTTCGGAGAGATTTGTAGGTGTATAAACCATATATTCTTCTTCAATCATTTTTAATCAATTTCACACAAGGTTTTTGCACAGAATCTCGAGTCAACCACCTGTTTACATAATAAACAAACAAGTTTGAAGTATGGCTGTCATCAAAGTCAAAGAGTGCTGCCGCCAGTAGTGGTTTTCCTAACTAACTTTTTTTTATGGGGTACAACAATGAACTCCGAGGGGCTGACCGCGTCTGAAATTTGTACAAAAGAGTTCCTTTTTGCAAAGAGTTCCTCAGAGTTCCTCGGAGTTCCTCCAAAGTTCCTCCTGTTTTCCTTAGGAGTTCCTCTCTGGAAGGGGTAATTTTTGGCAAATAAGCCGTAGAAATTACCGCTATGCATGCACTACTGCCAATAAGGCACCCTCAAAATAAAAGCTTTGTCCCTGACAGTTTCAACCAAAACTTGGCGCCCCTACAAAAAAAGAAGTTGGCGCCTAAAAACTACCTTTATGAAAAAAAGCTTTGTCCCTGACGGTTACTACCAAACTTGGTGACCCTTCAAATAAAAAATGGCGCCCCAAATTTACCTTCAAGTTGAAATCTTTGTCCCTGACGGTTTCTACCAAACTTGGCGCCCATTCAAAACAATAATTGGTGCCCCAAAGTTACCTTTAAGAAAAAAAGCTGTTTTAAAAAAAAAATTGGCGCCCAAAGGTAGGATGTTTTGATAAGGTGTTTTTAACGGCTCATCTAGTTTGAAAATAAAAACGTTAATCCGCATGGGTAATAAATAATAATTGTTTCTGACCGCGTCTGAAATTTGTACAAAAGAGTTCCTTTTTGCAAAGAGTTCCTCTGAGTGATCGGAGTTCCTCCGGAGTTCCTCGGAGTTCCTCCAGAGTTCTTCAGAGTTCCTCGGAGTTCCTCCGGAGTTCCTCCAGAGTTCTTCAGAGTTCCTCCAGAGTTCCTCCTGAGTTCCTTTGGCTTGTACAAAAGATTTCCTCGCGGTCAACCCCTCGATGAACTCATTTTTTCACTGTAAAAAATAGATCACTTCTAACTAGTGTGTTCAGTTATAAAATATGAACATTTTAGAACGCTTGAAGAAAAATTATATTATTTTGAGCGTTGCATCATGCATCATTGAAGAAATACATATATTACTCTATAGCAGAGGTCAGCACAATTACTTCATGATTACCCTGTTATTACTTTTTACTTTCTTAATTACTGCTTAACTAATGCATGTATATGAACATTTACATATTAAATTAAAATAATGAACATTCCCATTTTCAAAAATTTTTAAGCCCCTCAAAAAAATGTTAGAAAAAAAAATAAATAGTCGAATAGAGAAGTACAGAGTCTTTAAAATAATATATCAAACGAGTCTCCTTTTAATTAAAAAAAATCACCCTTTGCCCCCTTCCTCCATTGTGCACCCTAAACATATCAAATATATACCGAAAAAATATTTGGGCTATGGTTATTCCCGTGTTCCAAGTTTCAAGAATTTTTAAGATTCGGATTCACCACAAAATTATGTAAGAAAACATCAATAGATACTATAGTTTATAGTTTATTACTCGCAAAAATATTGCAGAGGCATGGATATAAAACACATAAAACCCTTGTAATCTGGTTTTATCGAAGGACACTAAATCAGTTAATTTTATTTCACTTTCTAATGGTGCCCCTACCAGTCTAATAGAGTTTTGTTTCCTTTTTAACCGACTTTCAAAAAGGAGGAGGTTATTAATTCGACGTGTGACTTTGTTTTTTTTTATGTTTGTTCCGGCATAACTTTGGAACAAATGAATGGAATTTGATGAAACTTTTTGTAACTTAAAGAGGGCATTCATGAGGTGGTCCCGTTTCAATTTGAAGCTCGGATAATGTCGGGTAAGCCGGATAATTAAGATAAATATAATCATTTTAACCCAATTTCACTTAAAAACTGTTAATTTGGTCTACTACCAACCAAATTTTTAGAGAAATATCGGGTAACTCGAATAAGCCGGAAAACTTGATTAAGGGGTCACTCAAATATTATGGCACACTAAAAATCTTTTAAATTCCGCTAAACTTGATTCTCTGGACCTGTAATATTAAAATGCCAAGAGAAAATGATAAATTTTGTGATTTTACAATAAGGCGTTATTTGATTATTACTTAACGCTTAAAGTTTAACAAGATTTTCTTTAGTATTTCGTTAAAAATAAGGTTGGTTGGACTCTTGGGCGCTGAAATAAACATATTACTTTTATTTTTTAGAAATTTATCTCTAAGGTAATGACGTTGTGACGTCAGCAGCTTGCCGAGATGGAAGGACAACTATAAGTTAGCTTAGATGACGTTACAAATCGCAAACAAAAAAAAATTAACCGACTTTTATGTCTCTAAAAAGTAAAAAACAAAAAATACTTATGTCGGTGCCAATTTTACAGCAAACAATATTAAAATAATAAAAAATTATTGTTAGTAATTAGTTTAGGGAATGGTGAAATTGGCACCGATTTAAGTATTTTTTATTTTTTACTTTTTAGAGAATTTTTTTTTTGCGAATAGTTTTTATTCATGATTAAGCTCATAACCCATGTGTTATTTTCTGGGAGATAATACACATACGTGTTAATTATTTGTAAATTTTAAACCAATTTTAACACAAATTTTAATAAATATCTGTATCGTTTAAAATATTTTTAAAAATGCCAATATTGTGCTGATTTCATAAAAGTGATATGAATTTTTGCAAGGTTCTCGTTCCATTTGTGCAACAATTCTACAATGTTATCACGATCATTAAACGCTGTCATTGTTATCTAGAAAAACGTGAATATTTATGAAAAAAAAATCGTTCATGAAAGGTTATTATCCACCTTAAAATAACTCATCCACTCTAACATCTCAAGATTATACTTTCTAGATTGATCATTTATTTTAACAATTTATAAATACTTATATGACTTATTTGTCCATATATGGATCCAGTTAACATTGAAGGTGCTAATAGTGACCGTGACTTCATGATCGTGTTTTTCAATAGTCTAGAATTATTAAATTAAGAAATAATAAATAAAATAACTTCCGAACTTATCTATTAATTGCTCTTTATTAACTAAAAATCTAAATAATCACAGTTTTTATGATCAGGCAATAATCAAAAATTAAATATTATTCATTCCATATTTCTGGAAGGTACACTACAAAAGTGGTCCATTTTTAATTTTTTAACCGACTTTCAAAAAGGAGGAGGTTATCAATTCGAAGTGTGCCTCTGTTTTTTTTTTATGTTTGTTCCCGCATAGCTTTGGAACGGATGAACGGAATTTGATGAAACTTTTTGCTACTTAAAGAGGGCATTCATGAGGTGATCCCGTTTCAATTTGATGCTCGAATAATGCCGGGTAAGCCGGATAATTAAGATAAATCTAATCGTTTTAACGAAATTTCATTTAAAACCGGCTTAATTTGGTTCTAATACCAAAAAAATTTTTAGAAAATGATCGGATAACTCGGATAAGCCGGATTTGGGAACCTTCAAGTATTACGTCATGCTCCTAGGGGGGGGGGTCATTTTGGAGTGTTAAGCCCATGTTATTGGTATAGGCAAATAGCGTTACAGACGAGTCCAAAATGATAAAAATTTACGTTACATAATACTTGAACGTTCCCTAACTTGATTAAGGGGTTACTCAAATATTACGGCTGGCTAAAAATCTTTTAAATGTTGCTAAACTTGATTCTGTGGACCTGTAATATTAAAATACAAAGAGAAAATTATAAAATTTGTGATTATACCATAAGGCGTTATTTGATTATTACTTAACGCTTAAAGTTTAACAAAAATTTTCTTTAGTATTTCGTTTAAAATAAGGTTGGTTGGATTCTTGGGCGCTGAAATAAAAATACTACTAAATTTATTTTTTAGAAATTTATCTTTAAGATGATGGCGTCACAACGCACTAATATTTGTGACGTCAGCAGCCTGCCGAGATGAAAGGACAACTATAATTTAGCTTAGATAACGTTACAAATCTACGAGTTCTGTGTCTCTAAAAAGTAAAAAATAAAAACTTTTTGCAAAAAAAATGAACCGACTTCTGTCTCTAAAAAGTAAAAAATAAAAAATAAGTCGTTGCCAATTTCACAGCAATTAATTTGACAACAAAATTAATCGTTAGTATTTAATTTAGGGAGTGGTGAAATTGACACCGGCTTATTTTTTATTTTTTACTTTTTAGAGACAGAAGTCGGTTCATTTTTTTTGTGAAAAGTTTTTGTTAATATTTTTTTAATATTTATTGCCAAGAATCCAAACTACTCTAAAACATTATTTTTTATTGTGGGACTACATAATATTTATTTTACAATATGATTCAGAAATAAGGTACAACATTTTAAAGTCCAAAGTCCAAAAATATGAAAAAAAGTTCTATGAAGGTTGGTCCGGAAATGAGCCCTAAGGGAGCTACTACCCTTCTAAGGGTACCTCTGAAAATTAGTTTTTGTTTAATGTCCCTGGAAACTATGAACTAACGATTTTTGGCACATGCCTTACCATTGATAAAGGCTAGCCTTTTACGTAGTTTTTATTCGGTAACTTTGACCAGGGAAATGCAAAATGTGGGTCAATATCACTTTTTTTCCTCAAACTTTTTCATCTGTAGATTTTTAGACATTTTATCAATAAAATATTATTCTTTAATTAAAAATACATAAAGTTACTCCTTGTGTAACACCGTATTAAAAATTGCAATTAAAGAGCCAATTTAACGTCCTGAGCATAACAAATAAGGACTAAAAAATGACCAATAAAAATTTCAATGCCCAGATACCTAGGTGTTTCCACATTAAAAACTATGAAAAAGGCTCCCATATATATTCTTCAAAGTTATACAAAATGGACCTACTTCTCTTAGACTTTTATTCGTTAATTACAATCTTAATTTAATTAAGTTAATAGCCGTATTAAATTACATTTAATGGAATATTAATATTTTTATGACCTGATATAAAATTAAAAAAGGTACTTCTTACATTTAAATAGGATTTATAAAAACATGTTAACACTTTTAATGATTTTCTACTCATTAAAACCTTTATATATTAACACAAGAATCGTCAAATAGAGGGTGCAGGGGCGCACCCATGGAGATGCAGCCCCTCAAGCTCTCTAATTTTTTTTGAAGTAAAAACTTATTTGGGCGCTTTGAGCAATTTTTGGTAGGAGAAAGTCTCATGGGTTCGCAATACCGACATACATACCGACATGTATACCGACATGCATACCGAAATGCATACCGACATGCATACAATACAATATAAGTGGGGTTGTGAGGCAAGGTACTGCCTTTCAAATCACTGCGACTAATGAGATCTATTGTGAATCCCCTTTTACCGACATGCATACCGACAATTTGAGAGATTTTTGGTAGGGAAAAATTTTATGGGTTCGCGTTACCGACATGCCAAAAATCTTATGCCAAAAAACACCTTGGCGAGGTCAGATGAGGTCAAGTTAACTTTAACCCCTTGATGTACCACTTTTTTTCGGAAAAGTAGTTAATTTTTTCCTATTTTTTTTAGCCTATACTCAAGGGCAATAACAAATAATGTTGAGAAACTTTATTTTATACAATACAGGTCCGCCCGAGTTAACTCGGAAAAGAGCCAACCTACATCAACGAGTTAACTCGGGTGAGTGCGTTAAGGGGTTAAAGTGAGGTAAAGTGAGGCAAAGTGGGGTAAAGTGAGGTAAAGTGATATATAAAAATGTATATAATTGTTGTTTGGAGTGCCGATAGATTTGAAAACTAGACTAATGTTAATAATTTTAATTTACAAATTATAAAATTTTTATTTTTGATACTAAAATTAATTTGAAAATTAAAAAAAACACTGTTATTTCATAGTTTTAAGTTTTCACTTCCGTCGGCCCATGACTTTGTTTTAAATCTTGTTGACATAGATTTTAACTATTTTGCTTAAAAAATAAAAACACATTTGTTTATATTTAATATTTCCTTTATTTTTAATTACCTTATAAAATAAAAGTTTGAGAGAATGCCTGATCAACTGAGACAGATATTTTGTTTTTGTATTAATTGAGCAAAACTGTTTGGACTTTCAAATAAGAGTGTAATTTTTTTTAATTTTTTGGTGAATTGGATATTTCTAGGATTCAGAAATAAGCTACGTAATTTTAAGGGGTAAAAAATATCAAAAATAGTTCCTATAAAGGTTGGTCCGGAAATGTGCCATAAGGGAGCTACGACCCTCCTAAAGGTACATTTTAAAAGAAGTTTTTATTTAATATCTCTGGAATATCTCTGGAACCCCATGAATACAGTAACAGTAAAAGTCCACATGGCTTAACATTGATAAAGGCTATCCTTTTATGTAATTTTTATTTGGTATTTTTAACCAAGGATGTGTAAAATGGGGGGGGGGGGCAATGTCACTTTTTTGCCCCAAACTTTTTCATCTGTAGATTTGTTGAGATTTTATTAATAAAATAAGATTCTTTAATTAAAAATACATACAAGAGGTACCCTTTATGTAACACCGTAGGACCAACCGTTTTCGAGAAAATTGCAATTATAGGAAATTTCACGTTCTGAGCATCAAAAATAAAAATTTACTGCAGGGTGATTCTACATTAAAAACTGTAAAAAAATCTCATATACGTCTAGGTTTGAAAATCAGTTTTTAGGTAATTAAAAATAAAGGAAATATTAAATATAAACAAATGTGTTTTAATTTTTCTAAGCAAAATAGTTAAAATCTCTGTCAACAAGATTAAAAAAAGTCATGGGCCGACAGAAGTGAAAACTTAAAACTATGAAATAAGTGTTTTTTTTTTATTTTTAAATTAATTTTAGTATCAAAAATAAAAATTTACTGCAGGGTGATTCTACGTTTAAAGCTGTAAAAAAATCTCATATACGTCTAGGTTTGAAAATCAGTTTTAAGAGTACTACGGCCTCTTAAAAATAACACTTTTAAGGGACCGTAGCTCCCTTAAAAAAAAATTGTAGATATTTTTGAACTCGAACTTTTTTTCATCATTTTTAATGTAGAATAGGCCTGCGGCATTGAAATTTTTATTGGTGCATTTTTAGGTTCCTATTTTTGATGCTTAGAACGTGAAATTGCCTCTTTAATTGCAATTTTCTCGAATACGGTTGGCCCTACGGTGTTACATAAAGAGTACCTTTTTGTATGTATTTTTAATCAAAGATTAATATTTTATTATAAAATGTCAAAAAATCTACAGATAGTCCTTTTTCGTGTGACCTTAAGGTCCTTTTTCGTGTGACCACACATTTATTTAAAAAATACAAATACCTACCAATAAAAACTTAACATTCTTTTACTATTTGCTTATAGTTCAAAGTATTTTTAACTAGGTAAACAAACTCTGCTTTTAATGTAAATTTATTTATTTTTAATGGTTGTGTTAGTAAAGAATATAATTCTCACCTGTGCAAATTGACTTATGTAATTTTGTGTAAATATAAATTGCTAATAAGGAAAATTTGCATAGCTTACCTAAACCTGTTTTTATTATCGTAATTAGGCACCAGACATATGTACGTTTTCTTAAGGAGGCTTTTCACTGAGCAATTTGTACGCAAGTTTGGTGCTGTGCAATTTTGTTGCGCATACCTTCAGGCATCTTTGATGCTATTTTCGTGCCATCAAATTACACTAGGCTACAAATCGCAACTTTTTTTTTGCCCCGATCGGAAAGTAAATTTTTCTTACTAATTCGAGGGCGTAGAATCCGAATCTGACCTTAGAAAAATTCCAGCACCTAAAATTTTTGAGATATAACTTCAGGTAATAATGACGTTTTTTTTTCAAAATCTTTAAAAAAAAGAGTAGAATTTTGAACATTTTAGTGTATATTAAAAAAAATACGAGGAATTCAAAAATCTATATGTCAAGAACCTACTGTCAGAGTAAGTACGCGAAAAAAAAAATAAAAAGGTTAAAATGAAAGTGCAGAGTTTACTTAATTGCTCATTTGTGGCAAAACTATCAAATTTTTTTAAAAATTTTGTAGAACTTAGATTATAAAATTCTCTACAAAAATATTTATACAAATATTTTTTTATTTTGCTTAGTTTGTTCCTAAAAAGTAAACAAATGAAAAACATATAAAATTAAAGTAGACAGTGTACTTTTTTCCCGAGCACAAAAAATATATTTTTCTTATCAATTTAAAGGCGCAGAATCCAAATTTGACCTTAAAAATAATTCAGCATGTCTTATTTTTTAAATTTATGCCAATTTAAAAATAATTTATAAAACAAAATATTGTGTATTTTTTTTTTTGTTTTTTTAATGGTTCTACATCATAAAAATGTTACTTTATTACATAAGAACCATAATACGTAACATTTTTTTAGTTAATTTTTGACCCCCTAGTAATGATTTTTGACAATTTTTAGCATGAGTACGTGGCGATAAGCTTGTCCCCTTATGCACCCTTCTTCTTACCCTCCACCCCTACTTATTTTTGTCACATTATACATTTTTTTTAAATATTTTTTTTTTCATAATATCCCTATTTAATCTACCTATGAATTTAAAGTTTCTATGTTTTAAGTTGGGTATTTTTTAACTAATATTGAGTCGCCGAATCCAAATTTGTCCTTGGAATATTTTTGTCTCCCATGATTTTAGAACAAAAGAGGCATAAAATAATGATTTTTTAACATTTTTATCTTATTTTTCTCAGAAAACTTAGGTAATAGAAATATTCTGAGGCCAGATTCGGTTTCAGCGACCCAAAATTAGTTAAAAAACATATGACTCCAATCGGGGCAAGAAACCGTGTTGCCTAGTGTTATTAGAACAAGTTCTATTTTTCGACGATTTTCAGGCAAGATTTATAGTTATTTTCGCGGTACCAACTTAGAAAAAGTTACCAAATCGATTTCATTTTACTAATATAGTAGCAACTGCACATGTTAATAGTAATTATTATTAATAATAGGTCGGTCTGTCTAACTAAAAAACTTCCTTAAAAAAGCAAATGCTAGGTTATGTTTTGTCCAAACGAAACTTGGGTGATTTTACATTTGCTATAAAATTCTATTGAATCTTTTTGTTTCATTTCCGGTTTCGCCGGAAGTGGCATAAATATATATTTTTCTTCAAGCGAACTAAAATGTTACTATTTCATAACTAAACACACTAGTTAGAAGTGATCTATTTTTTTACAGTAAAAAAATGAGTTCATTGTTGTACGCCGTAAAAAAAAGTTAGTTAGTAAAACCACCACTGGCGGCAGCACTCTTTGACTTTGATGACAGTCATACTTCAAACTTGTTTGTTTATTATGTAAACAGGTGGTTGACTCAAGATTCTGTGCAAAAAACCTTGTGTGAAATTGATTAAAAATGATTGAAGAAGAATATATGGTTTATACACCTACAAATCTCTCCGAAATTGCAAATACTACATTAGACAAGTTACCATCGAAATCGTAAAGTGTACGATTTAGCCTACGAAAAAAAATTAAAATGAGCTAAGGAAGGTTAAAGTTTATTTCGAAAGGGTTTTATTGGCCTATTTTAATAAAAAAACATACTTTATTACTGAATAAATTAAATTCAAAATTAATATTTAAAAAATATATATAGGATGCTTAAAGAAAAAATATGTAGAAGCGGACTACAGACTAGTAAAAAAAAGCTTCACTATTCCTCTTAGTAAAACAATATACTATTTTTTTAATGGAACACCCTCTAATTTTTTACATTTATGTATTTTTTATATATTTTTTGAATTCAGCCGATAATTCTATGTATAAAAAACTAATTGTTTTTTTTTTTCGTTTAATTTTTATCGTATAAAAACGATATACGCATCTTACCTTATTTTTACTTACTAAAGCTTAAAAAACATAAAACTAATATTAAAATAAAATTTGATCAGCGAATAAAAGCTGAAAACTCCTTTTTTTTGCCCTGAACTCCTATTTTTTCATGTCCCTGTAAACTTTCCCAACCAGCAAAGTAATTTTATAATTTCATGGATCCGCAACTATTTAATTTTATTCGTATTTTATTATTACTTCCAAAATACTAAATAATTTTATTAAAGGGCAAATCAACACTATTCTGTAGTTAAAGTTAAAGTGTTTTATAAATTTATCTTGAAAACGTTTCTACGAGCAACACAATAAAACAAACACAAAAGTCAAGCCTATAAAATAAAATTGTTTTATAATTGTTTTTATTAAATTTCAGTGATATTATTAAGACTCTTATAAATATATTACATAATTATTTTATAGTCGCGTCTCGTAGCTTTAATAAAACAATTTTATTAACGTATCAATGAGAACTATTTCGTTTCTTCAAGTAAAGAGTTTCCTTAGTGATCCATATAAAACTGTTTTATATAATGTTATTTAGCTTCCAATATAAAAACAATAACAAAGTTCTTATAAAATTAAATTGTTTTCATGGTTATCATTTTGCTATCGATAACTACAATAAAACAAATTTATGTTGAATTAGCTGATGTGGCGTACAATTTTTATTAGTTGCGCCTAAAAGTAAATTATTTTATAGAAAATCGCCATTTTAAAATGGATTCAACCCAAGGAATCGAAGTAAGTTGGATTGAAAATACTGAATTTCACACGTGTAATGACACTGGCAGTAGGTAAAATACATAAAAATTATCAATAGTTATCTCTACAGCCAATAGGTTCAAGTTTTTCTGTAGAAAATTATCATATCTAAAAACCTAGTTTTTTTTGTTATTCAAAAAATTTTCCC
>OY294046.1:19688767-19761654 GCA_958510825.1 Brachypterus glaber
TTATGAGCAATTAGCATTTTATTTCTTTGATTTATATGTGGTACGTAATTGATTTATGGCAAATAATACTTTCTTATTGAAGAGGTAGAAAGTTAATAAGATCTTTAAAAGGAGACAAATGAACGTCCTTCGAACAGTGAACGAATTATTGTGATCTATCTGTAATTCCAGATTAATTCCATTTAAAGTTATTTTATTGCCTAGTAAAAGTATTACATGTAACATTTTTTTTTTCAATATATTTTTGTTATTTTATTTATAAAAATCCTTGGTTTTAACCTGATTCAACTAACGATTTAATTTTATTTTATGGTTGCTTAGCTAAGTTCACTACAAATCATCTATAAAATGGTTAAACTAATTAGTGTATATGTCGCAGCCTTTTGAAGTAATTGGCCGTTTCATGAAAAGGCTGGACGGTTCATGATGTTTGGATGTTGGTTGGTTTAG
Organism: Brachypterus glaber; assembly: GCA_958510825.1. Lineage (NCBI taxonomy): Eukaryota > Metazoa > Arthropoda > Insecta > Coleoptera > Kateretidae > Brachypterus > Brachypterus glaber. The sequence goes on from OY294046.1 coordinate 19,689,218, forward strand.
TAGTGGTAGCATTTCAATTACTCCAAAAGGCTGCGACATATACACCACATAAATATACATGTATACTTCACAAAAATATTGTATTATTGCGTTTCATTTGATTAAATTATAATATAGTAACCACAGTGTGATTATCAGTAGTAGGCGAATTTTCAGTACTCGCATAGGCGCCGCGTCGACTGAGGCGAGGTTTTAAATAATTACATTTTTATTTCTATTTATCTTGATTTTTTTTAATGATTCCATTTAAACGAGTAAGGTGGGAAAAAAAGTTATCGAAAAATAAAAATTAAAAACTTTCGTATTCTTAAAAGATAAAAATCGATTGTCGTTTTTTTCTTTGAAAAACACCGATATATATATATATATATATATATATATATATATATATATATATATATATATATTACGTATGTATAGTTAATATTTATAGTTAATATTGTTGTGGGTAACAAATTAGTCGTCAAATGTTTCGATTTTATAAAATTTCCCTCATAATTCGGCAAAATTATTCCGTAAGCCTATGATTCTGTGTTTATTTTCAACGTTGATGAGTCATAACTGAGTTTACGCCGAATAGTTAACTCAATATATTTCATAAATAAAACACAATATACGTTTTTGTGTGTGTAAGGATTAATTATTATAATATAGAATCTATATTATAATAATTATTATTATAATTATAATTATATCATAGATGCATTGATTTTTGATAATTTCAGTATAATATTTACTTATTTTCAAGCCAAATAATGTTTAAACAAGCTTAATTATATAGGGAATAAACACGTAAAAAAGCTCTAGAGGGCTAGAGAAAAATGCCAAAGAGCACGGGAGAGGATGCAAGAGAAAACAAGAGATGAGGAAGAGAAGAGATTTTAATTCGAGAGAAAAGATATAATAAAGAGAGTGATAAAGAGGAGAGCAAAAAGAAGAGTGTAAGAGGTAATTTGTAAATATATACTCCTGAAAAATCTCCAAGTTTAAATTACTCGCCAAGTTATTTACATATTGTTCTTCAATAAATAGCAAATTTTATTATTAATACTATTAATAAAAGAACAATCATTTAAATAATTTTATCCAATACCTACTATTATTTCTTAGTTTACACTTGATATATTAATCAGTGAAAGTGACGTTTTAATCATCTTGTAAACAAAAACTCGCAAGTTGTATTAAAACACGTTCCTTGTAGTCCGGTGGAAATTTCAACATGTTTTTTTTTAATCATTGTTTTATTATATTAATAACAATCGAGTTTTAAATTTTCAAATATGGCCATGTTGGGGATAAATTTTTTTTTTTCGATTTTTCAGCCAAATTATAATTATTCATCGGAGGATAAAAGGTGTTTAAGCTTGTAGCTCTGAAATTTCTCTATAAGTTTTATATAATGAATTTTCATAAGTATTTTGTTACGGTTACAGTGGGAGTTGAAAGTCGAGTTGCCGCCTCTGTAACAGTACCAAAGTACCTATGCAAATTTATAGTGTGCGAAATTTATAGAGAATTTTAAGAGCTACAAGTTTGCTTGTAACCACTTTTATCGTCCGATGAATAATTTGGCCGAAAAATTGAAAAAACCAGTTTCACCTCCAACATGGCTATTTTTAAATTAACCCGATTTTTATTAATGTTAAAAAAATCATCTAAACAAAAATTGTTGGAAATTTCCTTCTTAACAAAATTGGTTATATGTATTTTTATCGTAAGACGCATATTAAGCAACCCACCCTTAAAATTCAAGATAGCGGACACCACTTAGGCAAATCGTCCGGTGAAAAACTAACAGAAGTGTTCTGTAACCATCCACTACTACCCTTTAAAATATCAGCCCGTGTACATTTATTGCAATTTACATTTATTATTTGACTGGGCTATTAAGCAAGACAGTAACTTAAAAATCGCCCAGTGAATATTGGATGTGCGTATATTCTGAGTAGTTTATTTTATAAAAATAAATTATATTGTAGACATAAACATCTCCTTTTGAACCTGTGATTCACTGTGTGATTTTTAATTTACGGTCTTGGTTAAATTACACTAGGCAACAAATCTCAACTTTAATAAGTAAATAATGACGTTTTTTTTTTCAAAATCTTAAAACAAGGATAGGATTTTGAAAATTTTAGGGTATATTAAAAAAAAATACGAGGAACTCAAAAATATATATGCCAAGGACCTACTGTCAGAGTAAGTACGCGAAAAAAAAAATAAAAAGCTTAGTGAAAGAGCAGAGTGTACTTAATTGCTCTTTTGTGGCAAAACTATTAAATCTGTATAAAAATTTTATAGGACTTAATTTGTAGATTATAAAATTCTCTACAAAAATATTTGTACAAATATTTTTTTATTTTGCTTAGTTTGTTCGTAAAAAGTAAATAAATGAAAAAGAAACAAAATTAAAGTACACCGTGTAAACTTTTTTCCCGAGCCCAAAAAATATATTTTTCTTATCAATTTAAAGGAGCAGAATCCAAATTTGCCATTAAAAAAAATCCAGCACGTCTTATTTTTTAAATTTTAGTACAGGCAATTATGCCAATTTATAAAACAAAATATTGTTTATTTTTGTTTTGTTTTTTTTTAATGGTTCTTCATCATAAAAATGTTACTTTATTACATAAGAACCATATTACGTAACATTTTTTTAGTTCATTTTTGACCCCCTAGTAATTATTTTTGACAATTTTTACCATGAGTACGTGGCGATAAGCTAGTCCCCTTATGCACCCTTCTCCTTACCCTCCACCCCTACTTAGTTTTGTCACATTATCCATTTTTTTTTAATATTTTTTTCATAATATCCCTATTTATTCTACCTATGAATTTAAAGTTTCCATGTTTTAAGTTGGGTATTTTTTAACTAATATTGAGTCGCCAAATCTAAATTTGTCCTTGGAATATTTTTATCTTCCATGATTTTAGAACAAAAGAGGGATAAAATAATGATTTTTTAACATTTTTATCTCATTTTTCTCAGAAAACTTAGGTAATAGAAATATTCTGAGGACAGATTCCGTTTCAGCGACCCAAGATTAGTTAAAAAACATATGACTCCAATCAGGGCGAGAAACCGTGTTGCCTAGTGGTTTCAGCGTATGAAGAACCTATAATATAGAAGACGTATTCAAAAAACTTATTTATCAAAAATTACAAATATTTTACAAAAAAGAAAAAATATGAACATTCTATAGAAATATATTTGCTAAAAAAAATGCGTATGACAATATACTTTTAAACCAAGGATGTCTTAATAGCCTCTGCAAAACAACCTTTTCTTTCGGGAAGCTAAATAAATATAGTCTCTAAAAGACCACCCACATTTAATTCTATAAAACTTAAAGCATGAAAATATAAAATTCTACCGTAGAAGAGGTGTATAATACAATAAATAATAACTATAATAAATTTTTAATAATTTAATATTATCTTTTAAAATAACTATTATGGGTTATTTTACTATGGTAGTACTTATTTCTTTAAAAATTGGTATTATTACTAAATGTATTATATTATTATTATTATTGTTATTATTATTATTATTATATGATCGTCTTTTTTATTCTAAACATTTTTTTCTTTGCAATTTTTGAAAATGTTTTTTTTTTTGAATTTTTTTTAAATTCAAAACGTTATTTGTTCATTGTATTGTTTCGATAGGACGTACTGTTTGGCTTTTACACTCTACACTTTAACCGCCATGAGCATCCTATATGATGCTCATTAAATTTGCCAAAATTGCTCTGAGCATATCATATATGATGTTCAGAAAAAACAGTTTAAATATAAGCATAATAATTTATTATTAATAAATCGAAATACTTATAGCGGTAAAAGAATCATTTCTTTGGCATTATAAAACTTAAAAGTTTAAGAAGTTTCTTAGCCAGTAGTTTTTGCTTTTCCATTTTAAAAAAGTTCAAAATTTTGGGAAAGTCTTGTATTCATACAAAAATTTTCATTTTTTTTACTTACTTTTGCGTTTTATGGCATTTTATCGCAATTAAAATAAATTTTGAGCCAAAAAATGTTGTCATACGAGTGCCTGAGAAAGAAGTAGAGCACTCGTAAGGCCGCGTTATGTCTACGGATGTATGCCGAGACCGCATATGTTGAACATGCGGATAGCAAATGCATAATGGTCTCTGGCTCTTTCCGACAGGCCCTGCAGTTGATATTAGGTACCTGTAAACCCATAACGCGCCTTCGGTAGACCAATGTGTTGAAAACGCCATCTTGGCAAGCAAGAATGAATCCCTCGGACTCCGACTTCAGCCCACCTGACCTCAAAAAAGAAAAAGTCAGTTTTTTGGATAAGCCAAGGTCTTCTATGGTCAAATATCCGTAAAAAATAAATACGCCGTTTTGTTTCCCCCATTAAAATATACAACTTTTGTATGACACTTTTTTCTAAAATGGATAGTATTCGAGATATTTGAAAGTTTCAGGTTAAAAAAAACCGTAGGGGGTGGCTAAGCAAGGGGTGGTTTTGAACACGTCAATAAAAACTTCAATGGCTCCCATTTAACGCTGTACGCTGTATAGGAAACGTTCAAGTATTACGTAACGCAAATTTTGATCATTTTGGACCCCCCCCCCCTGTAACGCTATTTTCCTATACCATTAACATGGGCGGAACACTCCAAAATGAGCGTTACGTAATACTTGAACGTTCCCATACGTAAATTTTTTAATTTATCTTAAAAGTATAATAAACGTTTAATAAGCAGTCATTTTAACAAAAAATGGAACCGACCTCAAATTATTTTTAAAAAATAAAACCGCTATGAATACATTTAGGCCAAAGAATATTATGTGAGGGACTTTCATATTACTTTGCTCTAAAATAAACTACACACTGTGTATGTACACAGTCTTACTGTGCTCCTTCGCCAAAATTGTAAATAATATTTATAATTTGAAATATTTGCAATTTTGTTTTTCTTTAAATATTGACCCTTTATATTAGTGCCTTGTCTGTTTATATGATCACAGCTAGCAACATTGCACAAGATCATACTTTTTTAGGTTGTGTTATCATACAGTTGCCTGTTTTCTTTTATTACAGATTCTGAATAACAAGGCTAAATTACACAGCAACACAAAGAAAGAAAAAGGTCAAATACCTTTTTTCAAATCATTGTATTCCTATGTGATGTGCTGAATCCGAATTTGAGGTGAAAATAGCACCTCATGAGATTAGTTTTTGAGAGAACCTCAAAAAACGTAATTTTTGAGTATTAATATAACGTTTTTTTGAGGTTATCTCCAAAACTAATTAGATGAGGTGCTGTTTTGACTTTAAATTCCGGTTAAATGCCTCAAAATACATAGGAATATAATGGTCCTAAAAAAAAGTTTTTGAACTGAACCATTTATAAACGGTTTTTTTATTATTTTACGCTGATGAATACAGATAATATAGTCGAAACATGTAGAAAAACAGCTATAATTTTAATAACTATTATTCGTGGTACCAAGAGCATCTTTTGATACCCCCCAAGCCCTCTAATTTAATGTTTTTAAAATGACTTTTTAAATATTTTGGTTGCTAGATTTCAAAAAAATTCGCCTGCTGCGCTAATACCTCGACTTTTGTTAATAGTTTTATAAAATAATATGATCCACCAAACTGGAAAATGTGAAGCATCAATATTTCTAAAGATTTTTGCCTGGGGAGTTAAACATGATCAATTGTATTTTTAAGAGGTTTTTACCTATCCATTTGAAGTTTTATAAAATAATTTGCTTATCCGGAAAAACTATAAAATCTTAAAATTTTCTTAATAAGAAATAATGTGATATTACATATTAGTTAAAAGATTTTGTAAAATTACATGTCAAATGTGTCTGAGAAATACAAAAACTGCAAATGCAAAAACTTAAGATTTCTAAAAATTTTCGCCTGCCGCCCTTTATAAGTTGTGTTTTAAGAGGTTTTACCTACTTATTTGAAAATTTATAAAAATAATTAGCTTTTCGAATTCTTAGAAATTTTTTGTCCTGAAGACTGTAAACTGTAAAATCTGTAAAATTTTCACCTATGGCGCTTAACTTGATAACCAATGATGTGATATTACAATTTTAATTAATAGATTTATAAAATTATTTAGATTTTAAATTCTGAGGTGTCTGTGAAATGTAAAAAAATTAAGATTTCTAAAACAAATTGCCTGCGGCGCTAAACAAGATAAGTTATAATTTAAAAGGTTTTCTCTACACATTTGCAATTTTATAAAATAGTTTGCTTTTTGAATTCTTGGATATTACTTATCCTGTAAAACTGTAAAAAAAATTGCCTGCTTCGCTAAACTTGTTAAGCAATAATGTGATATAAATATTGTAAATACAATTTTAATTAATATATATATATATATAATGTATTTTATAAAATTATTTACATGTCTGCAAGTTTTGATGTGTTTGGGAAATGCCAAAATTTAGGATTTTCTTAATTCCTCTATTAAAAGTTTTTTTGATATTTTTTTTTAATTTCGACGTGAAAGTGTGTGACATTGAAATCTCTAATCAAAATTGACTCCGGCGCTAAACTTGCTTACCGAAATTGCAAAAAAGTCTGGCTACACCCTGCACCCTTTACTGTTAAAAAGCTAAATAGGCCATAAATAGACCAAAAAAAAAATACTGTGGCCGTCCCTTAGATTAAACATAAATAGTAAACTAAAGTTATATGCCTGCAAAATTTTGTTTTTAATACGCCGCTCCCAACCAATAGTTTTGCACCCGTCCTTGCTCATAAACAAATATGAAATATATTAAAATTAATATGAAAGTGAAAAGACAGCTAGGGGCTAAGAATAGGTAATTAGCATGACCAATGCACAAAAAAAATTAAATAATCTGAATGTTCCTTTATTGAAATGTCACTTATATCAAAAACCATTTATAAAACATTCATTAGTTATTACTAATGTAAATTCTTTGCTTCTCACGGTACAAGTAGGTATATACTGTGCTTGTAAAAAATTTGTCTCCATATGACTTTTGAACGACTTAAGATATCAACTTGAAATTTAGAACACGTAAATAACAAAACACAAATATTTTTTGCATTTATCTGATATGTTTAGGAGCCACAATGGATGCAGGGAGGCAGGGATAAACATTTTTTGAATGGAAAAGCTTATTAAATTTTCTCTTTTTTTTTATTTTTTTTATGAGTGTTGAATTTTTATAAAAATTAAATTTAATAATTTTGCTGAAAAATGCAGTTTTTAGATTTTTTTTTAAATAACCATTTATATTATTTAAAATTGGTTTAGAAATATAATTTTTCTGCTACCTAATTAAGTGCTAGCTTACAAATTATCTACCGTTGTCAAGGCTTGTTTACGTTGACAACCAATAAAATCAGTGAACTTATTTATTATTGACCATACTAGCTTACAAATTATCTACCGTTGTCAAGGCTTGTTTACGTTGACAACCAATAAAATCAGTGAACTCATTTATTATTGACCATACTAGCTTACAAATTATCTAGCGTTGTCAAGGCTTGTTTACGTTGACAACCAATAAAATCAGTGAACTCATTTATTATTGACCATACTAGCTTACAAATTATCTACCGTTGTTAAGGCTTGTTTACGTTGACAACCAATAAAATCAGTGAACTCATTTATTATTGACCATACTAGCTTACAAATTATCTACCGTTGTCAAGGCTTGTTTACGTTGACAACAAATAAAATCAGTGAACTCATTTATTATTGACCATACTAGCTTACAAATTATCTACCGTTGTCAAGGCTTGTTTACGTTGACAACCAATAAAATCTGGAGGCTTTGGCCTAGTTCCTTCAGTCATCTTGGAGAAGAGTAAATACATCAAAAATAATTTTGAGCTCCTGTTGGAAGTTTGAGATCTAAATTTTTAGTTGGATTACCACTCCTGTGGTTAAAATATCTTTGAATTAAGGTCCCATGTACGAGTATAAAATATAAATAAATAAATAAATAAATCAGTGAACTCATTTATTATTGACCATACTAGCTTACAAATTATCTACCGTTGTCAAGTCTTGTTTACGTTGACAACCAATAAAATCAGTGAACTCATTTATTATTGACCATACTAGCTTAAAAATTATCTACCGTTGTCAAGGCTTGTTTACGTTGACAACCAATAAAATCAGTGAACTCATTTATTATTGACCATACTAGCTTACAAATTATCTACCGTTGTCAAGGCTTGTTTACGTTGACAACCAATAAAATCAGTGAACTCATTTATTATTGACCGTTGTTAAGCATTGTTTATTGACGACGGTTAATAATGAAAAAAATTAAGACAACTGCTAACTTTTTTCAACTTACTTGTCAAACTGACAGCTATGTCAAAATAGTGTTTAAAATACATTAGTAACTAATATTTGGAATTAATAACTTTAGGTAGTAGAAAAAATGGTATATGCACCACATATGCGAACTGTCTGTGTTCTCGACTGATTTTTTTGCCTCGACTCCGTCTCAGCAAAAAAACTTCAGTCTCGAACACTAAAGACTTAGTTCGTATACTAGGTGCATAATATACTATTATGTTTTCAATGAAAAAAATCACTCCTTTGCCCCCTGCCTCCATTGTGCCCCCTAAACATATCATATATGTTAATCTCTTCAACAATTAAAGGGGTTCAGACTTTTAACAGACACTGTATATGCGAATGGATTCAAAAATAATTGTATCTATTTAAAAAAATTGACGAATAGATTTCTTAAAATATGAGTCCGAATATAGAAATTCCTTGTAAAAAAAGTGAACATTTTAAAGAATCGAATATTTTGAAAAATCACAACCACAAAACATTAAAAAATTAAAACCTATCTACTAAGGCTAAAAAGCCTTTTTTACTTGAATCAGAAGAATCCTTCATATACTAAGCCATTCAAGTAACAAAACAAAGAATAATAACATTGATGTTATTTAAGCGAACAATAAAATATTTATTGTTAACATTGGTTTGTTATTGTCTCATATAATTATAAAATTAAAATTGCTTCCTTATATCCTCATAGCGGTATACTAGTGAACTTTAAACTTGCGACGATTTTCTGCAGACTGACAATAAAAATTACATAAGTGTTACAGCAATTTATTTGCACGTAGATCAAGAGTAACCTGTAACAGGTATGGTGCGGTATCACACCGCTAACATGTTTAACGATGAATATTTTCTAAAGCAGCTTTCTCGCTGGTTATTGGTTGCAGCTACTGGGTAGCTGCTACCGAGTCTCTGGCGTATATCCCATAGTTAAATGAGGAAACTCTGCTTTTACTCTTCATACTAGAAAATGGCAGACGCAGGAAGAAAGAATTTCTCATATATGTTTAACATACAGACTAAAGGAATCCAATTAATTTTATCAAAAAATCATCAAAACGATCATAAAATTTAATAGTATATTAAAGTACTGGTTTCATAACATACGTTTTTAGCGCACGAGTACAAGTTTAGAAAACGAGCCGCTTGCGGTGAGTTTTCTAATGTACTAGTGCGCTAAAAACGTGTTATGAAACGAGTGCTTTATACAATTTTTTCTATTTTGCTCTAAAATTTTAAAAAACTTACATTTAAATTGATGACTGATTTAGGGATATTTGTTTCGAATTGGCATTACAGTTTTCGCCATGTTTAAAATTCTAAGAACGAATATTATTTTGATATATTTTATTCTTATTTCTTCTCTTTTCCACTGCAAGTAACCAAGCCACAATTTTAACACGGTAAAACATAACCTAAACACAAAGTTTTGTAGAAAATTAAACTTTAAACCGACTTTCACAATTGCACGGCAAACGTCAAGAGATAGACTTTTGTCTGTTGCCAACCTAAAATAAAAAAAGTAGAGACCTCTTATGGGCCTATAAGAACACGCAAAATGCGTGTGATTATGAGCTTATAAGAGTCTCAAAATAGAAAAAGATTTTTTTAGCATTTCCAAGGCCGCGCTACTAGCTTAGGTTCCAGACTTCCATTCTATGGACAGTTTGGTTTGGAAAAAGTTGAAAATTTTGAAGCAAAATGTCACATATTTGTCAAAAATAATTGTTATTTGTGAGAAAATAAATCTGTTATTTTTTACAAAAACAGCAAATATAATAAAACTAATACTAAAATTTGGAATATGTGACTAGGTGAAAAATAAAGAAAAAAGGTGCAAGACAAGAGTTTTAGTGAAAAGCAAAATCAGTTAATCATTAAAATATATTTTGTTATTAAATTTGAAGATTATTAGCAATGTTTAGGGTTGTATTTTTTTTAATAATTATTAAAATCATATAGTTTTATTTTGTACCTAGAGATACAAAATATTGTACTTTTATTTCTTGATATTTGTAAGTAAAATCCTTCTAATAAATATATAAATTCTAACCTAATTTATTAGTTTATTGCCATACAAGAAACTACAGTATCTTCTTTGATTCAAGCAGCTTAATTTTGCACTTTATTTTAGTAAATAGCTCAGAATTCTCACATACCAAAATTAATTTATTTTTTTTTGAGTGGTTTCGTGTTGTTTTTTAAGAAATGTTATATTTAGCACTAGTATATTTAAAGACAAAACTGAAACAATAACATTTTTATATTTGCATTCACATTTTTTAAAACATATCACCACTTTATAATCAAATGTAATGCTCAAAATATAAAACTGTCAAACTGACAATAACAAATTCTTAGTATTATTTTTAGTAATTTTTTCTTTATGTTGGCGTACCAGCGTTGTCAGACCCTAGTGGGCCATATCAAAGCGAACTAGATGGTCCAGTAGCGCGGCCTGGAAGTGAAGGGCGCCTTAGAATTCCTTGATATCAGTTTAGTTAATTTTCAAAAAAAAAATTTTTTCTTTGAGATAAACAAAAAAAAAATTGAAAACAAAAAATAAAATGATAGCTTTTATTTTTAAAAAAAGTTTAACCCCCCATAACTTTTTTTGGGGAGATTAAAAAACAATAGAGATCTTCCCCTCATAGAACTTTTTTTCTGAAAATTTCGACTCTATCGGATAATTCGTTCTGGAGTTATCGTGTCCACAAAAATCGTGACATCGGACGGACGGACAGACGGACGGCGGACGGACGGACGGATATTTTTAAAGCTTCTTATTTTTTCATGAAACACATTTGTATCCAAAAATTTTTGTCTATGACGTTTTTTGGAGATTTCGGGAAATTCGTAACTACCGTATAATATTATTCTAGCGCAGGCGCTGTGAATAATATAATAATACGCAATAAATTAATAAAGCTCTCTCTTTGTTATTGAAAATTACACTAGGCAACAAATCTCAACTTTTTTTTTTCCCCGATCGGAAAGTAAATTTTTCTTACTAATTCGAGGGCGTAGAAACCGAATCTGACATTAGAAAAATGTCAGCACCTAAAATTTTTGAGATATAAGTCCAGGAAATAATTACGTTTTTTTTCAAAATCTTTAAAAAGAATAGTAGGATTTTGAAAATTTTAGGGTATATTAAAAAAAAATACGAGGAACTCAAAAATATATATGCCAAGGACCTACTGTCAGAGTAAGTACGCGAAAAAAAATAAAAAGCCTAAAATGAAAGTGCAGACTTTACATAATTGCTCTTTTGTGGCCAAACTATCAAATCTGTATAAAAATTTTATAGGACTTAATTTGTAGATTATAAAATTCTCTACAAAAATATTTATACAAATATTTTTTTATATTGCTTAGTTTGTTCGTAAAAAGTAAATAAATGAAAAAGTAACAAAATTAAAGTACACAGTGTAAACTTTTTTCCCGAGCCCAAAAAATATATTTTTCTTATCAATTTAAAGGCGCAGAATCCAAATTTGATCTTAAAAAAAATCCAGCACGTCTTATTTTTTAAATTTTAGTACAGGCAATTATGCCAATTTAAAAATAAATTACAAAACAAAATACTGTGTATTTTTTTTGTTTTTTTAATGGTTTTACATCATAAAAATGTTACTTTATTACATAAGAACCATATTACGCAACATTTTTTTAGTTAATGTTTGACCCCCTAGTAATGATTTTTGACAATTTTTAGCATGAGTACGTGGCGATAAGCTTGTCCCCTTATGCACCCTTCTTCTTACCCTCCACCCCTACTTAGTTTTGTCACATTATCCATTTTTTTTTAAATATTTTTTTTTTTATAATATCCCTATTTATTCTACCTATGAATTTAAAGTCTCCATGTTTTAAGTTGGGTATTTTTTAACTAATATTGAGTCGCCGAATCTAAATTTGTCCTCGGAATATTTCTATCTCCTATGATTTTAGAACAAAAGTACCCCTCTTTATGATAAAATAATGTTTTTTTAACATTTTTATCTCATTTTTCTCAGAAAACTTAGGTAATAGAAATATTCTGAGGCCAGATTCGGTTTCAGCGACCCAAAATTAGTTAAAAAACATATGACTCCAATCAGGGCAAGAAACCGTGTTGCCTAGTGTTATTATTCAGCTATAATAAATTTATAGTTACCATAACCTTATATACATAAACATGCTTTTCCTGACACGTTGATTTAATTTTCTCAATTGGCTTCGTAACGCATTTCCCATAAATCATTTTCACTTGGTTTCAGGCATTATGCATTAACCGAAATAAGTTAAATTTATAATTCTGTATACATTATATTGTAAAGGCTAGATAGAATTTTCAAAATGCTCTTTTAATCGTAATTTGTGGCAATAAATAAGCCGTGAAGTTATGTAATGCTACGCATTCCATTGCATACTCTACATATTTTTTTGAATACTTAAACTCAAGTCAAAATTATATAAAACGCAAAATAGATAAAGAGGTTAAAAACAAAAAAAAATGGTAGCGGGGTACTGTTTTTGAAATTGACTTTTTTTTCTTGTTTCTTACAGTAGTAAACATTATTTCATCAAGATGTGCCCCTACAACTTTTTCATTTTTTTAGGTATTTTTTTTTTAATTGATAGGATTAATCCTAATAATAAAAGTAATTATACCAAAAAAAAAAAAACGTTAATCGGACTTTTCCTTCATCTTTATGCAATTTTTCTTTCTCTCGTAAAACTTTTTTTTTTCCTAAAAGTTTTGAGTCGATCGGATAAAAAGTTATCGTTTGTGACAAAAACGTGACATCAGACGGACAGATGGACAGACGAAAGGAGGGACCAGCTTTACGCAAGAGCAGTTATTGTACTTTTTAATTAAAAATCTTGGTAAAATGTTTCTTCAGAACTTCGATTTTAGTCCAATGATTAAAATTAAGAAAGGTTTAAAATAGTTATTTATAATACAAGAGCGAAAAGTTAAATTTTTCGATTGAGTAGGTTTTTAGAAGCCGAGGGCCGGCCGGTAGGGCCGGCCCGAGGGTAATAAACCTACGAAATCGAAATTTAACTTTTTGCCCGTGTATTATACAATATTTTTTATTCGATTGTTACTAATTATAATAAATTATTAAAATATACTTAATTTTAAAGTGCAAATCACTACAAAAACAATTGAATCCTTTCTTTTGCTTGCGGTTTTATTTTTAAATTAAAAAGGATATAGCTTGGTGATTAATTTCTGTAAATGTGTCTGTTGTTAAAATAATACTTGTGAAACCGTTCTATGAATATTATAAATATTGAAAGTGATTTTACAATTGAAATTTTGTGTTTTTAATTTATTTTAGTGGGTGAATACAGATTAATCAGTTGACATATATTTTGAGGTTATGTTATGGAATTTTTTTTATTTTGTATGAAATTATAATAACTGTATCTGGCCAAAAAGAACGGTTAGTTCAAGACCAAAAGTGACCAAAAGGACATTTCTTTATAAATATTACAGTAAAGGTAAAGCATCTTCTTTTAAAAAGCTTAAAAATAACATGTTTTAGTTAGCGGGAGAAAAAACTTTTTGGCACTATGGCCACAAAGTTCATCTTTTCGCCCGTAAAACATGAACAAAAAGTGTCGCTTTTAGAATCAATCGAATAAAAATACTGTTATTAACGTTTTTAGGAAAACAATATATATATAGTAGTATATGGCCATTGTGCTGTAATAAAAATTATTATTATATATACAGAGCGGTTCAAAAATCACCCCCCCCCCCCCTCTTAACTTTTGAACCAGTTGAGATATCGACTTCAAATTTGTAACTTTTAAATAAGACAACTTGAGCTATCTTTTAGCATATATTTAATACTTTCAGCTCTTAAAATGTGGGCAGGGGGGCATGGGGGCACATTTTTTTAAATAGAAAGGGGGGTCGTGTAATATATCATTTTAAAGCTTATAAAATTCTCCATTTAACCATATTTTTAAATAAAAAAAAATGGATTAAAAATGGGTGTTAATGTCGAAATTCCTCTAAAAAAAACAAATAATTTTTAAAATATGCCTAATTTCATCATAAAAAAAATTTATAAAAAAAAATTTAAAAATCGAATGTTTTAGCACAAAAAATTGAAAAATCAAACCTTTAAAAACATTTTCAAAAAATTTAAAAATATTAGTTTAAATAGAGAATTTTATAAGTTTTAAAATGATGCATCACACGATCCCCCTTTCCATTTAAAAAAATGTCTCCCCATGCCCCCTGCCCACATTTTAAGAGCTGAAAATATCAAATATATGCTAAAAGATAGTTTAAGTTGTCTTATTTAAGAGTTCTAAATTTGTAGTCGATATCTCAACTCGTTCAAAAGTTAAAGGGGGGGGGGGGTGACTTTTGGACCGCACTGTATAGATATTTTGTAATATTACCTTTTGCCTTTCGTTTGTTGTTATAATTACAACTTGTACTATTTTTGCCTAAAGCCATAATTTTGGAATAGGTGCAGTTGGATTTATATCAAATGTTGTAACTTCTTGAGTGTCTATTTATTACTAAAAATGCATGTTATAACACCTACTCCCATCTTAGATTTAAGTGAAAAACATATAATTCACAGGTTAACGGAGAGAGAAGCCAGAATAAAACATTTTTCAACAATTAAAGGTCACCACTTTTTTTATTCCTTGACATGACTAGGTACCTACACCAAAATAAATTAATAATAAATAATAATAATAATAATAATAATAATATTAATAATAAATTAATAATTAATAATAAATCTATATAAAATAAATAATTTTAATTATTGTACTTTTGGATATTAAAATTAAGGTTTTGGTATATAATTTCAAAAATAGGACAACATCTTGTACATTTAAGTTATCGTCAATCTCGCACTTCTTAACCATAAATTAACAATACTGCTCATTATTAGTTTATTTTTCGGTGCCAATTTAATCATTTCGGCGTCTAGTTTCTCGTTTTTAACATTTGTCCAATGATTTTTGCTAATTTATATTAATATTCAAAAAGTTATTGTTAAAAACACCTAATGACGCTAGTTTTTACAACCTGTGTATATCGTCGGCTTACAAGTAAAAGGCACTAAGTCAACTTTTTGCAAAAATGGGATTTAAATGATACTTTAATTAATTTTTGATGATCTATGTACAGGTAAACCGAACTAACTTCTAGGTGGACTGCCAAGAGAGTTACCGACCATACAAAACGCACCAATTTGATTTTGATTAAAATTTTATCTGGCAAAAGGCATTAAGTCACTTAGTACTTTTATTATTTCGAATGTTTTTGTAAACGGATTAATAACACAGCGACTACTAATTAGTGTTTTCTTGTAGTTTTTTTTTTGTTTTCTTTTTGTATTCTACTAAACAATTTTTTTATTTTTTTTTTTTCATTTTTTTTTGTTTTACAAAAAAAGAAACTGTTTGAAAAAAAAAAGATTTTTTTAAAATGTTTTTTTTATTTATTTATTTATTTATTATTAATTTTTTTTTTCGTTTTTGGCTTTAATGAATCTAGGCCTATACTGCCCTACTAGGCTAGAAAGCAGTATCTCTATTTGTCGCCTAGCGACGTTTTGACGTCAAATCTGATGTAATATTTTGAAAACGCTTCTATGCGACAAATGTATTTACTGCTTCTTATCGTAGTAGGGCAGTATAGGGAAAGTATTCTTGTCGGCAGCAGTATTTTTTGCTTATTTTTGCATTTTATGAGGGTTTGTGTCGATATAAATCACTTAAGAACCCTTTAAGCTAGAGACTTGATATGAAAATTTTCTAACTTCACCCCCGAGTTAGGAGTAAATATTTTTAGATGTTTTCAATATTTGAGAAAATTGGTATACCTACAGGGGTTTTTGGGGTCGACGTAACTGAAACTGATTATAAGAATTTTTTAACTCCATTCCGGGGGTGGGGGTTGATTAAAGAAGAAAAAAGAAGTGTTTAATTAACATTTCCCATAACAGATCTACAAGTAAAACGCACTGTCGATGTGTTTTTTCAAATTTAGTTGTATTTAACTACTTCAACTCTTTTTTATTTAACTGCAAATGGGACATTATTATCTCCAAAAATGTCATTGCGATTTGTTTTTTTTTCCAATAACAATTATTACAAAAATTAAAAAACAAAAATGAAAGTTTAATATGCCAATATCTCAAAACCATGTTTTTTGACTTAGTGCTCTTTACTTGTAAGCCGACGATATGCTATAGCATTAGAGCACAATAAGATGATATCTTGTATTTTTACCATCACTGTGATAAACTAGTAAATTTCTATTCGTTGATCATAGTATGATTTATATTTTCTAACTTATTTAACCCTTTAAAGATTACCTACTATGACAAACTTAAACTCTTGACATGATCAAATTACAAAAAGACAAGTATTTGTGCAAAAATGGAATAAATGTGTTTTCAACGCATCAAAAATTTTTATCAAACAATTTTCTTAAAAACAAACTAATAAAAATTGGTTCATTCTGAGAAAAACGAATAAATGGGTTTAGCTTGGCCTTCCTAGTAAATAAGACAGAGCATGTTATAAACATCATTTTAAAAACAGACAAGGAGAAAAAAGTCAAAAAAGGATTTTGTAAAATTGCTTCAGCCGTTACCGAGATAATGGCTTGTAGACTTAAAGTCGGATCACCCTGTGCAGTAACAATTAAGAGTGTATAATTTTAAAATTACAATTTTAATTTTCTAAATTTTACAAAATTAAAAAAGATTTTATTGCTAAAGGATAGTTTCTATTTGCAAAAAAACTATTGTAATTGAATTTTTGCATGTACAAACGGATTAAAAATGATGTGTCGCAAATTTCATGATTATGTATAATATAGTGTTTGTATTTCTAATAATTATTTTTGAAATCTTTATACAAAACGTGAATAAGAATTAGAAATTTTATTCTTAATTATATACTTCGCAATCTCATCACTAGAAAAGTATTATACTATATATCGTATAATACTATCGATAGTTTTCAAATTTCCAAAATCGCCAAAAACACACCGACAAAAAAATTCTATATAAATATGTTTTTTATACAATTTTAAACATTTAAAAAAAAATCCATCTGTCCGTCTGTCGGTGTGTCATGTTTTTTGTTAATATTATTGCTCAAGAACGAAATATCTGATTAATCACAAATTTTCAGAAAAAATCAAGTTATATGAGAGAAAGAAACCTGATATTTTTGAAAGAAATTACTTAAAAAACAAAAAAGTTATGGGGCGAAATTGTTCCAAAAAATTTGAAAAATAGGAGAAGTCTGATAAACTTCAAATTTTTACAATACATTACAAATACATTAAAAATAGAAGAATAGCTCCGCTAAAGTCCAAATTTTCAGATTACATTATTTTGATTAATATAATTTTATTTTTAAATAAAAAAAAATCAATTTAAAAAAAATATAATAGGTGGCGCCACGTGCACTAGCTTAAAGGAATCATACTTTGGGGAGTAGGGTATTGCAAAAAACACTTTTTTCTAATTTTTTAAATTCACCCCTCTTATGTTGTTTCTATTGAAGAACTATGATTGCATACCAAATTTCAGATTACTTGAACATTTTTTACACCCGCCCAACTCAGTTATAATAATAAGGTATTTGTATTGTTGCTACACATTCTATTATATACTATTCACAGTGGATGGTATATATTGCATTTTCCCAAATAACGCAATTCGAAAAAAAAATACATTTTTTTTATTTTTTCGTTTTTCAAAAAACAGATTTTTTTTGAAAAAATAGTTATTTATGGTACTAGTGAGTAAAGTAAGATATTGCCCATGAGGGGCTGCGAGGCATTAGCAGGTTAATTTTAGAGAGGGTAATAACGGGATACCCACCAGTACCATAAAAAGTTTTGTCCAATACCCATTTTAAACTTTTTTTTTAATTTATACATTAATTGTGTCAATTTTTGGTTCAAACGTATAAATTTTACCTTTTAAAAACGTCGTCTAATAAATAAAGTACTACTTTGAAGTTTTATCCGAAATACAAGTCGACATAATGTCAGTTTCTCTCGCAATAAAAATTAAAAGAAAAGCATAAAAAAATTGTTTAAAACGGAAATTTTTCTAAAAAATATCTTTAGATAACAGATAATGCATATAAGTAGAAGAAAAAATACGAATATTTAGTTCTAGATTTAATTTTATAATATAAAATTTGTTATAAAAAAAATTGACAGATAAATGGTTTTATCCAATACATACAGATAATGAGACAATTACCATTACCATTAAATAGATAAACTCAATAATAACCCCCGTGTGGCTTTTACTTTATTGGGTGGATAATTATTTATTTTACCCACTCAACTGTCACTTGTCAAATTATTTTCTTGTAAATGTCATTAAAATTTTTTATAAAAATATGAATTCATAAGCTATTTATTGGATAAAACCTTGTATGGCACTCATGGGTAAACCGATATTGCCCTCATGGGCAATATCTTACTTTACCCACTAGTACCATAAATAACTATTACTTTACAAGTGATAAAGTAAAAGCCCCGCGTGGGTTATTTACAAGTTTCTCTGTATAAAATGAAGGTAGTAATTGTCTTATTACGTTTGGGTATTGGACAAAAGATAAAAAAAAATTAAAAAAAAAAATTTTAATTATTTTTTTTTGAAGTTGCGTTATTTAAGAAAATACAATATACTATTTACTGTGAATAGTATATAATGGAATGCGTAGTATTACATATCGTTACGGCTTGTTTTGTCCTTAAAACTGTAACAATATAAGAAATTAAACAATAGAAATACCTCATTATTTTAACAGATTTGGGCGGGGGTCAAAAAATGTTCAAGTAACCTGAATTTGGTATGCAAGAGTAGATTTTCAATGGCGATTTCTCCCGTTAGATTAGACAGGGACAAAAGTTCTACCCAAAAAGGATAGAAGACATACATATACTCCCACTTCCAACCAACCAAACAAATTCTGTATTTGTTCTTTGTTGAACAAATACAATATTTACTTGACCGGGCGAAAAGTGTAACTATAGTATTTTTATTAAAGAAATTACTGGCGCCATCTAAATTTTAGTAGAATTATATTATTCTACAGATTCACATTAGCTATGTTCGTTCGTGCCGCTCAGTGCTACACTCTCCGGCCAACTAAATAAATACTGTATTTGTTGTATGAAAAACAAATACAGTATTTATTTGGTTGGCTGGAAAGTGTAGCACAAATGAGATAGAGATAGGGTACACGTCTTTTGTTTCATAATTCTAGTTGTAGAGAGCTCCATTGAAACTACATAAGTGGGGTGCATATGAAAAATTAGAAAAAGGGTTTTTTTTTGCAATATCCTACTGGAGAGTATGTAGAGAGAAAATGAAATATTATATCCATTTCGAAGAGCTGAATATAGAGTGCGAAGCATCATATATTTTCGCGTTGTATATTATGCTTAGCTTAACGCAATATATTATCTGTATCAATTATAAGTAATGATTTAGCAGTTATTGATTACTATTTAATAAGTTCAACTAGGTATTGCAATTATGTTGTGCATTAATGAACCTTATGTGAAGACAGCACACCAGTCAAAAAATGAACAAAACACGAAATAACGGCTAATAGGGGAGAATGCGACTAGTTGGCACCAATTTGTATGTTTAGTTTTTTTTTGTGATTTGAACCTTAGAAAGGTTAAGTTGGCATAAATGGCATCACTGCATTTAACTTACTATATACACGGTGTCCCACTGACTTTCCTACAGTCATTACCTTGAAAACTGTAAGAGATATCAAAAATCTAAAAAGCAGATAAATTAGATATTTTTAGTTTTTTAGTTTTTAAAATTGGATAAGCCACTTCGGAGATATCCATTAAAATAATTTCAAAAAATCAAAATAATTAAAATGGATAAAAATCTTATATTTGAAAAATAAAGGTAATTTAATCATGTTATTAGCCAAATTCTAACATTTACTACATCCATATGACATAAAATGCTCGAAATGACCACCAATTCCAACTATGCATTGTTCAAATCGGGACATGAAATTTCTTCTGCAAGCTGCATACACGGTGTATTTGAAATAGGGTCGGAAATTTTAACAGATGATTCTACATCATAAAATATGACAAAAAGTTCCTATAAACATATGTCTAAAAATGCGTCATAAGGGAGCTACGCTTCTTTGAAAGTGGCTAAAAAAATCGGTTTTTATTTAATAACTCAGGAACCCTTTGAGATATATTAACGAGGTTTTGCACGTCAACTAATCCTACCAAGGCCCATCTTTGTATGTCATTTTCACGTACTTATTTAAACCAGGGGTGTGCGAAACGGGGGGGCCTTATCAGTTTTTTGTCCCAAACTTTTTTCTGTGTAACTTTTTTGCAATTTTATTTTTGAAATATGATTCCTCAGGTCAAAATACATAAAAAAGGTACTCTTGTTGTAATACTGTAGGATTAACCATTTTCGAGAAAAGTTCATTTCCACGGTTCGAGGACGAAAAATTAAATACTAAAATGTTGAAAACCAAAATTTTAATAATGCAGGGCGAATGTACGTTAAAAACTAAGAAAAAAACCTCATATACAGGTACTTCCAAAAATGAATCCTAATGGAGCTATGGTCTCCTAAATATGCACCATTTTTAAAGGGCTATGGTAGCTTTAAAAGCGTTTTTTCGACCTACATGTATGGAAACTTTTTTTCTTAGTTTTTGGTGTAGAATAACATTGCATCATTAAAATTTTGTTTTTCGACATTTTAGTATTTAATTTTTCGTCCTCGAACCATGAAATTTAACCTTCAAATGAACTTTTCTCGAAAATGGTTAATCCTACAGTATTACAACAAGAGTACCTTTTTATGTATTTTGACCTGAGGAATCATATTTCAAAAATAAAATTGCAAAAAAGTTACACAGAAAAAGTTTGAGACAAAAAACTGATAAGGCCCCCCCATTTCGCACACCCCTGGTTTAAATAAGTAGGAAATTTTAACAGATGATTCTGTTAAAATTTCCGACCCTATTTCAAGTACACCCTGTATACCATATGACGATTAATAATCTCACAAGCATTAGTAATGCCCGTCTTTAAGTCCCCTAGGTCAGTTGATTATGTTCGGTAAACTATCCCTTCTTCATAAAAAAATCTAGTGATGTTAGGTCAGGCGAGCTTGGTGGCCAAGAAATTATTCCCCTGAAAACATGACGGAATTAATACCATGAGGTAGAAACGTGATGGCAGCAAGACGGGACTCCCCCTCATTGTATTAATCCAAGAAAATGGATTGCAAACAGGGAAATAATTTCTTGGCCACCAAGCTCTCCCGACTTAACGCAACTAGATTTTTTTATGAGGAAGGAATGGTTTACCAAACATAACCAACTAACCTAGAGGACTTAAAGGCACGTATTACTAATGCTTGTGAGACTATTAATCCTATGCAGCTTGCAGAATAAATTTAATGTCTTGATTTGAACAGTGCATAGTTGAAAATGGTGACTCATTTCCAGAATTTTATATCATACGGATGTAGTGAATTATTAGTACTTTTTTTTCAAATATAAAATTTTCTTGAATATAACTTTTTATTTTTTTGAAAATATTTGAATGACTATCTCCGAAAAGGCTTATTTTAAAAATTAAAAATAAATTTTAATTAGAATAAAAATACCTTTTTCTACGACTGCTTTAGAATGTAAGCAAATACACACACTTTTCAAACACAGAATAAATCCATTCTAGCTCTAGATATGGTATGAATATTCCGTATCAAGTGTTAGAATGAGCAGATGTAGTGCCATCTCTTGTTTATAAAAGTAAAGAAAACTGTAGCAAAATTAGCAAAAATATATATATTTTACCATGAAATATTTAAAGTTTTGCGTTAAAATTACATAAAGTTTATTAGTTATTCTTAATATTTGACCAGTTTTTTATCAATTTAGTTAAAAAAATTAAAACTGCTCCATCTATTGTTAAATATTTAAACCTGATATCTGTCACAACAATCTTACATAACCTTCAATTTTTGCATTATAACTAGTCCAAAACAAACAAACAAACAAAAAAAAAACAAATTTGATAAAATTCTTAAATAACATTAATTGCTTTATTTAAAAATATGTGTTTTGTTGAATTTGCAATGTCGAGTCACAAAAAAACAATGTTTTTAACCTTGTCCGCAGTTTAAAGCCATACAGTGTTTTATATTTACAGTCGAAGAAAAAGTATAGTCTACAACACGTATGGAATATACTATTCCAGTTCGTTTCCTTACCTAGGGTGTCAAAACTATTATATTATAATTTACAAACATTTTTACAAACATTTTTTAATTAACTAATTTACCTGAAAAAGCAGATATCCATTCTCGTACATCCAGAAGTCCCCAGGATCTCCTCTACATCCTTCTTTTCTCACTATTATCGCTAGACTTTGATTCAGTTTCACGCGGCAATTGTAACCGCCATCCGCCCCGGATCTACTGGAATTCATCTTCAGGTGATCATCCTAAAACAAAAAAAAAACATACATTAAAAAAAAAATCCTGCATAGAAGTAGGTTTGATGTTGACGCCAACGATAAAAATAATGCGCTAAAATTGAGAATATTTCTTCAAAAACACATGATTCGATAGAAACTTTTTTTATGAAAAAGTCATAGGCGTCCTGTATTAAAAAAGGGGTAATAATGGAAATTAATTTAAAAAAAAATATGGGAAAATTTTAAATCACAGCACACACATACATATATTTTGCCTAATTGAGCAATTTTTGCTAATGTACAATATTTTTTTTAATCAGCAAATTCCACGCTAAAGCAGAAATCAGTAATATTTCGCTCTTAATACAAAAATAACTATTTCTACAGAGCGTACGTAAAGTAGCGCTTCACCAGCGCGTTTTCCTCTGGAAGGTTGTAATTTTTCGCACCAGTTTCTTTACGTCCGTAATATATCATTTTTCTACAAGCGTAAGAGTTAGAAATAAGCATTTCCCTTGGCAAGCATGCCTCGGTCTTTCAGGCAGAGGTAATAGGCATAACAAATGCTGCGAGAGCTATTTCTGAAAGGGAAATCAGTAATAGAAGAATAACTATTCTTAGGGATAGCAAAGCTTCCATACTAGCAATCAAGTCTTTCAAAATTACTTCAAAGCTAGTTTTGGAATGTCACCAATCCCTGGAGGAAGCGGCAGTTTCTAATACTGTTACACTCTCATGGGTAAAGGGGCATAATGGAAATGTAGGCAATGAAGAAGCTGATAGATTGGCACGAGCAGGCTCAGGCTCTGTACCTATTGGTCCAGAGCCCATAATCCCTGTATCTGTCGCTTTTAAAACAGCTCTCATTAATCAAGAAACCCACATAAAACACACTCGTAATTGGATTACGAGAAACGACTGTAAACATGCAAGAGCAGCCCTTCCCACTCCGTGTGAAAAGACAGTACGCTTTTGTATGCAACTAAAAAGGGATAACCTAAGACAGTTTGCAAGCATCGTAACAGGTCACTGCAAACTAAATAAGCATCTTAACATCATGGGGAAGCCAGTCGACCCCATCTGTAGAGGATGCTACATGGAAGAGGAAACAATGGAACATGTGTTATGTCACTGTCCAGCGTTAGCCTTAATAAGAGGGTCCATGCTAGACGAGTACTGGCTCGACATGGCCGGTATAAGCAGTATCACTCCCAGACATCTGCTTAGATATATTCAAAGAATTGGATGGCTGAGAGGTTAAATTGCTGCGACCAAAGGGAGGTAGTACAATGGGCCCAGCTAAGTGGCCTAAGTGTGTGTAGATAGCTACCCTCCACCCTTATAACCATAACCATAACCATAATTTTTCTACAAGCGTACGGAAAGTATTTCATCTTAAGCATTTTCATCTGGAAAGTTGTACTTTTCCGCACCAGTTCCTGTACATCCTTAATATTTTATTGTTGTATACGTGTTTTCGCAGGCTCCAAACGTTTCTGGATACCCCTTATATACATTTAAAAAAAATAGTGGTTTTTATGTGGAGACATAAGCATAATTTTTTTATTTTAGGCAATGAAAAAAATTTTTTGTGTCAGTTATGACGCGTAAAATTAAGCAATTTTAAAGGGCACAGCTCCACTTTTTTAAGAAAAAAAAAAGATTGATTTTTTTTAGGTTGTCCAGTTACTATTATACAGAGCGGTCCAAAAGTCACCCCCCTCCTCTTAACGTTTGAACGAGTTTAGATATCGACTTCAAATTTATAACTCTTAAATAAGACAACTTAAACTATCTTTAAGCATATATTTGATACTTTTAGCTCTTTCCATTTAAAAAAATTTCTCCCCATGCCCCCCTGCTCACATTTTAAGAGATAAAAGTATCAAATATATGCTTAAAGATAGTTTAAGTTGTCTTATTTAAGAGTTCTAAATTTGAAATCGATATCTCAACTCGTTCAAAAGTTAAGAGGGGGGGGGTGACTTTTGGACCGCACTGTATATTCCTTTATACCGTGCCGTATTAAGAAAAATAAAAAGAAAAAATTCTTGTGCCTTAACAAAAAATAAGAAAAGTAAAGAGACATAACTTTTTAAAAAATTGTTGCTCTACATTTTTTCCAAAATTATAAAACAATCAGAAATGATACTCTTACCCCAGTAAACAAATTTGGGGGTGAGACCTCAAAATTTTTTATTTTAAAATTTGGGTGGGTCATATTGGTGTTAAAATTTCCGACACGATGCACTTATAATTGATGTAGCGCCACTTCTAGAAAAAAAATCCGACACGACGCACTTATAATTAATGAAACGCCACTTCTAGAAGCTCCCCGTTAAAAATTTAAAAAACAAAATACATCCAGATAAATACAGAATGTTTTAATTCTCATTACGTTAAAAAAATCTATCTTTTGAAAATCTGACAGTAAAAAAATGTTTTTTTTTCACTTAAAAAAAATGGCGACAGATATTTAAAAAAATCTTTTAACATCTTAAAATCACATGGGTTTTTTATAAGTCACCCGAATTTAAACAAAAAAATATTTATAAATGCAAGATCTACAGACATTTAAAAAATGTGTTTTTTTTTCTTAAACACTCTGTATATAAAAACTGTGCGGTCGTAGCCCGAATCTGAAAAAATATTTGGAATCAGAAGAAAAAATGCTTCAAGATAGGTTATGTCAGAAAAAAGTATATTTTCGATGTGGGACAGTGCGGCTAGCCGGCTCTTTTGCAAAACTAGGATGCATGTTAGGGTGCGCTCGAGTGCAGTGAAAAAAAATTTTAAGGCTAGTTAGTGGGAAAAATTTATAAAATTTAATTTAAAAAGAGTTGGTACCTATATATTTGTTTTTTTGATTAAACATCTCTAAAGTTCCAGCACCAGCCTCAAGTTTTTCAATTTTTAAAGTATACTGTAATGTATTACTGCATACTATTAACATTAACATGTTTGTCCAGGACTTGTGTAGGATAATAGTAGAGGGAACCACCGGCTGTAACTGACTTTCCAACCATTTTTTAGGGGGGTGTTTTTGTTTTACTTGACGCTTTCTCAAAATTTTAATTGGCGCTGGTAAAAAACACACTCCTTAAGAAACTATTTCAAAATAATGTGGAGTTCTCTAAAAAAATGTTCTTAAAAAAAGTTTTCGACTAAATTCTCGTTAATGCAGTCTACTTGTATGCCAAGTTTCAGATTCATAGATGGACGGAGAACTAGGCGATCTTGTACGACTTCCGTTTTTCGTTTTTAAGGTAAGAAACCCTAAAAATAATATTTCACTATCCTCCTACCGGAAATCGAACTCTGAACAATTTGATTTTTCGAAAAGATTTTTGGTTTAGTTTACATCTTTTTTGCTCTAAATGGAATTCTTTCGATATAAAAAGCCATAAAATGCAAATTAGCAGGAAAATTACAATAAAAATATTGACATGAATACAAGGGTTTTCCCTATTTTTAAAGAGGAAAGAAAAGGTACTAACGTCCAAAGTAATCTTAATTAATTTTCCAACTAAAACCTACATAAATATACTTATATAAGGAAACGGTTTAAAAAAGATCTTGCATATGAATTAGATTTCCTTATAGTGGAATAACCTTTTAATAGCCCTTTAGGCGGCTGGTGGAACAGATGAAATTATATAATTATGAGACAAATAAACAATTGTTTTGTACCGTTTTATCATTACGTCCAATCTTAGACGTGTAAAACACAGAGTACAGAAAACGTTTAAGCCGATCATAGTTCTTCGCGCATAAGGTCATTCAGGAATAACTTTCTTGAAAATGAAAAAGAATAAAAAAGTTAATTAAAATAAGGCAAATTACATCACTGCTCTGTAGATTCTTACTATACATACACATAGTTTTTATCTACCTAGCGCCATGGGTATGCGTCAATGACGCATTGCGTCATTTTTGTTACTTTTGATATTTGAAATTTTTTAGGTTTGATTTAACTTAAAATTTGTTTATACAAAAAAAAAATATATGTGGTATAGAATAATTACATATACAATACAATATACAATAATTACATAGATGAATGTAGTTGAAATTAAGTTAATTTTCAGTTACAAAGTTGTATGTCATTTACTTCTTCTTTTCAAATTAAAAATTGAGCCTAAAATAGTGGTCGTGAAAAAAATTGTTTTTGACCACCAATCACTGCAATATACAGTTTTACCATACATATGTATATGTATATGTATATGTATATGTATATGTATATGTATATGTATATGTATATGTATATGTATATGTATATGTATATGTATATGTATATGTATATGTATATGTATATGTATATGTATATGTATATGTATATGTATATGTATATGTATATGTATATGTATATGTATATGTGTTTACGGTCATATTTACTATGGCATCCCTGTGGATGCATATGAGTGAATACTGGCATCCGTTCACATTATGGCATCTTACACAGGATGCCATAACTTTTTTGATTAATTTTCCCAATCTAATGCACGTTATTTATTTTTTTAATATAGAAAATACAAATTTTGCAACAAAAATAAGGCATTCTGGTAGTTTTAGACAACTAAAAACTAATTTTGAGCCAGTTTTTTCTTAAAAAACGAAATTCTGTGTAAGATGCCATAGTGTACTCTATTTTATTTCAATACACAAATGTATTAATGGCATCATATCATGACTATGTACAGTGGCGACACTTGCGTTATTTTTATGAACCAGTTCTAAAAATAGATTCTATTTTTAGATTTAGTTTTTTAGTAATTTGTGCACATGTCAGATGTAAGATGCCATAACTTCTTTTAATTACATTATTTAATATGGTAAGTATTAAATATGTATTTGTCTTATAATTATATTTATTATTATTGTTATTGAAATATTAAGATATTTTAATGATATAATAGAAAATTTAAGAAATTCAGGTTATGAATTTTTAATTAAAAAATATATACCTAGTTTGATAAAACAATAGCAGTTTACACCATAGTGACTATATTTTAAGTCTAGGTACTTTTTATGTATCTTTGTTTATAGCATTTTATTAACAGATATAGGTAGACAAAAAGTACCTAGACTTAAAATATAGTCTAGGTACTAGTAGTCCAATCGGAGGATGACGAGGTCAAATTGACCTTTAATATAAAAAAATCATATCCTTACTCTTACAAGTTATCATACCTTTAAATTGGCTCCAAAGATGCATGTTGACAAGTAGTTTAAGAAAAAAATACAAACTTACAAATATCGAAGGATAACGAGGTCATATTGTTACTATGTGGTGACACACTTTCAAATTAGTACAGGTGATGTACGTTAACGAGTAGTTTCAGAAAAATATACAGACATTTAAATATCGGAGGATGACTAGGTCAAATTGACCTTTAATATAAAAAAATCATATCCTTACTATTACAAATTGTCACACCTTCAAATTGGCTCCAAAGATGCATGTTAACAAGTAGTTTAAGAAAAAAATAAAAACTTCCAAATATCGAAGGATAACAAGGTCATATTGAAAATATAACAAAATCATAAAATTACTATTAGTAGGTGTTACACTTTCAAATTGGTAAAGATGATACACGTTAACAAGTACAAGAAAACAAATACAAACTTTTAAATATCGGACGAAGACGAGGTTATATTGACCTTATATAAAAAGATCATAGCGTTACTATTAGAATGTGACACTTTTAAATTAGTACAGGTGATGTACGTTAACGAGTAGTTTAAGAAAAAAATACAGACATTTAAATATCGGAGGAAGACAAGGTCAAATTGACCTCAAATATAAAAAAAAGAAAATCATAGCATATTAGAAGGTGTCACACCTTCAAATTAGTGCAGTTGATGCCAGTTAACGAATAGTTCTAGAAAAAAAATACAGACATCCAAATATCCGAGGATAACGAGGTCAAGTTGACGTCTAATACAAAAAAAAATCATAGTGTTAATATTAGAAGGTGGCACACCTTAAAGTTGGTAAAGGTGATGCACGTTAACGAGTAGTTTAAAAAAAAATCAAACTTCCAAATATCTGAGGATGACGAGGTCAAATTGACCTAGTAAATATAAAAAAATTCATAGCATTACTATTAGAAGGTATCACACCTTTAAATTAGTGCAGGTGATGCAAGTTAACAAATAGTTTAAGAAAAAATTACAGACATCCAAATACCGGAGCATGACGAGGTGAAATTGACTTATAATATAAAAACAATTCATATCCTTACGATTAAAAGTTGTCACACCTTCAAATTGGTACAGATGATGCACCTTAACAAGCAGTTTCAGAAAAAAAATACAAACTTCCAAATATCGAAGGATAACGAGGTCAAATAGACCTTGAAAATATAAAAGTCATAAAGTTACTATTAGTCAGTGTCACACCATCAAATTGGTAAAGATGATGCACGTTAACAAGTAGTTCAAGAAAACAAATACAAACTTTCAAATATCGGAGGATGACAAGGTCAAATTAACCTCTAATATAAAAAAATCATAGCGGTACTATCAGAAGGTGTCACACCTTTAAATTGGTAGAGGTAATGCACGTTCATGAGTAGTTTAAAAAAAATACAGACATCCAAATATCGGAGGATGACGAGGTCAAACTGACCTCTAATATAAAAAAAATCATAGCGTTACTATAAGAAGGTGTCAGACCTTCAAATCGATACAGGTAATGCACGTTAACGAGTAGTCTAAGAAAAAAATACATACATCCAAATATCGGAGGATGACAGGATCGAATTGACCTCTAGTATAAAAAAAAATTCCAGCAACGGTTTTTTGGTAACTTCTTTAATAAACATATTAACGAGTAGTTAAAAGAAAATACAGACATCCAAATACCGGGCGATGACGAGGTAATGTTGAACTCTAATATAAAAAACATCCAAATATCGAAGGATGACGAGGTCAAATTGGCCTGTAATATAAAAAAATCATAGCGTTACTATTAGAAGGTGTCACACCTTCAAATTGGTACAGTTGTTGCACGTTAACGAGTAGTTTAAGAAAAAAAATACAGACATCCAAATATCGGAGGATGACGAGGTGAAATTGGCCTCTAATATAAAAAAATCATAGTTACTATAAGGAGGTGTTACACCTTTAAATTACTATAGGTGATGCACGTTGACAAGTAGTTTAAGAAAAAAATACAGACAACCAAATATCGGAGGATGACGAGGTTGAATTGACCTCTAATTTTAAAAAATAGTTTAGAAATAAAAGCTACAAACAATTGCGTTGATTGGATTAAAAACAACCTAATTTAAGACCGGCGTAAAGTTGTCAAACATTCAAATTGGTACAGGTGATGCAAGTTAACAAGTAGTTAAGAAAAAAAAATCAAACTTTCAAATATCGGAGGATGACGATGTCAAATTGATCTATTAGAAGGTGTCACACCTTCAAATTGGTACAGGTAATGCACGTTGACGAGTAGTTTAAGAAAAAAATACAGACATCCAAACATCGGAGGATGAAGAGGTTAAATTGATATAAAAAAAATCATAGCATTACTATTAAAAGGTATCACACCTTAAAATTAGTGCAGGTGATGCACGTTGACGAATAGTTTAAGAAAAAAAATATAGACATCCAAATATCGGAGGATGACGAGGTCAAATTGATCTCTCATATAAAAAAATCATAGCGTTACTATTAGAAGGTGTCACACCTTCAATTAGTAAAGCTATGATTTTTTTTTATTAGATTTCAATTTGACCTTGTCATCCTCCGATATTTGGATGTCTGTATTTTTTTTTCTTAAAGTACTTGTTAATGTTTATTTACTGTACCGATTTTAATGTCTGACACCTTTTATTAAAGAAGTTACCGAAAAGCCGTTGTTGGAAACCCGTTGCTAGAATTTTTTATATTAAAGGTCAATTTGATCCCGTCATCATCCGATATTTTGATGTATGTATTTTTTCTTAGACTACTCGTTAACGTGCATTACCTGTACCAATTTGAAGGGTTGACACCTTCGAATAGTAACGCTATGATTTTTTTTTTTATATTTACGAGTTTAATTTGACATTGTCATCCTCCGATATTTGAAAGTTTGATTTTTTTAAACCACTTGATAACTTGCATCACCTGTACCAATTTGAATGTTTGACAGCTTTACGTCGGTCTTAAATTAGGTTGTTTTCAATCCAATCAACGCAATTTCTAAACTATATTTTTACTAATATTTGAAGTTACTAGCTTTAGGTAGAGAAAAAACATTATACGCACCACGTATGCGAACTGTCTTAAGTATTCTCGACTATTTTTTTTCCTCGACTCCGTCTCAGCAAAAAAACTTCAGTCTCGTACACTAAATACTTAGTTCGCATACTAAGTGCATAATATACTATTATGATATTGTCAAAATATCCAGATATTCTTTATTAAAATGTATATTTTAATTTTAGCTTAAAGCATCTTAGTTTATTTTTTCTTCTAATTGCATGCAAATTGCCGCGGCGCGCCGGATAGCAAAAATTTTTATCCTTTTACGTTTGATAGATTATTTTGAAAATTTCAATAGTCAATTATTTTACGTTTTATTGGATAAATTATATTTTGAAATAATTTTGACTAAAATAATGAGTGTGTTATTTCATTTATCAGACTAAACTTATAATTTATTTTAACAATATTATTGTTTTTTTTTCTTAGAGACATAAATTCGTTGAATGGCCGATCAAAGTTGAAAAAAAAAACTGATGTAATATTATTTGAATAAATTGATTATAACTACATTGAGATATAAAAATATATGGCAAAATTAAAAATTTAATCATCGGTCCGATGCCATAAACTATTTTAAATCAAATTTTGGAGTGTAGATGCCATAAATACTTTTATGTATAATATCAAATATACACAAAGTTCATTAGGCATCATACATAGATAATCCCTTTATAGAAACACATGTGGCATCTGACGCCATAAACGAGTTAAATTCAATTCATGGATGTACGTAGATGCCATAAATATTTTTTAGTGAGGTGTAAAGCATACACAAAGTATATAAGGCATCATGCATAGATGATTCTTTAGAGAACTACATGTGGCATCTGACGCCATAAAGTATGACATGCAGTTTTCTTTTTTAATACCGAGTGTATCAAGATTCGGGTCAGATTGTCGTAATACTCTTTTTGTGGCGCACACTGTACTGATCTTAGATTCAATGATTCAATTTTGTCGCCTGATGCACAGATGCCATAGTAAATAAACGTGCGTGTAATAGTGTATATGTATATGTATATGTATATGTATATGTATATGTATATGTATATGTATATGTATATGTATATGTATATGTATATGTATATGTATATGTATATGTATATGTATATGTATATGTATATGTATATGTATATGTATATGTATATGTATATTTATATGTATATGTATATGTATATTTATATGTATATGTATATAAGCGGTATCACGTACAAAATCGGCAGGCTTTTGAGGAAGGAAAACCTCAAGCCTATTTTCAAGCCATACAGAAAATTGGGCCAATATTTTTCTTCAGCCAAAGATAAAACACCGCTTCAGTCAAAGGGTGTTTACAAGGTTCCTGTGGTACTTCTTATATTGGGGAACCAAAGAGGAAAATATCTACAAGGCTGACAGAACATGATAGACATATCAAACTAAAACAGATAACGTTGCCAGCAATAGCCGAGCATGCTCATGAGACAGGACACAAAATCAATATGTCAGAAACAAAACAACTTGTCTGTGAACCAAGGGAATTTCCAAGAAAAATAAGGGAAAGCATAGAGATTTATAAACACCCAAATAATATGAATCGTGAAACAAGGTTTAAGTTACCAGTTGTGTGAAAATCTGAAGATGTCTCTAGTATTAAGAGACGAAACGTCAAATAGTAATAATTCATCAACACGGTTAAAACTCGAAACTACTGGTTCTAAAAATATGTCTAACCGTGAAAGCCTTAGATCTAAATTAACACTTTATGTAAAAGTGTCATTTTGAGAATAAGTCCCTTTGTAAGGAAGGCGACGATATATGCAGCGGGGCTAAAACAGCTTAGTTAAGTTCCTTGGTGTATAATTAACTATTATATAGCAATATTTTTCTTAGGTTAATAAAAAGCTAGTAAATGGCCAGGTAAAAATTATATTCGTTAACGGACAGCTCTGTAAAAGCGAAACTTTTATGCACCAAATATCGCAGTAGTTCATTTTAGGGCCTTTGTTATTCCTGTTGGTGTTTTCTGCAGATGATACTTTTCTTAAAATAAAATAAGAACTATGATTCCGTAATATATTGGGAGATTAGCTCAGCGGTCTAAGGCATCGATATAGCGTTGACACTGAGCTATGATCGTGAGTTCAAACCTCACTGGCGCCGATTGCCTTTTTCAGTTAATTAATAATTGAAATTTGGCGAAGGCGTACTTCCTAGATATATTGGTTCGAAAGTTAATTAAAGCCGGTGGTTCCCTCTACTACTAGCCCACACAAGTCCTGGACTTAGGGGATGCTTAATTAAGTAGAACAGTACGAGGTTAAAAATAAACATAAACATAAATATCAGCCAGATTAAAAAATAAAACTTGAAAACTGGTTTACGGCGTAATTTTTTTCCCATTGAGGCAATGTTTTGTCAAAAAGAAAAAGATGTCAGCTTCTATGGTGTCCAGCTTGATTCAAAAATAACTTTTGAATAACATGTAGACAATATGACATAAACATTACGAAATCTATATTTCTGCTTTAAAAACTGCTTAAGTGCCTATTAACAGGCAAGCATAAGAACATAAAACTTAAGAATGCGATGCAGTGATTGGCTTGATGGGCCGCCATGTATCTTGTAATGATATGCATATCTCTGTATTACATGGGTAAATTAATCTTCTAGCTTGGGTTATAGAGATAAACTAAAACAGAAACAGATTTACTACACTTTCTTAAATATATATCTATGATTGCCTAGGCATACCTGTTATAATATAACATATTATGTCAAATAAAAATAAAAAATATGCAACCTTTGATGATGTTCATAAAGTATTAGGTCTGGGAATAACATTAGTTTTTTTGAGACTACAAAAGTCCAGAATTTAAACTCCCATTATATTAAGCACCAAGTTTTTTAAATTAGCTTTACGTAAATATTCAAGAAGTTAGGTATCTTATAGATAATGAAGATGAATTTTTATTTGTTAATAATATCTTCAATAAATGTATTTTGTTAGCAAAATAAACTAACTTGACTTAATATATTAATCGTTTTGAAATGATACTACATATTTGTAATAAATAGGAAACTAACTGTTAAATGGTAGCAGACGTAAGAGAAAGGTCAATATCAATGCCGACTGTTTATTTGTATTATATATTTTATACAATTTACATATTTATTTAAATTCTAATTGTGTTGTTGTTGTTTTTATAAATTAAACATTTTTATAAATTAGTATTTTTTAGATTAGGCAGATGCAGGGCTGAGTAAAAATAGTTATTTATAATACAAGGGCAAAAAGTTAAGTTTTTCGATTGAGTAGATTTTTAGAAGCCGAGGGCATGCCGATCGGGCCTGCCCGAGGGTAATAAACCTACGACCTCGAAATTTAACTTTTTGCCCGTGTATTATACAATAATTTTTATTCGATTGTAACTAATTATAATAAATTATTAAAATATACTTCATTTTAAATTTCAAAAAGTATTTCTTTTTAGTTTTTATTACTAATCTAGTTGTCCATGAAAAATTGCTATCCAATCAAATTGCTAAAAAAACAATTGAATCGTTTCTTTTGCGTGCGGTTTCATTTTCAAATTAAAAAAGCTATAGCTTTGTGACTAATTTCTGTTAAAATGTGTCTGTTATGAAAATAGTAATACTTCTGAACCGTTCTATGACTATTATAAATATTGAAATTGATTTTACAATTGAAATTTTGTGTTTTTAATTTATTTTAGTGGACGAATACAGATTAATCAGTTAATATATATTTTGAGGTTATGTTATAGAAGAAATTTTTATTTTGTATGAAATGATTATAATAACTATATCTGGTCAAAAATAACAGTTAGTTCAAGACCAAAAGTGACCTAAAGGTCATATTTCTTTATAAATATTACAGTAAAGGTAAAGCTTAAAAATAACAAGTTTCAGCGGGCGAAAAAAACTTTTTGGCCTTAAGACATGAACAAAAGTCTCTTTTAGAATCAATCGAATAAAAACATCTTTGGGAAAAGACATGGAAAATCCACGTTTTTTTTCACTTAGAAAAGGACCAACGATGTCCAGAAAAGGACACTTCTAATAAAGAATTTTAAATGTTTTACAAGATGCATATCTATATTGGTAATTATAGGTTTTTGAGGTCCCTGAAAAAGAATCCGTAATTAAAATTTTTCCAACCACACTTCAGAAGATGGAAAATCCAAATTTTTTAAAAAGTAATTTTTATGTCCGTAAATAATTATAATTATAAAAGAAATTATTAGTGTTAGCTTTTTTACATTGTTTTGGGGTTTTTGGGTGTTTTGGGGTCGCTGACACTAAATCTGATAATAATGATCATCAATCCACTCCCAGGGGCATTAATAATTGACCTCTTGCACGCTGTGAAGAGTATATTAACCACACAAATTATTTTATTTTTATGTGAAGCATTCTATTTTACAGAAAAATCAATTATTTCTATCCAAAAATGGTCAGATCATGAATACTTTCCATTTTATTGATAGTTATCTTAACAATGTAGGAAATTTCAAAACAATATTTACCTCTTGGCTTATTTTCTAGAAGAAAACTATATTTTATTTTAACCTAACAAACATGCTGAGCCCTTAAGATATCGCTGTTCTATGCGATAATTGTATAACAAGACGTGAAGATATGTAATGCTACGCATTCTGTTATATACTGTTCACAGTGGATGGTATATTTAATTTTTTCAAATACTTAACATTATTTTAAACTCAAAAATAAAAAATAAAATGTTAAGAAAAAAAGTAGTGGGGATGGGACTTGAAGTCGAGACTCTTTTCTACCAGATATCGGCTTTACTGACTGCTATCGGCGCGCCACCTTTAATTTCATAAAGTTTGAAGTAAACATTTTAATTGGATTTTTTTTTGAATTGGTGGGATTGATACTTATAATAATAGTTATTTATGATACTAGTGGGTAAAGTAAGATATTGCCCATGAGAAAATTAACCTGCCAGGCGTCAGCCAATCAGGTTAATTTTCGAGAGGGCAATATCGGTTTACCCATGGGTGCCATACAAGGTTTTATCCAATAAATAGCTTAGGAATTCATATTTTTATTAAAAATTTTAATGACATTTACAAGAAAATAATTTGACAAGTGACAGTTGAGTGGGTAAAACAAATAATTATTCACTCAATAAAGTAAAAGTCACGCGGGGGTTATTGAGTTTATCTATTTAAAATAAAGCTGGTAATTGACTTATCTGTATGTATTGGATAAAAGTATTTTTACCAAAAAAACTTACATCAATCCGACTTTTCCTTTAGCTTTTTTATTTTTTAAATACCCCTCATAACTCTTTTGTTTTTGGGGGGTATTATTTTTTTTAAATAATAGAAATATTCCTCTCATATACCTTTATTTTTCCTAAAAATTAAGTCAATTGGATACATTTTTCTTGAGTTATCATGTACGCAAAAAACAAACGAAGGGAAATTTTTTAAGTTGCCAACTTTTTCGAAATAACATGTAAATGTCAAAACATTGTATTTCAAAAAAATCAGCGGTTTTTTTATTAAATTAAAAAAATGTATTGAAATGTCTTATGGGATATTTCTATAATAAAACTTATTAATTGCCAGAATTTCTGCTTTTGATTTGGCTACTTTAGTAAGGGAAGATTTCAACTTCTCTTTTGCGTTTTCTATATGCGGCTTGAATTTCTGCTATAGCAGAAGCCTTACCATATATGGTAACGCTTTTTGATAACACAAAATCGTGACAAAATTCAAGGGTTTTTTTCCATAGGACTTTTTTAATGTTAAAATTTATTTTTGGTTCCTTGTTATTCCAGTCAACTAATAAATGTAAATTGCTATAAATACACACGGTCTAATATTTTAAAGGGTAGTAGTGGATGGTAACAGAACACCCCTTTTATTTTTTCACCGGGTATCCGCTATCTTGAATTATAGGGGTGAGTTGCTTAATATGCATCTTACGATAAAAATGCATATAACCAATTTTGTTAATAAATAGCCATGTTGGAGGTGAAATAGTTTTTTTCCATTTTTCAGCCAAATTATTCATCGGACGATAAAAGTTATGGTTATAAGCAAACTTGTAGCTCTTAAAATTTTCTATAAGTTTCATACATTAAATATTTTCATGGGTAATTTGGTATGGTAACAGAGGGCGCTTCTCGACTTTCAGCGCCGAATGTAACCGAAACAAAATACTTATGAAAATGCAAAATGTATATAGCTTCTAGAGAATTTCAAGAGCTACAAGTTCGCTCATAACTTTTATCCTTCGATGAATAAATTGGCTGAAAAATCGAAAAAAAAAACAATTTCACCCCAAATATGGCAATTTTTGAATATTTATAACTCGATTGTTTTTAATATATTAAAAAAATTATCTCAACAAACATTTTTGGAAATTTTCATCGTAAAAAGCATATTTAGCCAGCTAACCGCACTCACCCCTGAAATTCAGGATAGCGGACACCCCCTATGCAAATTACCCGGTGACTAACAAACTAAAAAGAGGGTTATGTTATTTTTCATTACTGACCTTTAAAATATCAGCCCGTGTACATTTACTGCAATTTAACATGGGAATTTCTCGTTATTTGACTGGACTATGTACTAATCATCTCTGTACATGATGACTGGTAAGTTATAAAAAGTCCAATTTATTATTCGAATATAACGTAAATCAGGTACAGAGGTAATTACCGCAAGGAACCAAAAATTGTTTTTTTTTTTTTGAGATAAGATGTTTTGAAATTATAAGGACGATTTCTATTTTTTGTCTACACTGATAAAAATATATGTAAGAATATTGCCAACTTTAGGTTACGTGAGTTTTCCAGAACCTATTCTGTATAATTTTATAATAAGTTATGTAAAATAAAATTTTACGGAACATGTTCTGTAATAGTTTATGTGAAATAAAATTTTACGGCACATATTCTTTAAAAATTTGTGTAAAATAAAATTTTACAGAACATATTCTGTAAAAATCACATAAATTAACGTTGTCAATATTCTTACCTATGATATGTTCTGTGAATAAAGCGGGCTAAAAATTACATAATATATTATGTATTTTCACATAAATGTGAAAATACATAATATATTATGTGGAACTTAAAAATTACATAATAAGTTATGCAAAGATACAATATGAATTAATAAAATTTTAAAAATATACCAATACTTAATATCATAAGTGCATGTTGAATTATCGATAATTTTTTTACTGTATTATTGGCAATTGTTTGAGCGCATTTTTGGTGTTAAAAAACTCCGAGACCGCAGGTCTAGGAATTTTGACGAAAAATGCACGAAAACAATTTCCTTAAGCAAAATGTTTTTTTTTTTATATACAGTAAAAAAATAATGTATAATTCAACATGCACGAATGGTATTTTGAAAGACTATTTCACAAAAAAAAGGAAGTATATAATTTTACCATTTTTAATGATGTTTCATATCTAAATTAAAAATTTAAGAACTAAACAACAATATTACTTTACAACTATAATTAAAATTTTAAATATCAAATTTGCCGCGCTTTTTAAAACCACGATGTTCACTTGTTCGCGAATGTTGTCTAAGTCTAAACTTTGCTTGAGGGATATTTTATGCTTGAGATTATTTCAATAAAATAGTTGTTATCATATATTTTAGCATTTAAATAAAAATCATTGCTGTATTTGTTTAAAAAGTTTAGTTTTCAACTTAAAAGAAATAAAATAACGGTTGTTTCCACCCTTAAAAAAACAATTTGAGATCGGTTTATAATAAACTTTGGCAACACTGTACTGGTACCAGAGCAGTCATTTAATGTTTTGATTTCCGTCATTTTAAAGCAGTAAATTATTTACTTCTTTACTGTAAATATATTTTAAATAAATAAGTATTTAAATTAGTTTTGAGTGGCCTGTTTTTAATACCAAGATTCAATTAAATAAATTAAAATTTATGAATATCAGTGATTTAAATCTTTTAAGATGGAAAGTGCATAAAACCTAGGATGTTTTGGTAATAAAATAAGCATTTATATTGCTTATCAATAAAAATAAAGTTAAGCTTCACAAATTAAAAACACATTTTGCAAAAATATAACATTTATTAATATGTCAGTAACTGTCAGTTTCTTGTTTCCATAGTAACCAAGTGATAATTGCACATGTGCAAAAATTATCAGATTCATTTTGATCTGATTGGTCAAGAAACTAAAAATGCAAGGTTTTGATTGGCCTATATATTGTTTGTAAAATAGTCTATGTAACTACCGTATTATACTCTTCTAGCGCGTAAACGCGCTGTGAAGTGTATAATAATATTATGTGTCGGGCGCATGATAGTTTCTCATAATTATAATGAGATGTGTTTAACTTCTTCATCCTTGTTAGTTTTCTTACAAGCCACTAATCGTGCAGATCGTTTAAATTAAAGAACATGTTACGAAATTATTCAAAAAAAAAGCTTTATTGCGAAATTATAAGTGTTTATATACTAATGGAGTTTTCGTTTGGAAGCACACCGCACATTTACGGAGAAAAATGTTTTCCGTGAAAATTTTGGTAAATTGTAGTTTAAAATAAACAAGGACTACAATATCAAAATAACTGAGTGATATTCGCGGGGCCCTTTAGACGGAGCAGAGCTATGCTACAATGTGGAATTTCCACATGCATCCCGTAGGATACTAATTAAGTACTAACGGTTTCTGACATTTTTATTTAGAAAACCTTATTTGTTAAGATTACTAGATTTAAGATTAAATTATTTAATAACCTGTTTTTTAAAACGGCATATAATAACTTGAAATGTCTATTCGCAATATTAGAATTTGGCGTTTCTTTAGTAATAGCTTCTTCTTATCTTTAATTTATAATATATAACTATTAAATTAAAACTTGGCGATTGGATAACATCATCCTAGCAGTTATCTTGTCACTTTTTCAATGCTTTTGTATGTCAAAAAAATTGGTCAATAGAGTGCGTTAGAAAAATATTTGCTCTGCATAAACAAGTCTTATATTGTCTTGTCGTAGCACTATGCAGCCCAAGCCCTGTTTTGATGAAAAAGAAAAAACTAATTTCATAAATACAACATAAAATCCCCTAAAAAAACAATAACTAGACTATTCTGCGTTATAAAAATGCATTGATTTCGTTTTTAGTTAATTAGGGTCTAAATGCCAATGTAAAATTTAATTTTAAAGCATATTCTGATGCGTGTATACCAAAATAGAATTTTTTCTTAACATACTTACGTTTGTTCAGTAAAATTTGGTAATATCATTGTACAAACATAGCTTTAATGAATAAACAGAATAATTAAGGTAAAATTATTTTTTAAGCCTTACTTTTATATAAAAGCCTTAATTTTTTTTAATGATAAGTGCGAATATAATTTACAAATATTTGCGCGCACACTGACGCGTATTTCTAATTTTTATATTAAAATGTTCTTACAGAAATAGTCTTAATAATGTATAAATATTAGATAGCCAAAGTTAGCCAAAAGTTATGAGCATTTTTGTAGAAAAAAATACAAATTTTTGATATTTTTTATTATATAATTTGAAAATAATCGCTCACGCATTAGTGCGCATTTAAAATTTATACACTAAAATATTCTAATATACATAGTTCTTAAAATATGTAAATATTAAATAGCTGAAATAAAACAAAAAAAAGTTATAAGCATTTTTATCTGGAAAAATAAGCATTATTACAGGTAGGCTTAAAATTTTAATTTAAAAAATCAATAAGTTTATTCAATTGTTTATATTGGAAATGCTCCTAAATTAACATATATGAACAAAAAAATATTCAAACGTGGTATTTGAAATACCTCTGGGCGAAAACACTGTCCTTTGAAGAGGACACCCTAAAATTTGATTTTTGTTTAATATCTCAGAAACCATCTAAGCTAATGATATGAATTTTTGTTCGTAATCTAATATATTGAATGGTTTTAATTGTCAAAGAACAATACATTTATTCAGGGGCATACGAATTGGGGGTTAATTATTTTTAATTTTAAATTTTACGCTTTTTGCCCAGAACCCTTTAATGTTTAAACTCAAGTTTCACTCAAAAATAGTTATTTATTTATAATAAGCCATTTAAGATTAAATTCACAAAAAATATATTTTTAAACACTTTTTTCTGTTTCGCTAGTCGCATAGTCACTAGTGCCAAATCAGTTTTACACCAATTACTGACTGACCAATAAAAGTGTAATTTTAAAAGCGAGGCGCTTTTTTACGCGGTTGCCAAGCCCACATGAGCGGCGTTGCCGATAAGCATTAAAACTCCCTAAAATGCAGAACAAAATATTTCAAACACACAATTCGCAAAAAAGTAAGGTTGATTGTCAACTGATTTGACAGTAGAATTTAAAATAAAGTACGCTTTATTGCATGATTTGAAAATGCTGATTCCAATTGGTTGGGTCTTTTACGGAATGTAGCAACAAAACGAAATAACAGTCGATAAAACAAGTCCAAACGAGGTGCCCTCCTCGTGGCAATAAACTTTTTTGTAAGTACATAAAGCATAGTCTGTGTCTCTACTAGGTATGAATGACCAGAATCGTTTTCTCACTTTACGGCAAGCAAGTCTATAGCGATAAAGCTACGGTTTCCTCCAAAATTCGCAGTCGCTGACGACTGCGACCGGGTAGCCGCGACCAGGTCATCACGACCCTACATGTTTTCCTCGGTATCGCCAGTCGCCATTCTGTTATCTGGCCATTTTATAAACAGCTGTTGTTTTGTTTGCGAGTTTATGCCTTGCAATCATTATGAATTTCTCTAATTATACTTTTAATTTTTATTAATATAAATAAAAAGTTTTAAAAAAAATCTGAAAAAATTTCATTTGTTAGCACACAAAAATTAAAAATCAAAACCTTAAAAAAATTGTTTAAAAAATAAAAAAATATATAGTCGAATAGAGAATTCTATTTTCTTTAAAATGATGTATAACACGACCTTCTTTTCCATTAAAAAATACTCCCCCCATGCCCCCCTGCCCACATTTTAAGAGCTGAAGTAATAAATATAAGCTAAAAGATAGCTTAAGTTGTCTTATTTAACAGTTCTAAATTTGAAGACGATATCTCAACTCGTTTAAAAGTTAAGAAGCGGGAGTAAGTTTTGAACCACACTGTATACAAATTTACAACCAATGGATAACCAGATCCTACCACAATGGATAACCAGGCACAGGTCCTGGCAGACAGAATCCTTAAAGTATATTAACTATCAGAACAAAATCATAAAATATTCACAAAACGTAGAACGCAATAAATTAACGATCAGATCTAAACCTAACTTATTTGTGACTTTTATTTGAGTCAAACGAAATAAAATAAAATAATATAAATATACGAATTGTACTAATTTGACAACTAAAAGACAGTTTATTAATTAAAAATATTTTTTGTTGAGCATTGGGTACGAAAAATAATAAAAAAAACGAATAAAAAACAAAAAAAAAACCGTTTTAAAACAATGTTTTTAAACATCCCTACAAGTACAAATTATTATACACGGTGTATTTGAAATAGCGTAGGAAATTTTAACAGATGATTTTACATCATAAAATATGACAAAAAGTTCCTATAAATATATGTCTAAAAATGCGTCATAAGGGAGCTACGCCCCTTTGAAAGTGGCTAAAAAAATCGGTTTTTATTTAATAACTCAGGAACCCTTTGAGATATATCAACGAGATTTTTATGTGTTATTTTCATGTACTTATTTCAACCAGGGGTGTGAGAAACGGGGGGGGCTTATCAGTTTTTTGTCCCAAACTTCTTTCTGTGTAACTTTTTTGCAATTTTATTTTTGAAATATGATTCCTCAGGTCAAAATACATAAAAAAGGTACTCTTGTTGTAATACTGTAGGATTAACCGTTTTCGAAAAAAAATCATTTGAACGTGAAATTCCACGGTTCGAGGACGAAAAATTAAATACTAAAATGTTGAAAACCAAAATTTTAATGATTCAGGGCGAATGTAAATTAAAAACTAAGAAAAAAACCTCATATACAGGTACTTCCAAAAATCAATCCTAATGGAGCTATGGTCTCCTAAATATGCACCATTTTTAAAGGGCTATGGTAGCTTTAAAAGCGTTTTTTCGACCTACATGTATGGAAACTTTTTTTCTTAGTTTTTGATGTAGAATAACATTGCATCATTAAAATTTTGGTTTTCGACATTTAATTTTTCGT
The DNA here is from genome assembly GCA_958510825.1 of Brachypterus glaber. Lineage (NCBI taxonomy): Eukaryota > Metazoa > Arthropoda > Insecta > Coleoptera > Kateretidae > Brachypterus > Brachypterus glaber. The sequence goes on from OY294046.1 coordinate 19,732,560, forward strand.
CCTCGAAACGTGAAATTTCACCTTCAAATGAACTTTTCTCGAAAACGGTTAATCCTACAGTATTACAACAAGAGTACATTTTTTATGTATTTTGACCTGAGGAATCATATTTCAAAAATAAAATTGCAAAAAAGTTACACAGAAAAAAGTTTGGGACAAAAAACTGATAAGGCCCCCCCGTTTAGCACACCCCTGGTTTAAATAAGTACGTGAAAATGACATACAAAGATGGGCCTTATTAGGATTAATCCACGTGCAAAACCTCGTTAATATATCTCAAAGGGTTCCTGAGTTATTAAATAAAAACCAATCTTTTTAGCCAATTTCAAAGGGGCGTAGCTCCCTTATGACGCATTTTTAGACATATGTTTATAGGAACTTTTTGTCATATTTTATCATGTATACCTGCCATAACTATTTCTACTCTGCTGTGGAATGAAAAAAATAAACACTTGTCACAGCGCACACCTGTTCACACACTGTCAAATTCGGGTCGAATTGGTCGTGCCTCTGCTCCCGGAGCGGTCAAGCGACCGGCGTTTAAACGAACGGCGACCAGAAGTTAGTAGTAACGACTCGGTAGCAGCTAGGAAAACAGGGACATTTAAAATGCATTGGAATTGTCTTAACGACTCGGTCGCGGCTACCCGGTCGCAGTAGTCAGCGACTGCGACTTTTGGAGGCAACCGTAGCTTAAGGTAGTCTATTTCCTGCGACATGTCGTCACTGATTTTGTGTTTTTTAATAAACGTTTTTTGTGTGAGGTTTTTACATAATGTTTGTTTTAAAAAGTACCATTGTTAGTAGTACCATTATAAAGAAACTAAACTAAACAAACAACCATAATTTGTTGTTTCACGTATAATCTAAGAGTATATTCCGCAACGATATTATACTATCGTTGGAGGCAAAACAAACCGCGAAGATGTATAATGCTTCACATTTTATAGTTTTCTCTCTGCACTGTAAAAACTGCATGTAAAATAATGAAAAAATACATGAATTTACATAGTATGGAATAGTAAATTTACTATTCTGGACTATGCATATTTCATGAATTTATGTAAAATAATGTAAAAGAATGTAAAAGAATGTAAAAGAATGTAAAAGAATGTACAATAATGTAAAAAAATATATTTACATTGATTTACATATTTTTACATGATTTTACAATGTCGGGCTATGTTATTTTAAGACGCGCGTGCGCTTTGGACAATAACCAAGACAACGTCGCAACATGAGACTGACCGTTTAATATTGTTATTGTTAGAGAGATAGCGACGCATGCTGCTAGGTTCAAGTGTTAAAAGTGCAAAAAAAGGTAAATATTATTTAGGTACGATATTTAAATGCTTTATTTGTGGCCTAAAATTTACATTCATTATAAATTACGATCTTTATCAACCAATAGATCTTTAAAAAAAGATGTAAGCAGTTTATACTCGTATTAAGGGTGCAAATCGTTTGGTTTATTAAACCAAATGAACTTTACGCTACGATATTTCAAAAAAGCTTTGACACAGAGACTTGTAATTTGGAACAAACATTTTCTAAGCAGTAAATATTTTTTTTCAAATTTCAAGTCTCTATGTCAAAAAGTCCAAACCATTCTGGACTATGTAATTTTTAGCCTTCCGGTCTATGCAAAATATTACCATCTGGACTATGTAATTTTTACCGTTCCCGTCTATGCAAAATATTACCATTATGGAATATGTAATTTTTACTGTTCCGGTCTATGCAAAACATTACCATTACGGACTATATAATTTTTACCATTCCGGTCTATGGCAACATATTACCATTTACGGACTATGTAATTTAATGTAATTCATTTTTACCGTGTACAGGGATAGCTTATGCAAAAGTGGTCACAGCCAGATTTGGCTGAAATTTGGATTTCGCTAAAATTTGGATATACAGGGTGATCAGTAACTGGCATCCAAAAATATGAAAAATAGTTCCTAAAATGGTTGGTCCGGATACAAGCCCTAAAGGAGCTATGACCCTACGATGATGGATATATTGAATGGGGAAAAAATCACCAAAAAAAAATAATAATGCAGGGGGATTCTTCATTTAAAACTAAGCAAAAAATTATTCTTCACCGAAATACTTAAATTCAATATTAAAGGAGAAATAGCCTTTTAAGAAGTAACATTTTTGGTGGCACAAATTGTTATAACAATTAAGAGGAAGTATACTTCGACCCGCCTAAAAAATTGCCATTTTTTAAATTCAAATATTTTGAAAACTACTTAATGGATTTGACTGATGCTTTTTTTGTTTTAAAGTTTAAACATTCTCTACTATTGTTTTTTATTTAGAATGATTAAAAAAAGTATTTTTGAATTAACAGCAACAAAAAATGTCGAAATGTTCGAAGATGGACATATTGAATAGGGAAAAAAATCACAATAAAAAATAATGATGCAGGGGGATTCTTCATTTAAAACTAAGCAAAAAAGTATTCTTCACCGAAATACCTAAATTTAATATTGAAGGAGAAATAGCCTTTTAAGATGTAACATTTTTGGTGGCACAAATTGTTATAACAATTAAGAGGAAGTATACTACAATCCACCTAAAAAATTGCCATTTTTTAAATTCAAATATTTTGAAAACTACTTAATGGATTTGACTGATGCTTTTTTTGTTTTAAAGTTTAAACATTCTCTACTATTGTTTTTTATTTAGAATTATTAAAAAAAGTATTTTTGTTTTAACAGCAACAAAAAATGTCGAAATATTCGAAGATGGACATATTGAATAGAGAAAAAAATCACAATAAAAAATAATGATGCAGGGGGATTCTTCATTTAAAACTAAGCAAAAAAGTATTCTTCACCGAAATACCTAAATTTAATATTGAAGGAGAAATAGCCTTTTAAGATGTAACATTTTTGGTGGCACAAATTGTTATAACAATTAAGAGGAAGTATACTACAATCCACCTAAAAAATTGCCATTTTTTAAATTCAAATATTTTAAAAACTACTTAATGGATTTGACTAATTCTTTTTTTTTTTTAAGCTTAAACATTCTCTACTGTTGTTTTTTATTTAGAATAATTAAAAAAAGTATGTTTGTATTAACAGCAACAAAAAATATCGAAATGTGCGAAGATGAACATATTGAATGGGGAAAAAAATCACCGAAACAAATTTAATGATGCAGTGGGATTCTTTATTTAAAACTAAGCAAAAAAAGTATTCTTCACCGAAATCCCTAAATTTATTATTAAAGGAGTAATAGCCTTTTAAGAAGTAACATTTTTGGTGGCACAAATTGTTATAACAATTAAGAGGAAGTATACTTCGATCCACCTAAAAAATTGACTTTTTTTAAATTCAAATATCTTGAATACTACTTAATGGATTTGACTGATTCTCTTTTTGTTTAAAAGTTTAAACATTATCTACTATTGATTTTTATTTAGAATGATTCAAAAAAGTATTTTTGTATTAACAGCAACTAAAAATGTCGAAATGTTCGAAGATGGACATATTGAATGGGGAAAAAATAACAAAAAAATAATCATGCAGGGGGATTCTTCATTTAAAACTAAGCAAAAAAGTGTTCTTCACCGAAATACCTAAATTTAATATTAAAGGAGTAATAGCCTTTTAAGAAGTAACATTTTTGGTGGCACAAATTGTTATAACAATTAAGAGGAAGTATACTTCGATCCACTTAAAAAATTGCCATTTTTAAATTCAAGTATTTTGAAAACTACTTAATGGATTTGACTCATTATTTTTTTTATTTTAAAGCATTACTGTTATTTTTTATTTCACGTTCGACGGCCGCCTTTTTAAATAGACGCTCATCCCAGGTGCCGGACTACTTTTTAATAATGTTATTCAAGTCCAGAGTGAAGCCGCCAGGTACCTGCGCAGGTGGTCTCTCGGTATTGAATATGAGTAGGTGATGGACCCGCCGGGCGGGTTGTCGGCAGCGAACGTGTATTTTTCCTATTTTGGTACAGAGTGATACTGGTAGATTGCGCAGTTTCGGGCTTCTGGCCCTCCTCAGTAGTGTGATAGTGATCCCTATACGCTGATCGAGAAAAAAAATTCAGACTTTATTCAGTTTAGAAGTAAAGTCATTAGATTGATGTATATATGTGCGCCATCTATTTCTAGACGTAGACAACTACAAATACTTTTTGGTATAATTTAATCCCGATTCCGATTACTCCAAAAATCATCGGGATCCGGATAATTTAGGATCACTAAATTTCGGAATTTATTAAAAGCCAAATAACCACTTACACACTTCTAGTTCAAGAGCTGCGAAGAGCATAACAATAAAATATATAGTAAGTTGCACGTAGATACAATTGGCTGGCGTTTTCCCATGGAATCAAGATGGCATATCTCCACCGGTGGAGTTCATTAAACCATTTTATGCATGCAAAACAGTGGCGCAACTGTATTTGCACATATGGAGTACTGCAAGGTTTTTAATTCGGAACCACGAAGTATTTTGATATGTGTGGGTGTTACATTCTGCTGGCAGAAGGAAAATACACCTATTATACTAACATTTAAAACAGACTATAGGCGACTTCCATTCAACTCATGATGAGCTTATTTATTTATTTAACTCAGTTACAGTTTGTTTATAAAAATAACAATAATATTTTTCCCTTAGTTCAAACTGAATGTGGTTTGGTTTGGAGCAACATCACTTTGTACTAATCTGCGAAATTAAAAAAAAAGTGGTTACATTTCGCGTGGTTTGGACATTAGCGTTATTAAATAGTATAAACTTTGTGGTAAACCTGCATGGTAAAGGACTAACTAACGACGTTCCTTTCAACTTACAAGTGAAGTGAAAATATCAAGCAAAATAACCCAAGTTAAAATCACTTTTATATGAAACCTTACTTATAGTATAACCACATTTCACACTTTCTTTTTTCTTTCTTTTTTTTTTCTTTTGATTATTGTTCTTTTTAAATTTTAGCCTCGCTCCTTTTCATCCTCACTCGTTTTTAGTTAGACGACAAAGGCTTTTAAGTATTTGTTTCTAAGTATATAGTAAATTTTAGTAACCCTCTGCCACATACACCTTATTTATGGTACGTTACTACAGACACGACGTAAAAATTACGCCTGCCTTTAAACAATTTAATTTTTTTTATTTTAACTTATTTATCGTTAAACGTGTTCTTTATAGCTTTAATTATTTAATTATAAATGCAATAGAACATAATATTTATATAATATAATTTGTTCTATATATTTTTTTTTATTTTGACTTTGCTAGGGAATTTTATTTAAATAACTTGGTAGAACAAAGAAAAAATATATAAGATAAAATTAAAAACTTAATCATAAACAACATAAGCATAAAATTCTAAAAAAAAAATAATATTTTTTTTTGCAATGGATAAACCCTACTTTTTAATTATTACGTACTTACAGACACGGCGTATTTGTTACGCCTCTAAACTTTAAATGAACAGATAAAAAGTCCAAACCAACTTCTCCGCTCGGATTTGCGGCTTAAACCGAATGTCCGAAAGGTACTGAGACGTGGAAAGCCGTAGTTAGTCGGGAGTTGGGAGAAATCACAAATTGCATACTATCGAGGCGTAAAATCTAAGCCATATTTGTGGTAGAGGGTTAAACATATGAATACTATTACAATTACATGAACAACTATTAATCCGTTGCATGGATTAACCAGTTGCAATTTTTTTTTGCTAATCAATTTTTTACAGTTTTTTATGTACTGCTAAATAATATAGATAATAAAGTTGAATTATTTGTTAATGGGCATAATGAGCATTTCTTTAAGCAAACGTTTGTAAATCACAAAATTTTTCTGTGTGTATTGTTCGTTTTCTCGTGATGAGGTTATAAATAGACATTAAATTTATGATGAAGCAGCAGTTTTAATAATACCTTTGATGGTAAACTGTACCATTGATACAGTTCTCATGCTATTTAATCATGGGAGGCTTGGTACGCCATTGATGTGGGGTAATGGCAGACGTACCATAAAGCGGCAAAAACCCATTTTAGCGAATAATATGGAACAAGGAACGAGGGTGAATATCGTTAAAAACATGCCTTTTTGACTGCGTAAAAAATAAAAAATAATTTGAAAAATCTAGGTTTCTTATTTATAGTTTTACAAGTAATTTTGTAGTTATTTTAAAGTTCCTTATATGTCAATCACTACATTAGATCCCGGCCAATATAAGCTATATATACTGTATATAATATTATACAGGGCAGTTAGGGAACATTCAAGTATTACGTAACGCTCTAGGGGGAGTCTCGAAAACGTTACGTCGTGTTACAGAAGGGGGTGGGTGTCAGTAAAAATGTTACGTAACACGTAAAAATTATAAACTTATAAAATTTATATTTGATCGCGTTTTTAAAAATGACCTGAACCTAAGATACGGATTCGTTGCAAATGTTATTGCAAACGGCGTTCACTAAATCCTCTAAACAGAAAACATAACAGATTGAAAACCATAGGCAATAACCGGTTTTCGGTTAACCGGTTTGGACTTTTTTTACCTCAGACCGGTTTTTGGTTAAAACACGGAAGCTATAACAGATTAAAAACCGGGTTTAAACCTTAAAGCAAAATTTCCTTGCAACTTCTTTACTTTTGTAAAAAAAATGTTACGTAACAAATGGGAGGGGGGGGGGTGGTGGGTCTTGAAAATATTACGCCGCGTTACATAGGGGGGTGGGGGTCAAAAATGGCCAAAGTTTGCGTTACGTAATACTTAAACGTTCCATTACTGCATTTTTGATAAATATTTTTTTAATGTTTATTCCATATTTTGGGTGTATTTATTAAAAATAAAAATTAATGTAGCAAAAAGATGTGAGTTTTATTTTTATTTTAGTACAATTATAACTATAAATTAAATAAAATGCATAATAATCATAATTAAATTGGTAAAGGCAAATACTTAAAAGGTCAATAATTATAATTATTATAACTCCCCCTTTTACATTACCCGTAAAAATAATAGGATATTTTTGGATGATGGTTTTTGATATAGACCCAAGTGATCCGATCTTAGGATGCCGATAACATCAGCAGTTTATAGGATAGTTTAAAGGCATAAATTATGTTGGCATAATTATTTTAGTGCCTTTACATTGAATGCTAATATTAAAACAGTTTCGTTTATGATTCACCGTTTGGAAAATACAACAACAATTTCAGAAAAACACAAATCATAAAGCAGTTTAGTTTAGTTTACAAAATTATTTTTCCCTACTTTCTTTGAAAAATCCAAAAAGGACATAGTTTTAAAAAACTAATCTTAGTACTTATTACTCTAATTTGACTCAGTTAGGATCCTTGCTTCGAAAGAAAAGTTAATATTTTTGGGCTTAGCGAAAAATAAAAAATATTAGGTATTATTAATAGGTTTAGTTAACTATAAGTACTTCCTTTGAAAAATTTTTAGTTAACGAGAAGTCTTTTACATAAAAAATATCTAAAACTTTTTGTTTGGTTAATTCAGTTATAATTTAGCTCGTAAAGTTATCCAAAAACGACATAGATTCAAAAAACTTATCTTAGTATGATACTTATTACTCTAATTTGATTCAGTTAGGATCCTTGATCTGAAAGGAAAGTTATTATTTTTGGGCACTATAGGCTCCTCTTAGCGAAAAAAAAAAGATTATCAATCAGGCCTATTCACATGTACCATTGAAATCTATTCAATATTGACAAAAATTACAATACCATGCAATTTTAATACAGTTGACGTAAATGACCTTGCAATTTTCGTCAATATTGCCACACATTTCAATCTCAATGGTACATGTGAATAGGCCTGATTAGCTAGGTATTAACTATTTTATGTATGCTATTATATTATTATTATTTTTATAATAGTTAAGCTAGAAAAAGTCTATAGAGTATGCTGCCTTCCTAAGCTGAAAGGTCCTATCTATGTATGCTAAACATATATACGGCAGTATGTACCAAGTAATTGAAAATAATAAAATTAAATAACATAATCTAATATTGGCTCCTCATAAATTATAATTATTAATATTAGAAAGTGTTGATTTATGCAATCATTAACACTAAACTAACCAAGCAATCAAATGAAATCAGATTCTGTCAAATAAGTCTGACATCTCACTGGTAAAATTCTTAGTTAGTTTAATGTTAATGATTAGGATTGGGTCAACCATCCATAAGTTCTTTGAAGAAGTTACAGCCCAGATAGCACAAAGTGATACTAAGGACGTCCAATGGATGTATGTTCATTGACGGCTGTATGTCCATAGGATGTCCATTTTTTCTCTATGGACATCCCATGGACAGCACCTGATTTTTTTATAATGTTTTCAGTGGTGCTCCGGGGGGCAGAGCAAGTATTTCCCAACTAAAAATTTAAAAATTGAGAAATTTCCCATATCAAAAAAACAGCTTTACCCCTGACCATGAAATTTTGCTGACTAAACAAAGGTCCTCACCTCTGAAAAATTTCCCAACTCAAAAAAAGCTTTACTACCCCTGACCGTAAAATTTTGATGACTAAAAAAAAGGTTCTCACCTCTAAAAAATTTCCAACCTTTCCAATTTTCCCAAGTAAAAAATTTACTGATCAGTTTCCCTTCACCCCTCAATTTACATTACTCACAGTATTATTATTTTTTAATGTAGGGCAGCTTTTGTTTTGACTTGAGCACCCCCTGGGGGGGTACTTAGAGCTTATTTCGCCAGGGGTGCTCAAAATCATGCCAGGGGGTGCTGAGCACCCCCTAACACCCCCCCAGTTACGGGCCTGAGGAGTCCTAAGGACCAACTTATTAATTTTTTAGCCAAAGGGTTAAAAAGTGTACACCTGCTAAAACTTTACATTGTACATCTTCTACACTTTCTTTAAGTATTAATCACTTTTATTGCTTGCGAATGGAAGGTGACCAATTAAAGTATTCTTTATTAGTAGTATGGATCGTAAAAACAATAGATAAATAAAATTATTACTTAGTAATTTTATGATCGCACCAAAAATGCATTATGTTTCTTGGGCAATGGGTTAACAAGTTTATTACTAAAAATAAAAATTATATACACATAATGTAACAGTTGAAACAAAGAAAATTGCATAATAAACATTTTAATGAAATAAAACACGCAAATCTGAGGTTTTCCTAATTATTTGGTTTATTTCTATTTTCAATTTTATCAAGATAAATATTTCGATAAATACATGTAGGGTAAGGAAGTGTTCAAGTATTACGTAACGCAAATTTTGATCATTTTGGACCCCCCCTGTAACGCTATTTTCCTATACCATTAACATGGGTGTAACACTCCAAAATGATCCCCCACAGGAGCATTACGTAATACTTGTACGTTCCCTAAGGTCGCTATAATCGTACCAGCAACGAACTAATAACTCATCTCTCTAGAATAGGCATTTCATTCGTTAAAACTGACAAAAACGTCGGCAACATAAACATTCGTCTGTCTTACTCGCAAATCTTTGTTCTAACAGAGACAACAATACCAGTTACTGGTAAATGTTATTGTTCAGGCCTGTTTGTTTGCAAACAAATCGAGATGTTGTTATTTTAACGGTATGCATATTCTAGAAAGAAGAGTTATTAGTTCGTTGGTACCAGCTAACATATTTTTTTATATTTTTCGTAATTGGTTACATTTTAGACTCTGCTCTTTATTTTAAGTTGAAGTATAATAATTTCAAAAAAAAGAAAAATACGAAAGTTCATAACATTTATAATCAATTTTTTACATGTTTTGTTAAGGTCTGCAAACTATACGATTTGGGAAACTGGTTGCCTAAATCGTACCTTCTTAATAAACTTAAAAGTCCAAACCGTATTTATTTAATGTAGGTTTAAATTAAAAATAAAATAATGCCAGGATAAAAAGGCTTTCCCAATTACTCATAAGAATTTATTTAATTACGTGTATTACCCATGAATTTAACGGACTTCACGGGTAGTATTTTTTTATTTATTTTTAATTGTCAATAACTAAAGTAAAAAGTAAATTATTCAAATTAAATTAAAAAGTTTATATGATTTTTTACCACAATGTTATTGAAACAAAAGAAAAACACAACTTTATTCATATCCTACGGGAATTGAACCTTGGACGATTTACAAATATTAATACCGGTACGATTTATGAGACTTCCCTATTTTGCATAAAAATAAAAAATGTATAAACTAAAAAATATGTATATGTTTTGTTTATATGGTAATTCTACAGATATTAATTAATTTTATTACACATAAAACAATTTGGTAACTGTACTCACTGAAAAGAAATATCCTTAGAAAAACTTGCAGATACATACATCAGTTTAAGCAATTTTTTTGACCGACCTTATCTATACCTTGATCAAGGTTAATTTACAACGAGGGTTTATCTCCAAGCTAGCTATTATTGAAAGTCATAAGTAAAAATTACGATTTGCGGACCGGTACGATATAGGCTACCTATATTATAATAATAATAATATTATATATTGAATAATTAAAAATTATATTTATACTGGCCTACAATGGTTTAGCTTTTTGGGATGTTATTCTTTTTGTTCCAGGGCCACACATTTTCTTTAGTGGAAAGTGTTACTTGGGACCTTGACTTAGTCCAAAAATAATAAAGAAGTGAAGAAAATCTGAATTTTTGCATAAGGCTACTTTTGGCACCACTGATTTCAAATATCGTATTGTACACTCCAAAAAATAAAATTCAATTAGGGTGGTTCAAATATTTTTGAATGTCCGATTTTGCTAAAATTTGGTCTAAGTGTATTTTTTATGACCTTAATGTGGGTCAATACCCAAAATTAAAAAGTTCAGAATGGTGAATTAAAATTAAAATTCACTAAATTTTGCCGCCACATTGTATAAGCCATTTTGATTTTTTTTTAATTTTCTTCAACTGATTCGTTTTCAGCGACTACAAGAACACCTATAGTCTTATTAAAGGTGCAAGTCGCTTGCAAAACAACTGTACACTACGATATTTCAAGAACGCTTTAACACAGAGACATTTTTGCAAATTTTCAATTGTCAAGGCGTTCTTGAAATATCGTAGTGTAAAGTTGTTCACCAAACGTCTTAACCATATATTTTAATTTTTAATTTTCAATAATAAAATCAGTTTCAGAAACCTCAAAAACTTCTAGATAATAGTTTTCACGAAAATGCGACCAAAAGCGACTTTTGATCACTAGCGCTCCTCTAGCCCATAGTGCGGAAGTTTTAGAACGTTACGTGAATAGTATATTCTATAACTAGTATGAAATAGACAATATTTCGCGCGAGCACGGAATGAGTATTCCATACGTGTTGTAGACTATACTTTTTCTTCGACTGCAAATATGAAACACTGTATGGCTTTAAACTGCAGACAAGGTTAAAAACAATGTTTTTTGTGACTCGACATTATAAATGCAACAAAACACATATTTTTAAATAAAGCAATTAATGTTATTTAATATAGTTATCAAAGCAGTACTTAAAAAACATTTTTATTTTATTTTAGCACATATTTACAAATTATAATGCAAAAATTGAAGGTTATATCAGATTGTTGTGACAGATATCAGGTTTAAATATTTAACAATAGATGGAGCAGTTTTAATTTTTTGAACTAAATTGATAAAAAACTGGTCAAATATAAAGAAAAACTAATAAACTTTATGTAATTTTAACGCAAAACTTTAAATTGCATTAAATTATTTAATATTTCATGGTAGAATATATATTTTTTTGCTAATTTTGCTACAGTTTTCTTTACTTTTATAAACAAGAGATGGCACTACATGTGTTCATTCTAACACTTGATACGGAATATTCATACCGTATCTAGAGCTAGAATGGATTCATTCTGTGTTTAAAAAGAGTGTGTATTTGCTTCAATTCTAAAGCAGTCATAGAAAAAATAATTTCTTGGTTAAAAATATAAAAAAAAGTTGCTCTAAGAAACACCGTAGGTTGAGTTTGCTATAAGTGACTATATGATACTTATCTTAGTTTAATCAGATCTAAATCTGTGACCAAAATAGGATTGACAGAATCATTGGTTTAGATGATCAGATCAGTTAATGATGTTTATGTATGTCGAGAGAGAAAATCATAACAAAACTTCAGAAGACACGAAAAACTGGTCTATAATTTCACTTTTAATTACTTATTACATGTATAAAGTATTAGCAGACGATAACAGGGCCGGACAGTAGGGTAATTTAAAGTTGTTTCTGTTTTAGGTAAACTCAGAAAATTTCATTGTATTTTTAATACTGAATGTTATTTGTTAATACATATTTTTTATTTATATCCCCACCATTGGTATTTAATACTATACTTGTGATATTAAATACTGCAATGTGTGTATTGTATACAAAATGTTGTCATACTATCATAGAGACCGTGCTGGTACATTTGGATCCCTACGCAACATGTGTTTATTAATACTGTAACATTTGGTAAATTATGTCACAGTTATAGTTTGGTATACTTTAAGTTGTAGTTGTTGTGTTATTGATCTAGTTTAAAGTATGTTACAGTATTTAATAAAATAACAATCGGTAAATAATACCAAAATTTTGATTAGTAATAATACAGAGAAAAGTAAAAAAAGGATTGATTATTTTGTCAGTGTGTAATTGTGTGTGGTTGTAATCTTTATATTATTACTAATCAAAATTTTGGTATTATTTAACGATTGTTAATTTTTCTGAATACTGTAACATACTTTAAACTAGATCAGTAATACAACTTAACAACAACTCAAAGTATACCATACTATAAGTGTGATATGCTTTACCAAATGTTACAGTAATTTTTACTATAACAACCTAGTATTAATAAACAGATGTTGCGTGGGGATCCAAATGTACCAGCACATTGTGATGTGGTAGTATGACAACATATCGATCGCGTAGAATGAAAAGCTCGGATATTTTTTTGACATATTGAATTTTTAAACTGACATTGAATGTGAACGTCAATAGTTTTATACTATAGGGGAGATGAGATCACAGATAATTTTTTAATTACCGATAAATAAAAGCAAAACTTTATTAAGCAAAGGCAATGTTAAAAATTATTGAATTTTTGCCCGTCCAATAAAAGTTAATTGAAATAAAATAGTTATTTTCGTCCTAAAATAATTGTAAAAAATACTTATTTCGCCGAAAACAATCGGGAACATTTTTGAAATATGCTATTGCGTAATACAGGGTAGGGTGATGATTCGAAAATAATCCACACCAAATACCTCGCAAACTAAGCACAAAATGAAATAATTGTTAATTTTTATATTGTGCTTAGTTTACAAGGTATTTGGGGTGGATCGTTTTCAAATGATTACGCAATAGCACATTTTAAAAATTTTCCCGATTGTTATTGGCTAAATAAATATTTTTACTATTTTATAATATCACATAACCTCTATTGGAGGAGCAAAAATTTGATTATTTTTAACAATTTAAAAATATTTTTTAGTTATTTTGGAACCAAAATAACTATTCAATACTATTAATAAACTTTTATCGGAGGGGCAAAAGTTCGATCATTTTTAACATTAAAATTAATAATTATTATTTAAGGTGAATAAGTTCATCATAAAAATTATGATATATTTTTGGAATCACAACTTTTAACTCCTGTAGATCATTATATTTAGTTTTTGTGATGGGAATTTGACTGTGGTATAATGACTGGAATTTATCATCAGCCAAAGGGATTGTAGCTAAATCCCTTGGTAGATTTTCATAGGCATCTGTAAAGTTCTTTTTAATTTTAATTTTTCCTTCTTCGTACTTTGTGATTCTTAAATCAACAACCAATTAATCCCCCACTTTAACACCAGGTCGTATTGACGAAAGGTATGGAAGATGGCTAAATTTTTTAAAAATAGGGCTTACAAGAAAAAAATATGCACATGGTGATATAATCTCCCCTACATTTTTAAGTTTTGACAAAAACATTTAATGTCAGTGACAAATTTATTGAAAACCGATATACGAGCTTTTCATTCTACGCAATCGATATTGTATATAATACACATATTGTAGTATTTAATATCACAAGTAAAGTATTAAACATCAATGGTGGCGATATAAATAACAAATATGTATTTACAAATAAAGTTTTGTATTAAAATTACAATAACATTTTCTGAGTGTATAGTAACTAGTAGTAACTATAGAAAAAGAGCATATTACAAAAAAAATCAGGTTCCTAATAGGGAAACGGTTTTTTTTTTTTAAACTGGTCCACTATAATGTTTTTGTTGTGAGATAAGCGCAACGTCGAGTTTCTTACTTTATCTCATTGTTTTAAATAAAATTTTTGGTACTTTATCCTATATGCCTCACAAAATTTAGTTCAGCTATAAAATAGTTATAACTCACTGAATACATCTCTGTTGCCTTACTGAAAAATATCAATACTTAACTGCTTAATAAGCAGTAATGTTACTAACATAGTACATGTGTTTTGATTTAATTAAATTATTAACAATATAGGACAACATTAATTAATGCTGGTTAATTAATAGGTTTAATCTTTTATCGATTATCTTTTTTCCTGATCTAAGGATCAGATAATTAAATATTGTAATTTGTAGACTACATACTGACCCAGATCAGTAGTTTATCTGCTAGAAGAGGTTCATCAAAGAAAAAATATTTAATATTTCTCAAGTAGAAACACAACTTTATAATATAAAGTTTATATGGTGGTTCTTGAAAAAATACATTTTTAGGGATGGTCCCATTTGTTCTAGATCGTCTTAAAATGATTTCTTACAAATTTCAGGTAGATAGCTCAAAGTTAATACCTATCGCATCGGGCCCTAAGCGCTGAATTATTAATATGCTGGTACTGGATAACATAAATATAAAGTACAGAGCGGTCTAAAAGTCACCCCCCCTCTTAACTTTTGAACGAGTTTAGATATCGACTTCAAATTTAGAACTCTTAAATAAGACAACAAACTATCTTTAAGCATATATTTGATACTTTTAGCTCTTAAAATGTGGGCAGGGGGGCATGGGGCGACATTTTTTTAAATGGAAAGGTGGGTCGTGTGATACATCATTTTAAAGCTTATAAAACTCCCCATTTAACTGTATATTTTTAATGTTTTTTTTTGGGTTTAAAATAGGGTTGAAAATGGGTATTTTTGTCAAAATTTCTCTAAAAAATCCAAACAATTTTTTAAAAATGCCTAATTTCATAATGAAAAAAAGTAAATTATACTTTTAAACTAATTTTAGTTGACATAAATAAAAATTAACAAAAAAAACTTAAATATTTATTTTTTTAGCACAAAAAACTGAAAAATCAAAACCTTAAAAAACATGTTTAAAAATTTTAAAAATGTATGGTTATATAGAAAATTTTAAAGGCTTTAAAATGATGTATCACACGACCCCCCTTTCTATTTAAAAAAATTTCCCCCCATGCCCCCTGCTCACATTTTAAGTGATAAAAGTATCAAATATATGCTTAAAGATAGTTTATGTTGTCTTATTTAAGAGTTCTAAATTTGAAATCGATATCTCAACTCGTTCAAAAGTTAAGAGGGGGGGTGTGACTTTTGGACCGCACTGTAAGTATTTATATATGTTTGTAAGTATGTTTGAACGAATTACAATTTTCAATTTTGAGTTTGACAAAGAGATAAGGCTAACAGACATTTTAGCAGCATATTTATAAATTTTTAACAAAAAATTGTATATTGTAGCGTAGATTACATATTGTTTTTATCCTACACAAAAAATAGTATAAAAAGATCAAAATATTTCTAAAGAAAAGAAGCACTTTCCTTATTTAGGATAAAAAAAATACTTTTTATATAGAATATGTTTTTTAAATTTGAAAATGTTTTGTTCTTTGTATTTTTTGGTTCTTGGCCGATTTTAACCGGCAAGGTTTTAATTAAATCTTTGAAAAGGCCACTAAAAAAACATAAAAAATTAAATTTGTTGCCAACCGTATTTTTTTCTCCTTTGTTATTTTATTTTATTTCTATTGTAATTTTTATAAAACATGTATATGTGTGATACTATTGCACTATAAGTATTATTTAAAAAAAGAATCTAATATGGGAAAACCCTATAGGCCTAGGACAAATATTAAAAAAGTTGAAAAAAAATGAAAAATTAACTTTTTCAGTGCCATTTTGCATTGACTTATGGATAATTTTTTTCTTTTAATTTTGCACAGGATATAGGCCCATATACTCCTAATAATATATCTAAAAATGTGTTTTTCTTCGTTTTGAAACTACAGCCAATTGGATGTATATATTTTTTTTAATTTTCTCTTATTTTCGAAAAATTGATATTTCCAGTTGGCTGTAGTTTCAAAATGAAAAAAAAACATATATCCAATGTTTTTATATATTCTTAGGAATATATGGGCCTATGTCCTGTGCGAAATTAAAAGAAAAAAATTATCCACAAGTCAATGCAAAATGGCATTGAAAATATCAATTTTAACTTTTTTAATATTTGTCCTAGGGTTTTTTTCGTATTAGATTTTATTTTTTCATACTTACAGTAAAAGTGCAACAGTATCACACATATACATGGCTTATAAAAATTGAAATTAAAAAATAAAAAAGGAGAAAAAATAAACGGTGGACAAAATAACATTAAATATATTAACGTTTTAAAAAAGAGGTTTTTTTAAGATTTAATTAAAACCCTTGAAGGTTAAAATCGGCCAAGAACCAAAAAGAATAGGAAGGTTTATATAGATGGCCGAAAACAGCAACATTTTCATGCAGCGACCTCCTTGATCAGCTCTTGCTCTGAAAGTAGCAGGATTTAAAAACTTTTGTATCCTGACTTATTGTCCCAGAGAATGATACTATCTATAATATAACTTACAGCCAAATCTTTTTTCCCCCATGAAATTCTAAAAACTGACCCATAATTTAACCTATATTTTTTAAGATGGTTGCCATGTGAGTGGTGGGGTGAAGTGGATCTTACTCAAAATTCAAAGCTTACGATATAGGAAGTTTGTAAAAAAATGGTGCTTTTGTCCGGCATTTAAACATCTACTCAAAATTTAGTGTGAAGCTGCCTAACTATAGTTAGGCAGCTATCTATAGATGAGCTATTGATCTGAAATTTACTACAAAACATTTTAGAAAATTCGGAAAAAAATTAGGGGACCTCCGTCTCTAAAAATATATTTTATCTTTTTTTGAAAAACGAAAAATGTTTTTTTCCAAAAAAAAAATTCAAAATAAACTTAAAGAAAAATTTCAGAGGTCCCAAAAATCCCAATATCTATACCTAAGGTATAGGTAGGTAAAGGTAGGGGAGGGGGGTCTGAAATTCCTTAAGAAGTGTCTTAATTAATTTGTGTACGAACTCTTAAGTTTTACCTCAAACGGGAGCAAGCGTATATTTTAGTCCACTCCCTTGGGGGGTGGCGATAACCTTGATGTATAATTAAAAAAATATTTATCTTTAATATACTGGAAATCATAAGGACTAGGATGTTGAAACTATAAGGACTTAGGAAGTTAAAAATGTAAAAGAATGTAGTTTTTAGGACTAATAGTTGCATAAGTTTACTAAAAACAGCCGTCTCTATTTATTTTTTCAAAATTAATTTAATTTTACAATTTAATTTGTCATTTAATTATTAAGTATTTTTGTTGAGGATTGTCCTGTTGGATGTCCGCGTAATTAAATGCGAAGACACACGAATCTGAATAGTAAATGCAGGTAATAGTCTTTACCTCAAATAGTTTTATGCATACACAGAAAACAAATACTCTTCAATTAAAGTATTTCATGCTTTGAAAGAAATGCATTAATGCATTTATAATAGGTACATAGAATTATATATGTATAAGGTGGTTGCAGGTATTATGGCCATGTATTTATCATGGCCAATTTGCCATATTTCAAAAAGTAAGAATGAAAAAATTTTGATCACAGTATTTTAAGTTAGTGTTTCTAATAAGATTCCTAGGGCAAGCCCTATATCGCGCCACTATTAATGGTTTTAATTCTGCAACAATTTTAGTGATTTTCTTTTCGTTGGTTGGTCCAAACGATTATAAATTTTTTTAATATTTTGAAAATTCATAACATTTGATTACGGTGAACTTTAAATTGTATTTATATTTTATTATAGCAAAACGTCCTATTTATTAACATTATAATTAGTTGGTCTATATAGAATTTCAGTCAGTACACTTAACTTTAACAATAATGTAGGAAGGCTTCTACATTACAATGTAGAGTAATATGGCCAGTTTGTGTGTATAGTAATATGGCCATGGCAATAAGCATGCTTCCTGCAGGAAGCTATGAGGCTCGGTGATAGATGTTACTTTTATTTACATAAATATTGTGTTAGACTAACAGAAAATTACAAAGGACCATTTTTATTCAAATTGTGAATAATTAAAAAAAATAGCTAGTATAAAATATTTATCAAGTATGTTTTACTTTACCTAAAGCCATTAATTGTTTTTTTTATATTTTATGAAGTGTATAGTTTTTATTTAACTTTTCAATTTTTTTTTATTTTATATAATAAAAGGCAATAAAAAATCATATATAAAATACTTAACTTGATAATATTTAGAAAAATATGATTTATTTTATATGTGGCCATATTACCAGCACAGTGTTGCTAATGTGGCAATTGATACATTTTTTTAAATGGCCTATAATTTTTTATTTTTTTCCATGTTTTTCTTTAATAACTTAAGCATAAATAAGTAATCTGGGCTCTATAAGTCTTATTGTGTTTTGAAGTTATCTCCTTTAATTTTAATCAGCAATTATACGTTAGCATGGGCATAATACCTGCACTTACCTTATGAAATAACTAATTTCTTTAAAACTATTTATCAGTATAAATCTTTAAATTTTCCAATAAAAATAATTGGGCACATAAAATAAATAAACTAATAACTTTATTTTAAAAACGTTATTTTTTACTTTAAGCAATTTCAATTTTAATTTTAAAACTTTATCTTTTGACTGAAGTTTTTATTTCTTCCTTTTAATTTATTCAAAAGGTTTATTTCGATATTCGAAAATATTTTAATTATGTCAACAAAGTTCTTAATTTTAAAGTATAAAGGCATATCCACAAGCTCGCATAACAACATACTACATAAGAATGCCGTACCGTGATTGGCTTACAAGATACATGGCGGCACATCAGGCCAATCATAGCATCGCATTCTTATGTACTATGTTGTTATGCGAGCCTGTGGATATGCCATAAGTCTCGGTACAAGTGTTAAAATTAATTTCATGTATATCTTTATTTAAACAATATCTTGGTGTAAGGTAAGGTTTTATATTTTAAGTACTTCAGTATCTTGATATAAGGTACGATGTAAACAAACAGTGGCATTAATAAGCTACTAATATATTCTGGTTTTTGTTATTAAGGATACATCATTTTAAAGCCTTTAAAATTCTCTATATAACCATATATTTTTAAAATTTTTAAACATGTTTTTTAAGGTTTTGATATTTTAGTTTTTTGTGCTAAAAAAATAAATTTAAAAAGTTTTTTTTTTGTTAATTTTTATTTATGTCAACTAAAATTAGTTTAAAAGTATTATTTACTTTTTTTCATTATGAAATTAGGCATTTTTAAAAAATTGTTCCGACTTTTTAGAAAAATTTTGACAAAAATACCCATTTTCAACCCTATTTTCAACCCATCAAAATGTTTTAAAAAAACAAAAAATATACAGTTAAATGGAGAATTTTATAAGCTTTAAAATAATGTATCACACGACCCACCTTTCAATTAAAAAAAATGTCGCCCCATGCCCCCCTGCCCACATTTTAAGTGCTAAAAGTATCAAATATATTCTTAAAGATATTTTAAGTTGTCTTATTTAAGAGTTCTAAATTTGAAGTCGATATCTAAACTCGTTCAAAAGTTAAGAGGGGGGGGTGACTTTTGGACCGCTCTGTATAAATAACTGTTTTTTTTATTTTTTGTTTTTTGTTTTTGTTTTTGATTTTAATGAACATAAGTCTATAGGGGAAAGCATTATTGTGTTGGCAGCAGTATTTTTTATTTTCGTTTGTGGTTCATTGTAATTAATAATTAGGTACTTAGGTACTTAGGCAAATATAAAACTAATGTTATATTTTATTAGGCAAAATAAAACTTATTATTAGATTAACTATGTTGTAGTTCATATACAATAAGCAATTTACTTTTCATTTAAAATCTTATTATCTTCCCTTTCATTTTAATCCGAAATTAATTTGTTCATAATAATTCCTTCAATAAAAAAATTAACGAAAGTCACAGGTATGTAGTAGTAATTTACCACAGCCGGCCAATTTTCTTTTATTTATTTCAAACTTGTACAGGACCTTTTTGTATTATAGTTCATATAAAGATTTAGTACCTCTTCTCTTCCTCTATTTTGGAGCTAAAAAAAAGTCACATTTTTATATATATAATTTTTTCTATAACGAATTGTAGCTTCTTTGTACTTTTCCAAATATATATTACCTTTCTGTTGAGGCAACGTATAATCCGTAGTTTTTTTTAAGGTTGTATTTCCCTTCGGAGTTTTCTGCAATGTCGTAGTTTATATGGACACTAATTTTCAATAATATGTTTATCCACATCGCGAAATGACAGGTTTCTAAACGTGTTACTTTATATCTTTTAAGCTAATTAAATAAAAGATTTCAAATTTTGTACGTGTTTGATACATCCCAGATAGCACAAAGATGTCTTAAAGATATCCTGAAGATGTCGTAACTCGTCTTAAAAACGTCGGTTTTCGCCGTATATGCACCTTAAAGACGTCTTAACGACGTCGTATGTTACAAAAGGTAACATCTTTAAGACTCCTCACTAACCTTGTGGTTAATTTATTTTCAGCGATAAGTATCGAAGTTAAGACGTCTTGTACCGATAATTAAAAGACATCTTAGAGACATCATAATTAGATAGCTTTTAAACATCCCTAAAAAGAAGTCCATAAGATATATTTTTTACGTCCAGACATAATTAAGATTTAAAAAAGACGTCTTTAAGATATCATGTGCTGTCTGGGATGAACAATCTAAATTTTAAGTATTTTGGTCACAACGTTTAAAGGTTGGTTTGCCCAATAATTAGCACTAAACTAACTAAAAATTTAACCAATGAAATGGAACGTGACAAATAAATCTGAGATTTTATTTAACAACTTCTTAGTTTAGTGTTAATTATTCGGTAAACTAACCTTAAAAGATTTTAAGAAAAAGTTCAGTTACAATGTGGATTAACATATTATTGCGTAACACAATTCATATGTGAGACAAGTATTATTATTAATAATATTGACATATTATGTGAAAGTTTAAAATGAATCAAGTAAAACTGACCGACTGGAGTGACGGTGATGGTATGTAGTAATCATATAAAGTTTGAGTAAAAACAAATAACATTTTATTACCTTATTTTAAATAAATAGCTGCTGGTTATCATTAAAAAAATATATTAATTTTCTTTTTGATAATTATTTACTCATATTAATTTTTTTTAAGCAGATAGCCTTTGGCTAAATTTTGTTAGCTTCAAAATTTCAGAAGTCCTTAAAAATCAGGAACACATCCAGTCCCGACTTTTTTTGAAATTTAGAAAACACTTTTTTAAGACAATGTGGAAAAAATTTCCCTAAAAATCCACCCTAATGATAATAATAATATTATAATAGATATAATTATATAATTATTATATCTATGATAATAGTTATTAGCAATAATTATTCAAGGAAGTTTTAAGCAGTATTTTACTTTCCTTCTAAACACACAAATTAAAAAAGTTATTTTTTTATTATTTTCACTTTCTTCAAAAGAAAATGTGATCTAACTAACATTATAAAAATAAATAAACACAGCTTTTTGAAATAAAATTGAAGATTGACAATACTTTTTCCAATTTTTTTTTCACAGTTCTAGACTTAATTTTTAATAGAAGTGAAATGAGTTCAAAGATAAAATAAGTGGTCAAAATAAGATGTTTTTCAGGGAAAATTTTTGAGTTATTACACTCTACACAGATAAAAATCATACAATCACACAATAAGTAAAATTTCACATAACTTATAGCTATATTTTTAAAATTTACATAATACAGGGTGTCTTTGAAATAGGGTGGGAAATTTTAACAGGTAATTCTACATGATAAAATGTGACAAAAAGTTCCTATAAACATATGTCTAAAAATGCGTCATAAGGGAGCTACGTCCCTTTGAAATTGGCTAAAAAAATCGGTTTTTATTTAATAACTCAGGAACCCTTGAGATTTATTAACGAGGTTTTGCACGTGAATTAATCCTAATAAGGCCCATCTTTGTATGTCATTTTCACGTACTTATTTAAACCAGGGGTGTGCGAAACGGGGGGGATTTATCAGTTTTTTGTCCCAAACTTTTTTCTGTGTAACTTTTTTGCAATTTTATTTTTGAAATATGATTCCTCAGGTCAAAATACATAAAAAAGGTACTCTTGTTGTAATACTGTAGGATTAACTGTTTTCGAGAAAAGTTCATTTGAAGGTGAAATTTCACGGTTCGAGGACGAAAAATTAAATACTAAAATGTCGAAAACCAAAATTTTAATGATACAAGGTTATTCTACATCAAAAACTAAGAAAAAAAGTTTCCATACATGTAGGTCGAAAAAACGCTTTAAAGCTACCATAGCCCTTTAAAAATGGTGCATATTTAGGAGACCTTAACTCCATTAGGATTCATTTTTGAAAGTACCTGTATATGAGTTTTTCTTAGTTTTAATGTACATTCGCCCTACATCATTAAAATTTTGGTTTTCAACATTTAAGTATTTAATTTATATATAATATATAATATTATATAATATGTAATATTATTAATATATTTTTAATGTTTGACGCGCTTTATTTACAGAACATAACGTAGGTAAGAATATTGCCAACGTTAAATTATGTGATTTTTAGAGAAAATGTTCTGTAAAATTTTATTTTACACAAATTTTTACAGAATATGTTCCGTAAAATTTTATTTTACATACATTTTTACAGTATACATATGTTCCGTAAAATTTTATTTTAAAAAATTATACAGAACATTTTCTGGAAAACTATTACATATATTTTTATCAGTGTAAAACGGCTTAAAATACAAATTTCTTTGGGATGTAAGTTCCATATCCGAAGTTTTCGGATGTCATTTTTTTAATAAAAAATAGAGGTTGGGTATAATGGGGTTAAAACTTTTTCAACTTATTTTGATTTTTCGAATTAGAGAAGCGTTTTCTAGGAAATGTGTTCTTTTGTTAATAGTACTACTTAGTAATTTTTTATTTTTTTTACTAAATATATTTTTTTGTTATTTTAAGTGAAAATATCTTTTTCTTTATTGTAAAACCTTAGAATAATTAACCAATCAAGATGACGGTTACTGATTACGCATACTTTCAAAATATGTCCATATTATCGCATAATACGAGTAAGTGACTGTAAGCAAAATTTTCCTACGACTGCCTTAGAATGATTCCATTCTAGCTCTAGATACCTTATGAATATTCCGTATCAAGTGTTAGAATGAGCACGTGTAGTGCCATCTCTTGATTATAAAAGTAAAGTAAACTGTAGCAAAATTAGCAAAAATATATATATTTTACCATGAAATATTGAATATTTTAATGCAATTTAAAGTTTTGCGTTAAAATTACATAAGGTTTATTAGTTTTTCTTAATATTTTACCAGTTTTTTATCAATTTAGTTCAAAAAATTAAAACTGCTCCATCTATTGTTAAATATTTAAACCTGATATCTGTCACAACAATCTAACATAACCTTCAATTTTTGCATTATAATTTGTAAATATATGCTAAAATTTAATAAAAATCTTTTTTAAGTACTGATTTGATAAAATTATTAAATAACATTAATTGCATTATTTAAAAATATGTGTTTTGTTGCATTTACAATGTCAAGTCTCAAAAAACATTGTTTTTTACCTTGTCCGCAGTTTCAAGCCATACAGTGTTTCATATTTGAAGTCGAAGAAAAAGTATAATCTACAACACGTATGGAATAGTCATTCTGCTCTCGAGGGACCGTCATACTTGCAGTCGAAGAAAAAGTATAATCTACAACACGTATGGAATAGTCATTCCGCGCTCGCGGGACCGTCATACTCGCCTGCCGGCTGGTATGACAAACTTTCCGCTCGCGCGGAATATTGTCTATTTCATACTAGTTATAGAATATGAAACTAGTACTTTAATTACATTACATTTTTGTTTAACCTCATACTATTTTACTTAATTAAGCATCCTTTAAGTCCAGGACTTGTGTGGGCTAGTGGTAGAGGGAACCACCGGCTTATACTGACTTTCGAACCAGTTTCTATAGGGAGTGTCCGCTTCACTTACGCCTTTGCCAAATTTCGATTAATAATTAACTGAAAAAGGCAAATCGACGCCAGTGAGAATCGAACTTATAGTGCGCTAGTTGGCTAGTAGACTTGTCTTGTACAGACGGGGTAGACCACTACACCAATCCTCCCATATACTATTCTATATTATGATGTTTACTTTTATTCAAAAAATAATGCAGCTACTTTTTGGAGATAAAACTATTTAAACTGTAAATGTTAAATAGTGTTTGTAATAGTTTTATTGGACTTTTACTTATTTTTATTTTTTAATATAAAATCAAAATCAAAATAGCTTGATATATCAACAACTGGATAATATTTAATGACAAAATATATTTTTTGTCCAAGCGTTTATCCCTTACCATCCCGAGACTAAACTATAAATAATTTTTCTCTTTAATTGTTTTTTATATTTGCTATGCCTAAAAAGAAGAAAAAAAGAATAAAAAATAAACCGATTTTTTTTTTAGTTTTTGTCCGCGTTTTTGTTTCCTTAGAGTTTCAGGAGAGCTGTATTATACTAAATTAAATTTGCATATTTGTTTGCATACATAGAACGTCTATAAAAGTATTTTGGATTAATATTGCCTTAAAGAAAAAACAAAGAAGTAAAGTCACAATTGTGACACCCTGGAGGGTAAGGGTTATAAAAACTTTTTGCAAAAAAAATGAACCGACTACTATGTCTTTAAAAAGAAAAAAAAAATATTTAAGTCGGTGCCAATTTCACAATTCCCTAAACTAATTACTAACAATTATTTTTTTATTATTTTATTATTGTTTTCTGTAAAATTGGCACCGACTTAAGTATTTTTTATTTTTTACTTTTTAGAGACAGGGGAACGTTCAAGTATTACGTAACGCAAATTTTGATCATTTTAGACCCCCACCCCCCCCTGTAAAGCTATTTACCTATACCATTAACATGGGCGTAACACTCCAAAATGACCCCCACCCCCCTAGGAGCGTTACGTAATTCTTGAAAGTTCCCTAGAAGTCGGTTCATTTTTTTTGCGAAAAGTCTTTATTTTTTCCTTTTTAGAGATATAGAACTTGTAGATTTGCAACGTCATCTAAGCTAAATTATAGTTGTCCTTCCATCTCGGCAAGCTACTGACGTCAAAACGCACTGTTAGTGGGTTGTGACGTCATTATCTTAAAGATAAATTTCTAAAAAATAAAAGTAATATTTTTATTTTAGCGCCCAAGAGTCCAACCAACCTTATTTTAAACGAAATACTAAAGAAAATCTTGTTAAACTTTAAGCGATAAGTAATAATCAAACAACGCCTTTTGGTAAAATCATAACATTTATCATTTTCTCTTGGTATTTTAATATTACAGGTCCAGAGAATCAAGTTTAGCGGCATTTAAAATATTTTCAGTGTGTCGTAATATTTAAGTGACCCCTTAATCAAGTTATCCTGCTTATCCGATATTTCTCTAAAAATTTGGCTGGTAGTAGAACCAAATTAAGCCGTTTTTAAGTGAAATTGCGTTAATGATTAGATTTATCTTAATTATCCGGCTTATCCGGCATTATCCGAGCGTCAAATTAAAAAGGGACCACCTCTTGAATGCCCTCTTCAGGTTGCAAAAAGTTTCATCAAATTCCGTTTATTCGTTCCAAAGTTATGCGGGAACAAACATAAAAAAAACAAATCACACGTCGAATTGATAACCTGCTCCTTTTTGGAAGTCGGTTAATAAAATGATTATTTTTTAAGAAATATTTTTGACTTTTTGTTCAATTTTTAGATGTAACCTTTTTTTCAGTTGTGAAGAAAACGCAGTCGGTGGTTGTTTTTACAGGGTTTTTGCAGCCTACTATAAACTGCAAAGGGGGTGCGAAATCAGGATTTTGCGCGGTTAACATTTTTGTCTTTTGCCGGCCCTGTCCCTGTCTTCAACTTGCTACCATTCAAAGTCTTCATAGTAGGAGAGGTATGAGTAGTTGTCTACATCTAGAAATAGATGGCGACAAGTCTAAATCAATCTAATGACAATATTCCTTTTGTGAATAAAGTCTAAAAACGTTTTCTTAATCAGCGTGCAGAGTTGCCTCTTGGTACTGAAGAGGACCCGCGGCCCGAAACTATCAGCCTATCAATATCACTCTGTACCATGATAAAAAAAACTAATTGATGGAATAATAAATTAATATTTTTATAATTTTGTTTAAAATTAAAAATTTCTGTCCTTATTAATTTTTTGTCCTCGAACCGTTAAATTGTAGGTTCAAATTATTTTTTAATCGTACAGTTTTACAACAAGAGTATCTATTTTATGTATTTTGACCTGATGAAACATATTCTAAAAAAAATTGCGAAAAAGTTACACAGAAAAAAGTTTGGGAAAAAACTGATAAGGCCATCCTCGTTTCGCACACCACTGGTCAAAATAAGTACATGATAATAACAAAAGAAGATGGGCCTTATTAAATAAATAAATAAATAAATAAATAATGACTTTATTGCCCAACAGTTAACACCAATTACAGGACACAAAATAAAAGTATATAACAAAACTGGCTATAGACCAGTATGTAAAAATAAATAAGTATTTTTATCATACAAAATTTGTTTGAGACTAGAAAAATTAATATCAACATTGTCAATACAGTTAAAATTTGATCACATAACATAAATAGGTGATTTCAGCATAATATTAGTTTTTGCAAAGTTGGTCTTAAATGTATTAATTTCCATATTTTCTCTTGGTATTTGAAACTGAATCTTGCTTGGTAAAAACTCACAATCAACTTTATTGTTTATTTATTATTATTATTATTATTATTGTTTATTGTTACGCACGCGCAAATGTTCTAAACATTTTTTGTGATTATTATTATTATATATTAAATTAAACAAAAAAGAAATTAATATATTTTTTGCGTATATCTAGGCTTAATAGGTCAATAAACTTATTTAATAAACTTTTAAGATAAGTTCACTTGCAAAACCTCCAATTTTAAAGGGTTCCTGAGTTATTAAATAAAAACCGATTTTTTAGAAGAAGAAGAATAGCTCTATGACGACGCATTTTATACATATGTTTATAGGAACTTTTTTCATTTGGATGTAAAATTACCCCTTAAAATTTCGGACCCTATTTCAAATACACCTTGTATAGTAATAGTGAGTGTAGGAACTTTACATAAATGCCATAGTAGGTATGAAAGATGAAAGTTGTTCAAATCACGAATATAATAATCGTGAATTAAAAAAATATCAATAAAGGAGACAAAATATGGCAAACGTTTACAAAATAAAGATGTATATCAATTTTATATGAAATAGCCATAATTATTACAAAGAGAGTTTCCTCGTTCGATATACTACAAAGTTTAAAACTGTTTTATCAAAAATCGTAGATTGGTACTAAATTGTACTAATAAGTACTAGTACTGCCTGAATATGTAATCATAAAATTAAAAACGCAATATCACATGTATCACATTGTTTAGTAATCACTGCAAAAAAATAATAGCTGATTACGAATCTTCGGCAGAATAATTTAAAAAAAAACTAAATAATATTATGTATTTAATTTTTTTTACTTTCTAAGCATTATTTTTTTATTTTTTTCTTTTCTGATAAAAGTTTTATATCCATTCATAATTATTGAAATAATTTCAAAAATATTTTACATTTATTTATTTATTTATTTGTGAATATTTCTTATTCGGTTTTTCGGAAAAACACTATTCGTAGAATCACTAAATATTATTACACAACTCTACAAAATAGGCTCAACTTTTTGCTCTGGGAAACGGAAAGTTGGCCCTTATAGAGTTTTTTCTCCTGAGTCCGAATCTGCTTTCAGAATTTTTCCATCACGTCCCAATTTTGCGCAAAAGTCGTTTATAAACCAAATATGCGCTAAATTCTTCACTTTGGAAAGGCTCTATTTTTGTTATACTGGCAGATTTTTACATAACCATCAAATCAATTTATAGCTTCAACCTTAAACTATGCTTACATAAAATAAAAAATATGAAAACTTTTAAAATATAGACGTAAGATCAGTTTTTTTAAGCCCCTTATTTTATCCAAAATCAATGAACTCAACTTTTGTACATGACTGTTCACGTCACTAAGACATCAAAATTGATATGAAAATTTGCAAAAGTTATTATTTTTAATTAAAATTAGTTTAAATGGTTATTTGCATAAACGAAATGTGTTTTTTAGCGTAGATTTTCATGAGGAATTGAAATATTTACTCAGATTTTTTCCATCACGTGCAGATTTTTAGCAAACCGTGATTTAAAGTTTCTTGCTTTTGCACCATTTTCCGTTTCGGTAGTTTTTTAAGCAACACATTTAAGCGCTACATTAATATATTCATTTTGATTAATGCAGTTTTTTTTGCGGAATTTAAATATGCAATTAGGTTTTTTCTAACACGTCACAATTTTGCGCAAAAGGCACATAAGTTTCAAAGTTTCGTACGAAAGCCGTCTGTTGCAAGTAAATTAGGCATAAGCTGAATTAATTTAATATGCTCAACTAGGTAAATTATGCTAGTTGATGTAGTTTTTTCTCCCGAATTCAAATATGCAATTAGATTTTTTCCAGCACGTCACAGTTTTGCGCAAAAAGCATATAAGTGTCAAATTATCGTAGAGAAGCCGTATTTTGCAAGTAAATTAGGCCT
>OY294046.1:19761854-20081506 GCA_958510825.1 Brachypterus glaber
AAGGTGGGAAAAAAGTTATCGATAAATAAAAATTAAAAACTTTCGTATTCTTAAAAGATAAAAATCAAATGTCGGTTTTTTCTTTGAAAAACAACGATATATATATATATACATACATATGTATGTATAGTTAATATGTATAGTCAATATTGTTGTGTGTAACAAATTAGTCGTCAAATATTTCGATTTAGTGACACTTATAAAAATTTCCCTCATAATTCGGCAAAATTATTCCTTAAGCCTATATTTCTGTGTTTATTTTCAACGTTGATGAGTCATAACTGAGTTTACGCCGAATACTGGATATAACTGTCCTTACTTTAACCATGCATTGTTATCCAAGGTTAAAATATTTTAGATAAAGTGTTAGTTAATTTTGAATCCAAAACATGTCCATAGTAACACAAATATATCAGACCCTTAAATAACATTCACTAGAGCGCTGCTACTGGTTTCCTTACGATGTTCAAAATTAAGTAATTTAAAGAGAAATGGTTTTGTATTATCAGTTTTAAAAATGTCATGATATATTGTTAACTGAATATTAAACAAGAATAATAATTAAATGGAATACTTCTTTTAATGATAATATTATATATTGAACAAATATTTGTTTTCCAATATCATCAAATTTTAAAGTAACATTAAGTTTTGGGTTTTAAGTTATACCGTATAACCTTTATTGATTTATGCTAGAATATTGAAATTTAGGCTTACTCCTTAGTTAATCCTTTATAAAGTACATCAAAAATATAATATATAATGATGAAAATTAAATTAGTTATTTGAAGGTTTTTCCTAGTGATTTGCTGAAAGAAAAACAGCCATTATTTTAATCGTTGGTAAACTCTTAGGTAGGAAACTAACACTTTCTTTACTATTTTAGCCATTACCTCAATCGTTGGTAAACTTTTTGGTAAAGTAACCAACTGTTAAAGTAAAATATAAAGTGCTGATTTTATAAGGGAACGTTCAAGTATTACGTAACGGAAATTGTACCAAAATTCATACACTTCATACATACCCCTAATAGGGAGTGTGTTAGGGGGTAGCCAAAATATGAAACCTATACAGCCTTGAATAACGCAAGAACGGAGGTATGTAGTTTATGAATTTAGGTACATTTTGCGTTACGTAATACTTGAACGTTCCCTAACTATTAAAGTAATAGCTGTAAATGTGAATCGATAATTTAGTTTAGTTTGTTACTTGTGATCGTCAATTGTGGTTTAGCAAAACCAGCAAAAAATATCAATAGTTTAATATTTATGAACTATTACTGGCTACTAATATCGGGGAAAGTAAACTATGGGAATTAAATTTCCAAAAAAATCATACTGTATTAAATTACATTTTGTGTATATCATTGTATATATTACCATCTCTATAGGTATACTTTCACATGTGGGACTATGAGACAACCAAACGATTTTTTTTTCCGTTAAAGTCATAAAACATTCTGAAGAGCCTTTTAAAAACTTAAAAAGTTTAAAACAGCCCTGCAAACGTATTGATTAAATTAATTTGAATCAAATTGATTTAATCAAATGTCGATTAAAAATTTGTTTGTGAAAATTTGAACATTACCTAACAATTTTTTGTCAAATTTACTCAATATTGGTCGTTCTCGGACCCATTATTAGATATTTTACAGGACGTTAATACAACAAATATAGAGTATCTAACACAACTAACAACTCCATCATAAAAAAATCTCCAAATATTTTGAGCACTTAAATGTTCTCCCCATCTTCATTTAATCCTGCTTAGGCTGCTACACAGACGAATGGACAGTAATATTTGGTAGTACATATGATGTGCAGGAGTATTTGGTAGTAAATACTAATTCACAGAAGTGTTTGGTAGTATATCGTCCCCCTAGTATTGGTTTGTCGTATCTCCATTTTCGGACATTTTGATATTTTTACGTATTTGTATATCTACAGTTAATTACTTTAGTGACCAACAAACATGTTATTAATATATACTTAAATTTCTAAAGTAAATTGTCATATCTCCACAAGTTATTTAAAAATTTCAATATTGTTTTGTCGTATCTCTATTTAAAAAAAAAGATAGCATTTAATCAAAAATATTATTTTATATAAAAAAATATAAATTTAATTACACTATTGTAGTAGTTATTATTATAGTGAAAAGAGGTCAATCGAACAAAATTTTACCTAAAACTTAGTTCTTACATCAGTAAAGTATTTTGTTTACAAAAAAATAATTGTTTCGCTAACTTTGGTCAAAGTTCAACCTATCGTATTGTTTAAATTAACAATCATTTTTAATCAAAACAGTACCGTAATTTCACACAACTATAGTCCGGCCACACAACTATAGTCCAAGGCCCCCAGGGGGCAGGGGATAATTATTTTTAAATGTTTACAATTTCTTATGAAAGTTGGTGTATATGGGATATACAGCAACACGTTTTCAGTTTTTTTAAATACGCTTTTAAATATGGAATATAGGTGTGAAGCTGGACCATAGTTATGTGAATCTGGACTATTGTTGTGTGAAATTACGGTAGTTAAATTGTAGCTGCGAAGGCAAACAAATAGTGTTTTTGAATGTACCTACCTGTTTTTTTCGAATAATTTAAGTACTATTAAACCCATATAAAAAAAATAAAAGCGCTATAATTTAAACTAAAATACCTTTTAAATAATGCGACATCAACTTGAGTCATTATTTTGAATTTTTATAGAGATGCGACAATTTCTCAGATTTTCAAAAATAGTTGATTAGTGAACCATACTAATTTAACAACGCCTTCCACTAAAATGTAATTAAACTTGGTTTAATTATACTTATATATAGATTTTTAATTATTTAGAAAAAATCCTAAACATAACCTTTTTTAGATATTTTTGTGCTTGTTCAAGTAAATATTAAAGGTTCTTTATTTCCTAACATTAATAACCCATCTGCAATCTTCCAAACATAAAATAATGCATTATGATTGTAATTAATTAGTTTTTTGGTTTCTTTATGGAGATATAATGGAACATCCAATTAATTAAATAAAAACACTTTTGGATAGTATTTTTATTAAACTATTGTAAGAAATAGAGTTAAAACTAATCCAGCATAAGATTTACAAGATATTTAGAAAAACATCCTTAAACTCAATTTCCCGAAAATGGGATTTTTGGAGATACGACAAACCAATACTAGGGTGACGATATATCAATGAGCAGAAGTATTTGGTACTACGTACCGATATGCAGTAGTGTTTGGTAGTACATACAGATGCGCATGCGCATTACTGCAGTAATATTTGTTACTCCAACTCGGAGTTATAAGGTTCCAGTCTGACTGGATAGAAATTGGTCAATTATGACTGGAATGTAATTAATATTTTATTGTTTTTTTACATTTATACCTGTCAAAAAAAATATTTTAAATAGATTATTACAAGTAATTAATAAATTATGTACAACGTATTCTATGGTATGCAATAAATAATAATTTATGTGGATTTTATTAAATAAATAGATTATAGATTTCCCGTCTAAACCAGTTGTCAATGATGCAGTTTTTCTTAATTAATCATTGAATAATTATATCGATATTAACAATTTTGTAATTCTATTATCCTTAATAAACTTTCTATATTTAAATGCGCAACGAGAAAAAAATATTGCCTACGCTTGTTTTAATAACCTAACGCATTTTAATGATTTAATATTGTTAATACTAATAACTGATATACGCATTAATTAAAAAATATTCAGTAGTTGAAGAATATGGTATTATTAAACAATAAAAAACTTATATAAGAGGCACATATAAATATTTTTGAAGCACGATTATTTATAACGGTGACTTTCGCCTTCAGCTATACGCTGATATATTTGCAAGTTATTAAGATTTTAACGTACGGTATTTAATCTTCCAGAAATTTCTACAACCTGTAGGTTTTCATGTCGACGTTGTTATTCCATGGTGAGTCATTTGAAACACTTTTTTTTTGTAAAAATTGTATATTATGATCCAAGGACGAGAAATAAGGTTTTTCGGTCGCATGTGGAGATTGGAAATCGAGGCTTGAGCCGAGATCCACAACCACGTGACCGAGATTTATTTCTCGTCCGTGTATCATACGCTATTTTTTATTCGCTTGTAAAAATATTTTTAACAAAAAAAAAAACAAAAATAATAAGTAAAATTAGTTTTAATTTGGTTATGTCAGTTATCTGACAATTTTCCATAAGGAACTGCAAAAATACCTCGGCGGGCTGCAGCCCGCCATAGTAAAACAAAAGACAAACCCCACCGCTATGCATTTTTAGATAAGGGACCGCAAAAGTACTTTGGTGGGCTGCAGCCCGCCAAAATAAAACAAAAGACAAACTCTTAACAAAAGTGTCGCTTATAACTTAACATTTCTAACCGAAAACTGTCGCTTTGGAATACAAGCGAATAAAAACAATTTTTTTAAGCAATATTTAATTTTTCGAATAAATTAATATTTTTAAAAACATTTTTGATTTTCAAAAATTTTTTTTATGTTCCAAGTGAATCACTTTGCAATAACAGCGTAGACATGTCAGACCGGTTAGTGAAAAATAGTTTGAAGTATTTATTTACTTTAAAAATTAGTTAAAATTGTATTTTTTTAAGCCCCCGGTAAATGGTTACCTCGATCCGACTGGTGATTAATACATATACTTTGAAAATGAGTTTTTCATTCATTTAAAACGAATGCCCTGATTTAACTTTCCTGTGGCATTTAAATATTGTTTAAAGATACCTATTTCAGAGAGTGTAAACGTTAATTATACGTTTAAGGAAATATTTGAAAGTGTTTAATAATGTCTTCAGGTGTCATTTCGCGTATGAAGACACCCCGTAACCATCAAATGGGAAAGTGTTCGTTTCTACAAGTGTTTTTGTCATTCAACTATTATAGTATCTAATTAAAAGGTTAATCTAGCACGAGATCTTAAAATAAAAATACAAATGTGTTTTACTCGTATTTAACTGTTTAAATATTTATAAAGTCTAAATACATATGTGAATGGTCACGCAAAAGGGCACGGTTCACCTGGGCGATTTTAAATAAAAATTTCGTGGACCCCTACATTTTTTGGACTAAAACATACCTGATGATAAAAAGTCCAAACGAAAATCGTAAAAGATACACTTTTTTAGAAAGATAAAAAAACGTTTTTTTGAGTAATAGGGTGTCAACAAATTCCGATTTGCGAAATCGAAAACGCTCTATGGCTCAAAAGTTGCTCCTTAGTAAAAAACTGTGGCCACTCGAAAATGAGCCAAATCGATTAATGTTTAGAGGTAGCTCAAAGCACTCAAACTTTGAAAAATATCGGTACCTGTTTTCGGATAAAAAGTGATTGTATATAAAATTAAGGAAATTTGTAGGGTTTCTTTGGTAATATTTAGAAACAATACTAGTTGTGAGAAAACTAAAAAAATTATATTCCCCCTCCCCTTAGAACATAAAAAAATTGCCAATTATTTGAAGATTTTGCGAAAATTTATTGAAAATGGGCATATTTAAAAGGACATAACTTCCTTAGGAAAGATTTTTTGACCAAGGTGCATATAAACTTTTTCTATGTTTTTAATGTTAAATAACCACTCAATACTAAAATATTTGTTTTTTGCTTTTAATTTTTTAATGTTTTTATTTTTGGTTCTTCATGCGTAAAAATTAAATTAATTTAATTAAATGGATTTATCTTTAAAACGGTTAAACCTGCGATGTTAAACCACAGAAACTTTTTTGTGTATTTTTACATAAAAAAGTATTCCAACCAAAAAATCAAAAAAAAAGTACACCGAAAAAAGTTTTGGGCAAAAAACAGAAAATCCACCCGGTTTCTAATCGAAATTAACTTTTTTTCTTAAATTGAGGAAAAAAATATGTTTTCTGTATAGTCATGTAGGTTAACATGTATATATGCTTATATACTAATACATAATTTTGCAGATTTTTTATTTAAAACTATTTCTTATGCACTTTTAAAAACTTGCAAAAATAAAATTTTCGCGAAATCTTCAAATAATTGGCGATTTTTTCATGTTCTAACTTAAGGAGAGGGGGGATATAATTGTTTTAGTTTTTACATTTAGTATTGTTTCTAAATATTACCAAAGAAACCCTCCAAAATTTCCTCAATTTTTATCGGTATCAGTTTTTATCCGAAAAACAGGTACCGATTTTTTTTTTAAGTTTGAGTGCTTTGAGCTACCTCTAAACATTTATCGATTTGGCTCATTTTTGAGTGGCTACTGTTTTTTACTAAGGAGCAACTTTCAAGCCAGAGAGCGTTTTTGATTTTGAAAAACGCGATTTTTTGACACACCTTATTAATCAAAAAAAGGTTTTTTTATCTGTCTAAAAAAGTGTATCTTTTACGATTTTCTTTCAAATGGGAATTGATTTCTGATGTCATCAGTTATGTTTTAGTCCAAAAAATGTAGGGGTCCACGAAATTTTTATTTAAAATCGCCCAGGTGAACCGTGAGGGACCTGAAGAAAGAAAAATAAAAAATTTAAGTAAAATTTAGCAGTAAGCCTATAACTTATAGATTTAATCCCTCACAAATGTCGAATGCATCAAAAACTCAAAAAACTATTTTTTATACTTTTAGGTCTCTTTCTTGTGACCACTCGCACATAAGCAAAATAAATTTTATTAAAACCACTGTTCTGTGAATTGAATTAATGTTGGCGTATTCTCATAATCACGTGGCTTTATAAAATTTTGTAAATCAAACATTTTTTCACGTCACATCAAGTTTTTTTTTTTCAAAAAAGCAAACCAAATCAAATATATCTTTTCCGTTACTGGTGATGCAAAAATACTTAAAATCATTAGTATTATTGTTTAATTTAAATACAATATTTTTTTAATCCCTTTAAGTTAATGTATTGAATACGCGACGCGTTGACTATTTTAAAACATCGCGACGTTTTGAAATAGTCAATGCGATAGATATGCGAATTCTGTATGAAACTTATTTTTTTTATGGAGTATTTAAGTGATATCGAAAATGATCAGTTTTCTTTTAAAGGCAATTTTTATTTTTGCTTTGATTTGAAACTATGTTATCCCAGAATATCATGGTGATTTTTTAATAAAATATGGCTAAATTGGTATTTAGCAATCAGTTTCATGTATATTTTAAGACGCAAAATCCTTATAATTATAAAACATAAATATACAGGGTTATTCAGAAATAAGTTCTATAAATTTAAGAGGTGATTCTACGTGAAAAAATAAAGGTTGGTCCGTAAATGAGCCCTAAGGGAGCTGTGGCCCTTCGAAGATGGACATATTAAATGGGAAACAAAAAAAGCACTAATAAAATTTTAATGCTGCAGGGCGATTCTTCATTTAAAACTAAGCAAAAAAGTATTCTTCACCAAAATACCTAAATTTAAAAAGTAACATTTTTAGTGGCACAAAATGTTACTTCCCCTTAATTGCATTCTTTTTGAAAATGGTTGCTCCTACATGTTATACTATATGATTTTTTTTATGTATTTTTACTGAAGTAATCTATATTCATTACAAAAAACCCAAAAAAAGATACATAACAAAGTTCGGGACAAAATTGTGTTAAGCCTCACATATTTTGTCCAGAGGCACGCCTCTGGATAAATTCAAAACAATTAATTAACATAAACTTATTGCCCGTATTAATACTAGTATACATGCAAAAGCTCGTCGCTCTAGCTTAAAGGGTACAAGAGTTATTAATTAAAAACCTTATTTTTATTACAATTTTAAAGAGCCGTAGCTCCTTTAGGACTCATTTCCGGACCAACTTTTATAAGAACATTTTTTCATATTTTTTAAAGTAGAATCACCTCTTAAATTTCTCGAACTTATTTCTTAATAACCCTGTATAAATATAAAGAGACAACCAGTATACAGTAAAAATGGTTTTTACCTTTTAGGCCTACGACCAGATTCGAATTCATTGACCCCAAATTAATAAAAAAAATTATTTACAGGGTGGTCCATTTAACATGACAATCCCAAATAACTTTAAAATTAAACATTTTTAGAAAAAATTCTTGATGAGACGGATTTTATTTTTTAATATAGTAAATTACAAAAAAAGTTTGAATTCTTAGTTTTTTATTACATTACCACTAAGGTAATTTTTGCAAATATAAATCTACCCCTACCATGCCTTAAACGAAAGGTATTTTGAATACCTTCGCCAGGCCTATATGAGATTGTAATCGATACTTACATGAAGTGCGTGGAGCTTACTAAAACCGAAAAATTACACCGGAACACAAAAAAAAATCTCGAGTGCGGCAGACCAGACTAGTCAATACTTACGTATTTTGGATAGCTGAATCTGAATCCGAGGCGGATCCAATATGGCGGATTAGTTTTTTAAAGTTGCTCGGATTTGCTTGAAACTTGGTACTCAGGGGTGTTTGGGGTCGCTGATTACAAATCTGGTGCCAGTTTTCGGAAATTCAAAATCGTAAATCTAATATGGCGGATTAGAATTTTTAAAGTTACTCGGATTTGCTTGAAACTTGCTACTCAGGGGTTTTTATGGTCGCTGATTACGAATCTGGTGCCAGTTTCCAAAATTCAAATTAGCGGATCCAATATGGTGGACTGGATTTTTTAAAGTTGCTCGGATTTGCTTTTTCAGTTAATTAATAATTGAAATTTGGCGAAGGCATAAGTGAAGCGGACACTCCCTATAAAAACTGGTTCGAAAGTCAGTATAAGCCGGTGGTTCCATCTACTACTAGCCCAAACAAGTCCTGTACTTAGGGGATGCTTAATTAAGTAGAATAGTACGAGGTTAAAACAAACAAAAAAACAAATAAACAAACAAAGAAACAAACAAACAAACAAACAAACAAACAAACAAACAAACAAAACAAACAAACAAACAAACAATCAAACGTAAACCAAAACTATTAAAAAGTAATTATGAAACGCAAATAGATAAAGTACTTTAGTGTTGCTCTGTGTTATTTGCAATTTTGGCGAAGGCGCTTTTAAAAATATTTTTATCCAAAACATACAGATAATGAGACAATTACCAGCTTTATTTTAAATAGATAAACTTAATAATAATCCCCGCGTGGCTTTTAATTTATTGAGTGGATAATTATTTATTTTACCCACTCAACTGTCACTTGTTAAATTATTTTCTTGTAAATGTCATTAAAATTTTTAATAAAAATATGAATTTCTAAGCTATTTATTGGATAAAACCTTGTATGGCACTCATGGGTAAACCGATATTGCCCTCTCGAAAATTAACCTGCTTGGTTGACGCCTCGCAGGTTGATTTTCTCATGGGCAATATCTTACTTTACCCACTAGTACCATAAATAACTATTATTGGTAAAGCGTAAACTGTAAATAAAATTATTTTTATTTTTAGTTGTTGCATCGTTGAGTTTTAAAAGGGAGGTTCGTGACATTTTAAACAAACCTAGGTTAATATCTTAAGGTTGATTTACCCAATCATTAACACTAAACTAATTTAAGATTTTAACCAATGAAATGAAATGTGTAAAATAATTCTGACATTTCATTGGTTAATTTCTTAGCCAGTCTAGTGTTAGTGACAAAACTAAACTAAAAATAATCTAGAGCCCTATTTTATCCAAAAATGGTTGATTATTGAAAGGGAATTTTAATAGTCCGTTGGACTAAAGTAGCGTAAAAAAGCTTCTTTTTGGATATGACCACTAGGGTGAGCTGAAAAATTGAAATCTGGAATTTAAAAACGCAATACCCGACAAAATATGCCTTCTTATATGCCTAATGTGTGTGCAAAAGCAGAATCAGATTAAAGGTCATCTTGAGCCCTCTACAAAGCCTTTAATATTAATGAAAAAATTTCTTCACATTTGTACACAGCGTGTCAAAAGTCCGCCTCCCCCCTTTAACATTTGAAAGGCTTAAGATATCAACTTGAAATTCGGAACACATAAATAACATAACCCATATATTTTTTTGGTGTATATTTGGTATGCTTAGGGGGCACGATGGAGACAGGGGAAAAAGGGGGGAAATTTTTTTAAACAGCAAGGGGGTCGTGTGATACATCATTTTAAAGCTTATAAAATTCTCTATTTGCCCACATATTTTTTTATTTTTTCGGAAAATTTTTTGGGGTTATTCGCGTAAGAATTAAATCAAGTGAAATTATGCCTCACTTCCATCACAAATCAGAATATAGAGTGGCTTAAAATATGGCCTATGATGTTTGTAAATGTTATTTTCGGTTGTTAAACTTATTTGTTTTTGCAATAAAACAGTTTTTGCATTTTACTTATTAAGTTTTATTGTTTTTATTTTTTTTAACATTTTTCCTCAAAGTTACAAAATGTACACCTTTGTAGAGGGAACAAAAATTGAAAAAATAAATAAAATAAAATACACGCTTTTTTCTCTTTGCAAGACGCATCTTTTCCCCCCATTGGATTTTTAAATTAAAAAAAAAAAATACAACACCTATATAGGAACGGCCCACCCTAATGACCACTCCTTCATATAAATGCTGTTGAATTTTTAGTTCGACGTCCACGTTTAGGCCATCGTCAAGATTGTTATTCTAAAAAATATTTGAAGCAGCTATTGAAGTTTTCTTAAAAATCTATAATATACAGGGTGTTTCACAAATGACAAAATGTTAAGGACTTTACATCCAAAGATATAAAAAAAGTTCCTATAAAGGTTGGCCAGTAAGTGAGCCATCCTGGAGCCAGCGACCTTCTAAGGGTTCCTCTGAAAAAGAGTATTTATTTAATATATCTGAGACCCTATGTTTTTTTCTTCACATTTTAGTTGTAAAATCATCCCTTAAAAACTTTTATTTCTGAATTACATTATATAGCCTATATTAATTAAGCTTTCTTAACGATATTTATTAACTGTAAATGATACGTTTCGGTATTTATATTACCTACTCAGATGTTGATTTATGGCCGTAATTGCAAGTTCGTGTTAATAATACAGCAGCGTCTAAAGACACATAGGAAAACACACATTATTTGTTACGTCAATTTAAAATTTTATATTTATCGCTTCCGAAACCACTTTTATCGAAGATAAAATTTTGTACAGTTATCTTAAGTGGGATTACTGTTTAATAATACGTAATTATTTCCGAATGCCAAAAAAATGGCAAATTAACTTGTCACATTGATTTACTTTCGCTTTGATTGTTAAATGTTGCCTTTTTTACTATACTAAAATTATTAATTTTCCATAATATTAAAAACAATACATCATCATCGTCATCAACTTCTTGATTCGAAAACAATACAATAAATTGTCCAATAATAAATAAAAATCGGTTAAATCTATGCTTCTTATAGATGACACTTGGTATACTTTGATGCACGGATCTTTGGCTACGGAAAGTATGTTAGGAATGTGTCTGCAAGTGAGATGCCCGTTGTAGGCGCGCATGCCTTATAACGCTTTTAACACAAAGCAGAGAGCACGAATGATTCCTCTCCCTTTCGTCGGAGACTTTGTTTCATGCGGAAAACTATAAATAAGGAGTAGTTTCAGTTCGTTTGTAGAGAATCAATCGACATAGTATTTTGCTTTTCCACTTTATCTTCTCGTTATTTTGCATTTTCATCTGTGTTTTTCATCCTTCTATACACAATAATATACAAAAAAAATTGAAACAAGTGAACAGATACTAGTGACCACATTACAGGATGCCAACATGCCTTTAAATCTATCTAAAGTTATAATTAAATATCGAAAACATACAAGAAACACGTGACGATTCTCAAGAAGGATGAAATAGACTATACACTGTTTTATGCGAATTTAATTTTACCGCTTCTTTTATAAATTTATTAGCATTATATTCATTTATTTTTTTTATTTGATTGTACATATCTGCACAACTTTTTGTATAATAAGTCTATACGAAAAGATTTTTTAAAGATTTTTCATACTAGTGCAAAAAGTAAAATAGTCGACGTTGGGCGATTGATATTGAAACTTATAATATAACTCAAACGTCAATTTTTTTGTCAAAAATACAATTATTACAATCAAATGAAAAATAGTGTGTGGTACGCAGACGAAAACTGTTTTTGGGGTTTGCTATCCGAGCACGGGTGGAAGTCTCCGTAGTAGCCCTACAAACAGTATTTTTCGTCCTTGTAACATAAACTACTATTTTGCCAATGGCCTTTTCTCTAGCCTTTTCTAGCTTAATATTTTTATATAAAAATGACGTACATTTTTTTTTTTTTATTTTAAAACAATAAATTTGATAATTAATTATATTGCTTTATCAAAACTTTTTTTTACTTATAAACATCAGATGAGCCGTTTACAACTTATAGGCCTATTTTCTGTTAAAATATACGCTTATTAAACGTTTGTTATACGAATATACGTAATTTTACGTATAATCAACATTTAATAAGAGGCCTGCGCTAGAATAATATTATATGGTAGTTTCGAATTTCCCAAAATCGTTAAAAAACGTCCTAGACAAAAATTCTTATGTGTTTCATGAAAAAATAAGAAACTTTGAAAATGTCCGTCTGTCCGATGTCACGATTTTTGTAGACACGATAACTCCAGAACAAATTATCAGATCGACTCGAAATTTTCAGGAAAAATCAAGTTCTATGGAGGAAGACCCCTATTGTTTTTCAGTCATCCCCATAAAGAAAAAAATATGGGGGGTTAAACTTTTTTAAAAAATGAAAAACTATAATTTTCAAGAAAAAAAATTTTTTTTCCGTTTTTCGCAAAAAGAAAATAAAAAAAATAAAAAAATTTTTTTTTTTTTTTTTTTGAATTTGAATTTTTTTTCTCGTTGTTTGAAAAAAGAAAATTAAAAAAGTTTTTTTCGATTTTTTTTTAATTTTGTTTTTAAAAAAAAGGTCTTTTTTATTATTTTTTTTTAATATTCGGGAAAATGCAATATGCCATTTACTGTGAATAATATATAATGGAATTCATAGCATTACATATCTTCACGGCTTGTTTTAACATAAAATAGAGCTTAACTAACAATATTATAAGTTTTAAGAAAGGATGAAGAAAAATAAATAAAACTATAAATTCCATACAAATTATACTATGTTGGACAATTTACATATCGTTAGTAAAACTCGTTCAGAATTCAAGTTTTTATTAAAGGTTATTTATGTCTAGAGACTAGATAACTTGTTTTAAATTTATTTTCTTAATTTCTGTCACATTGCTAAAAATGGTTGTTAATTATGTTGCTAAATTAATTAATATTGCGTAAATGATCCGATTTAATTATTATTAGGCACGCTATTATGGGTTTCTTCATGGGAAATGATTTTTACTCGTTCAATGAGTTTTAAGTATATTCTTACAAATTACATACTTACAACATGAGTTTTTTTTAACAAATATTAATATTTATAAAGATTTATAGCAAAATATTAGATTACATCAGATTAAAGCTAATTGTAAATACCCATGTAGCCCACGGTTCGATTTTTTAGGTCGATAACAAAAAAAATGGCCCAACACGAAACTAATCTTAAACTATTCTTTTTAA
Source organism: Brachypterus glaber (assembly GCA_958510825.1). Lineage (NCBI taxonomy): Eukaryota > Metazoa > Arthropoda > Insecta > Coleoptera > Kateretidae > Brachypterus > Brachypterus glaber. The sequence continues at coordinate 19,775,412 of OY294046.1, forward strand.
GTCTGTCTGCGCTCATTTCATACCCAAAAGTCCAAACGAAAAAAAAAAATTTCAAGTTTTAATTTTTTTCAGTGTAGTTTTTGAACCAAGTTTATTAAACTTTTAGATATTTTTACTGTTTTTAACTTATTTCGGGTATCTGATTTTAATAGTATACAAAATACGTTTTTAGCGCACGAGTACAAGTTTAGGAAACAAGCCGCTTGCGGCGAGTTTTCTAAAGTACTAGTGCTCTAAAAACGTGTTATGAAACGAGAAACACAATTTTTTCTATTTTGCTCTAAAATTTAAAAAACTTACATTTAAATTGATGACTGATTTAGGGATTTTTGTTTTGGGTCGGATTTACCGTTTACACTATGTTTAAAATTCTAAGAACACATGATATTTTGATATATTTTACAGTCATCTCTTCTTTTTTCACTGCAATTAACCAGTCCACAATTTTAAGACGGTAAAACATAACCCAAACACCAAATTTTGTAAAAAATTAAACTTTAAATCGGCATTGACATTTGCACGCAAAACGTCAAGAGATAGGCTTTTGTATGTTGCCAACCCAACAGAAAAAAAGTAGAGACCTCTTATGGGCCTATAAGAACACGCAAAATGCGTGTTATGAGCTTATAAGAGTCGCAAAATATAAAAAAATATTATCAGTTTCCCTGTAAAAGTTTTTGTTCAAGAAATATAAACCATGGCAAACTATGATAATCTGCATATTTTGCTTAAGTATGTATTATACATTGTATAAATATTTTTGAAATCAGCGACCCAAATTAGTAAAACAACAAGTTTAATATTATTGGCTAATTTAATAAATTTGATCCAAAAAAATACACTGATAATAAAAAGTTGAATAAATTTTTTTTTTGTCGATTAATTATTTTAAATTTAGTCAGAAATAAAATCAAGACATATAAGGAATGGTTTAAGCCTAGTTTCGCGTTGGGCCATTTTGTTTGTTATCCACCCAAAAAACCGTGAGCTAGAACGAGCTTAAAATTGGTACTTTAAAAGAATCGAGATATCAAGATTTTTTTTCTAAATTTTGTCTCAAGAACTGTTTCTTAATTCTGTTCCACTCGATTATGTTCTTTCTTTTTTGGATGATTAACAACACATGTACACAAAAAAAGTACAGTCTTGTGCTACTGTAAAGAGTATTACCACTAAATATATTTTAATGCGCTTTAACCGGATCCTGCATGAACCTCAAAAAATTTTGAACATGAATATCTTTTTTTTTCTTAACTTTTATGGTAGAATCATTATCCGTCATTAAAAGCGATTTTTGCACAAGAATGAACAGGGCCCAGGGCGAGCTTGAACCTACTTTTAATCAAAAATGTTATCACTTAGTTTTTATCCAAAATGATCAAAATTTGAGTTACGTAATACTTGAACGTTCTCTTAGTACCAACGCCAACTTAATTTTATTCTATACATATTGTGTTCTGGTGCTTAGAGCCATTTTGTGATTTGTGATGAATTTTCTAACATACAATTTGTAGATGAAGTTAAGCTAATCTCAAAGTATTTTAAATTTTTCAAATATATCAACAGGTTACAGTGGCAAACTTGATTAAAAAATGAGTTTTGTCAATTTTGATTTGAAATATCTCTGAAACAAATTAAAAAAAAAATTGTACAAAATATCTTAAAAAAAAACTCTTTCCATATCAGTAATAAAAATTAAACATACACTCAAAAAAATATAAAAACAAATAAAAATCTATTTTCTTAAAAAGCGCCACGAGGATTTTTTTTCGTTTTGCTCCTAAAGTAATTAGTTGATGTCCCCAAATCAAATTCTAAAAAAAAAACAAGAATAGTAATATTTCTGATTAAAAATAGGTAGAATTACTCTACTTCGTTAAAATTTTAATTTTTAAATTTTGTATTTATTTTTTAAATTTTTGAGCCTTGAAACGTAAAAAAGATATAGACGTGTAGCTTCCTTAGTAGTCGTTTTTCAACATAGATTTATAGAAACCTTTTTTTTATTTTTGGAGATAGAATTGCCCATTAAATTAACCATATTCTGAATAATTAAAAAAAAATTATAAGGGTATTGGGACCTAAACTTAACAGCAATGAATTATAGGTATGTCATAAGAAAAGTACCTTTATTTAGATTAATCATTTTGATTCAAAACAACATTAGCTATAGTAGCGAAGTTTTGCTTGTAATCTAAACTTAATATGGCCTATCCTACCATTTTATTTTCTTGTAGTTATTTTAACCGGGGCGTGCGAAACGGGGGGCCTTGTTATTTGTTTGCCCCAAACTTTATTCTGCTTAACTTTTTTGCTGTTTTGTTATTAGAATATGATTCTCCAGGAAAAAAATTCATAAAAAGGTATTATTGTTGTAACAGCGTACGCCTTATCTATCTATTGTTTCATAGTTATGAGTAGTTATAATAAATCTAAAACAATACAAATATTGAGTTTCGATCTCATAGCTGTGCTATTAACAGTATCCGACCAAATCCACCACATACACAATAGTTAAAAAAAAAAACAAAAAACAAAAAATTCTCAGCGTATACACTACAAAATCTATATCTATCTCTGATATAAATAAGCTTCCAAAGAAACATTTTATTTGCACTTTTTATTGGAATATAAAACCATATACATTATAGTTTATAAAAATAATTATCAAGTTTATGTTTCCAAGTAGTAGAATATTTCATCATAATTCTTATAGTTTTTGAAAATTTAGCAAATGAGTAGCTGTTGAACATTCCTTGAATCTCTATCTCTATCTAAATATTTCAATAGTATATTAAAGGACGCCTGCTTCAAATATCTTATGGAAATATTAATTAATTTATTTATTTATTTACGGGATTTTAATATTGCTGAACAAACAAAATATAAATATACAGTGCGGTCCAAAAGTCCCCCCCCCCCCCTTTAACTTTTGAACGAGTTGAGATATCGACTTCAAATTTAGAACTCTTAAATAAGACAACTTAAACTATCTTTTAGCATATATTTGATATTTTCAGCTCTTAAAATGTGGACAGGGGGGCATGGGCGGACATTTTTTAAAATAGAAAGGGGGGTCGTATGCTACATTATTTTAAAGCGCATAAAATTCTCTATTTAAACTAATATTTTTTAATTTTTTAAAAATGTTTTTTAAGGTTTTGATTTTTCAATTTTTTGTGCTAAAACATTCGATTTTTTAAGTTTTTTTTAATAAATTTTTATTTATAACTAAAATTAGTTTAAAAGTATAATTAACATTTTTTTATGATGAAATTAGGCATTTTAAAAAAATTATTTGTTTTTTTTTTCGAGGAATTTTGACATTAATACCTATTTTCAACCACATTTTAAACAATTTTTTTTTTTTTAATTTAAAAATATGGAGTTAAATGGAGAATTTTATAATCTTTAAAATGATGTATTACACGACCCCCCTTTCCATTTAAAAAAATGTGCCCCCATGCCCCCCTGCCCACATTTTAAGAGCTGAAAGTATTAAATATATGCTAAAAGATAGTTGTCTTATATAAAAGTTCCAAATTTGAAGTCGATATCTCAACTGGTTCAAAAGTTAAGAGGGGGGGGGGGGGTGAATTCTGGACCGCTCTGTATACATATAAATATTATTATAAAATATGTGGATGTTAATTAAATCTACAAAAAAAAAACACAAAGCTTATAAATTAAAAGACAAAATAAAAATAAAAACAAGGTAAAAATTTATACTATTTTATCCATTTACATGTTTTATTTTACTAAGAGTTCTTTAGTTTTCGGCAATTCAATTTATTATATTGGTAACAAGACATTTAAATTTAATTTTTTTATTTGTTTTATTTTTTAATAACGGATTCATAATAGTTAAAAACTTTTCAAGTTTAAAGTGTATTTTTATAGTTATTTTGAATAAAAATTAATGAGGAAGAATCAACATATACTCGGGTGTCACAAATGCTTTTATCCTGTCAGCCGAGCATCTCCATTTCTAGTGTTTGTGACTTACCCGAGATTAACTTGGTCTTCACTAACATAAACTTAAACACAGGCCAAAATCACACACAGAACAACACAAAACATAAATATTTATTTATATTTTATAAGAATTTATAAGAATTTTACTTGTTTTTAACCGACTTCCAAAAAAGGAGGAGGTTATCAATTCGACGTGTGACTTTTTTTTACATCTTTAGACACTGTTAGAAATTCAAAAAAAAAACACTAAAATAGTTTTACAATAAAGCTTATTATAACACCCAAACAGAAACTACAAAAACGTAATTATGAAAAGCAAATAGATGAAATTGTTTATGAAATTTACTTGTTTTTTAAAACCATGCAAATCCTAAAGCTATAAAATATTTCTATTGTTCAACTTTATTATGTTTTCTATTTGATAACTTTTATGATAAATTATATATTTTATTAAATATAATTTGTGGTTATTGTTAAAGTAATTGCAATCCTCTTCAATGTGTGATAAACAAATAAAGAAGAAATAAAAATTATAATTATTAATGTTAGTTCGGTGAAGCGTAGGACTTTCATTTATAACACTGTGCAACACGAAAAGAAAAACTAAGATTTCTGACGGTAAATATCTGACTAAAAATATTTATTTTCCTAATAAATAAACTTATTTTGTAGTCACCAAAAAACAAGGGAAAATATGGGCTGAGTAATGGCAAATTTGCACAGAAAAAGGTAGAAGACTAACATTATCCCTCTTTACAATAACCCTACTCTGTAACATCCCTATTTCCAATAACCATTTTCCCCAATAGCCCTACACTGTAAATGAAAATATGGTAATTTCACAGAAAATAAAGTAGGTCATATGTTACCAGCAAAGAAAGTGGTAAATTTACTGTTATCTGTAAAAATGTGAATTTTTACCTGTGATTTCATAGTAATTTAAGCAGCAAATTTAATGAGTATTTCAAGCAGAATTACGGGCTCTTGTAATTTTCGGGACTATCTGTAAAAGTGCCGGCTTTTTGGACCACATGCATGAATTTTAATGCAAAATTATTGTACAGCACTGTAAATGAAAATATGGTAATTTTACAGAAAATAAAGCAGGTCATATGTTACCAGCAAAGAAAGTGGCAAATTTAAGTCAGTACTGTAAATTCACTGTTCATTTTTGGAACGTAAGCTATAATTACGGTAATTTTCAACCAATATTGTAAAAGTGCCGGGTTTTTGGAATACATGCATAAATTTTAATGCAAAATTATTGTACCGGCAGGAAAAGAGCTGAGATTTTACTAAACCGAGTAATATTGAGGTTAATTTAATAAATATTGTAAATTCACATTCTGACATGGTGAATTTGCTTTAATTATTGCAGTTAATACTACTGAAAGATTGACGGACAAATTTAGAGTGCGACAGGAAAAGAGCTGAGATTTTACTAAACCGAGTAATATTGGACTTTCTGAAAGTTCGTAATTAGTACATTAATCTATTTTTTTTGTTGTTAAAAAATAAGGATGACTTACATTTGAAATTCAAACTAAAAAACGCTTATTTGACCTAAGAATAAGAATTATTTATTAATTACCCAAGGAACCGAGAACGGATATTGTGGTCATGCGTTACAAAAATGCTACACTCAGAAAATGTCATTCTAATTTTAATACTAAATTTTATTTGTAAATACATATTTGTTATTTATATCTCCACCATTGGTATTTAATACTTTAGAAGTTTGTAATATTAAATACTGCAATGTGTGTATTGTATACAAAATGTTGTCATACTAACATAAAGACCGTGCTGGTACATTTGAATCCCCACGCAACATGTATTTATTAATACTAGCATGTTATAGTAAAAATTACTTTAACATTTGATAAAGCATTTCACACTTATAGTATGGTATACTTTGAGTCGTTCTTAAGTTGTATTGCTGATCTAGTTTAAAGTATGATACAGTATTTAGAAAAATTAACAATCGCTAAATAATACCAACATTTTGATTAGTAATAATATATAGATTGAAACCACACACAATTACATACTGATAAAATCATCTATCCTTTTTTACTTTTCTCTGTATTATTACTAATCAACATTTTGGTATTATTTATTGATTGTTATTTTACTAACTACTGTAACATACTTTATACTAGATCAATAACACAACAACTACAACTTAAAGTATAAGTATAACTGTGATATAATTTACCAAATGTTACAGTATTAACAAACACATGTTGCGCTGGTATCCAAATGTACCAGCACGGTCTCTATGTTATGTTAGTATGACAACATTTTGTATACAATACACACATTGCAGTATTTAAGATCACAAGTAAAGTATTAAATACCAATGGTGGCAATATAAATAAAAAATATGTATTAACAAATAACATTCAGTATTAAAAATACAACGAAATTTTTTGACTGTATTACTATTGATAAAACCCTGGTCATAAGAACTGTTATTTTTCTACACAATGTAATTGATAAATGAATTTAACATATCCAATCTTTAATTTTAATAATTACTTTTCTCACATTATTTTTAAACATTTGTTTTACTTTTAAGAGACCCATGAGTATAGAAAGTATTAAATTGATTGTTGTATGGTCCTGTTGTACGTCAATAGCTGTTAAGCCTGTTTTTCAATAGGACAGCTCATATTTAAGCACGGCCAAATTTCAATGGTCGTCTTCGCCAATTTTATTAAGGTAGAGTTTATATACATTGTAAAAATGGCGGATGTTTTTTGGGGAGGTTCCCAAAATTATCCAACTAATAAAAACTAAATTATCTAACTTTCTGAAAAAAAACATTACCACTGGCAGAAATTTCTTCATCTCTGAAAAAAAGTTTTACTCCCGGCAAAAATTTACGAGAGCGTTCCAACTTTTAAAATAATCCAGATGTTCCAACTTTTTAAGGGATTATAGGGGAGGCTCTCCCTTCGTTACGCTTCTGGGTATAACTCAGGTAAAATATCTCGGGATTTAAACTAAAATAATAGTTATTTATGGTACTAGTGGGTAAAGTAAGATATTGCCCATGAGAAAATTAACCTGCGAGGCGTCAGCCAAGCAGGTTAATTTTCGTGAGGGCAATATCGGTTTACCCATGAGTGACATACAAGGTTTTATCCAATAAATAGCTTAGGAATTCACATTTTTATTAAAAATGACATTTAAAAGAAAACAGTTTGACAAGTGACAGTTGAGTGGGTAAAATAAATAATTATCCACTCAATAAAGTAAAAGCCACGCGGGGGTTATTATTGAGTTTGTCTATTTAAAATAAAGCTGGCAATTGTCTTATTATCTGTATGTATTGGATAAACATAATTTATTATTAGTTTTTTTAAATTTATTGGCATCATATTAAATATAAATTTTATGGTTGGTAGTCTTAGAACTTATATTTTAAATTAAAGCCCCCTACGATTTTATTAGTATAGTATAAGTATAATAGTGCCTCTGAAATGTTTGCTACAGCCCGAATTAACACCTTGGACGCTCTTCGGAGAAAAAAGCTTGCCAGCTTTGTAGAGCGCCTTTCCTGCACCCAGAACAATCTGTTAAGAGCTGTAGTGTCATCAGATGTTTTCTGGATCTCTACTATTTTTGGAAGTTGGCGACGTCTTTGTTTTTTGTTATAATGACTGTAAACCCAACCTTTTTTTTATGTATATATTTTTGTGTATGTTTTATTTTTATTTTTTTTTTTTTTCTAATATTCCTATGTGATATGGCTTATATGTCGGAATAAATGCTTTATTATTATTATTATTATTAGTTAGTAAGCATCATTGTAAGTTATTTTTACCTATATTTTCGAATACTTTTTGATGATGTACCTACATAATAGGTTTTTTTTTTAATTTCAGTTGTAGAAAAAGTGAAACTAGTTGCAAAATACAATACTCTTATCTATTTTCGTTTCATAATTATGCTTTTATAGTTTTGGTTTTCGTGTTACAATAAGCTTTAATTTTAAAACAGTTTTAGTAACTTTTTTATTAATTGTAAAACCGTTTTGGGATTTTTTTTTTCATTCTGTATTCAACAGTATCTAATGATTTAAAAAACAGATAAAATTCTTATAATATATTAATAAATATGTGTTTTTTGTTTTTTTTTGTGTGATTTTGGACTGTGTTTGATTTTGTATCAGTTACGTTCAAGTTACTTACAGGTAAGTCCCAAACAATACAATTGAAGGTATTCGGCTGGCAGAATGAAAGTATTTTAGACATCATTATACACTGGAGTAAATGGTAACTCTTCCTCGTCCATTTTTATTCTATAAGAACTATAAAATAACTATAAAAATGCACTTAAAAGTTGAAAAGTTTGTAACTGTTATAAATTTGTAATAAAACAAAAAAAAACAAATGAAAATTTTTAAATTGTTAGTGTCATTGTTACCAATATAAATATTAAAATCATCAACTCATATTTAAATTTTTCAAAACTAAAGTACTTTGTTAGCAAAATAAAACGCGCAAATAGATAAAATAGTATAAAGAACTCGTTTCATAAGACATTTGGCGTACTCGTCCATTGGAAAATTCCCCTCTTCACAGCTCGTTTTCCAAACATGAACGCGTGCGCCAAAATAGTGTCAAGTCCTATAATATACTATTATGTAAAATCATCAAAGATTTTCTTCTAGCAGTAGAGTTGCGAAGGGTATACATATAATACCTAGTTATTTGCGGCATTGTTTTTGCTCGTTTACTTACCATTATCTTTTTAAGTCTAAACACAATAATTATTGTGTTATTACAAAGTCAAGATCTTGCGGCCAGTGTTTTGACCTTTTGCTCTGGCCCTCGCCAGCAGGTGGTTTGGAGCCTTTACTTCGAGAAGCTTTGCTATGGCTTAGATTTTCAAGAGTATGGCACAATGGTTAATGTAAAAAAAATCTGTTACTTTTTGTAGAGCTGGTACTCGTGACCAACCAGCCTTGAGTGCGTATTAACAAAACTCCACCCTGCCCCAACTTAAAAACATTCTTTTTATCAAAAATGAATGGCGAGCACCAAAAATTTCAATAATTACACTGTGCGACAGAACATTTAGGCAAGAGATCTGTCAACGTCAGTCGTTAATTTAGGACCACTATAGTCGAGTCTCCAAGGGGTTTCACTACTTTAGGTCATTTAAGCGATTATTTTTAATTTAAAGTTTCCAATGCACCCTAATATGCAAGACCCATTTTTCAAGTTAGCGTTTCATAACTTTAGGAGGTCCATTCCTATCAAAAGACATTAAAAAAAGTTCATATGAAATTATGTCCAAAAATGTTATAGATTTTGTTACAATACTGTATAATATTTAGCGAAGAGTAGCTCTTAATCGCTCTTAATTGTGAAAAAAAAAATCAAAATTTATTTCATAATTTATTTATTTATTTATTTATTTTTTAAGCATAATATTTATATTTATTTCATAAATTATTTATTTATTTATTTATTTTTTAAGCATAATAAGTATAATTTTTGTATGGCTGTGTTATACATTATACATTACACATTATACATTATAAGGTACCGGTACCTTGTACATTTTTAGGGTATACCTTTTCACTTGCCCCGTCAGGGGCGCTGGTACGCTGGTACTCTCGTATACATAAAATGTACCCAGATATTTTTGTTTGCAATAATAACTTTTTCCTTAATATATAACGTTGTTACTTAAAGTTAACCATTTTCTTTACTTGTTCATGTGTTATAACATGTACAAAATTTAAAATCCTTAATTCCATTAGTTTAATATTGAGTATTGAGTAAAATGTTAAGCAGCATACTGTCCAAAATGTAAGTTAACAAAATATTGCAAAACACGGTCCAAATGTACTACTTACTTTTTCAAATACATTTTGATGATCGCGCGGTGGTTTTTATTAATCAAAAATGAAATAAATAATTACCCTCTCATTTTTTCCAAAAGCATACTAGAAAAATGTAAAGCGTTGTCCCTGAAAGAGTTAATAAAAAGAAACAAAGACATAATTTAGCTACAGTCGTCATAAATTCTGATGCCTCACTCTGACACCGGTATAATACAGGCAGCGGTTAACAAATATAAATGGTTTATTATCTATGGTCAATAGGCTAATTACGTTATTATTAGGAATCCATTGGTAGGTTTACACTTCCTACATCATTAACAAGCACGGTATTGCACCACACAAAGAAAATATCAACTGTATAATAACTGTATAATATATTATAATAATAGTATTTTTCTAAGACTATAGTGGGCGTAGAAAAATACTATTAATAATAATTATAATATAAGTTACTTAGAATAGAAATATTCTTAAAATATTTACAATTACATAACTACTGAATTCTGGCATATTGATCCAGAATATTATATTCTTACTCTAGTAAAGAAATACACATGTGGCGACATTTTATTGTTACTTAATAATGAATTTAAACAAACAAAAATGATATAGTGTGAAAATAAATTTGTAGTGAAATAAAGTCTTAGTCTTCAATAGCATATTCTGTAACAAGTCTGGAATAACGCATATTCTATACGAATGGAAATTTTAATGAGCCGCGCGCTTGACGGGGCAACGCCCTGGTCGTAATTATTTCCAGACAGCAAATTTTCATGGAAACGGCGAATTTTTCCCGCATAATTCTCAGTCTCTTGTGTAATTATATATAACAACTAAATTTCATACTCTGATTTTTTATGCAACTGCAGTTGCAGTTGACTGCTCTGCCCTTAAGTTTAGTATCATGCTATAAATGCTAGTGTCCTTTTGATTGTTCAAATTCATTATAATTTAGTTATACTCTTTCGGAAATATAGCTGTATATACACATCGAAAAATTAAATTAAGCCTTAAGACCACTGATGTATATATTTATTTATTTGTATACAAGGTGTATTTGAAATAGCGTAGGAAATTTTAACAGGTGATTCTACATGATAAAATATGACAAAAAGTTCCTATAAATATATGTCTAAAAATGCGTCATAAGGGAGCTACGCCCCCTTGAAAGTGGCTAAAAAAATCGGTTTTTATTTAATAACTCAGGAACCCTTTGAGATATATCAACGAGATTTTGCACGTCAACTAATCCTACCAAGGCTCGTTTTTATATGTTATTTTCATATACTTATTTCAACCAGGGGTGTGCGAAACGGGGGGGGGGGGGCTTATCAGTTTTTTGTCCCAAACTTTTTTCTTTGTAACTTTTTTGCAATTTTGGTTTTCGACATTTTAGTATTAAATTTTTCTTCCTCGAACCATGAAATTTCACCTTCAAATGAACTTTTCTCGAAAACGGCAGTATTACAACAAGAGTAACTTTTTTATGTATTTTTACCTGAGGAATCATATTTCAAAAATAAAATTGCAAAAAAGTTACACAGAAAAAAGTTTGGGACAAAAAACTGATAAGGCCTCCCGTTTCGCACACCCCTGGTTTAAATAAGTACGTGAAAATGACATACAAAGATAGGCCTTATTAGGATTAATTCACGTGCAAAACCTCGTTAATATATCTCAAAGGGTTCCTGAGTTATTAAATAAAAACCGATTTTATTAGCCACTTTCAAAGGGGCGTAGCACCCTTATGAAGCATTTTTAGACATATGTTTATAGGAACTTTTTGTCATATTTTATCATGTACAATCAACTGTTAAAATTTCCTACGCTATTTTAAATACACCCTGTATAGGTGGTCTTTGGAACCGATTCAATGCTTGACGAATATATACAGCCTTGGTCCCAAAAGGATTTATAGCATTGAGATGTCGCCACGTGTACCTATTCCAATAAAAGAGTGAGAATATGTAGCCATTTCATGATGACGGACGCTACCATTCGTACAATATTTTATCAAATATTTTTAAAAAAAGACCCAAAAATTAAAATTGATATTAAAGCTGATGTTAAAAACAGAAAGTGAAGACGAGCCAAAATAAAATAATAAATACAATAATTATCTGGCGTTTAGGGTTTACAAGATTTTATTTTTACACTTTGATGACGGTGGAATAAATCTATTTTATGTTTCGCCCGAATATTAGCAAATTGATTACGGATTAAAATAAAACTTTATTATAGTATGGTTAGAATTGGTACTAGATATATTTTTTAAATTTTATTTTATGTTTAGTTTAATATACAGTATATGAGAAAATTAAATGTGTGACGACGGACGCCATATGATGGAGGCTACAAAATTTCCATCAAAATGTTATCTTTTATTTTCTAATTTATCTTTAAAAAGAAACAAAAACAACAACTACAATTTGAATAAAAAACTCTAAATTTAACAGTAAAATACAATACTACTTAAATACAACAGATACATAAATTATAACCGGAATTTCTTATTTGGCTGGTTTAAAATGAACTGTAACTTAATCTCATAAAAAAGTGTTTCGATTGGATAAAATTTGATTAATTTTGTTAGGGTGCATTCATGCTGTGTAAAATATAATTTTATTGGGCTATTAATGAAAAATAGATTAATTTTAAATTAGATATGTAAAATTTAGACGTCAAAAATTATATTTCATAATAAAAGTATGGCATATAAACAATTTTAAATTTTACACCTTGGTTTCAACTTCTATGGAATGGCTGTATAATATTCTTACACAGTAATGATGCTATTTTATGGAATAGACAATATTCCGCGCGAGCGGAAAGTTTGTCATACGAGACGACAGGCGAGTATGACGGTCCAGCGAGCACGGAATGACTATTCCATACGTGTTGTAGACTATACTTTTTCTTCGACTGCAAATATGAAACACTGTATGGCTTTAAACTGCGGGCAAGGTTAAAAACAATGTTTTTTGTGACTCGACATTGTAAATACAACAAAACACATATATTTAAATAAAACAATTAATGTTTTTTAATAATTTTATCAAATCAGTAATTAAAAAAAGATTTTTATTTAATTTTAGCACATATTTAATTCAAAAATTGAAGGTTATGTCAGACTGCTGTTACAGATATTAGGTTTAAATATTTAACAATAGATGGAGCAGTTTTAATTTAAACTAAATTGATAAAAAACTGGTCAGATATTAAGAAAACTAATAAACTTTATGTAATTTTAACGCAAAAATTTAAATTGCATTAAATTATTTAATATTTCATGGTAAAATATATATATATTTTTGCTAATTTTGCTACAGTTTTCTTTACTTTTATAAACAAGAGAAGGCACTACATGTGCTCATTCTTGATACGGAATATTCATACCGTATCTAGAGCTAGAATGGATTCATTCTATGTTTGGAAAGTGTGTGTATTTGCTTACATTCTAAAGCAGTCGTAGAAAAATAATATTCTACACTACTCAAACATCGTACTCTCTTACGCTCAAATATGATTTATTCCAAACTTGTTACCGATACTCTAAAAAGGTTTTTACGAAATTTTATTATGATTTTATATAAAGCATGAATGAATTAATGATGCAAAAATACATAGAATACTCCTAAACTATAAGTCGAGAAGTAAAAGTTTTCGTTTATATATATCCTAAATAAAAACTGTCTCTTTTTAATTAAATAAAAATTAAATTTTACATACATTGGGTTCTGCAGGAATGTGAAGACTTCCTTTATCTATAAAGATTACTAATTAAATAATAGTTTTCTCTAGCTTTCCTTAACTTTAGATATTCATAACTTGAGGTCACATTTAAATGTGGAAAAAATTAATTTTAAAATTATTATGCATTACATGATAAAATTCATAAAGGGTATCATGATTTGACTATATTTGGACAAGGAAATAATTTTAATTGTAAATTCATGTTTATCAGTTTACCATAACGAGAGAAGTATTATTTATGTATTTTATCTGTTAAGGATGCATACAAATAGGTTTTAATTATTATAACCAACCAATACCTAATTAGTAAAATTTAATTAATATATTATGTGTTATATAATAAAACGAATTTACCGCATCATGCGTACCGCATGCAATCAAGTATCTGTATTTTCCAAAACAAAATTTGTCTAATAAATAAAAAGTGAGCTTTTGGTCACTTGAAGCAAAAAATTTCGCACTATTTCGTTAAAAAAGTGATAATAAACAATATGGTTAATAGCTCTAGATAATTTAATTTGCCAGTAAACTGAAAATTAATGTAATCCAAATTGTAATATATTTGTTGAAAATAAGAACATTTTTGTAGTTTTAAATTTGTTATTTTCCACTATTAAAGCTTAGTGGCTCCCCATGATTAAAAATGTTATCTCTATTAGTCTTAATATTGAAATTATCTAGTGGCAGTTCGGGGAAATCCCTGCTAGATCTTTTTTTATTTTTATGGCTACTTTTTAAAGTTTCTACATAAGTTTAATAGGAGGATCTAAGTGAATAAGTTTAGATTTAAAAAAAAATTGTCCCCGCAAAAACTGATGCACATATAAAAAAAGCTCCTCGCATTTAAAAATTTTCTGACTACCAAAAAAAATCCCCTGGACAAAACAAATGTATAAAAAAGCGCCCCTCATCTTTTTGACTCGTGTAAAGTTTGCTCACTTCAAAAACGCTTTCCTTTTTTTCTTTTTATTAATAAATATTTAATCTTTTGTATAAAATAAATAGTTACTAGACAGTTATACAAAAACGAAAAGTGTTTTAATAATTAGTTAATAAAGTTAGTTAACTTTATTTAAATTAATAAAATTAATTTTAGTGGTTTAGAATGTCGTAGGATTATGAGAAATACGTGAAAGGGATTGGGCCATTATCCTCATGCCATCAAAAGTATTAATTTGTTTTATTTTCTGTGAATGTAAATTAATTTTAATGTACACTTTTTAATTTTCTTAATTAAATTTAATTAAACAAATTAAGAAAAGGTGAAGAGTGTTTTGGTACCAGCTGAATTATGGTTAAAAATAATATCATATATTTTTTTAAATAAACTGTTGATTACTTCTAACTAGTTTATCAAGCATATAAATTGTTGTTTGTTTAACCTCGTATTATTTTACTTAATTAAGCATCCCCTAAGTCCAGGACTTGTGTGGGATAGTAGTAGAGGGAACCACCGCGGTGCCCCGGCTTTAACTGACTTTTGGAGCAGTTTATAGGGAGTATCTCTGTTTTATCTGGTGTGTCAAATATTTGATTTAGACGGCCTAACCCACTCGGCTATATCTTCCAATAATTTTTTATACAATATTAAAAATTAGGTTTAAATAAAGCTAATTTTATAATATAATTAGATTATTCTTTAACGTTTTTATCAACCATTCATTTAACAATATCTCTGACCACGTGTTTATTTTTGTCCAAGTTATATTGGGAAATTTCTACTATAGAAAATTCTAGTGAGAATCGCTGTAGTATTTTTTTTTTCAGTATTTCTCTTTTACCAGAAGATATCAGACATAAACTAATTAATAATTAAATATGAATATATTACTATTTATAATTATTGTTATTAATTTATTATTTACCAAAAAGCACCTCAAAACGTTATTTTTATAAAATGTAATGACAGTTTTTATAGGTTGACTTTTAGGAACATGCTTGCAAGCCTAGCGCAGTACCGCGCTAGTCAGTACTGCAGTAAGTGACTAAACTATTGACAGTACCATAATTTACAATTTAAAAATGGGCAAAAAATGTTTTAGTTTAGCAATTGAGAATGGAATTAAATTAACCAAATCAAGGAATATGCATGTAAAAATATTAAAATAAGTAATAAAACAATCATCATTTTGCGATGAAAAAAAATATATAAAAGTAGGTTTGACATATTATAAATCGTTAAAAAATAATCTTCCGAATTACACATGATTCTTCAAATTATCAGGAAAATTTCACAGTTTTCATTCAAATTTGCTGTCAAAGGAAATTTTCATGAAAACAGCGAATTTTTTCCGCATATTCTCAACCTCTTGTATAATTATATATGATTATGTTTGCGTTATATGAAGAAAAATTAATTTGGAACATCTTTTTTTTTTAATTCAAATTAAAGAAGGGAATAGGATGGTATTACACTATACCTAGATCTAACAAGCATGTCAGAAATACAGGGCTAAAAAATAAACAAAATTAAGTTTTTATCATGTATTCCTTTTTTTTTTTTCAGTTTTTTTTTCAGAAAAAGTTCTTATAAACTCCGCGCATTATCTATCTGAGTTGATGGTCATTTGTTTCTTGTTATTTGGTTGGCAGAATATATTTAGTTCCTTATGTAAGGTTTTCATCTTGTTTAAAATTTATTGTCAATCAAGACATTATTTTGACATTTATAAAAAATCCAAATAATTTGCTTTAGCAACAAGAAAAGTGCATAAAAAGAAAACTAAAGCATCAATCTATAAACATTTTGTTTAAATGAAGTAATATAATGCAGTGCTCTATAAATTTTTGAAGTAAACACTATAACAGAGAATTTTTTGGTTAAAATAATACTGGTCCGTAATTTTATTCAGGTAATGTTAAATTTAAGTTTATAATAGCACTTTATGAATAAAAAGTTACTTTTATTATAATTTTGAACAAAGTTTTACTTTTTAAACAGATTTTGTTATTATTTGTAAGACGTAAAATGACAGTCAATTTAACCTAAATGTTAAAAATTATCAAAAGTACAATGGGCTACAAAAATATTACTAAAAGTCATTTTTAAACCACTAATCATAGCTTCCTTGATCCAATTTGTTACTCAGATAGATAATGCGCCGAGTATAGGTACTTACATTAATTAACAAGCTAGTTAGTAGGTATCACTGCTTACCTGAAACATAAAGAAATATATAATAGTTTATAAAATATTTAAATATTATTTTATAATTATAAATTTATAAAATAATGCTAAATTTGTAATAAAAAAGTTAACTAAATTAAGTATTATAGTAGTCTACAGATCGTGTCAAAAGTCGCCCCCCTACTTTAACTTTTGAACTGCTTAAGATATCAAATATAAGTTTCTGGCATTTCATATGCTTAGGGGACGCAATGGAGACAGGGGGGCCATACATTTTTTTATTTTCTCGGAGCAATTTTCGGGGGTTTAAAATAGGGTTAAAAATGGGAATTTTCGTCAGAATTTCTTTAAAAAAATCAAACAATTTTAGTTTATTTCATGATGTAAATACGTTATACTGTTAAACTAATTTTAAATAATATAAATAAAATTTACAAAAAAAAATCTTAAAAAAGTCGGATTTTTTTCCAAAAAAAATTGAAAAATTAAAGTCTTTATTTTCTTTTAAATATATCGTAAAATAGAGAATTTAATGAACTTTTTTATTTTATTTATCACACGTTGCCTCCCTGTCTCCATTGTGCCCCGGAAGCATATTAAATATATGTGAGTGGTGCAGCGAAAAGGTATATTAGAAAAAAAATCAATTTATTTTTTTTGCGTTAATGAACCTAGAAATGTACAATGTATCGACACCGCAAAAATAAAAAAATCGATTTTTTTTTGCTAATATATCTTTTCGCTGCACCAATCACATACCAAAAAATTACTTGGGTTATGTTATTTAAGTTTTCCAAATTTTAAGTTGATATTTTAAGCCGTTCAAACGTTAAAGGGGAGGGCGAACTTTTGACAAGCTCTGTGTAAGTTTATAAGGCGTACACGTGTACCCTTTAATAATCACTCAAAAAAAAAAATAGTAGAAATCCATTAAAAAAATCTAAATTTAGGTAAAAAATACAAAATGTGCGTTGTGGCCTCAGACCTTAGTTCAAAATATTCATATAGGTAAATATTATTTTATAGTACAGATCTGTATTATTATTATCTACATATTAAAATACTTTGTTACAAAAAAAGAAATCTCAATAGGTTTTTAAAATGCCATACATAACAACATGAAAAGTACACTGATTTGAGAGAATTCTTTAGTAGATACTATACACATAAGTGGTAAACAATTTTAATTTTTCCATTTAATCATGCCAAAACTATAGTTATAACTATAGAAGAGCTTTTTATTAACAAAAAAATTATTTAAAATAAAACATTCTTTTTAAAATTTATATATTTAATATTTTTATGGAAAAAGATAAACAAAAATCTTAAATATTCTTATACATGGGGTCGTTTGACTTCGAAAACGAGTGTCTCGGTGCATGCTCTCCCTTTTCTTAAAGCGGTAGACAACGTGCAACGGTTCATTCATGTTCAAAACAAATACCTCCAAAATATTAAACAAATGATTTTTTAGAGAAACAAGTTGCTTAAGTTTAAAAAAAAAAAACAATAACTAAATTTTTGAGTTAATAACACGGTACGACAGCAAAAAAAAATTCTGGCACCGGACCAACTTTTTTTTAACTAATTTTAGGTCGTAAATTTAGAATCTGTAATCAATTTTTCAGGTCACGTCAGGATTTTTTTCTATATGCACTTAAAGTTGTCAATTTACTCTAGTTTAAAAGTTTTTTTTTTGTTTGGTTTCTGTGGTAATTTGAAACGAAAAAAATTTAGAAGGAAAAAAATTAAACATATTTAAAAACATATTCTAGTATTTGCAAAATAATTCGGAACCGCTTTAAGCTAAAACTTGGCACGAAAACGTGGCAGGTCAGTAAATTAACTAGTTCAAACTATATTTGTGTTAATATTCCTAATATAACACCGTAGAACTAACCGTTTTCGAGAAAATTGCAGTTAAAGAGATTTTTTCACGTTCTGAGCATCAAAAATAGTAACTAAAAATCGCTCCAATAAAAAAAATTAATAATGCAAAGCGATTCTACATTAAAAACTATAAAAAAAGTTCCTATATACAAATGATCTCAAATGGATTTTAAGGGAACTACGCCCACTTAGGAGCGGTTACTTTTTAAGACCCGGTAGTACTCTTAAAAGTGAATTTCGAACCTAGGTGTATAGGAACTCTTTTTATAGTTTTTAATGTTGAATCGCCCAGAAATATTAAAATGTTTATTGGAGAAATTTTTAGATCCTATTTTTGATGCTCAGAAAGTGAAAAAATCTCTTTAAATCTCTTTAACTGCAATTTTCTCTAAAACGGTTGGTTTTATGGTATTACACTAGGAGTACCTTTTTTATGTATTTTTAACTAAAGAGTTATATTTTATTGAGAAAATGTAAAAAATACAGATAAAAAAGTTTGGGGCAATAAAGTGACAAGTCCCCCATTTTGCACTTCACTAGTTAAAACTACCAAATAAAAATTACATAAAATGATAGCCTTTATCAATGCTAAGGCATGTGCAAAAATTCGTTACTGTGGTTAATAGGGTAAAAGACATATTAAATAAAAACTCTTTTTAGGGGCACTCTTAGAAGGGCTGTAGCTCCCTTAGGGCTCGTTTTCGAACCAACCTTTATAAGAACTTTTTTTCATATTTTTGTATGCCACCTCTAAAAATTATCTACGCGAGTTCTGGAACACTCTGTATATTAATTGAGATCTATAGAACTTTTTTGTTTTATTTCTGTTCCGTTTTAGAAACGCTACAAAAAAGATAATGTCCAATTTTTCTTATTGTTTATTTCATGAACAAACAAACAAACAAACAAATGAAACCGCCTATCTTCTAAACAACAAGCACGCTTGATTATTTTAATTCAGTGTTTGAAAATAAATTGTAAGATTCCACACGAAAAGGTGTAGTAGAAATTCAAAAAAAAAAAAACGATAATTCTGCTTTCGCTACAGAATTTTAATTTTTGTACATCAACTAATAATTATATAGAAAATGGAAGAAATTCTATTAATGAGAAAAAAGTAAAACTATAGTATATTTCTAACCTAATAAGAAAATGAAACATTTCCAACTCGAGAGATGCTATTTGGCCGAGGCGTAGCCTAAACCAAATTAGCATGTGGTTAGAACAGAATTTTATTCACAAGCATAAATAAATAACACATTACGTCGTAAAATTCGCCATTTTAAATGATATTCTACAGAAATTTTGCAGATTTCTAACGTCACTGTAAATTTCAACTAAATAATAATTTAAACAAGTGGCTTGTTGTTATTTTCCATTATTAGTCTCGGTTCATATGGTTCTTAATATATAAATAAATATTAGTTCTTATTGTTTTTCGTAGAAATTAAGAAAAAGTTAGGTTATTTTATTGGCAAACCACAGCTGTTAACAGACAAGGCGAATGTTTCGCCATCTATGAGATATAACCAAAGGCCAAAAAACAGTTTTTTTACTTTTAAAGAAACAGACAAAAATTATACATTTTGCAACTTTTTATAATCCATATAAAGAACGTTTTTCTGTATGCTTGTGAATAAAATATATTTTACACGGCCAAACTCGAAAGTATATTTGTTCGGTACCCTATTTTTAGAGAAAAGTGTAAATTTCAGTACTTTTTCAGTCTTTTGTTTTACTTTTGGTACTCAAAAAAAATCCTTTTCGCTTCTTTATTGAGTGAACCACAATATGGTCAGCTTGCGACAGTCAGCACAATTTTGATTTTTATAGTGGAAGATCACGAAACACGAACTGCGGTACCAACCATTACCAACTGGATACAGCTACATCATATTTACAGACATCTTTTTTGCTTACGTTTCAAATTAGTTGGGGGCCAAGAATTTTGGCGATGTGTGTATTAATACAAACAAATATATTTGGAAAATGCAATATACCATTTACTGTAAATCATATATAATGGAATGCGTAGTATTACATATCTCCACGGCTTGTTACTTACTTTAAGCAAACTATAATCTAAAATGACACTTTGCTCAAATATTCAGATGTCATTATATTAAAAACCTCCTGTATGATAGGATCTTGATTCTTACTTTATAGTCATTTTCACAAGGAACAACAAATTACTCTAAGGTCGTGAAAAATAACCTGTGCCAGATGCAGCAGTAAAATTGTAGACCGTAAAGTACGTGGCAAATGCTTCCTCTTCCTAATTACTGCGCACGAGATCTTAAGAAGACGAAAAAAGAAGTACCTGTACAAATAGTTTTTCAAGTACTTGCAAAACAATACACCTAAGTTTCACCGCATCCTTTAAATTCATGGAATTATGCCTGTAGGTACCGAGTACTACAAACAGGGCCGTAGCGAAGGAGATTTGATGGGGGGGGGAGAAGGTCAAAAATTACAACTTTTTTTAGCCTAAAAACACAACTTTTTTCGTCGACAAAAAAAAGTTCATGACTAAAAAAAAAAAGGTCCCACCCTTTCTCAAAAAAAAAGTTCATTCATAAAAAAAAGTCCCCACCCCTTTCTAAATAACAAAACAAAATTAAAAATTTATAATTTTATTATTTTTAACCCATGAACTATGTTAGTTTGAAAATCCCAACTTTTATATTTTTAATACATGAAATTTATTTATTTATTTATTTATTTATTTATTTACGGGAAATCCCCAATACATAATAGCAATACATGATATATTACATTAAATTATTACATGTAAAAAAAAAGTTATAAAAAAATATATGATACTAAAACTAAAATTTAACATGAAATAGTTATAACAATATATTATAATAGTGACAAAATTAAAAATTGAAAATTAAAAAGTGAGTTTATTAACATAAGTATTAAACGAATTAAAGGATAAACTAAATAAATCTAAATTACTTATTAGCCAAGTTCATAGTTCTATCTAAGGGTGAATTTATACCAAAATTTGTGCGGTGAAACGGAATAAAAAAAGTTGGTCTTGCTCTACGAAGATTCCTTACAGGAATATTAAACTGAATTTGACTCAATAGATCCGGAGAGTCTATGGAATTATTAACTAATTTAAAAAGTGTGAATAAATCGGATTTATGTCTTCTATTCTTAAGTTTTTCAACATTTAAAGCTGCATAAATATGGTGGTAATTATGATCATAAATTGGCGTATTAATTTTCACAGCACAAAATCTTAGCATGTTACGCTGAATTGATTCCAACTTATCTATATGAACATTATAATGAGGAGACCAAATCATAGATGCATATTCTAAATGGGACCTAACTAAAGAATTGTAAACATTTAACACTGACCCAACTGAGAATTCACGACAGTTTCTTTTAACAAACCCTAGCATTTTGGAAGCTTTAAGTGAAACATTATTAATATGCGTGTTAAAAGTTAGTTGATGATCCAATGTAATCCCAAGATTCTTGATTGTATCAACAGATGTTAGAACAGTATTATCAATGGTGTACGAGCTATTAACCTTAATTCTACCCATGTAAAATGACATTGTTTGACATTTTTTTACATTTAAAAATAGTCGGTTTCCGTTGCACCACTCTACAGTCTATTTAAGTCGCTCTGCAAAAGATATACGTCATTGATGCTAGAAATGTGTCGGTAAAATTTCAGGTCGTCAGCAAACAGCACAAATTCACTATGGCGAAAATTTTTAACAATATCATTAATAAAAATGAGAAAAAATATAGGGCCGCAATGTGACCCTTGGGTAACGCCAGACGAAACCGAAATTATGAAAGAAATAAATATACCAAGTTTCACTGCTTGCGTTCGACCTGAAACAAAACTTTCCACCCAATTCACAAAATGAACGCTAAATGACCATTTTAAATTATCAGCTACAAGGCTATCAAAAATCTTGGGAATACAGGATTGAATGCTAACACCTCTATAATTAGAAACGTTTTCTCTGGGACCTGACTTATGAACAGGTATTATAAAACTATGTTTCCAAATAGTAGGAAAAGACTCCTGATTAAAAGATTCATTGAAAATAATACGCAAGGTATAACTCAATGTGCAGACACATTTTTTTTTTTAAGTTAGGAACTAAATCAGGTTCAGAAGAAAGCGAATCAGAAAGAGAAGCAATTTTCCTAAAAACATCCATAGTGGAAATATTGGGATTATCAATATTTCCACTATGGATTTACCACCTTTTTCCCAAAATTAAAAATGTATTATTTTATTAGGTTTATCCCATGAAAAAATATGCAACTTTTATATTTTTAATCCATGAAATTTGCAATTTTTTTATTCTAAGGTTTAAAAATCCCACCTTTTATATTTTTAAGCCATAAAATTGAAACTTTTTTTCCCAAAATTAAAATTTTTATTATTTAATTTTTTTTTAAACCCATGAAATATGCAACTTTTATGCTTTTAATCCATAAAATATGCAACTTTTTTAATTTCAAGATAGGTGGGCTACGGCCCTGACTACAAATGTAACTAAACATGCCGTAAACATATATGGGTACTTCTATGAAAGTCGGGTAACTTTTCAGATGAATTTGAGTCACAGGGTTTTTACTTTGAATTCTTTGAGTTCTTTTATAACATTTTTAATGGAAAACGGGTTGGTTATAATGTACTTAAAAGGAACATACACTTATCTGATTTTTTTTTCCACGCGGTGAAAATGTTTTTTCCGTAATTTTATTTCTCTCATATTTCCCAAAATATTAATCTGAGGGTATTATATGTATATATTTTTGGATCAGCGCGTCGAGATCTATGGACATCAATTTTTGTCTTTTTTACGACCAAGACCAAGGGACTGAGGACAAGGGACTGACGAATTTCGTGAAAAACAAAGAAAATCTTCTGATTAAAACGAAATACTGGCGTTTTTAGTTTCTATACTAATTATTTACACAAAAAAAGTTTAATTAAAATTAATCAAAATAATTACCAATACATTACAACAGAATTACTCACAAAGGTTCTCCACTTCGTGTTCTCAACACAAGCAGGTCTCCAGCACTAAATTAGAAATGGCTGACTTTAAGTAGTTCATTTATAGAGAATAGACTATTAACTTTTGAGCACTGCAAAAAACCGCAAATTTTGAAATTTCACATGTGCCAAGGAACTGACGCCCGATGTTGAATACTTTACTTTAACTTGAAAAAAAGTGATAAAAATTATTTTAGAATTTAAATTAATTGATTCTTGATATATTAGAGAGTATCCTTAAAAATAATTCAAAGTAAAACAACTGCATAAACCTAATAATTTTAAAAATATAAGCATTTAATTGTTAATAATTGTAATGGTGACACGACAAGGGACTTATATTTTAAGTAAGAACGAATTTCAAAATAATATTAATTTGATATATGACATTTATTATTACTTGTATTTAAATTTTAAATAATAGTCACACTTATTAAATAAGTCTGAATTCTAAATATATGTACATAACATGAAGTTAACCGATTTTCATAGAAATACCCATATGTATTGATTCGCATTCCATAATATACTATACAGTGAATAGTATATTGTGTTTTCTATCTTTCATGTTTCTAGGTCAATGCATTTAAAAGTTACGAAAATATGACCTTAAACTGTCATTTTGATAGTTGGGTAGATTTAAATTGTTCCAAAAACCAATGCATTTAAAAGTAAGCTAAATTTGACCTTCAACTGTCATTTTGACAGGTGGCTCGATTGATCTGGATCCAAAGGCCACATATATGTATATGTACCAAATGTTTTGTTTTATGTCTAGTCAGTGCATCCCCTATAACTTTTTTGTTCAAGGATAATGTTTTTCAAAATTATTACAAAATTTTATTTTAATTTATGTGATGTTTTATAAAAACTTGAAGAACTTTTACTTCTATTTTTTTATTTTTTTGAAAAGTTGCGACATCAATAATTATAATTGTTCATTTTTGAAAAGATGTTTTTCAAAATCATTAGTGTTCTTTCTCTCGCAGGGCATATGGACGGACGGACGGACGGGCGATCTAAAATACAGACAGGTATACAGACATATATTTTTTTATTGTTCAAAGTTCTATATAGCTTAATAAAGTTCGATAAAATACAAAAAAAATTGATCTGGTGTAATTTTTCAGGAATTTGAAAATTTGAGTACAATGATATTTAGAAGATACACCTATCCGGTAGGGTAGGCTTAACTGTCTGTATATTAAATCCCCGCCCGGGAGTTCTAATTAAAAAATATTTGTAATTTAATTTACTACAGTTTTATGGTCCAGGGCTGAATTAAATTCTTTAGCACTGGTAAATAATTATTTGTTAAAGTAAATCCAAGGGTAAATCTAATTCTTTGCCAATAGTTTTTCGGTAAATTAACAAATTTAAATTTTACTAGTAAAAGTAAAATTTAAATCCCGGTTTGTCATTTTTTATACTTCTTCAAAAAAAAATATTATATTTTTATGTGAACTATTATAGGCCTATAATAGACCTAATGACTAATGTAATTTAATTTTTGGAATATGATTCCTCAGATCAAAATACATAAAAAAGGTACTCTTATTCTAATACTGTAGGACTAACCGTTTTCGAGAAAAATTTATTTGAAGGTGAAATTTCAGGGCTCGAAGACGAAAAATTAAATACTAAAATGTTGAAAACCTAAATTTTAATAATACAAACTAAGAAAAAACCTCATATACAGGTACTTCCTAAAATTAATCCTAAGGGAGCTAGAGGCTCCTAAAAACGCACCATTTTTAAAGGGGTTTAAAACTGGTTTTTCGACCTACATGTATAGAAACTTTTTTTCTTAGTTTTTGATATAAAATAACCCTGCATCATTGAAACTTTGGTTTTAAACATATTAGTACTTAATTTTTCGTCGTCGTTTCGTGAAATTTCACTTTCAAATTAATTTTTCTCGAAAACCGTTAATCCTACAGTATTAGAACAAGAGTACCTTTTTTATGTATTTTGACCTGAGAAATCATATTCCAAAAATAAAATTACAAAAAAAATACACAGAAAAAAGTTTGGGATAAAAAACTAATAAGGCCCCCCCGTTTTACACACCCCTGGTTAAAATAAGTACATGAAAATAACATACGAAGATGGGCCTTATTAATAATAATTCATGTTCAAAACCTTGTGGTTGCACCTCAAAGCGTTCCTGAGTTATAAAATAAAAAGCGAATATTTTAGCCACTTTCAAAGGGGATTAACTCCCCTACGACTCATTTTTAAACATATGTGTATAAGAACTTTTTTTATATTTTCCTATGTAGAATCACCCCTTAAAATTAATGACGTCATTTACTGGACATCCTGTACAGAGATATGAGGTTGAGAAAGTAAATCGACGATATGTCTTATTATTAATGATCACGTAGTTAGTAATTGAATTAGGTTCAGTTGATAAAAGAAATAAAAAAAAACACTTTTGAAGGTTATTTTAAAATAGGTATTAATACTTTGAACAAATAATTTAAAGTCTGGTAAATAATTGGCAATTTAAACTTTAAAAACCGCAAAATTATTTCGATTCTTTTTGTTAGTTAGGCTCATTCAACGTCGGATAACTAATTTAGTTTTATGTAAATTAAAGTATATAATCAGAATTTAATGGAGTAAAAAAATATATTTTAGAAAAAAATAAATAATAAAAAAGAAAACAAATATAAAAATTAATAAGAAAAAAACACCACAGAAACTGTTTGGACTTTTTGAAGATTTCCTCCTAAAGGTGTACAACATTTTGTCAGCGGTTTACCCTTCTCTCTTTGGCATCTTTTTTCATGTATATAAATTAGGCCTTTATTTAAAACCAAACTAAACAGTTATTTTTGGATATGCATATGCGTAGATTATTTGTTAGTATTTTTTGTTAAGCTGAAATTTATATTTAATAAAAGATGAAAATTATTTAGGTTATAATAATTATTAAAATAAATAAATACAGTATTTAATACCTACCATGTTGTTTATTACAATAAAGCTAGATCATTTCTAGTTTTAAATATGTAACATACATTATTCCTAAGTCATACTTAACCTGATTACTTATATATAACATATTATGTAGATAAAAATAAATTTATTAGTAGATCTCAATGTATGTTTCTTAGGAGGCTTAATTAAATTGCATATCATTGGTCTAATAATTAACCCCTTCCGGCATACCGTCCCATTTATGACACGAAACGGTTTTTTCATTATTTATGATGCTTACTATTAAACAAGAGACCAAAACTTTTTGTTATGAATAAAGAACCTGTTACAGATATCTGAAAAACAATCCGGTCATCTATAGTCAATTAAGCTAAATTTTATTAACGTTTTTAACAAGGATTTTGCGTTTAGGCTGAAGACTGCATAGCCTAAAACTTCAAAGTGTAATCATAAATATTTTCCGGTTCAATTGTGCAATATAAAAAATATTGTTTTATTATATAAACCTTATTAAAACGGTTTATGGGTACAAAATTACAGGTAAGCTACTTTATAGTATAATTTTGTATAAAAATAGGAATGTGCTATAAATGGCACACCATGCATTAAAAGAATAATAAATTATGCAATAAGAAAATAAAAAATTGCTGCCAACAAAATTATACTGTAGGTCTAGGTTTATTGAAACATTTGGAAACCAAAAAAAAAATAAATAAAAAAAGTTTCTTTTTTCGAGAAACGTAAAAAAAGTTTAAAAAAAAACTTGTTTTTATCTCGTTTCCCCACCCCGATTTTTACCAAAAACAATCCCAGCTTAGTTGTATGCATACAAGCCTGTTGCGATATATTAATATGTTTATATTTATAAAATAAATCACACGTTCCTTAGTGCGGTCCTGTTAAAGCATTTTAATTCCTAACCATTAATCGGAATAAATTCAATTTTCATCAACGTTGAAAATAAACACAGAAACATAGGCTTAGGGAATAATTTTGCCGAATTATGAGGGAAATTTTTATAAAGGTCACTAAATCGAAACATTTGACGACTAATTTGTTACACACAACAATATTGAATATACATATTGACTATAAATATGTAAATATATCGGTGTTTTTCGAAGAAAATAAAAATGTAAATATTTAAAACCTCGCGTCAACGATAGAATCGACGCGGCGCCTATGCGAGCACTGGAAATTCGCCGATGACTGTTCCTAACAGTGATTATTAGTTTTAAATTATATAAAATGAAATCATATAACTAGAAAAATATTTTTTTCACTACTAGCTTTAAAACATACCATTATTTATCATGTTTTCAGACTGTGAAATCAATTTTGTTCACCTATAGCAATAATAATTTTTTCTCTCCTAATATGAGTAAATTTTATAAACAATTTATTTCTGCCACTTTAGATATTTCAGTTCTTTGTTCAATTTTTACTAATTAAACTCAAGAAAATAGCTTGAAAAAACTTTTTATTTATTAAATATAATTAATTATAATTATTACCAATTAATACAATCAATAATTAGCTAAATATTACGAAAAAATAAAAAAAAAAACTAAATTTTTAAACTTTAGTTCAAAGTATTTATTTGAGCAAATATCATTAATCAAGGCTACTTGATTTTTATGAAAATTTCAAGAAATATAATTTCTGTTAATATTTTTCTTTATTATTTGAATAAAAATAGTTAAATAGTGCTAGTAGTGAAAAAACTAATATATTAACTGGGGTAGAGAAGACTATTATAGCCTCGCACTCTTAAATCTAATTCTTAAATTTAATACGCTATAAAAAATGTCTTCTGTACCTTGGTATATAATTACTATTATGGACACGCAATAAAACACAATAGCATAACTACAACAATTATTAATTATATAATATGTTATTATAAACATGAATCACTGTATTTAATTTTTATTGAAAAAAGATAAAAACTGTTTTATTAATATAGATTAAATTGTCTAAACGATTGTCTAGACTACAATAAATATGGAATACGAGAAATCATTATATTTATATTTTTAAGGTCACTTTCTTTAATTTATAACCGGAGTATTGGATCATTTCTCACAAGAATATTGCTAAGCAACTAATTAGTTATAAATTATAATATTAAAATTTAACAATGCAGTCTGAAGATATTGGCTCTAAAAACCTATATTCTAAATTCCACTAAAAACATCTAAGATTAAGGGGGATATGAAAGATAAATTTTTTGAAATAATTTTCCTTATTCCCGTGCCATTTAATTAAAAGGTTAGGACCCACTTTAATAAATTGTGATATGTTCTATATAGGGTGATTCAACTTTCAAACACAAACCAGTAACAATTGAATCAATAAGAAAAATTCCTTCTTTGACATTTATTTCCTTGTCAGTTCTTGAAATGGTTTTAATATTTATTTATTTATTTATTGGTTTATAGTCGTTCTGGGACCTTACTCGAAGGTAGTTTATACCATATTTGACTGTTAATTACAATTAAATTTTATTTAAAAAAACTTCCCCCATATGTTCCAAAATTTTCTTATCTGCATTTATTCATACAGTATATGGCAGTTTTCCTATGTCCATGATTGATATCATATAAAAGATTCAGAAGAATTCCATAAAAAATGTATAAAATTACAAATTATATCTGTTGACTTTGACATTAAACGTCAAAAATTAATAACATTGCTCCAACTTATTTAAGAGGAGGGTGCAGTGAGACACATAATTTATTAACAGTTTTTAAATTGTTAAAAAAATTAATGTTTATTCCATTCATGCTAAAATAACGAAAAAATAAAAAAAAAATGCAGTTTTTGCCTTTGTGACGTAGTCAGTAAACAAACAAAAGCTGCTGTCACGAAGGCAAAAACTGCGTTTTGGTTTTCACCTCTTTAATATATCACACAAAAGACTAAATATTGGATGAGCTAGCTTTAAATCTTTATAGCTCTAGCACCTAAACTATTGAATTTTGGGAGTTTTATCAGAAAAATAGTATTCAAGCTGCTATGTCACAAAGACAAAAACTGGGTTTTGGTTTTCAACTCTTTAATATATCACACAAAACCTTTATCAAGAGACTAAATATTAGATGAGCTAGCTTTAGACCTTTAGCACCTAAACTATTGAATTTTGGGAGTTTTATCAGAAAAAAAGTATTCAAGCTGCTATGTCACAAATGCAAAAACTGCGTTTGGTTTTTAACTCTTTAATATATCACACAAAACCTTTATCAAGAGACAAAATATTAGATGAACTAGCTTTAGATCTTTAGCACCCAAACTATTGAATTTTGGGAGCTTTATCAGAAAAAAGGTCATCCCTGTTTGGGGCTTTCTTTTTGTGTATAATATAGTTTTTTTTGAGTATATAATATACAGGGTTATTCATAAATAAGTTCGAGAAATTTAAGAGGTGATTCTACGTTAAAAAATATGAAAAAAAGTTGCTATAAAGGTTTCTCCGGAATGAACCCTAAGGGAGCTGCGCTCCTTCGAAGATGGACATATTGAATAGGGAACAAAAAAAGCATCAATAAAATTTTAATGCTACAGGGCGATTCTTCATTTAAAACTGAGCAAAAAAGTATTTATCACCAAAACAACTAAATTTAATTTTAAAGGAGTTATAGCCTTTTAAAAAGTAACATTTTTCGAGGCACAAAATGTTACTTCCTCTTAATTTCATTTTTTTTTTGAAAATGGTTGCTCCTACAGTGTTACACTATATGACATTTTTTATATATTTTTACTGAAGGAATCTATATTTTTTACAAAATAATCCAAAAAAATACACATAAAAAAGTTTGGGGCAAAAATGTATTAAGCCACACATATTTTGTCTAGGCACGCCTATGGATAAATTAAAAAAAAAATAACATAAACTTATTGCCCTTATTAATACTAGTATACTTGCAAAAACTCGTCTCTCTAGCTTAAAGGGTACAAGAGTTATTAATTAAAAACCTTATTTTTATTACAATTTTAAGGAGCCGTAGCTCCTTTAGGACTCATTTCCGGGCCAAGCTTTAAAGGAACTTTTTTCATATTTTTTAATGTAGAATCACCTCTTAAATTTCTCGTTTGGACTTTTTTAAATTAAATATGGAGCATCAAATCATGACTTTCTTTGAATAAACATGCACGGTTTTGAAATTATTGCTGTTTTTAGATAGGACTCATTTCTCAGTATAATAGTAATAAAAAACTGATTTGTCTTGATTCCTTACACGACATACATTACAATTTAATTTAGCCTTATTAGAATGTATTTTATTGAAATCGCCGAAAAAGATATTATCATTCAAAGGATGCAATACAAAGAATTTCTCTTATTAGAATAATTCACATACATATGTAGTAATCGTTTACAATCCGGACAATAAAAGAATAAATAAAAAGAGGCAATTATTTTGCGGAGATCATGAGAAAAAATGGTTCTCTGATAGGATTGATACCCGTTCGTGAGAGATCAGGCGACTCCCCCACATTAGAAAGTCGAATGAATTCTTAATGATCGCGTTTTAAGAGTAATTTCTCTCGACAATTGCGGCCTTGATCATAATTTACCTGCGGTTTTTTCTTATTAGCTAATTTACACTACAAAAATTGCAACAATCGACAATGTCAAAGTTTAAAATTTTTAAACAACATTAACTATATTAGATAGTAGATGGCTGGATTAGGGTTATTTATATTAAAAAGCGTTTTGTTACTAAAACTGCCGACGTTTCGTTGGCTTTATTCCAACTTCTTCAACAGGCACATGTCTGCAAAACAATTTTAAACATGTTTTTATTATATAAAAATAAATCATATTTTATTATTTTATTAACAAATTTTTAAACTTATATTGTTATCTTTCCGGCTCTTTGAATTGTTAAAAAGTTAAAACATAATTGTTATATTTCTTGTAGTGTGCCTTTTGAAGAAGTTGGAATAAATCCAATGAAACGCCGGCAGTTTTAGTAAAAAAACATTTTTTAATATAAATAACCCTAATCCAGCCATCTACTATCTAATATTAACCATATAATCTGAATCATCTAAGACAAATCACTCGATTTTTTACATTGTTAATAAAGCTATCAAAATAAATCATACACCAGTGAATATAGACCCAACAAACTACAAGTTTGCCTAAAAAATAGTGTTTCCACTACTAGCTTTAGAACGTACCATTATTTATCATGTTTTCAGAAGTAAAATCAATTTTCTTCACCTAAGTATAGCAATAATATTTTTTTTCTCCTACTAGGAGTAAATTTTATAAACAATTGATATATGCCAATTGAACTGCAAAGACATGTCATTAACTATAATTTTTCATGGATAAAACAACATTTTGCCATTGGATAAAAAATGAGCATGGAAAATATTATTAATTAATTAATTATAATAGAAAATAACATATTATTCAGTGAGTTGTTTCACCGATGTTTTCACACATTTTAAAAATATCAAAATGCCGCCCACAACTTTCAGTGAATAAATCAATTTATTCATTTGTTTTCATAAATGGCCATTTTAAAGGCTACTTTTTTGCGCGGTTAATTAAGATTCAGCAAAATTTTTAGTTTATTATTGATATAAAAATGTTAATAAGAATAAATGCGCTAGTAGTGAAAAAAAGAATACATAAACCACGGTAGAAAATACTATTATAGCGGCTAGGCTATAAAAAATGTCTTCTCTACCTTGGTGTATACTTACTATTAGCTGTTGTTTCTGAGATGCAATTATACTTATCAAAATTTTAAAAATATAATTTTAACTCGAAATGAAAATTTAGAAAATATATTTATTTTTGCCTATAGTACATCCATTTTTAAACCAACTTTAATATTTTTGCAACTTAATTCAATATTTAAAAAATAAAATAATTAATATTTTTAACAACCCACGTACCTATTTCAGTAAAAATGCATGCAAATAAGTGACACGTCATGACGTTAAGTACCTAAACTAGAGCCTAGATGGAAATATTGTATTTAATTATATTTTTAATCTAAATAAAGTTAAAATTTTCCGATTTGGACCTCTTTATGGTCCTTTAACCATTTAGCTGCTGCGGGCGTATATCTACGAACATTATTTCACTGCTTCCGGAGTATTTATATATGTAATCATCTTATCATCTAATCATCTAATCATCTAATCATCTAATCATCTAATTATCTTCTCATCTAATCATCTAATCATCTAATAATCCAATCATCCAATCATCCAATCATCCAATCATCCAATCATCCAATCATCCAATCATCCAATCATCCAATCATCTAATCAACTAATCATCCAATCATCCAATCATCTAATCATCTAATCATCTAATCATCTAATCATCTAATCATCTAATGATTTAATCATTTAATCATTTAATGATTTAATTATTTAATCATTTAATGATTTAGTCATTTAATCATTTAACCATTTAATCATTTAATCATTTAATCATTTAATCAATTAATCATTTAATCATTTAATCATTTAATCACTTAATCATTTAATCATTTAATTATTTAATCATTTAATCATTTAATGCCAGTGTATGGTACGAACTGTAGCTATTTATACTTAAAGCCTTAGTCTTATGCATCGTTATATATATAAGAATAAATTTAATAGTTTGATTGTGTAAGAGAAAGGCTTGCAATATTACTTTTTTGAGTGTACAGAATTAAATTATTCTTTTATATTTAATTATATCGTTAACGTATCATACTACTTGATTTCTTTATTAACCAATTATAATCGTAATGGCTTCGTCAACCTAAATTAGATTTGACATTTATTGTAGACATAAACATCATTTGGTGAAAATTTAGCAATTTTACCCACAACAAGTGTCGAAATAGGCAACCTAGATGTATACATTTTTTTGTATTTTTTAAAGTAAAGGTTAGGTTATTTTTAGTTTTTAATGCAGAAAAAGGCAACTTAAAAGTAAGGATTAATTTTATGAAATATCATATATGAAACTCCGTGGCACCTAAAAGCTAGGAGAGTCCCAGGTATTATAACACAATGTTTTTGCGAGAGGTAAACTGCTGATAAATGTAGTTGTACAAATTGGAGGAAGCCTTGTAGGTAATTTTCGAAAAAATCGCATCCAAACCAAATGTGGGACATTTTTTTGAGTAATTTTCAAGATTTTTAGAGGTAATCTTAAGGGAAATTTCGGGGAAATCCCAAAGAAATCTTAAAGGATTACCTCCTACAGGCACCAATACAAATGTTCCTCAGCGGGTTACCCCTCGGTTTTTTCTACATAAATAGAATTTGAAAATTTTGTTTTATTAATTCTATAACTATATTATTAAGTTTATACCAAGAACTTACTTACACTATACCTTTGTTGAAAAAATCCACAATATTTGATTCTTTATCCTCAACCAGTTGGGTGTAGTTTCGAAAACAGAGCCGGATTAACTATGGGCCGGGAGGGCCGGCGGCCCAGGGCCCACCACCAGAGAGGGCCCACCCAAGGCTGTTTGGGTAAAAATTTAAATTTACAAAAAATATTAATAATGCATAAAATCATCGACATTTAGAGGCGTCTGCATGATTTTTTCTGAATGTCGATGATTTTATGCATTATTAATATTTTTTTTATATTTAAATTTTCATCCAAACAGTCTTGGGTGGGCCCACCTGGCTCAGAGTTAGTCCGGCTCTGTTTTAAACTACACCTAAGTGGTTGAGGATAAAGAATCAAATGATGAGGATTTTTTCTACATGGGTATTCCATCCAAACAGTCTTGGGTGGGCCCACCTGGCTCAGAGTTAGTCCGGCTCTGTTTTAAACTACACCTAAGTGGTTGAGGATAAAGAATCAAATGTTGAGGATTTTTTCTACATGGGTATTCCTTTTATTTTATATATTTTATCTCAAAATATTACTTAATTCGTACTAAACCCAGCCTAAGGAACTACATACTAGTTTTTCTTACACACGGCAAAATATATCATGTTTCCCTTGCTCTTTTGTTTTTTATTTGTGCATCATTCCTGTATCCTTTGGTGGTTTCCTCAGAAAATGGCTTCCGTAAAACAACACCGTAATTAACACTACTCTTTCTTGAGTAAATATATCATTTAATTTCATTCACCAATACAAATAATTATTTATAATCACTAAACTTATTATAATATAAACTCTTCGCAGTATAAGAAGAGCATGCAGATTCACACGACGTAAGCACGACGCACACAGCGTCGAAAGTTGAATATTTAAAAAGCTTATAGTGTCCTCTAAATGATGTCTATACATTTTTTTGAAAATGTTTGCGGTCTTGCTTAAAATATTAAATTTAAGTGGCACATTTAAACGGTTATATATCTCAGAAACCGTACAAGATATTTTTTTGAAATTTGGTATTAAGCTTCAATACCAAGGGGGACACCTTTTTATCAAAGCAGATTCATTTTTTCACACCCTTAGGCGAGAGAGGGGGTAACTTAAATTTTTTAAATGGAATGAGGGTGTTTTTTATTCAGATTCAAATGCAGTATAAAAAATTACATAATTGACCGAAAAAGTTTTTTTTTAACCTCAAATTAAAAAAACTAATATAAAAAAAAACGCCATTTAAAAAAATTGAAAAATTTGAATATTTTAGTAGTTTTCATTGTTTTAAACCTAAAAATATACAAAAGAAATCAAATCTGAATTTTTTCCAAAAATTTAAATTTTTTTACCTGACGCGTCCGGACGCATCATGACGGGTCCGGACATGGAGATAATACCTTTCTATGATTTAATACCCCATTTTTGTACTATATTTTAAAATTTAAAAAATACAGCCCTAAAAAAATTAAGTGTAAGATATTGTATATTCGATGTGCCACTTAAATTTAATTTTTTAAGCAAGACTGCAAACATTTAAAAAAAAAAGGTATATACAGGGTGGCCCAAAAAAAACCGGACACTTTTTAAACCATTATAACTTTTTTGCCGTTGGAGCGATTTTTACTTACTTTGAAATAAATAGGCTAAAAACATGTAAGATTCGGTGTATAATTTTATTTATTTAAATTAATATTATATATTTTAGTAAGAAAGCTTTTTCTGAAGGGGTTATTTTAGACCCATGGGGCAAAATATAAAAAATGATAACTTTTTGTCTGTATTATGTTAAATGGTCTATCTTCATTAGTTTTGTGTGTTTAGCTTTTAATTTAAAATTGTAATTTATTTTTTATAATTATTTTTCCGAAAGGCTACAGATAGCGTTAATGAATTTTTTAGCTTGAAAAAAATTATTATTAGGCTGTTATCTAAAAGTAATTTTGACATGTCTCAAAAAATAGTATGTCAAATTAAAAATATTGAAAATCACCGATCAAAAAACTAAGAAAAACGTATTTAAAGAAGATGAACAATAAAGAATGAATATATGTAAAAACAAAATTTTGTAGAAAAATAAGAAATAAGTCTAGTTTTTGTCAAAACGAAAAAAAGTGCTTAACTTAAAATAAAGGATGATGGGAATTTTTGTAAACCAATATAGAATTATTACTACAAATAAACAACCAAGATCCTGTACCATAACGTGCTTTTATATTATTGTTAAAAAATAAGACAGTGTTTAATATAATTTAATTTATTTGTAATAAAACTATATTTGTTCTTTAAATTCTTTCTTCGTTTAGCAAATACTTAAATCTTTTTTTATTTTAGCGATTTATTATTTCTCATGTTAATGTAGTAAAATTTTCGAATTTCCATACGCCATTTATAATTTTTGTGTTATTTAATACCCATTTTTCTTAAAATATACATCTAGAATTCAGCTTTTACATTTTTCTCCTTGATTTTTAAAGTAATTCGACATTTTTTCAGTTTTTTGCTCATTTTAAATACTTTTTAAATTAAGAGATTATTTTTTGAGAGATGTCAGATAAATAATAAGCCTACTGAATTGTTTTTTTGCGTTTAAAAATCAATTTACTGAAATATGTAACCTTTCGGAAAAATATGAATAAAAAATAAACTACAATTTTAAATTTAAATTTAAACATACTCATCTATTGAAGAAAGATCACTGAACATAGTTAGGTCAGAAAGTTTTATATTATATATTTTGCTCTAATCCCCAACGCTTTAAAACAACCCCTTCGGAAAAAGCTTTATTACTAAACAATATGATAATACTTTAAATAAATAAAATTATCTTCCAAATTTTACATGTTTTTCGTACATTTATTTTAAATTTGGTATAAATCGGTCAAAAGGCAAAAAAGTTATAACGGTTTAAAAAGTGTCCAGTTTTTTTTGGGCCACCATGTACATCATTTAGAGGACACTATAAGGTTTATAAATATTCAATTTTCGACGCTTCATGATTTTTTCCGTTTTTTTTTTTGGAATTTTTTACCTGTGTGCAACATCAACAATATGTTTTGGCCATGTAGACGTCGTTTTTACATTCAGTCAATTTCCTTAGGCTTACTGAGAATTTGTTCCCGTATTAATTACTGACCGATTTTTTATATGAGACCCCAAGCAACTTTAGTTGTATTTGATATAGTACACAACCACGTTATGTTTTACTGTGACAACTTGTATTTAATAACTAAAGTTGTTTAGGGTTCTATAAAAAAAGTGATCAGTAACTGGCATGCCAAAATTTAAGAGGTGATTCTAGATCCAAAAATTTCAAATAAGTTCTTATGAAGGTTGGTCCGAAAATAAGCCCTTTAAAATTGTACTAAAAATAAGGTTTTTAATTAAAAACTCTTGTACCCTTTAAGCTGGAGCGACAAGGTTTTTGCATGTTTGTTAGTATTGATAAGGGGCTGTCTATATATTACGTAACGCAATTTTTCAAAAAAATTGACCCCCCTCCCCCCTGTGTAACAAACTGTCACATTTACCAACACCCCCCCCCCCCTGTGTAACGCGTAACAATATAAAAATTTTGTTTCGCAATAAATTTAACTGTATTCTCACTATTGATTCGTTTTTCTCGACAAAACAAACATGAACCTAAAATATAGTATAAAATAACCTTAAAAAAAATTTACGCGAAAAAATCACTTAAACTTTAAAACAATATTCATAATCAATATCACACAGGGAAAAAATACTAGGTACCTCTTTTTACACTGAGTGTCACATATAACACGTATATTGTTTATACACAGGTACACAAAATAGTACTCACATTGGTGTTCTGTAAGTACACATTCCGCGCGAAAATTTATCATCGCCGATGATTTATTGGCAAGATCACGCAAGAACAGGGCCGTAAGATTTTTTTTTAATATCAATGTCAACAGTTTTTTTACTGATTACAATATTATTTAAATATGTGTGAAAAAGGGAATTATGGGCTACTAAATAGTTATTTATGTTGAAATAAAAATACATCTGCCAAGCTTAGAAATAAACATTAAATTTATTAAATTCCGTTACGTAAAGTTTACCTAGACCTCCCCCTCCCCCCTGTCACAAACTGTAACAATTTCTCTGCCCCCCCCCCCCCCTAGGCGTGTTACGTAATATATGGACAGCCCCTAAGTGCAATTAGTATATGTTAATATATATTTTTTTAATTTATCTATAGGCTTGCCTAGACGGACAACATTTTTGCACAAGCTTTTTTATGTGTATTTTTTTTTGTAAAAACTTTGGATTTCTTGATAAAATATGTCATATAGTGTAACACCGTAGGAGCAACCGTTGTCAAAAAAATGCAATTAAGTGGAAGTAACATTCTGTGCTACCAAAAATGTTACTTTTTAAAAGGCTATTGCTCTTTGAATATTAAATTTAGGTGTTTAGGTGAAGAATATTTTTCTTAGTTGATAGTAAAGAATCGCCCTGAGCATTTAAATTTTATTGGTGCTTTTTTTGTTCCCCATTCAATATGTCCATCTTCGAAGGGCCGTAGCTTTCTTAGGGCTCATTTACGGACCAACCTTTATCAAAAACTTTTTTTTATATTTTTGTGAGCATACTTTCGTACTGCTTGCTATTTTTATGTTCCTAAATTAATAAAAAAAATAAAAATAGGCTACGACACCCAGTGTGGTTTATGCCACAGTTCGGAGAGCACCTGGGGGGGGGGAACTTAATCTCTCTATTTTGTGAGTTGTTTGGTACACACTACAAATATGAATAAAAAATAATTATTTATAGGTTTTCCGGTTAAGGGCGCCAACAAGTCCAAGCTAAATTTATTTAAATTAAGCTTTTAT
Source organism: Brachypterus glaber (assembly GCA_958510825.1). NCBI lineage: Eukaryota > Metazoa > Arthropoda > Insecta > Coleoptera > Kateretidae > Brachypterus > Brachypterus glaber. The sequence goes on from OY294046.1 coordinate 19,814,223, forward strand.
GTAAAATATTGTTCGGACTTGGTTTTAGATGTTAATTATTTATATTATAAAAACCTGAAAATAATTAATTATATTGAAAGGCAAAATTGAGATAGAGATCTTTTAATTAAAAAATAAAAAATCATATTCATTATAAATATTTCCTCGACTAGAATATTTCTGTACATTTACACAATAAATTGATTATAGTGACATATTGTCACACCGCGTTACTAGTAACCTGGTTCACAAAAGAGTTTGTAAAATTTATGTTATCAAAATAGCTATTACACCTCAGAGGGAGATGTATAAAACATTATTAAAGAAACTTTATAGGTAATAAAAAATGTCATGATCATGTCCTTTATTAGAAGTGGTACTTAGCTGGTTTCTTCCAGATGTGGATGACGTGTAGGTGGTCGGAAAGGTACAGGAACATTACTTCAGTGCATAAACCTGCGTAGGGTCCTCTGGATAGCTGTATGAAGCTATGCGAACAACACAAGACTCTATAGTTCTAGATTACTCCAGAAAAACAAACAGGAACTAGAGATGTTGGTTAACAACTTCCAGGATGAGGCCCAGACGGAGATTCTTAGACGAAGAAGGTCCGACCATAAACGAATAAAGGTGAAGGGAAGATAGGGAGAAAGAGCTCTATAGAAATAGAGAAAATACAAATTAGAATTTTATAAAAGTTAGGTTATAAAAAGTATAATTTACGTAAAAATAAACTGAAAGCTTACCCAGTTTGGTAACTGAAGCCCTTAGATAATATTTAGTATTGATTTGATCTTCTAAACGAAAACTAAAACAAGGAAAAATGAAAATTAAAAATATGTCTCATGTGACTCGTAAACACACGAAGTAGAAATCTGTTTTACTCACCATCGAGAATGAATTGATGAAGATATTTATCGGAGAATATCCACAACACTTAGTGCTTAATGTTTGTTAACATATTTAACTAAAATTATAATGGATGGTTCCATTAAAATTAGATTATTCACGAAGAATCACAAAAGGCTGACATGCCCGTAAGTATAGATAGTGACCAGTGTTGCCAACCAACAAAAATCAATATTCCTACCGAAAAATTAAAAATAGGTTATGCAACCAATAAAACAGGTTTTGGTATCCTTAGTTGCCTAACTTAAGTAAATAAATTAATTCAATAAATCGATAAAATACCTTTGTAATGAGTAAAAAGAACGAGAGGTCTTTTTAATCGTTACAAATTCCCCCCTATGTAGGTAAGAAAAAATTTTTTTTTTTTTTTTTTAGAAGACAAGAAAAAAAAAATTTTTTCCAAAAAGGGAACGTCGAGAAAATCGAAGAAAACAAGGAAAAGAAAAAAAAATAAACCAATTGTAAAGACTAACATCCTCATCCTTAAAAAAAAATCTCTAATCAAAAAATTCTTAACCACCTAATTAATGGCCCTCGTATATACAATGTCATATAACTAAATAAATAGTTAAATTATAAGAAAAGAATTTTAATTAGAAAACTCAATCTCTAAAAAAAAATATATAGCCAAATTCAATACACACTCGTGTCTCGAGCAGTTTTATTACATGGCAGCTTCTTTCTCAGCTAAATAATGTATGTATAGGGTACCTTCATGTAATACTAATACTAAAGAATGTATTAAACTTAAGCTATGCAACGATATATTCTTTTCATTGAATGGATCGCTCAAAAAAACTAATATCTACAAAGTCAAATCCGGATTTTATATTTTATAAATATATACTACTTATATATATTTATAAATGAGTCATGTTAGGGACAATATACAAGCTATAGCTGATTATGGCTCTATTAAGCTATCATAAGTTTTTTAACAGTACAGGGAAAGGAAATAGTTTAATTTTTTTTTTTTTTTCTAGTCTAACATATTTTGTTCAAACAATAAGGTGGTCATTTTCGCAAACCCAGCGCCTATCTTTAGGGTCAAAATTTGGTAAGGTCAAAATCGGGTAAAAGGTCAAAATCGGTAAAAGGTCTAAATCGGTAAAAGGTCTAAATCGGTAAAAGGTCTTTATTGTTTAAATATTATTGTTAGGCAAGGACAAAACAAATGTAAGAAATTTTTAAATCAAAGGCATGTAAAAAATTTCCTACAAAATGTACAAAATTTCAAGGTAAATTTAGGTAATTTTTTTCAAATAATTTATTACCGGGGTAAAATTATATTAGGGATTGATTAAACAGTGTTCAACCAAAGTTAATCAGATAAAAAATCTAAGAAACAGATAAAAATAAAAGTTTAAAACTTTATTTGAGGTAATCCATTTAATGGGTAGGGTAAGATTTTATTTTAATATGCGCATATTAAGGTAAGAAAGGTAGTCGAGTTTATACTCTAAAGATATTATTTTCTTTTGGGGGAAAAATTTAGATAGTTTTCAAAAGGTATTTTTTTTTCTTTTGAATAAGGTAAGGTAAGGTAATTGAGGTAATATTAAAAAAAAAAAAAAAAATTCTATGGAATTTGATCAATAGGGGTATTGTCAATATCAGGGATGTATTCTACGTATTGTTTCATATCTCTGACATGGTAATTTCCTACAGTATTTGAAGTAACATTTTTTAATTCATACACTGTTCTAGAAACTTTCTTGGTTATTCTACATAACACATACTTTGGACAAAGTTTTGAAGAAATATTTTTTGAGGCATCAGATAAAATACGATTTCGTTTCCAAACAAGGTCATTAACTTTGAATTCTACATCCCGTTTTCTAAGATTATATTGTTTGGAATATTTTTCATATGCCAAAGAAAGTTTTTTCTGGACAACTTTAAATAATTCTTTTAGTTTATCCATTTCTTCGCCATATTTTTTCCTAGATAAATCAGTCGGATTAAAATCTTGAGATACATCAAAAGTTTTATAAAAGTCCCCTGAGATTGGGATTTTTCTGCCAAATACCAAGTGAGAAGGGGTGAAATTGGTAATTTGGTGAACACTATTATTTAAAGCAAATGTTATACGTACAATCTCTTTGTCCCAACTTTTATGATTGGATCCTACAAAACTTCTAATGCAAGTGCCAATTGTTTTATTTACGCGTTCTACCTGGTTATTTTCTGGGTAGTAACGGGGTAAGAAAAAAATTCTGGTTTTATATTTTTTAGCTAAATTTCTGAATTCATTACAGGTAAAGGTAGTACCGTTATCGCAAATAATAGTTGAAGGACAACCAAACATTAAAAATACATTGTTTTCTAGGAATTTTGCAACACTATTACCAGTAGCATTACGCAATGGTTTTGTTAAAACAAATTTTGAAAAATAATCAGATATTACTAGAAGATATTTATGTCCTTGAGAACTGGTTACATATGGTCCACATAAATCTATGCAAATTGTTTCAAATGGGAACTCTATTTTCTTTTGTTGTCCCATCTTGCCAAATTTAGTGTAGTTAGGCATCTTTTGTGACTGACAAGTTTCACAAGCTTTGACAAATTTAAGTATCAGTTTTCTCATTTTTGGCCAATAAAATTCCTCTACAACTCTATTATATGTTTTATAAAAACCAAAATGTCCAGCCAATGGAGTTGAGTGACAAAAATTTAAGACATTATCTCTTTGCGCTAAAGGTACTAATAATTTCCATTCAGAAATATTAGCGGGTAAAATTGTATTTTTTGAAACGAATTTATAAATTAAGTTATTTTCACCTATCATAAATAGTTGATATTTCTCAGGATTTTGCTTAATTTTTTCTCTAAGATTAATATACCAAGTGTCTAAATTATCTTCATTAATTTTTAATGAGTTTATATTATCGACAACATCGACATGAAACAATACGTTTTTATCAAGACATTTTGTCTCCGGGGAAATTTTATTTTCCACATTACAAGGTTTAAGTCTATTTATTTTATAGGAACTAGATAATTTCAGGAATTTTTGTTCAAAATTATCAGAAGTTATATTTTCAATGTCACTTTCTGACGCAGTTATAAGCTCATTGGTAACAAAAGCACTTTTAATGCCTGCGAAATCTGGATTTTCACAAATATAAGGAAATGCATTTTGCAAAGGCTCTTCGTTAACCAAGGGTTTATTAGATGTGATCTCATTTAAATTTTTATTAGGATGTTTCACATTAGCAACGTTTTTGTTATTTTTATTAGATAAAACTTCAATGAACTGATCGGATTTTTTGCTTTCAGCATTATTAGTACGTGTAAGGCTATCGGGTAAAATATTTAAATGACCGGGCCTGTGCACAACTTCAAAGTTATGTTGCCTAAGCTTCATAGCCCATCTACAAAGTCTACCTACTGGATCCTTCATGTTATTAATCCATAACAAACTTTTATGATCCGTGATAACTTGAATAGGGTAAGGACAAGCTTCAATATATCCCCTAAATGTTTCAAAACCAAAAATTATTGCACAAAGTTCTTTTTCGGTTGTAGTATATACACGCCTTTCTCTATCAGAAAGACTTCGACTAGCGTAGCATATTACTTTATCAACGCCCTCTTGCTTTTGTAAAAGACATGAAGCTACGGCTATGTCCGAGCTGTCGGATTGAATAATAAAGCTAAGGTTAAAATCTGGTGTAACTAAAACCGGAGCTGTTACTAAACATTCCTTTAACTTTTCAAAGGCGGCTTTGCCTTTTTCAGTCATAGTTATTTTTTGTCCTTTTTTATGTCCTTTAATAAGATCATTTAAGGGAGATATTAAACCTGAAAAGTCTTTGACAAAACGTCGATAATATGAAGTTAATCCTACAAAACGTTTAATTTCTGTGAAGGTACGAGGTAAAGGATAGTTAAGCATAGCTGTAATCTTGCTGGGATCACAACGTAGACCTTCAGAATCAAGAATGAAACCGAGATAGTTAAGTTTATTTCTAAAGAAACAACATTTATTTAAATTAATAGTTAAATTTGCATCTCTTAATCTTTCAAGAACTGTTTTTAATAACTCAATATGTTGCTCAAAAGTTTCAGACACGATTATTATATCGTCTAGATATACAAAAATATAGGGCTCTAGAGCACTTCCAAAGATCTTGTCCATTAAAGATTGCATCGTTTGCGCTGCATTTGAGAGCCCAAATGGGAGAACCTTGAACCTAAATTGACCACGGCCAGGGACAGTAAAAGCACATTTATCCATGGAATGTTCATCCAGGGCTATTTGCCAAAAAGCCGACTTAAGGTCTATAGAGCTCATAAACTTGGGTTTTCTCTTTAGTGTTTTTAAAATACGATCAACATTCTGTAATGGATATCTATTAGGAATTGTAATCTTATTCAAATCTCTGCCATCAAAAACAAAACGATAATCGCCATTACGCTTTTTAATTAAAAAGACCCTAGAATTATAGGGTGATGTAGACGGTTCAACTACATCCATTTTTAACATTTTGTCTAATTCAGTATTTAAATGTTGCAGCATATAGGGTGAAAAGGGATACTGTCTAACTTTAAATGTAGGGCCATTGGTTTCAATGCTGTGCACATATTTATTAGTGCGCCCTAGGCGTTCTTCTGTACCAGCTATCGCAGAAAATGATTCAATAACTTGTTCAGCAATTTGTCTTTCTTTAAAAGTTAATTTACTTAAACATTCTAAATTTTTATTTTCATCAGAATTCTCTGTTGACTGTACTATGTTTTCTGCGTTGGCTGTACACACATTTACCATGTCACTATTTACATTCCACTTTGAGTTACTATAATTAACATTAATATGAAATAATCTGTGGAAATCTGCACCCAAAATAACGTCATGGCTAATGTTAGGAACCAAAAGAAATTGAAATACTTTACATTGACCATCTATTTTAAGGGGTAAATATACATAACCTAAAATACTTTGCTTTGAGCCATCTGCTGTAACAACAAATTTATTAGGCATTTTATGCAACTTAATTTTAAATTTATTTATAATTTTTAAGCAATTTTTGCCTAAAATACTTGAATTAGAACCGCTATCTAAAAGTGCTTGATAATTATCAGAGAAAATTGAGATATTTATGTAAGGGCGATTATCTCTAGGGACATCTACTAAAATTGGCAGAGATTCGATAGGATTATTTTTAAAAAAATCTTTTACATTTTTTAACCAATTTAACCACTCATCTGAGTTACGTTTAATAATAAAGTTTTCTTTATTTAGAAAGGTATTTTTCTTTTGAGATACATTTTGAGATATTTTATTGAAATTTTGAGATAAATTTTGAGATAAAGATTTTTTGAAATCTTGAGATAAGGTATTCTTCTGAGATAAAAAACCACTAGGATTTTGAGATGTTTCCTTGTAATATGGAAGATAATTTTTATTTTCATGAGATAAGCTAAGATTATTAGAATTTTTCTCATTTTTAAGATATTCTTCTTCTTTTTGAGAAGAAAGGGGAAATGTTTCATTTTCAAGATAGGTTTTCTGCTTATTTTCAGAAAAAAGATAATTTTTATTTTCAGGGAAATTTGAATTTTTATTTTTATAAAAATCAAGGGAATGTTCAAAATTAGGGGCTTGTTTTGATTTCTGTTCTTTATTACTAAAAATCACCCGTTCTAGTTTTTTGAACATTTGGGACATGTGGGTTTTGTAAAGTCAGGCTTACCACATCCCATACAAAATTTCTTACGCTCTTTTTTGCATGATGGATAAGCATGACCTTTTATTCCACAGTTCCAACAAATTATTCTATAATTTGTTTGAATTTGCTTGGGTGCGGGAGAAGAAACTTGACAAACATTGTGTGTATTTTGACAACTTACACAGATATTATGGTTGGACTTAACATTTGACGGTTTTTCAATACACGATAACTCAGGTTCGGGAATATCTTTATTTTGGGCTGTTGGACTTTTTATGCAGAGATAGGCTTCATTGATACGTCGGCAAAGTTCTGAAAGTTGAGTTATACTTTTAATTTCTATAATAGATAGTTGCCTGACATAGTAGGGTTGTAAATTACTTCTGATATAATTTAGTTTATCAGATTCGGATAGATTATTCGATAACTTGTCAAAAAGTGACAACATAACAGCTATAAAAATATTTACAGGTTCATTTTTACCCTGCTTTCTGTTTTTAATCTGGTCGAGTAATCTACTTTCGTAATTTAAAGGGAGAAAATCTCTTTTTAGTAACACAACTAAGTCTTGCCAACAAGATACTGAACTTTTAATACTTCTATACCAATAGAGGGCGCTGTTAGTAAAAAGCTCAACAGACGAATTATAAAGTTCACTATCAGGTATTTTCCTAGATAAACAAATTTCGTTCAGTCTTTGTAAAAAATTGTGAACACTGGTATTTTCACCATCAAATGTAATTCCTAATTTATGAATATTATATGATTTAGTATTTTGACTACTACAGGCGTGATTACATGAAGTATTATTGAATTGAGAGGTATTTAGTGACTGATCAGGCATATCAAAAGTAGAAACATTTATACTTTGAGATTTTCTATGTAAATCAGCACTTAAGCTAATTAAATCATTCAGTTTATCTACTCGATATTCCTCTTGTTCAGGTTTATCTGCCTCCGTCATCATTCTTTTGACACGGTCAGTATAATGACGAAGTTTAGTGAATATACGTTTGAATTGAGAATCCGACATGTCTCCTTCAAATTCTGAAATCATTTCAGAAATCTTGTCCACTGCTTTGGAAATAATTACTTTTTCTTTTTCAAAATCAAATTCGTGATCCAAAATATTTTTTGGGTCAAAAGTATCCATAAGCATGGCCAACATTTCCTTTTTTTCAGCGACATTTTTCTTTTTTGAAGGGGGAACCTGCCTTATCCTCATTTCATATTCAACCTCTTCAAGAAGTAAATATTTTATTTTATAATACACCGCCATTTTATTTAATTAGATACAAGCAAATTCAAAAAAAATAAAACTATTCAAGGAACTAAAAAAAAAATTTTTTATACCACCCTATTGTTCAACCAAAAAACAGACCTTTATTTTTAATTATGGAAGGAATATATTTTTTTTTTTGAAGAAACACAAAACTTTTTATTGAAAGAAAACAAAAATGAAATTTCAAAAAATTAAAATTTTTGTACCACCCCAATGGTTAAGAAAAAAGAAAAAAGGATTTTTTCTTTAGGTTTAATTTTAGACCAAGGAAAAAATTAAAAAGTCAGATTTGAGTTCTCAAAGATTTATCAAGTTATTTTTTATAGAAAATGAAAAGAGAAAAAGGGAAAAAAGGTGTTTTCCTTCCACACTAATAAAAGCCTAATGTCAACAAGGGAGGAAAAATCAGGGAAATTTTGTTTCACGAATGAAAAATATATGCACACCACACCCAAATTTTCTTTTTAAGAATTTCACTTAAAAATATTTTGAGAAAAGTTTTGTAAAAACTAAGTACCGAGATAATTAAAAATATTTTGTAATATTTTAAGAAAAATAAGTTATTATGTAAATAAACAGAAAATCTTTTTAAAGTTGAGGAAGAATTCAAAATCAAAATTTGTACTGTGTATCCAAAACTTGATTTTTTGTTATTATGCCTGGCTAGAGCCTGGAGAGATTTTTCAAAAAAAAGGGTAAATTTTACAATTTACAAGAAAATTCTAGACAAAAAACACACGTTGAGCGCCATTTTATGTGAGCATACTTTCGTACTGCTTGCTATTTTTATGTTCCTAAATTAATAAAAAAAATAAAAATAGGCTACGACACCCAGTGTGGTTTATGCCACAGTTCGGAGAGCACCTGGGGGGGGGGAACTTAATCTCTCTATTTTGTGAGTTGTTTGGTACACACTACAAATATGAATAAAAAATAATTATTTATAGGTTTTCCGGTTAAGGGCGCCAACAAGTCCAAGCTAAATTTATTTAAATTAAGCTTTTATGTAAAATATTGTTCGGACTTGGTTTTAGATGTTAATTATTTATATTATAAAAACCTGAAAATAATTAATTATATTGAAAGGCAAAATTGAGATAGAGATCTTTTAATTAAAAAATAAAAAATCATATTCATTATAAATATTTCCTCGACTAGAATATTTCTGTACATTTACACAATAAATTGATTATAGTGACATATTGTCACACCGCGTTACTAGTAACCTGGTTCACAAAAGAGTTTGTAAAATTTATGTTATCAAAATAGCTATTACACCTCAGAGGGAGATGTATAAAACATTATTAAAGAAACTTTATAGGTAATAAAAAATGTCATGATCATGTCCTTTATTAGAAGTGGTACTTAGCTGGTTTCTTCCAGATGTGGATGACGTGTAGGTGGTCGGAAAGGTACAGGAACATTACTTCAGTGCATAAACCTGTGTAGGGTCCTCTGGATAGCTGTATGAAGCTATGCGAACAACACAAGACTCTATAGTTCTAGATTACTCCAGAAAAACAAACAGGAACTAGAGATGTTGGTTAACAACTTCCAGGATGAGGCCCAGACGGAGATTCTTAGACGAAGAAGGTCCGACCATAAACGAATAAAGGTGAAGGGAAGATAGGGAGAAAGAGCTCTATAGAAATAGAGAAAATACAAATTAGAATTTTATAAAAGTTAGGTTATAAAAAGTATAATTTACGTAAAAATAAACTGAAAGCTTACCCAGTTTGGTAACTGAAGCCCTTAGATAATATTTAGTATTGATTTGATCTTCTAAACGAAAACTAAAACAAGGAAAAATGAAAATTAAAAATATGTCTCATGTGACTCGTAAACACACGAAGTAGAAATCTGTTTTACTCACCATCGAGAATGAATTGATGAAGATATTTATCGGAGAATATCCACAACACTTAGTGCTTAATGTTTGTTAACATATTTAACTAAAATTATAATGGATGGTTCCATTAAAATTAGATTATTCACGAAGAATCACAAAAGGCTGACATGCCCGTAAGTATAGATAGTGACCAGTGTTGCCAACCAACAAAAATCAATATTCCTACCGAAAAATTAAAAATAGGTTATGCAACCAATAAAACAGGTTTTGGTATCCTTAGTTGCCTAACTTAAGTAAATAAATTAATTCAATAAATCGATAAAATACCTTTGTAATGAGTAAAAAGAACGAGAGGTCTTTTTAATCGTTACATTTTTAAATGTAGAATCACTTCTTAAATTTTGGAATGCCAGCAAGTAAGAAGATAATAATTATTACAAGTTTACTTTCATCATATTTTTTTGCCAGTTACTGAGTTTCTTGTAATTAATTCCAATAAATTTTAAAAACGTTGTTCGGTACAACTGGTTAAAAATTAGATAAAAATTTTCAGATAAATACATAGTATACTAGTATAGTTTATTAACTATCCAAAACATAAACATATTTTTTTATTTAGGACGAATATTTTTAAAACGTCAATAATTCTAAAAGAACTTTGACCACTTTTATTAAATTTATTTTGTTTAACATTTGAAACCCTTAAATTAACTTTTTATTTAGAATTTAAAAATATTAACAGTAAAGACAAAATATTGGTAGCTTTATGTTAACTTTAAATTTAAAGAGTATACTATTAAATGCGAAGTATTACATTTCTTTGCGGAATCGTATTTATTGCAAATATCAAAAACTTATTCTAATATTACTTACTATAATAAACAATCTATATTTTTTTCATCAATCATAATAGTTTCTCCAGATTTTTTGCGATAAATAACATTCTATTGTAATATAATAGTATCTCAGGTTTAATAACAAGTAAATATAACATTTCTAAAAGCCATTATATCGATCTATAAAAAAAATATTTTAAAACTTCAAATTTACTTTTAATTTAAAATTTAAAAATATTAACAGTAAAGACAAAATATTGGTAGCTTTATGTTAACTTTAAATTTAAAGAGTATACTATTAAATGCGAAGTATTACATTTTTTTGCGGAATCGTATTTATTGCAAATATCAAAAACTTATTTTAATATTACTCACTATAATAAACAATCTCTATTTTTTTCATCAATCATAATAGTTTCTCTAGATTTTTTCCGATAAATAGCGTTCTATTGTAATATAATAGTATCTCAAATTTAATAACAAGTAAATATAACATTTTTAAAAGCCATTATATCGATCTATAAAAAAAATATTTTAAAACTCCAAATTTATTTTTAATTTAAAATTTAAAAATATTCAGTAAAGACAAAATATTGGTAGCTTTATGTTAACTTTAAATTTAAAGAGTATACTATTAAATGCGAAGTATTACATTTTTTTGCGGAATCGTATTTATTGCAAATATCAAAAACTTATTTTAATATTACTTACTATAATAAACAATCTCTATTTTTTTCATCAATCATAATAGTTTCTCCAGATTTTTTGCGATAAATAACATTCTATTGTAATATAATAGTATCTCAGGTTTAATAACAAGTAAATATAACATTTCTAAAAGCCATTATATCGATCTAAAATTTAAAAATATTTACAGTAAAGACAAAATATTGGTAGCTTTATGTTAACTTTAAATTTAAAGAGTATACTATTAAATGCGAAGTATTACATTTCTTTGCGGAATCGTATTTATTGCAAATATCAAAAACTTATTTTAATATTACTTACTATAATAAACAATCTCTATTTTTTTTATCAATCATAATAATTTCTCTAGATTTTTTCCGATAAATAACATTCTATTGTAATATAATAGTATCTCAGATTTAATAACAAGTAAATATAACATTTTTAAAAGCCATTATATCGATCTATAAAAAAACATTTTAAAACTTCAAATTTATTTTTAATTTAAAATTTAAAAATATTCAGTAAAGACAAAATATTGGTAGCTTTATGTTAACTTTAAATTTAAAGAGTATACTATTAAATGCGAAGTATTACATTTTTTTGCGGAATCGTATTTATTGCAAATATCAAAAACTTATTTCAATATTACTATAATAAACAATCTCTATTTTTTTCATCAATCATAATAGTTTCTCTAGATTTTTTCCGATAAATAACATTCTATTGTAATATAATAGTATCTCAGGTTTAATAACAAGTAAATATAACATTTCTAAAAGTCATTATATCGATCTATAAAAAAAAACATTTTAAAACTTTAAATTTACTTTTAATTTAAATTTAAAAATATTTACAGTAAAGACAAAATATTGGTAGCTTTATGTTAACTTTAAATTTAAAGAGTATACTATTAAATGCCAAGTATTACATTTTTTTGCGGAATCGTATTTATTGCAAATATCAAAAACTTATTTTAATATTACTCACTATAATAAACAATCTCTATTATTTTCATCAATCATAATAGTTTCTCTAGATTTTTTCCGATTAATAGCGTTCTATTGTAATATAATAGTATCTCAAATTTAATAACAAGTAAATATAACATTTTTAAAAGCCATTATATCGATCTATAAAAAAAAATATTTAAAAACTCCAAATTTATTTTTAATTTAAAACTTAAAAATATTCAGTAAAGACAAAATATTGGTAGCTTTATGTTAACTTTAAATTTAAAGAGGATACTATTAAATGCGAAGTATTACATTTCTTTGCGGAATCGTATTTATTGCAAATATCAAAAACTTATATTAATATTACTTACTATAATAAACAATCTCTATTTTTTTCATCAATCATAATAGTTTCTCTAGATTTTTTCCGATAAATAACATTCTATTGTAATATAATAGTATCTCAGGTTTAATAACAAGTAAATATAACATTTCTAAAAGTCATTATATCGATCTATAAAAAAAAACATTTTAAAACTTTAAATTTACTTTTAATTTAAATTTAAAAATATTTACAGTAAAGACAAAATATTGGTAGCTTTATGTTAACTTTAAATTTAAAGAGTATACTATTAAATGCGAAGTATTACATTTTTTTGCGGAATCGTATTTATTGCAAATATCAAAAACTTATTTTAATATTACTTACTATAATAAACAATCTCTATTTTTTTCATCAATCATAATAGTTTCTCCAGATTTTTTGCGATAAATAACATTCTATTGTAATATAATAGTATCTCAGGTTTAATAACAAGTAAATATAACATTTCTAAAAGCCATTATATCGATCTAAAATTTAAAAATATTTACAGTAAAGACAAAATATTGGTAGCTTTATGTTAACTTTAAATTTAAAGAGTATACTATTAAATGCGAAGTATTACATTTCTTTGCGGAATCGTATTTATTGCAAATATCAAAAACTTATTTTAATATTACTTACTATAATAAACAATCTCTATTTTTTTTATCAATCATAATAATTTCTCTAGATTTTTTCCGATAAATAACATTCTATTGTAATATAATAGTATCTCAGATTTAATAACAAGTAAATATAACATTTTTAAAAGCCATTATATCGATCTATAAAAAAACATTTTAAAACTTCAAATTTATTTTTAATTTAAAATTTAAAAATATTCAGTAAAGACAAAATATTGGTAGCTTTATGTTAACTTTAAATTTAAAGAGTATACTATTAAATGCGAAGTATTACATTTTTTTGCGGAATCGTATTTCTTGCAAATATAAAAAACTTATTTTAATATTACTTACTATAATAAACAATCTCTATTTTTTTCATCAATCAATAGTTTCTCTAGATTTTTTCCGATAAATAACATTCTATTGCAATATAATATTATCTCATATTTAATAACAAGTAAATATAACATTTCTAAAAGCCATTATATCGATCTATAAAAAAAATATTTTAAAACTTCAAATTTACTTTTAATTTAAAATTTAAAAATATTTACAGTAAAGACAAAATATTGTTCGCTTTATGTTAACTTTAAATTTAAAGAGTATACTATTAAATGCGAAGTATTACATTTATTTGTGGAATGCATTTATTGCAAATATCAAAAACTTATTTCAATATTACTATAATAAACAATCTCTATTTTTTTCATCAATCATAATAGTTTCTCTAGATTTTTTCCGATAAATAACATTCTATTGTAATATAATAGTATCTCAGGTTTAATAACAAGTAAATATAACATTTCTAAAAGTCATTATATCGATCTATAAAAAAAAACATTTTAAAACTTTAAATTTACTTTTAATTTAAATTTAAAAATATTTACAGTAAAGACAAAATATTGGTAGCTTTATGTTAACTTTAAATTTAAAGAGTATACTATTAAATGCCAAGTATTACATTTTTTTGCGGAATCGTATTTATTGCAAATATCAAAAACTTATTTTAATATTACTCACTATAATAAACAATCTCTATTATTTTCATCAATCATAATAGTTTCTCTAGATTTTTTCCGATTAATAGCGTTCTATTGTAATATAATAGTATCTCAAATTTAATAACAAGTAAATATAACATTTTTAAAAGCCATTATATCGATCTATAAAAAAAAATATTTAAAAACTCCAAATTTATTTTTAATTTAAAACTTAAAAATATTCAGTAAAGACAAAATATTGGTAGCTTTATGTTAACTTTAAATTTAAAGAGGATACTATTAAATGCGAAGTATTACATTTCTTTGCGGAATCGTATTTATTGCAAATATCAAAAACTTATATTAATATTACTTACTATAATAAACAATCTCTATTTTTTTCATCAATCATAATAGTTTCTCTAGATTTTTTCCGATAAATAACATTCTATTGTAATATAATAGTATCTCAGGTTTAATAACAAGTAAATATAACATTTCTAAAAGTCATTATATCGATCTATAAAAAAAAACATTTTAAAACTTTAAATTTACTTTTAATTTAAATTTAAAAATATTTACAGTAAAGACAAAATATTGGTAGCTTTATGTTAACTTTAAATTTAAAGAGTATACTATTAAATGCCAAGTATTACATTTTTTTGCGGAATCGTATTTATTGCAAATATCAAAAACTTATTTTAATATTACTCACTATAATAAACAATCTCTATTATTTTCATCAATCATAATAGTTTCTCTAGATTTTTTCCGATTAATAGCGTTCTATTGTAATATAATAGTATCTCAAATTTAATAACAAGTAAATATAACATTTTTAAAAGCCATTATATCGATCTATAAAAAAAAATATTTAAAAACTCCAAATTTATTTTTAATTTAAAACTTAAAAATATTCAGTAAAGACAAAATATTGGTAGCTTTATGTTAACTTTAAATTTAAAGAGGATACTATTAAATGCGAAGTATTACATTTCTTTGCGGAATCGTATTTATTGCAAATATCAAAAACTTATTTTAATATTACTTACTATAATAAACAATCTCTATTTTTTTCATCAATCATAATAGTTTCTCCAGATTTTTTCCGATAAATAACATTCTATTGTAATATAATAGTATCTCAGATTTAATAACAAGTAAATATAACATTTCTAAAAGCCATTATATCGATCTATAAAAATGTTTATACATTTTGTTCAGGTGATATTCAATACAATATATTTTTAATAAATGTTTATGCTAGAAAATTATTATGCTTAGGTCAAAAGTCAAATCTCTCTCCTATTATAGCAACGCCTCTGGTACTGAAACCAAAAGTAGGTACCAAAGTGCCATATGAATAGGTATTTAATCCAAATAATAATAATAATAAAGGATAACTATACCATTTAACCTTATTAAAATATGTGACGCTAAAGTTCTCGGCTGGGATCATTGAGTTCTCGGCTGGGATAATTATTAAATACGTTCTACTGTACAAGTAAAGTAAAACTATGATAACATCAATATGTTTTAAGCCTCCAGTTACGAGACACAGTTTTCTTTACTTGCATATTTCTTAATATCGTGTCACATAAATTTAAAGTTCTCGGCTGGGATCGTCACATAATTTTGGGACACTTTTGCGTCACATAATTTTGGGACACTTTGGCGTCACATAACAACAATGATCCCATCCGAGAACTCAATGATCCCAGCCGAGAACTTTGTTGATATCGTAAGCGTCACATATTAATGTTATCACGGTTTTGCTTTACTTGTACAGTAGAACGTATTTAACAGTGATCCCATCCGAGAACTCAATGCTCCCATCCGAGAACTTTGTTGATATCGTAAGCGTCACATATTAATGTTATCACGGTTTTGCTTTACTTGTACAGTAGAACGTATTTAAGAATGATCCCATCCGATAACTTAATGATCCCAGCCGAGAACTTTAGCGTAACATATTTTGGGAAACTTTTTAGTAACGGTTTGCCCCCCACCCCCCTTAAAATTATTCTAATTTATCAAATCAATAAGACGAGTAATTGATAGTTAACCCAGTCGTTAACACTAAACTAAGAATTTGACCAGTGAAATGTCATAACTATTGAAAATTAATTTGAAAGCATTTTTTCTCATTATTTCCTGGACTTAAGCATAAAATATTATTTTCCAAATTAGGCTTAACGGTTTATCTGATGCGTCATAACGTCTTAAGTTACAAGTTAATATATACTCACTTGAATAACCTAGATTCTTGTAATATTATAACACATAATAGGCCTCGTATAATAAAAAATTTGCAATAAAAACCATTGATATTTACGTGAGAAAAAAATATATATGTTTCTTTACTTAATTGTTGTTATTAGAACCTTAGACGTGCTTGTAGTAATACTGTATTTTTACCTTGAACTTGGAATAGGTTTACATGAACTATATCATGTCATTTATAAGAAAACCGTGACCAAATACGTAATTTTTGTACGCAATATTATATATTTTTTAATTTAAAACATGTAATAAAAGTTACAATACTTTTGAAGGTTCAATAAGTGATTTTTCATCGTTCCTTTTATTATTATGGTTTAAGTTTATTACAAATCATTGGCTTAACCTTTGTTTCTTTTTCTGCCTTACTGATTGCTTTTGTTGTTTTCCAAATTTTTTACATAAGCCTATAATTTATACATATAATAAATAATATAATTATCAAAGGATTTTCCCTAATTATGAAATGCTAAACCAAACATTGCCCATCCTTTTTTCAACCACATACCTATAATAAATAGTTCACCTATTAGCCTAAATATTAAACTTATTCAATAAAGGCTAGATAGTTAAAAGAACATAATGACCTTGCATCATCTATGTCTTCTGCTCTATTTGTTAAGATATTGCAATAATAAATCATATTACAATTGCTTTACCTTCCTTCCAGGCATAATATTTATTATTTATATCTTTTTATTAATTAGTCTTATAATACCTTGATGCTAATGACCCAATGAAAAGCATTGTGTCTTGCCTGGAATTACTAGTTTCTTCAATTTTAAGCATGCATGAATTTTAAGCTAACTATATGTTGCGTACCAACTATTTTGATAGATATTTAAGCAGTTTTTAATTGTTTTTTAGAATTAAAGAAGTTACTAACCATAAAGAGATGAACATTTTTAAACAATAGTTATTTATAATACAAGGGCGAAAAGTTACATTTTTCGATTGAGTAGGTTTTTGGAAGCCGAGGACAGGCCGATAGGGTAAGAAACCTACGAAATCGAAATTTAACTTTTTGCCAGTGTATTATATGATATTTTTTATTCGATTGTTACTAATTATAATAAATTATTAAAATATACTTAATTTTAAATTGGAAAAAATATTTCTTTTTACTGTCTTATTACTTATCTAGTTATACATGACAAATTGCTATCCAATCACATCGCTAAAAAAAAATATATTTTCTTTTTTCTTTTGGGTGCGGTTTAATTTTCAAACTAAAAAAGCTATAGCTTGGTGATTAATTTCTGTTAAAATGTGTCTGTTATGAAAATAATAATACTTCCAAAACTGTTCTATGAATATTATAAATATTAAAATTGATTTTACAATTGAAATTTTGTGTTTTTAAGTTATTTTAGTGGATGACCAGATTAATCAGTTAATATATATTTTGAGGTTATGTTATGAAGAAATTGTGTATGTAATGATTATAATAACTGTATCTGGTCAAAAAGAACAGTTAGTTCAAGACTAAAAGTAACCAAAAGGTCATATTTCTTTATAAATATTAGAGTAAAGGTAAAGCATCTTATTTTAAAGAGCTTAAAAATAACAAGTTTTAGTTAGCAGTTAGCGAAAATAATAATAAGTTCAACTTTTCGCCCGCAAAACATGAACAAAAAGTGTCGCTTTTAAAATCAATCTAATACAAATATTTCTACAACAGGTTTTGAATAGTATATGTTTGTGTATAGAATATAGTTATGTTTTATAAGATAAACTATTCAGTACATTCGCACATCCAATATTAGAATCTGTGTGGAAAATATTTACTGTGCGATTTTTAATTTACTACCTTGCTTGATGAAATAGACCATAGTACTATGCCTGCACAGGTTTGAATAGTATATGTTTGTGTATAGAATATAGTTATGTTTTATAAAATAAACTACACAGTATATTGGCACATCGGCAGACTAACATCTCTACTCTAAATTTCTCTACTCCCTAACATCCCTACTCCATAACATCCCTACTCCACAACAACTCTACTCCGTAATTTCTCTACACCATAACTACTACGTAACAACTCTACTCCACACTATAGACACTCGATTAGCCACTTGTCTTAACTCAAAAGAATATTTGTCATGCTAAGTCACTGTCAAAAATGAATTCATTTTATTAATTACTTACATATTAGTGCATGTTAAGAGTACGCGGTCATTGTTGCTTTTAGAATAATTCATTTATGATTGTTCTAGATTTACATTTATAGTTAAACGTTTTCTAGGAAAAAAATAAAATAATCTAGAAGAAGAAGATTCTTTGCTCTTTGAACTGCTCATTTATTATTAAGTGGCTAATAAAGTGCATATAGTGTGGAGTAGAGTTGTTACGGAGTAGAGATGTTATGGAGTAGAGATGTTACGGAGTAGAGTTGTTGTAGAGTAGGGATGTTATGGAGTAGGGATGTTAGGGAGTAGAGAAATTTAGAGTAGAGTTGTTAGTCTACCGGCACATCCAGTATTCGAATATGTTTTGAAAATATTCACTGTGCGATTTTTAATTTGCTATCTTGCTTAAGGAAACAGATCATATTTTTCGTTATTTATAGTATTATAAATACTCGGTTAAATATCTACTAGTCATCTTTTATTCAAGTTTCTTTAAAACTAACCAGGAATTTTATATTTCAAACCAAGCACTTTAATAGTATATTAAAGTACTAGTTTCATAACAATTATATTTTACTATATTTTACAGTCATCTCTTCTTTTTTTCACTGCAATTAACCAGTCCACAATTTTAACACGGTAAAAAATACCCCAAACACAAAATTTTGTAAAAAATTAAACTTTAAATCGACATTGACACGCAAAACGTCAAGAGATAGGCTTTTGTATGTTGCCAACCCAACAGAAAAAAAAGTAGAGACCTCTTATGGGCCTATAAGAACACGCAAAATGCGTGTGATTTTAAGCTTATAAGAGTCGCAAAATAGAAAAAGTGTTTTAAGTTTTAACCTATTGGTAAGTAAGATAAGTTTTTTACTTTAATCAAGCAAAACATTTCAAAAGTACTTAACAATGTTGAGCATGTTAATATGTTTACGCATATGAAAACTTTCGAGCCACTTGTCATGATATTACGTATTTCTTTTTAGTAATCATTTCTCTCCGTGTAAATACATTTAATAAACTTAATGTTGAACGAATCGGTAAGATTTTTATAGTGTACGTTGACGTTTACAAAAAAGGTTTTGCGACGCAGACTGAACTCGAAAATAAAAAAAATTTAATAGTCAAATGGAATGTAGCGAAATAATTTTATGCCGAATAAAAATAAATATACATTATACGAGTATCGAAAAGTAACAAATTTTTTTATTCCATACATGTTTCCTATCGAAAGTAAAAGTTGGAAAAGTTCCAAAAGCTTTCTAGACACAAAGCCACAAAACCTATCCATTCACACCCATCACAACAATTTAGCTTTCTTACTTATATTAGACTTGGTATATATTTAATTAGGGATATATATAATGTATTATTAAAATGTTTAAGTTGTTGGAAATTATCCAGCATTATAATATATTATAATTATAAATATAAGAATATATTATACTATATGTATATTATTATAATAATTTATTCTATGATAAAAAAAATTGTTTTGTATTTGTTTTTACAAACTGATAATATAGACTTATATTCAATAAAGTTTCTTCATTCTATTCGTGCTTACTAGAATAATCTTTTTCTACGACTGCTTTAGAATGTAAGCAAATACACACACTTTTCAAATACAGAATGAATCCATTCTAGCTCTAGATACGGTATGAATATTCCGTATCAAGTGTTAGAATGAGCACATGTAGTGCTATCTCTTGTTTATAAAAGTAAAGAAAACTGTAGCAGAATTAGCAAATATATATATATATATATATATATATATATATATATATATATATATATATATTACCATGAAACATTGAATAATTTAATGCAATTTAAAGTTTTGCGTTAAAATTACATAAAGTTTATTAGTTTTTCTTAATATTTGACCAGTTTTGTATTATCTTAGTTCAAAAAATTAAAACTGCTCTATCAATTGTTAAATATTTAAACCTGATATCTGTCACAACAATCTGACATAATCTTCAATTTTTGCATTATAATTTGTAAATATGTGCTAAAATTAAATAAAAATCTTTTTTAAGTACTGATTTGATAAAATTATTAAATAACATTAATTGCTTTATTTAAAAATATGTGCTTGTTGCATTTACAATGTTTTTAAACTTGTCCGCAGTTTAAAGCCATACAGTGTTTCATATTTGCAGAAAAATCATACAGCAGCATGGAATAGTCGTTCCGGACTCGCGGAACCGTCATACTGGGCCTGCCGGCTCGTATGACAAACTTTCCTCTCGCGCGGAATATTGTCTATTCCATACTAGTTATAGAATATACTATTATATTATAAGCGAATAGCAGAGTTTAAGTAATATGAGAAGTGTTTAGACTGGCTAGGCCATTTAAGAAATAATATTTTAATGTTTCATATAGAAGAAAAAATAAGAAAAATAAATAAATTTCTAAAAGAAAGATGTCTTCTTGAAAAAAAAAAACAATTTTGGCATTTCTATTCCCAGAAGTTCTAAAATATGAGGTAAATGAAAAAACTCAAGTCAGTTTTGAAGTTGTCAGTACTTATTTATAAATATAAATTATTATTATAGTAGTACAGTATACTATTTGTTTATAATATACTGCTACTTTTATTTAAAACTATCATAAATCGTTTATTACAATAAAAAATATGTATCTCCTTTTTTTATCATTTAGCTTCAGAATAATGAGATTACTTAGCAAATATTTCTTCTATTTAAAGAGTTATGCAGCTGAAACCTGGAATATTTTATTTTAAGTAACAAAATTTTAGGATCTGCAGCTTTAACAATAATATTAGCTCATAAATTTTATCATTTAGCTTCAGAATAATGAGATTACATAGTAATAATTTCTTCTCTTTAAAGAGTTATGCAGCTGAAAGCTGGAATATTTTATTTTAAGTAACCAAATTTTATGATCTGTAGCTTTGACAATAATCTTAGATCATAAAATTTATCATTTAGCTTCAGAATAATGAGATTACATAGTAATAATTTGTTATCCTTAAAGAGTTATGCAGCCGAAAGCTGGAATATTTTATTTTAAGTAACAACATTTTATGATCTGCAGCTTTGACAATAATCTTAGCTCATAAAATTTATCATTTAGTTTCAGAATAAGGAGATTACATAGTAATAATTTCTTCTCTTTAAAGAGTTATGCAGCTGAAAGCTGGAATATTTTATTTTAAGTAACCAAATTCTATGATCTGCCGCTTTGACAATAATCTTAGCTCATAAAATTTATCATTTAGCTTCAGAATAATGAGATTAAATAGTAATAATTTCTTCTCTTCAAAGAGTTATGCAGCTGAAAGCTGAAATATTTTATTTTAAGTAACCAAATTTTATGATCTGCAGCTTTGACAATAATCTTAGCTAATAAATTTTATCATTTAGTTTCAGAATAATGAGATTACATAGTAATAATTTCTTCTCTTCAAAGAGTTATGCAGCTGAAAGCTGGAATATTTTATTTTAAGTAACCAAATTTTATGATCTGCCGCTTTGACAATAATCTTAGCTCATAAAATTTATCATTTAGCTTCAGAATAATGAGATTACATACTAATAATTTATTATCCTTAAAGAGTTATGCAGCCGAAAGCTGGAATGTGTTATTTTAAGTAACAACATTTTATGATCTGAAGCTTTGACAATAATATAAGCTTATAAATTTCATCATTTAGCTTCAGAATAATAAGATTACATAGTAATAATTTCTTCTCTTTAAAGAGTTATGCAGCTGAAACCTGGAATATTTTATTTTAAGTAACAACATTTTATGATCTGAAGCTTTGACAATAATATTAGCTCATAAATTTTATCATTTAGCTTCAGAATAATGATATTAAATAGTAATAATTTATTCTCTTTAAAGAGTTATGCAGCTGAAAGCTGCTATATTTTATTTTAACTAATAAAATTTTATGATCTGCAGCTTTGACAATAATATTAGCTCATAAATTTTATCATTTAGCTTAAGAATAATGATATTACATAGTAATAATTTCTTCTCTTTAAAGAGTTATGCAGCTGAAAACTGGAATATTTTATTTTAAGTAACAAAATTTTATAATCCGCAGCTTTGACCCGAGTTTCAAATGATATTTTATATTTTTTTATGAGATCAACGATCTCAGATCTCAGATTGCAATCTAAAAGGCTATAGTCTCTATTACCATAGTAATTGATTGCTAGTCTTTTATTTATCTTTGGTAATATGATTCTTTATAAACAGTTTAAATTGTTATTATATCAGCCACGTGTAAATTTGATTATTTTATTGTCTATTGCCGATAATAAACGTTGTAATAGATTTATTTACTAGGAGCAAAATATAACACTTTCACTTTAATATTAAACGATATGTTATATATAAAAAAATATTAAGTGTACTCATGACACTCCCTATAATATTTAACCATGCATATAATTTTTTTAATTTGAAATCAATGCCTAATCGATTCTATTTTAAAATTTAGTTAATAACTAGAAGAGTTCAAAGACACTTAAAACATTAACTTTTATCTTTTTAGAGCAAAAAATAAACCCATTTCTTAGATAAATATACATACAGCGTTGTTCAGTACTCGCGGAAAGAAATTTAAGGCTATACTTAAATTAAAATTAAAAAATATTTATAATACTATGTGTATTAAAAATATATTGATACTAGGATCCTTTCTTTTGGGGAAATAGAATAAATAAAACTTTATGAAATATTGTTTTTAAATGCCGCGCCATGTTAATGTTAACATAAAATAGTATAATAGGACTGTAACCGTTTTAGAAACCCTTAACAGAAAAAAAAACATCAATTTGATATCTATTTATGATATCAAATAGCTTGTAACTTGTTTGGATAAATATACTTTATACTACCCTGAATATAAAATCAATCAGTCTTTATTATAATTAATTTAATTTTAAGTTAATGACTTTATTTAATTATTTTTTTTTTAAATTTACAACATGTTCTTATTAAATTTGACATGGATTACTTAAACATTAAACGATATAATAATTTATTAAATGTAAAACTAATTAGTTTGATATTTTCCGATTTTTTATGAAAGATTTTACTTCCAGCAAGTCATCCATTTATTAGACATTATTAAGAACTCTAGATATTTTTAATTAGTCTTCATAATTATAATTTATGCATAATGAATATTATTATATAATTAGGTATATTTAAATCTAATATATTGAATATTCTTGTATGATTATAACTTGAGTGAGATTATTAAAAAACTAAATTGTATTTATTTATACTAGTTAGGGACCTTGTTACAGTAGGTAATTTAATATTGTATTTAAACTTCCTTTTCTATTGATAAAGTTAGACTTTTTTTTCTTTAAGCGTAAATAACTATCCTTAAATCACTACTGAACATGCAACATGAAAGTGCTTTATTATTTTAAATTTTTTTACAGTTGATAAATATAAACATATCCTTACTAGGAAGGTAATGATTTAATACAAACAAATGCACATATTTAGATAGCAGCACTAGTCAAATCGTCCGTTAAAAAAAAAGATTTAAATTACCATTATTTTTTTTTGCGTTTACATTCTTGTTTATAAACTGTAAAGTGTATTTTGTGCTAGAAAGTGGTCACAATCTTAATTTTTATTAATATCCAATAATTTTGGGAATTATGTAATAATTTTGGACTTAGCACTCTGTTAGAATTAGCTGGCTTTGTCAAGGTCGAGTTGGAATTGTTGATTCCGGCGAAGTCTTAGTCAAATAGGAAAAGGCACATCAAAAGTTTTGTATCTGGACGAAAGATAAAAATTTATACTTTTATTTGTAATATATTGCCAAAAAGTCAAGCGTTTTAACTAAACAATTAATTAACTTCTTGGAAAATGCAACAAACTAAGTGCAACCAAGAAAAAGTAAGTAATTAATTTCCAAAAATTTAAGTCAGACTCAAAGTCGAATATTTTTGGAAATAAATTAAAATAAAATTGGAATTGTTATAGTAACTTCTCATTATAGTAATCTTAATTTATTAAGTTTGTTATGATAAAAATATTTTTTTTTTATAGAAAAGAGAATTATTACACAGAAAAATGATATAAAGCAATATTATTTTGGGCTCTAGTGTTCCCTTATACCATATTTTATGCCCTACACAACTAGAATTTTTTACAGCAACTAAATATTTGGTTTGCATACAAAATTCTGTTTGCTCTAATAGTTAAAAGTTAAACTTCACATAGCACGTAATGTAGTATCACCGACAATACGCTCAGACATCAATTGCAAAACATTTATAGCTATATTTTACTATTGTATTATTAGTAGTATAGTAGGTTAACAAATCTAATCAAGTTTTATAATATAAATCGGGAAATTGATTTTATAGTATTACTTAGATAATAGATCTAGTGGTATACCACTAATTATATGATAAATTCTTAAACCTCAAACAAAATTAGCAAGCGATCAGAAATATTTAAGACACGTGTCAGAAAGTTTTACGTTAAAATTTGCCTTTTTGGACCTTTCTTTTACGCTGATTTTAATGATTTTCCAAATGACATTACTCTTTTTTTTTGTAGAACTTGCTTTTGAATCGTGCTGTAAGGGTGTTTCATAAATGATTTAACATTACCTATTTGCTATTTTTTATATACATCACCCTTGTCACACTAGTCACACTTGTCTAACCTTGTTTTATCAAGAAAAAAGTTAATTAAAAATATGTAGGTAGGTAAATTAAATATTTAATTTTAAAGCAAAATTAAAGTGTAAATAAACCTCTGAAGGTTGGTTTACCCAATTATTAACACTATACTAATCAAGAATTTGACTAATGAAATGTAAGATTTATTTGTCACATTTAGTTTTAGTAATTGGGTAAACCAATCTTAAAATTAAATTATTCAACATCTCGTTATAAATTCCCTGTTATTGTTATTTTTTATATTTTCTTTCTATTTATTTATGTATATATAAATATAAAGATTTTTTAAAATTATTAAAATTATATAAACAAATAAAGCGTGTGAACCACCGCCTAACCCTTGCAAGGTTTGTGCTGCGGTTTGAGATGGAAATATATATATAATAATTTTGTATTTAGGTTTGGACTGAATATTTACCTATCGGTGAATATAATGGAGACTTAGGCATTTAAGATGGACATATAAAGACAGCTGAAGAATACAAGTACCTTAGAAGTATAATTACACAAGAAGAAGGTTCAAGAAGAGATATACAAAATAGAGTTGCACAAAAAAAGAAATCTATTCAACTTTTAAACTCGGTAGCATGGTCCAACAAAATTACAATGAAAATAAAAAATGTATTTATAATGCTAACATATGGTTCGGAATGCTGGCAGCTAATAGAGAGGAAAAGAAAGAAAATAAAAACATTCAAATGGGCTTCTTTAGAAGGTCATGTAGGGTTTCAAAATTAGAGTATGTTAGAAATGAAGAAATAAAGCAAAGGGTGTGAAAGGTGTGAAATTGGTAAAGCATTATAGACCGGGTAGAAGGAAAGCAGCTTGTGGGGTATGGGCATGTTATGCTAATTAGGTTAATTAGCTAAGTTCCAAAAATACGGAAAATAGCTGTTGTGGCCCAGTGTCACAATTTCTTGATATTAATGTTAGTATAGTATTTACAAACCCGTAATACGGAGCCACCGATTTAGTATCCTTAGTAAGGATTTCTTACTCCCAAATAAAAAATACTACACCCTTTGCAACGCCTGGGGCACCCCTTGCATCTAAATTTATGGAGAACCTATAATTAAATCTTATTTGTACTACTTTATCATTATTTGTTATTTTTGATTGTGAATGTTGCTTTTAAAGTAATATTAAATAAAGTTATTATCTTTATATTACTATATTTTGACTTATTTAGGGTTTTTCCTCACTTATTTCTCTTGTAAGCATTTTGTAGTTACCTATATAAGGGTATTTCTATGAAAATCGGTTAACTTCCTGTTATGCACATATATTTAGAATTCTATCAGACGTATTTATTAAATATGACTATTATTTAACAGCTAAATATAAAAAGTACTTTATCGTCCTAATAATAAATGTAATATATCAAATTATAATTATTTTAAAATTCGTCCTTACTTACTTAAAAACTTATCGTGTCACCATTACAATTATTAACAATTAAATGCTTATATTTTTAAAATTATTAGGTTTATACAGTTGTTTTACTTTTAATTATTTTTAAGAATACTCACTAAAGTGTTAAGAATCAATTAACCGAAATTCTAAAATAATTATATCACTTTTTTTCAAGTTAAAGTAGCGTACTCAAGATCGAGCGTCAGTCCCTTGACACATGTGAATTTTCAAAATTTGCGGTTTTTTGCAGTACTCAAAAGTTAATAGTCTATTCTCTATAAACGAACGACTTTAAATTAGCAGTAAACACCATTTGTTACGAGTCAGCCATTTCGAATTTAGTGCTAGAGACTTGCTTGTGTTGAGAACACGAGGTGGTGACGGTTAATATATCAGTCCCTTGATAAGTAATTCTGTTGTAATTTTTTGGTAATTGTTTTCGATTAATTTTAATTTAACTTTTTTTTGTGTGAATAATTAGTATAGAAACTAAAAACGCTTCTTGAAGCGCTGATTCCAAGCGCTGATTCCAAAAAATATAGGCACATAATACCATCAGATTAATATTTTAGAAAATATGAGCGAAATAAAATTACCGAAAAAAAAAATTTACCGCGTGGCAAAAAAAATCATATAAGTGTCTGTTCCTTTTAAATACATGATAACCACCCCTTTTTCTATTAAAAATGTTGTGAAAGAATATAATAAAAAATAAAAACCATGTGACTCAAATTCATCTGAAAAGTTACCCGACTTTCATAAAAGTACCCATAAGCTATACTAAATGTAAGTAAAGTAAGGTTTTTTAAATTATTTGATTTATTACATAAAAAATGTCCAAAGTACGCTGTGATAAATTTCTTTCTTTTCCTAATTTAAAATAAATATCAACATTAAGGCCCGGTTGTACAAACCTGGTTTAACTTTGAGCGGAGTTCATTTACCATTGAAACACATGACAGTTGAGCTAGGTTCAAATTTAAGCGAGGTTTGTACAACCCGGCATAAATAAATTATAAACTTTTAGGCTATTCATGATCATGTTCACACATATGTACATTTTTTCATTTACCTAAAACTGGTTTAAAGTAGTTGTTGAGAGTTAAGATTGGATAATCTGATTAGAATCAGTAATAATCTATCAAAACCCATGATAAATGATGTATTTGGGTTTATCGGATTTAAAATACGCATTCATTATTATGCATCATAGTGATCACTCTAAAGTGAGTGAAAGAATAATATTATTAGGGGAGGCTGTAGCGAAGCATTAACAGTAAAAGTACATATAATAAATAAAATGAGGGAGAATTTTTCTCCTCAGCGCATCTCTAATTACAATACTGCTGTCCTTAATTGCAAAGCAGTAACTGCATTTGTCAAATAGTGCGTTCAATGGAAACAGCAAAACCAAACCAGAACGTCTAATATCTGTCACTTTTCAAAACCACCATTTAAGGTTTGGTTTGATAAGTTTTGCTAGCAAACTGCTGAACGGCTAATATCTGTCACTTGTCAAAACCACCATTTGAGGTTATAATTTGTAACTTGTAATTTGTAACCCACAAAACGTCCAAACGCGCTTTTATTAAATCAATCAAAACTAATCATCTCCAAACGTTCATGAGGAATGATTCCAGCGACATCTGTCAATCGAAACTGATGAAAGCGTTCAGTATTGATTTGACAGCTTTCTGGGAAAATGGCAGTTGCTTTCCTTCCACCCGTGGAACGGCGCGATTTGTAATTTATTTAACGGTGTTTAGTCACAGCCAGACTATTTTATGTTTAAATGTGTTTGTAATGAAAATACTAATACTGAAAAACCGTTCTACATATTTAAATTTTTTGTGAGGTTATGTTAATAAGAAATTATATTTAGTTGAAACGATTAGAGAGACACTATTTTTTCTACGGCCCACAAAATTTAAATTTTAAAAATTTATTTTTAATATTTACTAAAATATTTAGAAATATTTTTTATAGAATACAGATTAAAGAGACAAAGAATGTGTAAAGTGCAAAAGTTCAGGAGCTAATAATTTATTAGCTGTTTAATGGGTTGCCTACAAGCGCAAATCAAGTCCAAAATTGAAAGTTTGCTAATTCAGTTAGATTTCTGTGGATATGCTGCCATATAAGACAATAAAACTGTACTGTTTTAAATTTCATAAGGAAAATACCGTGTATTTTGATTTTTTTATAAAGGTAACTAAATTACAAATTGAGTAATTATTATAAAATAGAGATATTAATAAAACATCTTAAGTTATATTGGTGAAAATAGTAATGTTATAACTATATATAGTTTTTATTTTTGACGTGAAAAACAGAAATATTTGGATTGAAAACATAAAAAATATCAAAAAAGGATGTTATGAAAGGTGAAAAATGGCACACAGATTTACAACGTAAATGTCTATATAAAAATAGACAAACCTACATACATAAATATTAAACTACAAAAAATTATGGGAAGGAATTAAGGAATTTTGTTTTCATTTTGGAATCATGGTTCCATGATACCAGTAACTCACGGGCCCACTATGGTCCGGGCGAAACCCAAAAATGGCATTCATTCAGCTGCAGGTATAAGAATTGGTGTTTTAGAATGCTAAAACCGAATATGGCATTAAAAGTTACAAACTCAAAATGGCGGGTCCAATATGGCTTCTATAATAGTTAAATTTATAAATTAAGTTTTACTTAAAATTGGTAACGTGCTTTTTTGGGTTGCTTAAATTCAATTTGATAATAAGAATAAAAAATATAAAATGGCGTATTCAAAATGGCGCAATAATCCTTAAATTTTAAACTTTGAACTTTTTTTATTTTCTAGCAGATAAATATATTTTTTGATTACGGCTTTACCTAATTTTTATTATTTTATCGATTTTTAATTATTATCAATTAACTACATACCAAATTTCATGTTTCTTGGACCTCCCGTTCGAAAGATATACATGTACAGGTCGGCCACCTTGTTTTTTTGTTTTGTTAATTTTTGTTTATAATTACATACCAAATACATACCACCCTATTGAATTTACTCAAGGCCGGCCGTAAGTAAATTCAATAGGCTTTTAAAGTCTGTAAAACTGGTGGCATAACGTAAAAGGTAACATGCTGACACAAAGTGCATTTTCTAAAACATAATATTTTACCTAATCTTCATGAATCTTGGCGTCATAATACCTGTATAATTTTGTCATTTGGATATGTAGCTACCGCTTTATACCGTTTAAACATTTGTTGATCAAGATTGTGCAACTTCTAAACCATACATAAAATAACACTATTCCACACGTTTTTAGTTTTTATCATATTTTTTAAATATATAAAATTCATTTTACTAACACAAACAAGTGTACTTGAATTGAATAAATTTATATGATAAGTCTTGTTTACAGTGATTTTGTATTCCAGTTGCTTTTGACCTTTTCTTGCATATTTTTTTATGCTAAATTCAGATCTGTCAAAAAACATAAATACAACGTACAGTTTTCGTTTGACTATTAAGGTTTTAAAAACAGGTACAAATATAATACATTAAAAAAAATAAACTTCATAGAAAAAACTATTTTTTTTATATTTTTTTATTCTGAATCAAAATCCAAATTTGTTAAAAAATACCCAGCATGAAAAAATATACAAGAGAAAACGTTTTTATAGTATAATATATATTTTTTCTACTCATTAAAAGACTTTAAAATAAAATATTACGAAAACGAAATTTAAAAATTAATTTTCTGATTTGGATTTAGCGTAAAAAAAATAGACAAGAGAAAGTATTTTTTGTTATGCGATATAAGGATTTTTTTAAAAGCTCATAAAATTTTAATTATAATTAACCATTTTTAAAACTTTGAGGTGAAATATTTTAAAAACGATAAGTTTTATTTTTTTTAAGGATTCGGATTCAGCATTCCAAAATTTATAAGAAAACATTAAAAGCATCTGAAATTCAAAGTTAAAATTAGTAAATCAGTAATAATTCAACTTGCACTAAGGACATTGCTGATGAAAATTGGACAGTACGTGAAAGTTGCACACCGAAAATTTAACTGCGATAACGCGTATTGGCGTATTTTTATTAAATAACAAAAAACTAAAACCTAGTGTTCTTCCTTTTTATTACGGAAATTTTCTACCGAATACCATTAAATTAACGAAATATCGTGTATGAAATTTATTTTAATTTTTAATATAATTGTTTTGGTTTCACAGTCATAAAATAAGCCTTTTATAAAACTTATTGTAAAATATTATTATAGCTTTTTTACTCTATTATTATTATTTTAACTAGTTAATATTTTCTGATTTAAATATTTGCAGGATTTGGTTTTATTTTCAGTGGCTGTTGCTTAGTATGATTTTTAATACCTATGCTATGTTAGCACTCCTACATTCCTGTTGCAGACCCTGGTCCATAAAATCGGTAATATTTATTATCGTCATCGTCACAAATGTTATTATCTCTATACACACATTCACTCTTGCAGGAGATTTTGGCGAAAAAACTTGACCGACAGCCTCTCTGCGTTCGCGAATTTGAGGTACGGACTTTTAAAACTTTTCCAATAGGTATAACTGCACAAAACTCACATACACAAACAAATTAAAGTTAATTTTCTAAAAACTGAACAAAATATTTCTTTTGAACTACCTACTATCCTGAAAACTTAGTTAATGAGTTAATTTTTTTTTGTCACAAAGTCTGATGTATAAAATACACGTCAAACAGAAAATAGTTATTTATGTTACGAGAGAGGAAACTAGGATATTGCCCATGAGGGGGCAATATTAGTTTACTCAAAAGTAATATAAAAAGTTTTATCCAGTAAATAGCTTAGAAATTCATATTTTTATTTTTTAAAGTTTTAATGACATTTACAAGAAAATTATTTGACAAGTGACAGTTGAGTGGGTAAAATAAATAATTGTCCAATCTATAAAGTAAAAGCCACGTGTGGGTTATTATTGAGTTTATTTATTTAAAATAAAGCTTGTAATTGTATTATTATCTGTATGTAGTGGATAAAGAGTAAAATATGGCTCAACCAAAAAATCATGTTACAAAAATATTCAAACATAATAATATAACTATTATGAATAATAGTATATTATTCAATGAGCGTATAATAATTGCTATTAATCAATGAGGGTGAGTTTTGAGACAGGAGCCGAAAGGCGAGTGACCTAATCACCCGAATGATTAATAGCTATTTTACGCTATTATCCATGGTCGTTTTAAATTTTAAACGATTTATTTTTACAGACCCTTGATTAATAGGCCCATTAATCACGGCCGTGGATAATAGTATATTATTCAACGAGTGTTTAATATTTGCTATTAATCAATGAGGGTGAATTTTGGGACACGAGCCGAAAGGCGAGTGACCTAATCACCCGAATAGTAGAATACTATACTTTATCCACGGCCGCTTTAGTTTAGTTTAAACGGTTAATTTTTACAGACCCGTGAATAATAGGCCTATTAATCACGGCCGTGGATAAAAATTATTATCATTATTGTTTTTAAATCATTGGTTTTTTGGAGATTTTAAACAGAAATAATAATTATTTTTTTTTAGTTAAAAAGAAAAAGCTAATACAAAAGCAGGACAACTAGAAAAATAAATGAGCCATATATAACATATTTTAAATGAAGTCGTTTAAGTAGGAGGGAGGGTGCACTAAGAAACATGACTAAGTTGTACAAGTTGTACTAAGGCGGAAGGGAGTCAAAATCAACAACTATTAGGTTTCTTTTTATAACGTTTTGTAGAGTTTGTTTTTGAAATTTAATTTAAAATGCTTAACAAGATGAAAGTGTTAGCTTTACGAATGGGAGGGATGTTTAAATTAGCTCAAATTTAACGTCGTTTAATGGTAGCTCCTATTATTCGAGGCAAACAATGTGTTTTTATATACGTCTTTTTATAACAATATTTATAAAGCATTTATATTTTTTTATACATGTAATGAGTATTGTTATAAGCTAATTGTCAAGAAAAATAATAGTTCCTGGGTCTTTTGCTTCAAAAATTTAAATACCTATATTAGTCCACCTATTCTTTTGCTATGTAATCCTAATACAAATTGAAAACATTTATCTCAAAGAGTTTTGCCATTATAACGGTATTCCTACTATTCACATCACATATTTCTGTCAGAAAGCATACGGACTTCCAAAACTTTCCCGCACCAAGTCCCGATGATGACTAACGGCTGGGATTGAGAGACCTGTATGCTTTTACTACTCCTGTATTTTCTCAGTGCTTTGCAGTGGCGTTGAGTTATTTTATATAGGGGATGGATATGAAATAGTTTGGGCGAAAAATTATTTTTTTTTTAATTATCATGCAAATTATTTTTATAAAAAAAAAGGATCGTCATCCTGCTAAACATAGTAACCGAATCAGGTCTTAAAATGTTGTGGAAATGCACTTTCAAAGGGTACGAGGTACTCACTAGTCGAAAGACAGCGTACTGCAGCACTGTCGTAGAAGATAAAATTAAATAAAAACAAGTTAAAACCCTTCTTAATTAAGTACATATTACGTACCTATAACTAAAAAGTATAAAACAAGACATTTATACTTTACAAATACGAGATTTTTAAAACAATTTTATATAAAATTGTATTGTCAACCGAGTTAAAAATGTGTACCAAATTTCAGCTTTCTAAGTGTATTCTAAGTGGTTAAAACAGAGAGAGGGTTAACTTAGCCTTATACGTATATGGAGTGGGATGGGGAGGTGAGGGGGACGTAAAATTTATTGCAATATTGTATTATCACTAAATGAGTTTGTAACCTAATTTTAGTTGTGGGTAAAAAAGGGATTTTTTTTATTTTAGGGGTGGGAGGTTGGGTGGTAAATTTTATATAAAATTGTATTTTCAAGCGAGTTAAGCATGTGTATCAAATTTTAGCTTTCTAAGTTTATTGTAAGTGGGTGAAAAAGGCTTTGAAGCGAAAAGAAGGGTTTTAATAACAGGCGGAAACTTAAACTTAAGGGTCATACTTTAAATACATAACGCCAAATTTTGCAAATGTTGACCCTTCTCTCTCTTCTCTAATGCTTCGTAACGCTGAGATTTACCCCCTATAAATATGAAACGCTAGCAGCCAAGATCCCCTTAAAAATGTTTTAGTTGAATTAACAGACCGTTTTTGTTTCTTTAAAAGTAATTAAGAAAGTTGCGTAACGCCCCATCCCCCTCGAAACGCTAAGCATTACCCCTCTCCCCGCTTATTCCGTTACGCATTTTAAGTTTGGCCCTTTATTAACTTCCATTTTTTTTTACATTAAGAGGTTGTCTTTGCATTTCTAAGAGGTATTAATATAGAATTTTTATTCTCTGATAGAAACTTTAATTTTATGCTTTTATAAATTTTGTGACAATTTCGAAGCTCTTTAAAGTAAATATTTCTGTCAAAGCTTTCATCTTCTATGGCGGAGCGGTGAACTCAGAAAATCGGTAGTTTAATTTGGTCTTTAAAGTTGGTTAATGATAATGAGAACTTTATTATCGTTTAATACCTAGTTAATGTAACATAATACTAAAATATATTAATAACTCTAACTATAAATATATTTTATATTTATTGTTTAATGAAATTTTCCATATCGTGTGGATTATTAAAATTTAAACATGTTAAAAACAAATGCTGAAAAGTTTTTGATCCAACTTACTTTAATGGATGCCCTTTCATTCATATGAGATTTGTCAAATACAATTGGGGGATTTTTATGGCCACTTTACAGATGGCTCCACAATAGTGCACTACTATAGTAATGTATTATACACTCTT
This sequence comes from Brachypterus glaber, assembly GCA_958510825.1. Taxonomy (NCBI): domain Eukaryota; kingdom Metazoa; phylum Arthropoda; class Insecta; order Coleoptera; family Kateretidae; genus Brachypterus; species Brachypterus glaber. The sequence continues at coordinate 19,848,712 of OY294046.1, forward strand.
TGTTTTATCACTTTTGACAATGTATAGATCTGTACGGTGTACCGGTCTACTAAAAATAACTTCTAATCCACAAATTGTACAATTTTGTATAAAATGTATAAATTTTTATTATTTCTTTTCCAATACTTGGGGACCTTATTATCATGGGAAAAATTAATTAGTTCCAAAAAGCATTAAATTTATTTTAAATGTTTGTTTTCTGCAACTTTTAGGGTATTTTTGTATATATTAAAAAAAAACAAAGGTCGATAAACAGTACTTTGATCAATGGACAAAAATCAAATTTTGAAATGTGATATATAGGAAATCTAACTAGCTGCAAATGAAAAGTAGTTATCAATACATTAAAATATATTACTGTTCCTACCTAATTTTAATAAATACTTAAAAGTATTTTTCCTACGAGCGTGCGGAAAGGTGTCTCTTTCCGCGCGCATATGCGTGTGGAAAGAAGGTCTTGTTTCCATAGCGACGGATCAACATGATGGTGTCGTTATGTTGTCAATTTTAAATGTTAAGTTTTTATAAAATAAAATGATGAACCTTAAATAAAAAGATAAAAGTTACCTGAAGGAATAATAGAAATGCCAAATGCAAATGAAAACTGCAACTTTATCATTAATGTTCAATCAAAATATAATTGGTAATAACTAATGTTAGATTATTTTCAATAATTGTTAAAACTGTTAATATCTTAATTCTGTCGTATTATTCTTGTCACAAAATAATAAAAATATTTAAATTTCTTAATTGTTAATTGTTTTTCTATTGGAAAAAAATAAAATTTATTTATTTATACTATATATAAAAGAACATTTTATTTTTAACTCCCTGGTAGAAAAAATATTGTTCCTAAAGCATGCGTAAAGAGGCTTTTCCACACTTGTTAGGAAAATAGCTATATCGACACGCGCAACTTTATTACTTTAACCTTCTGCCACAGACACCTTATTTGTGGAACGTTACTACAGACACGGCGTAAAAATTACGCCTCTCTTTAAGCAATTTAAAAGTCGAACAATTTTTTTTTAATTTTGGCTTATTTTTCGTTAAACGTGTTCTTTATAGCTTTAATTATTTCAATTATAAATGCAATAGAACATTATATTTAAATGAGTTATTTATATAACATAATTTGTACTATAATGTTATTTTTTGTTAATTTTGACTTTTAGGAAAATTTATTTAAATAACTTGGTAAAAGAAAGTTAAAATTAAAAACTTAATCATAAATAAACAACATAAGCACAAAATACTAAAAAAATAATAAATTTATTTTTTTCAATGAATAAACCCTATTCTTTTAATTATTACGTACTTACAGACACGGCGTATTTTTTACGCTGCCAAATTTTAAATGAACACTTGAAAACATTGTGTAACATACCAACTTCTCCGCTAGGATTTAGGGCTTAAATTGAATGTCCGAAAGGTACTGAGACGCGGAAAGCCGTAGTTAGTCGGAGTTGGGAGATATCACAAATTGCATACTATACAGGCGTAAAATCTACACCGTGTCTGTGGCAGAGAATTAAACTATTTTATTTTTTTGAATTTAAAAGATTGGAGAAATCACCAGGTCCTTCCTAACTTGGCGTAAAATCTAAGTCGTGTCTATTACTAAGGGTTAATACTTTAAAAATTTAAAATAGCTATATCTAAAAATAAACAGATACATGTATGTAAAATTATACACATTTAATCCTAATACCTATCCGATAAGGTAGATTTTCACTTTTGAATAAAAGTATAAATTGATTGAAAATCGTGTATTTATTTTCAAAAGTGTAATCTAGAACGTACATTATGTATAATAAGTACTAATTAATTTTGTTGTAACTAATCTATAAAATCTGATAAGAAGTATACTTATCTAAAATTTACCTAAAGAACTGATGTGGCCTGAATTTCTCCTGTTAAAATTTACCAACATGTTAATTATTTTTAGTAGGTGTTGTGTTGTGTTAATGAATAAATTTAGATCAATTTTACACTTATATTGACAGTAATAAATTAAAACCGCAGACACAATTATTATTTTGTCACATATTAATTTCACATGCCCACAAAAATTTAAAAAATTGAAATACCAGACTATATTTATTGGGAGGCATAGCGTAGTGGCTAGCGCGTATGTATAGCAAGTCTACTATCGTGAGTTCGATTCTCACTGGCGCCGATTTACCTTTTTCAGTTAATTAATAATTGAAATTTGGCGAAGGCGATAAGTGAAACGGACAATCCCTAGAAACTGGTTCGAAAGTCAGTATAAGCCGGTGGTTCCCTCTACTACTAGCCCACACAAGTTCTGGACTTAGGGGATGCTTAATTAAGTAGAATAGTACGAGGTTAAAACAAAATAAAATAAAAAAAAATAAAATAAATAAAAATATTTTCCTGGGCTAGCTCGAGATCTTTAAACCACTTTTCCATAATTCATTATTCCATCATGTTTTCTAATCATCGTACAGAGTGATATTGGTAGACTGGCAGTTTCGGGCTGCTGGCCCTCTTCAGTACAAAGAGTCAACTCTGCACGCTGATTTAAAAAACGTTTTTAGACTTTATTTACAAAAGGAATATAGTCATTAGATTGATGTAGACTTGTGCGCCATCTATTGCTAGATGTAGACAACTACTCATACCTCTCCTAGTCTGGATACTTTGAATGGTAGCAAGTTGAAGACTTGTGTGTCTCAAGCACATAGTACCACTAACGTGTGGTTAGACGTAGAATTATTAAGGACAGAAATTTTTAATTTTAAACAAAATTATAAAAATATTAATTTATTATTCCATCAATCTATTTTCATATCATCGTACAGAGTGATATTGGTACTGACAGTTTCGGGCTGCTGGCCCTCTTCAGTAGTTCTCTATATCTAGCAACAGATGACGCACAAGTCTACATCAATCTAATGACTATATTCCTTTTGCGAATAAAGTCTAAAAACGTTTTCTTAATCAGCGTGCAGAGTTGACTCTTGGTACTGAAGAGGGCCAGCAGTCCGAAACTGTCAGTCTACCAATATGACTCTGTGCGATGATTAGAAAATAGATTGATGGAATAATAAATTAATATTTTTATAATTTTGTTTAAAATTAAAAATTTTTGTCCTCACTTTTTTGTATTACGAGGGCAAAATGTGATTTCTGCTTTCAGTAATTTTGCGCTCTTAATACAAAAATAACTATTTTCTACGATCTAATAGAAAAGTTAACATTTCTACAAAAACAAATGAAGTTTTCAGACAAAATAACCTATTTCTTAGTATTTTGCTTTTCTGCTTGTTACCATGACAGCAAATAGAAAAGTGATTTTTTTTCGCGCTTACAGTGTAGACAACCGGCATGTCAATCGTAAAACAGTAGCTGTGAGTTATATGCGACTAGATGTTGATCCGCCATTTTTTAATATGAAATTATTATTTATTTTGAATCAAATCTCAATTTCGTGTGATAAATACCGGTGTGCTATATATTTGTTGTTGCGAAGAAATTATGAAGAGTTACTGTGATTAGGATTTTACTTTTACACCAACAGATATGCAGAAAATTGTACTCAAGTGCTGCGACCTTGTAAGGTAACTTACTGTCTGAAATTTATTTATTTGTTTTAGATCGTAGAAAAAATATTGTTTGTATTACTAGCACAAAATGTGATTTCTGCTCTCATACAAAAATAACTATTTCGTCTCGTTTCCTTTATCAGTTATCCAAAATTAGATAATCTCATATTTTCCTGTAATGAAAGATTTTTAACAAGTAATATACTATTTAAATTCAAATGAAATAAAAGAATAATCATAGTATTTTTTTTTTAATTTGACTTATTTATTTAGCTTTTAGTCTATCTCGGAAATATTATTAGTTATTTATACGGTATTAGTTAAATAAAATTTGGTTATCAGAAATTTTCTGATTTAAATCTGCAAAAGTCTACGCCACTGTCTTTATTTCTAGACCGATACACGATCATATTCTAAATTAAATTCCAGTGTATTGGGGTTATTTTCTTCTCTATCTCATTCCGTGTGGTCTGCTTTATGTTCCAGTCAAATACTGGAGGCGTACAGAACATGGAGCAATTCAAAATCAGCTGACAATATCCGTGGGGAAGATGATTATATAGGAGAAAAGTAAATAGGGCGATGTGTGAAATTTTTGTTACAATATTGTTTTTATAGACCATCTGTCAGAAAATATGTTCATTTTAGTAAAACAATTTTTGCATTAATAAAAACTACTTTACATGCTACTTTAAGTAGTCTTGTTATGAAATAATTTATCGCATTGTAGGTACTATTTTGATGATAAAAATTCGGCAGGTACTTGGTAAACATTTTTTAATCAATAATATATCAATGATGTCGCATCATCGAAAACAGTTGAGTAGGTATACCCAAACAACTGCCAATACGGTTATATTATACTGCACATAGAATGAATTTTGCACATTATAACCACTGTAAGAAATAATCCTGCTGGGCCAACCATTTAATAGTTAAATATCGTCGGCTTACAAGTAAAGAGCACTAAGTCCAAAAACATGGTTTTTAGATATTGACAAATTTAACTTTCTTTGTTGTTTTTTAATTTTTGTAATAATTGTTTTTGGAAAAAAACTACCGCAGATCGCAATGACATGTTTGGTCATAATAATGTCCCATTTGCAGTTAAATAAAGAAAAATTGAAGTAGTTTAATTCAACTAAATTTGAAAAAAAGACATGGACTTAGTGCCTTTTACTTATAGGCCCACGACGTCGGCTTACAGTAAATAGCACTAAGTCAATAAAATAATATAAAAAACAAGTATTTAAAGTTAAAACCCTTCTATTATCATGATATTTAAACGTAATGTATAACTATAAAGAAAAAAACAAGATGTTTACATAAATTTTCAAAAACTAGATTTTTAAGAGAAGGGTTCGGACTTTTTGATTGTTTAAAGAACGTTTCCAAAATTAATAATAATAATTAATTAGTATTAATTATATGAAACTGCTTAATATGCCAGAACTAAGACAATTTTCAGAGGCCATCGGCTGTGCCGGCAAAGAAGCGTCTCCTAAAGTCAATAATTATAAACACATCGAAAGTACACGTAAAAAGCATTGTCATTTTACAGGTAAAGTTCTGTTTCTCTGTTCTGTCTCTATTACATCAACTTTAACATAGCAAAATTTGAATGCGTTTGTCAGTAAAATAGATAACGCGATATTGTATCATATAAATGAATCAAGCAATCATATTTTTATAAATTAACTCTTTTTTAGAAATAATAACATAACCTCAAATAAACAATAATTATTTTTCTCTGGTTGCTTTTCAATGTTTTTTAACAAAGCAAATATTTTGGCACCCGGACTACACATTTTAACTTAATTTTATCTTGTAAAATATAAAAAGAAAACGAAAAACAACACTACAAAAATGCACGTTTCGGCAAACAAACAAACACTAAGTCGCTTAGTGAGGAAACATTTGAAATAATCTACAAGTAAAACGCACTGGTGCGTTTTGTATAGTGGGTAACTCTCTTGGCAGTCCACCTAGAAGTTAGTTCGGTTTACCTGTACATAGATCATCAAAAATTAATTACAGTGCCATAAAAATACAATTTTTGCAAAAAAGTGACTTAGTGCCTTTTACTTGAAAGCCGACGATATAGACCAATCATTTTTCTGGTTGTTTTTTATTTCAATACGTCATAATATCACATTATAAGCAGTTATCGGCGAATTTCCAGTGCTCGCATAGGCGCCGCGTCGATTCTAGTGTTGAAGCGAGGTTTTAAATATTTACATTTTTATTTCTTTTTTTAATGATTCCATTTAAACGAGTTAGGTGGGAAAAAATGTTATCGATAAATAAAAATTAAAAACTTTCGTATTCTTAAAAGATAAAAATCGAATATCGGTTTTTTCTTCGAAAAACACCGATATATATATACATATTTATAGTTAATATGTATAGTCAATATTGTTGTGTGTAACAAACTAGTCGTCAAATGTTTCGATTTAGTGACCTTTATAAAAATTTCCCTCATAATTCGGCAAAATTATTCCGTAAGCCTATGTTTCTGTGTTTATTTTCAACGTTGATGAGTCATAACTGAGTTTATTCCGATTACTGGTTATAAGGGACTAATACGAATTGCTGAAATATGTTTTTGAGATCGTACCTAAATTATTTTCCACAAGTACGGATTTTTCAAAGAATGTCAACTATTTAATTTAATTTAATTATAAATAACTATTAAGTTTAATTTAATTATAATCATAAATAATTATTTAATACATAAACACTTAAAGTGCCCTACCTCCGTAACTATAATTTTGAAAATACTTAATTGAGATTACTCAGCTCCATAAAAACTAAATTCGGTTTCCAAGTGGTTTATAATATAGATTTTGGGTTTCTGAATCCAAATCTGAACGTAAAATTTCTCCATCACGCCAAAAATGCTAAAAGTATTCTTACATGGTTTTTCTCGAAAATAATACCTGTGGCAGATTTCGATTCAGCCATTAAAAATCTCTAAGAATCAAATCAATTATGTTTCAAACCCAACTGATATACCTATATTATATCAGTTGGGTTTGAAACAACAACAAAAATACGACACCTTGAACATTTGAATGTCCTGTACTTGCTTTTTAAGAGTATATAGGGTTTTATAATAAATTTTGGATTCAATGTAGGTTTTTTATGAAATTAGGCCCAAATAATTCAAACCTGACTGTAAAACTTCTTCTGTAGGATGCCTTTAAGCATGACGTCCTTTTTTCTTAATTTTCTTCTCTTAATTAGACAATTTTACTGTCAAATTCGAATTCTTAGCCTTGGCCTTTAAGCATGACGTCCTTTTTTCTTAATTTTCTTCTCTTAATTAGACAATGTTGCTGTTAAATTAGAATTCTTAGCCCTCAACTTCATAAAAAAATACATTTGTTTTTAAATTTAAACATTTTTTATATAACCTAAAAGCAAGCGTGAAAACATTAAAACTTTAGGATAACGTAATTTTTTCAAAATCGATCAATCGATCGATAAGATTTTTACAGATTTTTGATCGCTGAATCGAATCTGCCCGCAAAATAAAGCTGTCGGGTTCGGTTTTCGAGATAAACAGAGTCAAAATCACGAAAATTTGTCTTTCAAAGCATTTTTGATCTTTTTTTTTTCACTAAGACTGCGTTCAGATTTGAATTCTGCTGGTCAACAGCCCAGAATCTAAAAAACACGGATCATCAAAACCCTGTTAAAACCAAATATTTTTTTGTGGAGCTGCGTTATTAATGGCTAATGTCATATTCGGATATATTCATCAATGTACTTGACGGTTTACTACGCTTAGCCAAAATAAGATATAATGATGTTAACATTCTTGTTAAAGAAAAATGTTGATAAAAGAATAAATAACTTATCGATAATATTTACTTAAAAAAAGAATTGTTTATAATAGTTATGTATATATTTATATATGTCGGTATATGTTTAAGCTTCACTTCATCTACAGACTACGTGGTGGCTGTGAGGAAAAACAGAAAAGCATTACAGACCACACAGGCTTCAATCTATTGTTTTTCTTGTTTATTTTTTATTCAGGCTATGCAATTTATTTCAATAATAAATGATGTTATTGGCAACACTGGTGTTAAAAATCATTTTAGTCAATTTATGTCTGACACCGACCGCAATGTATGCCATGGACAAAGAGCGTCAGTCAAAAACAGTTAAAAGGTATTATTGCTCAATAAGAAATGTTTATTTGTTTAAATCAATTACAGTAAATGGAGCTCTCTACAACTAGAATTATAAAACAAAAGACGTCTACCCTATCTCTATCTCATTTGTGCTACACTTTCCAGCCAACCAAATAAATACTGTATTTGTTTTTCATACAACAAATACATTATTTATTTGGTTGATGTGATGTGAATCTGTAGAATAAGATAATTCTACTAAAATTTAGATGGCGCCAGTAATTTCTTTAATAAAAATAATACTTTTCGCCCGGCCAAGTAAATATTGTATTTGTTCAACAAAGAACAAATACAGAATTTGTTTGGTTGGGTGGAAGTGGGAGTGTATGTATGACTTCTATCCTTTTTGGGTAGAACTTTTGACCCTGTCTAATCTAACGGGAGAAATCGCCATTATAATTATATTATCACTAACTACTAAAATTAATTTTTCTCTTATGTGATCTCCATCTGCAGACTAGCCGACAGATCCGTGCGAGGCAAATTAACTTAATTTTTCAAATAAATTCTGGTATCTTTCCTGAATGTGTGTAGTGTCAGGAATCGACACTTGTACCAAAGTGCACTATAATTGCGTAAGGTTCATAGTTTAAACCTTCCAGGGTATGTATTATTTTGAATACCGTTTTATTTTATAATAGTTAATGAAAGAAGCTTTTTTATAATTAGAAATTATTATACATATTATAATAATAATAATAACATAATGATGAACGATTTGGAAATTGTGGGGGCTGTTGCCCTTTTGGGAGATCTGCAAGATGCGGAAGACCAAATGGAGAACTAAGAACGGGAAGTGTTGGCTAGGACCGACCCTTTCCAACTTTCCAACTTTCCTGAATAAAATTTAAAACAATTTTTTTTGTTGACTGCTGGTGGGCGCAGATCTTTTTCTGTTTTTATTTTCATTTTCAGTCATTTCTTACACTTTAATTTTTGGATATTAATTATAAAAAATATTCAAACCATAGCAACTTGCTTACAAATAATAAAAATAAAGACAGCCTGCGCACGCAAATTCGTGTCACATAATCTGATTGGTTAAAATCCGCTAAAATACTTGGCAACGCTGCAGCCGGCTGCAGAGATCCCATCACGCTCACTACTGTTCAAGAATAGCATTTTTTAACTTTGGGGAACTTTGATATGATGTAATCATTTCCCTTCCTACGAAAATTGTTCACGTTCTCTCGAGAATAGATACCCAGGCAGATTTGATTAGCCAGTTTAACTCGAAGAAAATCTTTTGAACTTTTCAGTGAGACGAGGTCAAACGTTTATTGTAGGACCTTTAATGTAGGTAAATTTAGGGTCACTCTATAAGTTTGTACTTTGTCTAGTGTTTTGGTGGTTAGCCTTTTGGGTTTCTGGTAGTTGTAACAGAGTGGTCACCCTGTATATATTGAGTATTTATATTTTTATTTGTATGGTTATTGAACGTGACATAGCATTGTTCTTAACGGGTGGTTTGCTGTTTATTTTTACAGATGCTAATATTATTAGTATTTGGGAAGCTTGCATTTTGTGTAATTGAGGCGTTTACATAAAAAGGGTGTACATTTTTATTAGCCTAATTAATTGGTTAATTCGGTTTTCTTAATTAATAAATATGGGAATATCTTTAATGATGTTGTTTTAGATACTGGCAATAGTTAGGGATTGTTTGTAAAAATGGTTTTTTCTACTTCGAAGCAATGTCATGAAAATCAATATCAATCAATAAGTAGAAGTAGTTTTTTTAATCATTTCTCTTAATTAAATTTAAATTCATTTTCAGTGATTTAAAGTAATTTTTCAATTAATATTATTTTTATAATAATATAACTTTTTGGCAGAAAACTCCTCAGATATTTTCGTTAATAGTTTTATGACTGGTATATCGGCATCTTTGGGAAGGGAAATTTTGCCTGTTTTGAGTTATGGTTAAAAAATGGGATTCGGAAATATGTAGTCGTCTAGTAAAGTTGGGTCTTAAGGGAATTTTGGAATTAACGTAATATGTGAAAATTTAAAGTAAAATTTAGAGTCGCGCGTATAGATATCTGAAGGGTAAAGATGCTATTTATTCATAATTTTTTTAATTTCAAATTAAAATATTTTGTTGTTTTTAATTTGTTTTTAACTTTTCATTTTTCTTTCATTAAATTCTTTTAATTGTTGTTTAATCTTTTTGTTTTATTGGCAAGATATATTTTAATTAATTTAAAATATATTTGAAGTTTTTTACCTTTCGCATATCTACAGTTTGTGTTATAAGAAGAAGTTTTCGCTGGAATAAGAAAGTCAGATAAGTATTAAGTAGTAATTAGATTCTTATATTAACATTTTTTATCATATGATATATAATATTGTGATAATATTATGTAATATTATTACTGGTGGCACGCTACCCAAATAGCAACTATACAGCTATTTGTATTTGATACGCCTCCAAATAATAGTGTGTGGTTCTAAATTAATGTCTTAGATAATTAATATTTTTGGCTTTAATTGGGACTAGCACCCTATTACATAGTTTTCGCCTGAAAAAAGCCCAAACCAATCAACCACCAAAACACACTAACACACAAACTAGACAAAGCAAAACACGATCGAGTGACCCTAGGTAAATTAAATTTAAGTGGCACAGTGCATATACAATATCTTACACTCAATTTTCTTTAGAGCTGTATTTTTTAAAATTTAAAACATCGTACAAATATGGGGTATCAAATCATAGAAAGATATTATCTTCATCAGGTAAAAAAATTCCTGAAAAAAATTCAGATTTGATTTCTTTTGTATATTTTTAGGTTTAAAACAATTAAAAACCTGAAAAATAGAAAACTAATAATATATTAAAATTAAAAAAAAAAATGAAATAGCGTTTTTTTTTTAATTTTAGTTTTTTTAACAGGCTAATTTGACAGTTGAAAAAAATATTTGATCAATTATGTAACTTTTTAAACTGAATTTGAATCTGAATAAAAAACACCCCCATTCCATTTAAATTTTTTAAGTTACTTCCCCTCCCGCGGGTGTGGATAAAAAAAATCTGCTTTGATATAATGGTGCCCCCCTGATATTTAAGCTTTGTACCAAATTTGAAAAACCTGTCTGTAACGGTTTCTTAGTTATCGACTTGTAACCATTTAAATGGCCCACCCGGTATGCAATATGCCACTTAAATTTAATTTTTTACGCAAAGTCGCAAACATTTAAAAAAAATATATTGAAGTCATTTAGAGAACACTATAAGGTTTATATATATTCAACATTCCACGCTTGATGAATTTTTTCCGTTTTTTTTTTGTGATTTTTTACCCGTGTAACCTGTGGAATTCTTTTGTGGAACTCTTAAAAATCTTTCGGGGGCAAAAAACTCTTCTTACTCTTCACGGACGGGCATCCTATAGAAATTCACACTACAGATATCAACATAGTACCTAAGCAATCTAAAAAGTCACGCCTAAGGGTGTGGATAAAAAAAATCTTATTTGATAAAACGGTGTCCCCCTTGATATTTTAGCTTGGTACCAAATTTGAAAAACCTATCTGTAACGGTTTCTTAGTTATCGACTTGTAACTATTTAAATGGCCCACCCGGTATGCAATGTGCCACTTAAATTTAATTTTTTACGCAAAGTCGCAAACATTTGAAAAAAATATATTGAAATCATTTAGAGAACACTATAAGGTTTATATATATTCAACATTCCACGCTTGATGAATTTTTTCCGTTTTTTTTTTGTGATTTTTTACCTGTGTAACCTGTGGAATTCTTTTGTGGAACTCTTAAAAATCTTTCGGGGGCAAAAAACTCTTCTTACTCTTCACGGACGGGCATCCTATAGAAATTCACACTACAGATATCAACATAGTACCTAAGCAATCTAAAAAGTCACGCCTAAGGGTGTGGATAAAAAAATCTTATTTGATAAAACGGTGTCCCCCTTGATATTTAAGCTTGGTACCAAATTTGAAAAACCTATCTGTAACGGTTTCTTAGTTATCGACTTGTAACTATTTAAATGGCCCACCCGGTATGCAATGTGCCACTTAAATTTAATTTTTTACGCAAAGTCGCAAACATTTAAAAAAAATATATTGAAATCATTTAGAGAACACTATAAGGTTTATATATATTCAACATTCCACGCTTGATGAATTTTTTCCGTTTTTTTTGTGATTTTTTACCTGTGTAACCTGTGGAATTCTTTTGTGGAACTCTTAAAAATCTTTCGGGGGCAAAAAACTCTTCTTACTCTTCACGGACGGGCATCCTATAGAAATTCACACTACAGATATCAACATAATACCTAAGCAATCTAAAAAGTCACGCCTAAGGGTGTGGATAAAAAAAATCTGCTTTGATAAAACGGTGTCCCCCTTGATATTTAAGCTTGGTACCAAATTTGAAAAACCTATCTGTAACGGTTTCTTAGTTATCGACTTTTTAACCATTTAAATGGCCCACCCGTTATGTAATGTGCCACTTAAATTTAATTTTTTAAGCAAGATCCCAAACATTATCAAAAAAATATATTGAAATCATTTAGAGAACACTATAAGGTTTGTAAATATTCAACATTCGACGCTTGATTGATTTTTTCCGTTTTTTTTTTTTTTGATGTTTTACCTGTGTGACCTGTGGAATTTTTTTGTGGAACTCTTTAAAATATTTCGGGGGCAAAAAACTCTTCTTACTCTTCACGGGCGGACATCCTATAGAAAGTCACACTACAGATATCAACATCAATCAGCAATCAAAAATCAACAGCAATCTAAAAAGTCACGTGACTGTACAAAAACATTGAGATTACTATATCTCGCTCGGTCGGAACTGTTTTCACTCTCCTCAACAAATCATTCCTTCTGTTCCTAGCAGGTTGTCGATTATTGTCAGTTAATTTATATGGAATAAATTTAAATATTCTATACGCAAGAGTACCACGATAAGAGGCGCTCCTACGTGATGAATAATTATAGTTCCTACATACAATTTATACAGTGTTAGAGTATTAAGATATTCGCACATATATTATACTTTCTGTAATAGTAATCTGACTTTTCTAATTGAACGTCGCTTTTAATTCTACGCGAATATTTATTGCAACCTTTTTGTGGTCATACATAAAATGCATAGCGTATTCTTCGGATTTTGAATTCCTTGTCATAGCAAAATGTACACTGCCTCACATTAAATTCCGAACACCTAAAAAATTGACATTTTTTAAATTCAAATATTTCGAAAACTAATTATTGGATTTGACTGATTCTTTTTTTGTTTTGAATCTCAAACATTTTCTACTGTTGTTTGTTTTAAGAATGATTAAATTGTTTTGTTTTTTCGTATTAACAGTAGCAAATAATGTACAACTATGTTTTTTACCCCATCTTCTAGGACTTACATGGTACGCCACTGCAACTGTTTATCAAATTATTAAAGTCTTTCTTATTAACGCCGTTTTAATGAATATTTTCTTTTTTTTTGCATTTTTACTTCTGGTTTAGGAGATATCAGGATTTTCCTGAAAGTTGTCATTTTTTCAGTTAACTTAAAAAGTACTACATGAATTTGATTGATGATGTGCTTTAAATTTGAAGCTTAACCGAGTTACGTTTTTCTTCTAATAAGTTTATCAAAAACATAAATTGGGTTTGAAAAAATTAAGTAGAAGAAAAAATAGGGTCACTCCGTCCGGCGGCAGTTCTGCGAAATCACCGTTAAGCCTCCGTCAGACGGCAATAGGGATGAAAAAACTGTAGAAGAAGAAGTAAAAGATATAAGCTTCAAATAAAAAACTCTGCTGGTTTAGTACTTTTTGAGTTAACTGAAAAAATGACAACTTCCAGGAAAATGTTGATATCTCCCAAACCAGAAAAAATAACACCTTGAAAATCGTTGTTTTAATTGCTGAGAAACAATGGAATGTTTTAAATTGTACTTAACTAAGTGAAATTTCATCATTCTTAAAACAAACAAAAGTAGATAATGTTTAAGCTTCAAAACAAAAAAAGAATCAGTCAAATCTAATAATTAGTTTTCGAAATATTTGAATTTAAAAAATATCAATCTTTTAGGTGTCCGGAATTTAATGTGCGGCAGTGTATAGAGGTTGATTACCCTATCATTAATACTAATTTAACCAAAGAAATGAAGGAATATGTCAAATAATTCTGACATTTCATTGGCCAAATTCTTAGTTAGTTTAGTGTTAATGACTGGGTAAACCGTCCATATGAAAAATCTCTGGCTAAAGAACCCCTCACAGTCTTTATATAGTTTAAGCTTTCGGTGGATTTGGTTATTTTTTTGATATGTATTGTTTTATATTTTAAACTAATTGGAACTAGATATTCGCACATATATTATACTTTCTGTAATAGTAATCTGACTTTTCTAATTGAACGTCGCTTTTAAATCTACGCGAATATTTATTGCAACCTTTTTGTGGTCATACATAAAATGCATTGCATATTCTTCGGATTTTGAATTCCTTGTCACAGCAAAATGTATAAAGGTCGGTTACCCTATTATTAATACTAATTTAACCAAGGAAATGAATGAATATGTCAAATAATTCTGACATTTCATTGCCCAAATTCTTAGTTAGTTTAGTATTCATGACTGGGTAAACCGTTCATATAAAAAATCTCTGGATAAAGAACCCCTCACAGTCTTTATATAGTTTAAGCTTTCGGTGGATTTGGTTATTTTTTTGATATGTATTGTTTTATATTTTAAACTAATTGGAACTAGATATTCGCACATATATTATACTTTCTGTAATAGTAATCTGACTTTTCTAATTGAACGTCGCTTTTAATTCTACGCGAATATTTATTGCAACCTTTTTGTGGTCATACATAAAATGCATTGCATATTCTTCGGATTTTGAATTCCTTGTCACAGCAAAATGTATAAAGGTCGGTTACCCTATTATTAATACTAATTTAACCAAGGAAATGAATGAATATGTCAAATAATTCTGACATTTCATTGCCCAAATTCTTAGTTATTTTAGTGTTAATGACTGGGTAAAAAGTCCATATAAAAAATCTCTGGCTAAAGAACCCCTCACAGTCTTTATATAGTTTAAGCTTTCGGTGGATTTGGTTATTTTTTGATATGTATTGTTTTATATTTTAAACTAATAGGAACTAGATATTTTACTTTCTGTAATAGTAATTTGACTTCTCTAATTGAACGTCGCTTTTAAATCTACGCGAATATTTATTGCAACCTTTTTGTGGTTACATAAAATGCCGCATATTCTTCGGATTTTGAATTCCTTGTCACAGAAAAATGTATGAAGGTTGATTGCCCTATCATTAATACTAATTTAAACAAGGAAATTAATGAATATGTCAAATAATTGTGACATTTCATTGGCCAAATTCTTAGTTATTTTAGTGTTAATGACTGGGTAAACCGTCCATATAAAAAATTTCTGGCTAAAGAACCCCTCACAGTCTTTATATAGTTCAAGGTTTGGGTGGATTAGGTTATTTTTTTGATATGTACTGTTTTATATTTTAAACTAATTAGAACTAGATATTCGCACATATATTATACTTTCTGTAATAGTAATCTGACTTTTCTAATTGAACGCAGCTTTTAATTTTACGCGAATATTTATTGCAACCTTTTTGTGGTCATATATAAAATGCATTGCATATTCTTCGGATTTTTAATTTCTTGTCACAGCAAAATGTATTAAGGTTGATTACCCTTTCATAATACTAATTTAACCAAGGAAATTAATGAATATGTCAAATAATTCTGACATTTCATTGCCCAAATTCTTAGTTATTTTAGTGTTAATGACTGGGTAAACCGTTCATATAAAAAATCTCTGGCTAAAGAACTCCTCACAGTCTTTATATAGTTTAAGCTTTCGGTGGATTTGGTTATTTTTTTGATATGTATTGTTTTATATTTTAAACTAATTGGAACTAGATATTCGCACATATATTATACTTTCTGTAATAGTAATCTGACTTTTCTAACTGAACGTCGCTTTTAATTCTAGGCGAATATTTATTGCAACATTTTTGTGGTCATACATAAAATGCATTGCATATTCTTCGGATTTTGAATTCCTTGTCACAGCAAAATGTATAAAGGTCGGTTACCCTATTATTAATACTAATTTAACCAAGGAAATGAATGAATATGTCAAATAATTCTGACATTTCATTGCCCAAATTCTTAGTTAGTTTAGTATTCATGACTGGGTAAACCGTTCATATAAAAAATCTCTGGATAAAGAACCCCTCTCAGTCTTTATATAGTTTAAGCTTTCGGTGGATTTGGTTATTTTTTTGATATGTATTGTTTTATATTTTAAACTAATTGGAACTAGATATTCGCACATATATTATACTTTCTGTAATAGTAATCTGACTTTTCTAACTGAACGTCGCTTTTAATTCTAGGCGAATATTTATTGCAAGCTTTTTGTGGCCATACATAAAATGCATTGCATATTCTTCGGATTTTGAATTCCTTGTCACAGCAAAATGTATAAAGGTCGGTTACCCTATTATTAATACTAATTTAACCAAGGAAATGAATGAATATGTCAAATAATTCTGACATTTCATTGCCCAAATTCTTAGTTATTTTAGTGTTAATGACTGGGTAAAAAGTCTATATAAAAAATCTCTGGCTAAAGAACCCCTCACAGTCTTTATATAGTTTAAGCTTTCGGTGGATTTGGTTATTTTTTGATATGTATTGTTTTATATTTTAAACTAATAGGAACTAGATATTCGCACATATATTTTACTTTCTGTAATAGTAATTTGACTTCTCTAATTGAACGTCGCTTTTAAATCTACGCGAATATTTATTGCAACCTTTTTGTGGTCACATAAAATGCCTTGCATATTCTTCGGATTTTGAATTCCTTGTCACAGAAAAATGTATGAAGGTTGATTGCCCTATCATTAATACTAATTTAATCAAGGAAATTAATGAATATGTCAAATAATTGTGACATTTCATTGGCCAAATTCTTAGTTATTTTAGTGTTAATGACTGGGTAAACCGTCCATATAAAAAATGTCTGGCTAAAGAACCCCTCACAGTCTTTATATAGTTCAAGGTTTGGGTGGATTAGGTTATTTTTTTGATATGTACTGTTTTATATTTTAAACTAATTAGAACTAGATATTCGCACATATATTATACTTTCTGTAATAGTAATCTGACTTTTCTAATTGAACGCAGCTTTTAATTTTACGCGAATATTTATTGCAACCTTTTTGTGGTCATACATAAAATGCATTGCATATTCTTCGGATTTTTAATTTCTTGTCACAGCAAAATGTATAAAGGTTGATTACCCTTTCATAATACTAATTTAACCAAGGAAATTAATGAATATGTCAAATAATTCTGACATTTCATTGCCCAAATTCTTAGTTATTTTAGTGTTAATGACTGGGTAAACCGTTCATATAAAAAATCTCTGGCTAAAGAACTCCTCACAGTCTTTATATAGTTTAAGCTTTCGGTGGATTTGGTTATTTTTTTGATATGTATTGTTTTATATTTTAAACTAATTGGAACTAGATATTCGCACATATATTATACTTTCTGTAATAGTAATCTGACTTTTCTAATTGAACGTCGCTTTTAAATCTACGCGAATATTTATTGCAACCTTTTTGTGGTCATACATAAAATGCATTGCATATTCTTAGGATTTTGAATTCCTTTTCACAGCAAAATGTATAAAGGTTCATTACCCTATCAATAACACTAATTTAAACAATGAAATGAATGAATATGTCAAATAAATCTGAAATTTCATTGGCCAAATTCTTAGTTAGTTTAGGCCGAGTTTATCATTGTACAGTTAAAACTTCATTAAAAGATAAAGTCTCAGTTAAGACCAAATTCTGGATTTTGGTTGGAGTTGCTATGGTTATTACCTATCAGCTTAATTTAGCTGCACTTTGATAAACCCAGCCTACGCGAATATTTATTGCAACCTTTTTGTGGTCACATAAAATGCCTTGCATATTCTTCGGATTTTGAATTCCTTGTCACAGAAAAATGTATGAAGGTTGATTGCCCTATCATTAATACTAATTTAACCAAGAAAATTAATGAATATGTCAAATAATTGTGACATTTCATTGCCCAAATTCTTAGTTAGTTTAGTATTCATGACGGGGTAAACCGTTCATATAAAAAATCTCTGGATAAAGAACCCCTCACAGTCTTTATATAGTTTAAGCTTTCGGTGGATTTGTTTATTTTTTTGATATGTATTGTTTTATATTTTAAACTAATTGGAACTAGATATTCGCACATATATTATACTTTCTGTAATAGTAATCTGACTTTTCTAATTGAACGTCGCTTTTAATTCTACGCGAATATTTATTGCAACCTTTTTGTGGTCATACATAAAATGCATTGCATATTCTTCGGATTTTGAATTCCTTGTCACAGCAAAATGTATAAAGGTCGGTTACCCTATTATTAATACTAAATTAACCAAGGAAATGAATGAATATGTCAAATAATTCTGACATTTCATTGCCCAAATTCTTAGTTATTTTAGTGTTAATGACTGGGTAAAAATTCCATATAAAAAATCTCTGGCTAAAGAACCCCTCACAGTCTTTATATAGTTTAAGCTTTCGGTGGATTTGGTTATTTTTTGATATGTATTGTTTTATATTTTAAACTAATAGGAACTAGATATTCGCACATATATTTTACTTTCTGTAATAGTAATTTGACTTCTCTAATTGAACGTCGCTTTTAAATCTACGCGAATATTTATTGCAACCTTTTTGTGGTCACATAAAATGCCTTGCATATTCTTCGGATTTTGAATTCCTTGTCACAGAAAAATGTATGAAGGTTGATTGCCCTATCATTAATACTAATTTAACTAAGGAAATTAATGAATATGTCAAATAATTGTGACATTTCATTGGCCAAATTCTTAGTTATTTTAGTGTTAATGACTGGGTAAACCGTCCATATAAAAAATGTCTGGCTAAAGAACCCCTCACAGTCTTTATATAGTTCAAGGTTTGGGTGGATTAGGTTATTTTTTTGATATGTACTGTTTTATATTTTAAACTAATTAGAACTAGATATTCGCACATATATTATACTTTCTGTAATAGTAATCTGACTTTTCTAATTGAACGCAGCTTTTAATTTTACGCGAATATTTATTGCAACCTTTTTGTGGTCATATATAAAATGCATTGCATATTCTTCGGATTTTTAATTTCTTGTCACAGCAAAATGTATAAAGGTTGATTACCCTTTCGTAATACTAATTTAACCAAGGAAATTAATGAATATGTCAAATAATTCTGACATTTCATTGCCCAAATTCTTAGTTATTTTAGTGTTAATGACTGGGTAAACCGTTCATATAAAAAATCTCTGGCTAAAGAACTCCTCACAGTCTTTATATAGTTTAAGCTTTCGGTGGATTTGGTTATTTTTTTGATATGTATTGTTTTATATTTTAAATTAATTGGAACTAGATATTCGCACATATATTATACTTTCTGTAATAGTAATCTGACTTTTCTAATTGAACGTCGCTTTTAAATCTACGCGAATATTTATTGCAACCTTTTTGTGGTCATACATAAAATGCATTGCATATTCTTAGGATTTTGAATTCCTTGTTACAGCAAAATGTATAAAGGTTCATTACCCTATCAATAACACTAATTTAAATAATGAAATGAATGAATATGTCAAATAAATCTGAAATTTCATTGGCCAAATTCTTAGTTAGTTTAGGCCGAGTTTATAATTGTACAGTTAAAACTTCATTAAAAGATAAAGTCTCAGTTAAGACCAAATTCTGGATTTTGGTTGGAGTTGCTATGGTTATTACCTATCAGCTTAATTTAGCTGCACTTTGATAAACCCAGCCTTAGTGTTAATGACTGGGTAAACCGTCCATATAAAAAATCTCTGGCTAAAGGACCCCTCACAGGCTTTATATAGTTTAAGCTTTCGGTAGATTTCGTTATTTTTTGATATGTATTGTTTTATATTTTAAACTAATTAGAACTAGATATTCGCACATATATTATACTTTCTGTAATAGTAGTCTGATATATTTGATATGTATTGTTTTAAATTTTAAACTAATTAGAACTAGATATTCGCACATATATTATACTTTCTGTGATAGTAATCTGACTTTTCTAATTGAACGTCTCTTTTAATTCTACGCGAATATTTATTGCAACCTTTTTGTGGTCATACATAAAATGCATTGCAAATTTTTCGGATTTTGAATTCCTTTTCACAGCAATATGTATAAAGGTTGATTACCCTATCATTAATAATAATTTAACCAATGAAATTAATGAATATGTCAAATAATTCTGACATTTCATTGGCCAAATTTTTAGTTAGTTAAGTGTTAATGACTGGGTATACCATCCATATAAAAATCTCTGGCTAAAGAACCCCTCACAGTCTTTCTATAATTTAAAGGTTTCGGTGGATTTGGTTATTTTTTTTTATATGTATTTTTTTTTATTTTAAGTTGATTAGAACTATGTTTCTAATTTTTTTATCGCATGGCTTGTTTCAGAGTAATTAGCATTTAACTATAAAGACCGACGCGACGCCTGACTTTGGGCAAACATTGTAGGCCAAAAAGTGCCAAAGAACGATATTTAAAAGAAATTATAAAATAAATACATATTTTGACACTACTTCTGTTGTAAAAAGAGTGTTAGAATATTAAGGGTCTATAGGTGCACCAAAAAGATTATTCAAAATTGTTCAATTACTCACAGAATATTATTAAATTTCCACAGAGCGCATGAGTTTAATCTCTCCTAATAGGAGAGTATAAATCGGTAGTTTCGAATTTTCCAAAATCGCCAATCCCAGACAAAAAATCTTGGATGCAAATGTGTTTCATGAAAAATCTTTTGCTTTGAAAAAATCTGTCTGTGAAAAAGTCCGTCCGTGATATGTCATTTTTTTTTGTACATGATAACTCAAGAACGAATAATCCGATCGACACAAAATTGTTGGGAAGAATCAAGTTTTATGAAAGGAAGATTCCTTTTGTTTTTAAAAATAATTTTTCCAAAAACAAAAATGTTATGGGCGGTTAAAAAAAAAGCTGAAGGAATAGTCGGATTAACGCCAGGGGTCTCGAATCAATGTCAGTGAGGCTCAAACCAAGCCCAGGGAGGCTTCGTCCCCGCTAACCCCCCCCCCCCACCCTTGCTTACAGCCCTGTACAAGGGGCGCAATTTAAAAAAATATATATAATAAAAGAGAAGAAGTATAAGTCACTGTGGAATGCGAAGCAATACATATTTTGTCATCTTGTTTTTTTTTTATAATAAGAATAGGACGTTACCTAATAAAACAATTAAGTTTACTTTCATATATTCGTTTAAAAAGTGTAACTGAAAAAAAACTGTTAACCTTATACATCTCTAAATAAAACAAGCCGTAAAGATATAAAGATATAACGCTTCGCATTCATAGGATACTTCTCGCAGTTGCAACTAATTTTTTCTAGTGAAGTTTTAACTTAATTGAATTGTATGGGATATCTTTAATTGTTAAGGCGTCTTTCTACCTTCAAATTTTAAAATATTTTGTTTTTTAACACTTTTTTAAATAGAAAGAAAAAAGATATCATTGTGAAATTTTGTAGGTATGTTTATTTATATTTAAAGAATACATTTTTTTTATTAAAGTGCCATTTTTGCAGTAATTTTTTTTTTTAAACACTAAAAAAACAGTGATCGCTATGATTCCGGCCGCTTGGATCGACTAAAATAAAAACAAAAAAAGGGATATAATTTAGTATTAAAGTCGCTTTGTTTGGACTTGAAAAACGTCTGCCATTTTGTTATTTTTTGGCCAAAAAATGTTTTCTAGGTAGGGATATAGCGACTTCAATACTGAATAATATCCCATTTTTTTTTCAGTCGATCCAATTAGCCGGAATCATGGCTACCACAGTTTTTTTATGTTTAAAAAAAAAAGTTATTGCAAAAAAATAGCACTTTAAAAATCTAAAAAAAAATATATTCTTTAAATTTAAATAAATATACCTACAAAATTTCACAATGATATCTTTTTTCTTTTTATATAGAAAAAAAATGTTCAAAAACAAAATATTTTTAAAATTTGAAGGTAGAAAGACCCCTTAAGTGGCGTCCCCTATAATTTAAATGGATTTTTTTTAATATAGTAAAAAAATAACGTTGATAGCATGTTTTATTTAATTTTTTATTTTTTTTAGCTTTTTTTATTTTGTTTATGGATTTTTTAAATTTTGCTCAGGTATTAACCTTTCCGGACGGATATTTTTGCGCCCCATGTTTGTATCGGCTGAATTATTTGTATAGCCTGTTAGCGGTTCTATGGGGTTTATGTCGCAAATACGCGAAAGTAATGGGAACTAACCTGTCGCACATACGCGACATTCGCCAGCCCGCACCGACTGGGGATTCACCGTCGCGCATGTAGGTAGGCAGCTATCCATAGGTCTGTTCGTTGGTGTTGCACTTTCTTGCACTTTACAGTCGAACAAATTCTTTGTCATGTTTAAAAATTAGGGCACAAATACAGTACTTATTTGGTTGGACGAAAAGTGTACGTCAGTGCAAGAAAGTGCAACACCAACGAACAGACCTCATGTTGAGTCCCTGTCACGTATGCCCGACATTCGTCCTGAAAAGGTTAATGAAAGTATTTTTTTTTCGGAGAAAATGGCTTTGATCGCACCATTTCTTCTGTTTCTTTTTCCATTTTAGTCCACTACTTTTTACAGTTTTTTTCAAATTTGGTGCGATTGAACTTAATAATAATGTTATTAACAAAAGTATTCTTTTCCTGAAAAAAAAAATTGATCGGATTATTTCATCCACTATTTTTGATTTTTTAATATTTAGCACCGATAACTTTCTTAGTTTTGCGGGGATTCTTTTTAATTTTAATAGGCTTCGTGTCCTCACCAAGATAGTTTCTTCCTGAATTTTTAAATTCGATCGGATTATTCTTTCTTGAGTTAGGTATAGTGCGGACAAGAAACCGTTATATACAAACAGACTAATAGTCAGATGAGAGGACGGACAGGCAGACGTACGGATATTTTAAAAAGTTGTTTAGAATTATACAGGGTGATCAATAACTGGCATGCCAAAATTTAAGAGGTGATTTTGCATCCAAAAGTATCAAAAAAAGTTCCTATAAAGGTTGGTCAGCAAATGAGCCCTAAGGGAGCTACGGTCCCTTAAAATTGTAATAAAAATAAGGTTTTTAATTAATAACTCTGGTACCCTTTAAGCTAGAGCGACGAGCTTTTGCATGTGTACTAGTATTAATAAGGGCAATTAGTTTAGGTTAAATTATTTTTTTGAATTTATCCAGAGGCGTCCGTAGACGGAAAAATGTATTAGGCTTAACACATTTTTGCATAAACTTTTCTATGTGTACTTTTTTTGGATTTTTTGTAAAAAATATGGATTTCTTGATAAAAATACATAAAAAATGTCAAATAGTGTAACACTGTAGGAGCAACATTTAATAAAAATGCAATTAAGAGGAAGTAACATTTTGTGCCACCAAAAACGTTACTTTTTAAAATGCTATTACTCCTTTAAAATTAAATTTAGGTGTTTTGGTGAAGAATATATTTTTGCTCAGTTTTAAATGAAGAATCGCCCTGCAGCATTAAAATTTTATTGATGCTTTTTTTTGTTCTCCATTCAATATGCCATCTTCGAAGGGCCGAAGCTCTGGACCAACCTTTTTAAAAACTTTTTTTCATATTTTTAGATGTAGAATCGCCTCTTAAATTTTGGCATGGCAGTTACTGATCACCGTGTATATAATTCACTTTGGTACTAGGATTTTTGATTTTGGTAACAGTTTTCTTATTTTGGGGTCCAAAGTAAGCCTATAATGCTCCTCTGCAGCGAAGCTGCGAAGAGTGCAATAATAAATTGTGTAACCGCGAGACGACTTGTAATTTATCCTTCTAAGTTAACAAGTGCAGGAATTGAAAGTCAAGTAAAACAATAAATGCTAGCCAATTAGCGTATCATTGTATCCTAATTTTTAGAATACAATGTAATTATTTTTTTAGTAAAGAAAGTAAATAGAACAATTAAAATTAGACAAGACGAAAGGTGAGCTCAGCTTATATCATTACACCATTACCGATCCGAAAAACAATTACATACATCTTTCCAAACTGTTTTTATAGTTGAAAATTAATGGATTGGTTATCCATGTGACCAATGAAATCGATACCCCAAGCAACAAAGCCGTAACTCATATATTGTCATTTTTCAAGACAGTTAAATTTCTAAAATATTTTTTTTTCTTATTTAAGGGTGGGGAAATGATTGAAGTGGAAAAGGAAGCCATGTGATACATCATTTGAAAGCTTATAACATTCTCTATTTAACTCTATAAGTATTAATTGTTTATTTATTGTTTGTTTCTGATAATATTCAAAATTAGAATATTTTACTTTAGTGTTTTTAGGTAAACTTTTGGTTAAAATGGCCTGTGGAGAAATCTGAGTGTCTTTTTTCAAGGCGTTTACCTATGAGTTTAACTCAAAATAGGTCTAACTTGAGTTACATCCTTGTTGCATGGGAGTGTCGAAATGTCAAAATTATTTAACTCATTTAATTTCACTGATTAAAATCTTAATTAGTTTGTGTTAATTATTGGATAAATCAACCTTAAATTAAACTTATAAGTTTAAAATTTAGAATGCTCCCTGATAATTACTTAACTAAACAAAATTTGTTATTTTGTATGTTAAAATACAGTCATAGGGATCCCCAAATACACTTGGCTATACTAGGCTTGTGCTAGGGACAGTAGTTTACAGCAAATTTTGTTTGTATTTTTAACCGACTTCCAAAAAGGAGGAGGTTATCAATTCGACGTGTGACTTTGTTTTTTTTTTCATGTTTGTTCCCGCATAACTTTGGAACGAATGAACGGAATTTGATGAAACCTTTTGCAACATAAAGAGGACAATCATGAGGTGGTCCCGTTTTAATTTGACGCTCGGATAATGCCGGGTAAGCCGGATAATTAAGATAAATCTAATCGTTTTAACTCAATTTTAGTTAAAACCGGCTTAATTTGGTTCTAATACCAACCAAATTTTTAGAAATTGGTAGGATAACTCGGATAAGCAGGATAACTTGATTAAGAGGTCACTCAAATATTACGGCAGGCTAAAAATCTTTTAAATGCCGCCAAACTTGATTCTGTGGACATGTAATATTAAAATACAAACAGAAAATTATAAAATTTGTGGTTATACCATAAGGCGTTATTTGATTATTCCTTAACGCTTAAAGATTTTATTTAGTATTTCGTTTAAACTAAGGTTGGTTGGACTCTTGTGCGCTGAAATAAAAATACTACAAAATTTATTTTTTAGAAATTTACCTTTAAGATGATGACGTCACAACGCACTAATAGTGCGTTGTGACGTCAGCAGCTTGCCGAGATGGAAGGACAACTATAATTTAGCTTAGATGACGTTACAAATCTACAAGTTTTGTGTCTCTAAAAAGTAAAAAATAAAAACTTTTCGCAAAAAAAATGAACCGACTTCTGTCTCTAAAAAGTAAAAAATAAAAAATAAGTCGGTGCAAATTTCACGACAAAAATAACTGTTGGTATTTAATTTAGGAAGTGGTGAAATTCGCACCGACTTATTTTTTATTTTTTACTTTTTAGACAGAAGTCGGTTCATTTTTTTTGCGAAAAGTTTTAATTTTTTTTACTGATAAGTTAGTTTAGTTTAGTTTAGTTTATTGTTTATAGTCAGTGATGGGACCTCAATTGAGATATTTTAACCATGTGACTACAATAATTTACATAAATATAAAAATTATTCTTTTTTACTTATAACAATAAACAAATCTTCAAATAAATTTTCCAGTTTTCATTTTTCCTTCTGTATAACTCAAATATTTGTCATTATTTCTGGAATTTTTGACATATTTGTCAATTCTGCTTTTTAGGCAATTTTCTTCGAAAATACCATTTGGCTGGTGTTATCTCAATTTCCAGAACGAGACGATTACATATATTTCATATTACCAGTGAAAACTTGAATTAATTTTAGCTTGATATCATCATACAAATAATCTTCTTATCAACACATTATAGGTCCTAGATACCAAGTACTAGTTATTAAATAAAATTAATATGGGTTTTATAGCGGTGCCTTGGGATAAAATGATTCTTCGATAATAAGGTAAATGACAGTATTCTAGGTGCGATTTTCAGGATAATATTTTATGCTTTTGTTGTACTTGTACTTTAACGATAATTGTATTGTTTGAGTTGTTGGTAGCGTGAATAGAAAATTATCATTTTTATTTATGTTTTTATCTATCTAGTATATTTCTAACCTAATCAGAAAATAAAGCATTTCCAACTTGAGAGATGCTATTTGGCCGAGGTATAATAACCAACAGCCAAAAAACAGGTTAGATATGAAATCATTTTTAACCTTGGTTAAAAATGAAAAGCTTTTTTAACTTTAAAACGAGTAAACAAAAATGATAGATTTTTCAACTTTTTATAATGCATATAAAGACGTTTTTCTGTATGCTTGTGGATAACATTATTTTCCAAGATTTTATTAATTACAATTAAAATATAATTTATTGAATTTGACATTTGGGATTTTAGATCCCAAAAATTATTACTGAATAATCTAAAACAATACGAGTTTCTAAGGATCCAAGCACATGACTTGAAACCCTTCCACTTTCGATTTAACATTTCTTAAATATTATTTATTTATTAATTTATTTATTGTCATTTCCCTGATATCTTTAATTACTTTATCGAATCACGACTATATTGTATGAATAAATATTCTCACGCTATTTTATATATTTAATTGTCTTAAATAGTCCTTTAAAATATGACGTATTTTGTTTTGCCTCAAGGAAATTAAAATAATTTGAAAACTGATGCTTCAGTTATAGAATCACACACATACCCCCCCCCCCCATTAAAGATTTCTTTAAAAGACATTGAGGTATGCTCTGTACTAAAAGAATTTTTCTATTTTGCTCTAAAATTTTGCTCCAAAATTTAAAAAACTTACATTTAAATTGATGACTGATTTAGGGATTTTTGTTTTGGGTTGGCATTACAGTTTACACTATGTTTAAAATTCTAAAAACAAATGATATTTTGATATATTTTACAGTCATCTCTTCTTTTTTTACTGCAATTAACCAGTCCACAATTTTAAAAAATAACCCAAACACAAAATTTTGTAAAAAATTTAACTTTAAATCGACATTGACATTTGCAAGCAAAACGTCAAGAGATAGGCTTTTGTATGTTACAAACCCAACAGAAAAAAAAAGTAGAGACCTCTTATGGGCCTATAAGAACACGCAAAATGCGTGTGATTAAGAGCTTATAAGAGTCACAAAATAGAAAAAGTATTTTTTATATATCTATAAGTTTGCAATATCTTTTTATTTTGCGCGTTTAGCCTGAAATCCGATACACTCCTTTGATATACCTATGTCGCAGTTATTTCAAAATATTGAATAGTATGGACACTGTCCATTGGACAGTAAGGTGGGCCACTTGGAATTAAACTTTTTATAGTTCTCTCAAAATCGCTTGGAAAACAACTTTATACCACGATATTTCAAGAACGCTTTGATATAAAGACTTGAAATTTAAAACACTACTTAGAAAATCTTTGTTCCAAATTTCAGCTCTTTGGGTCAAAGCGTTTTTGAAATATCGTATCAATATTTTTGTTAGTCCAAATTAAAGTGTGTAAAATATATAATTGTCTAACAGAAAGTAGGTTTGCTTTCTTAAATCAGAAGAAAAGCTTCATTTTTTTTTTTTTGAATAATATTTTAATTAGAGTTTTTTGGGTTATTTCCAGACCGTTTATTGCATAACTTATAATAGCACCCCAGACGCATATGCATTATCGTATTATAGATTCAGCCAAGGAATTGTATACCAAATATAGAAGCTTACGAGATAAAATGGACCTTAACTGGTAGAATTTGTAAACAAATCTTGCACTTATGTATACTTTAAATTTAACGTATGGAAATAGTATAATTTGTAACAAGTATAGAATGATGCATATTCGGAACGATGGATGTTTGTCACCCGACCCGCAACAGCGGCGAGGGGGACGGTCCACTAGTGAGGAATAGTCATTCTACACGTATTGCAAACTATACTTTTTCTACGACTGAAGTTTTATACATTCATATTTTTATATAAATTATATAATAACGAAAAGTTTTAATAAAAAACAATATGTAATTTACATCCAATAATTTAATTTTCATCTAATAATTTGATATTTTATAGTAAATTGTGTATTATTTCGTTGATTTAGCTAAATATAAAACCCTTACGATATGTGTCATATACCGTCATCCGCTTACGGAATGTGCAATATACTGTAAAGGTTTTCATATATAGTCAACCGCTTACGGAATGTTCTATTATCGTAAGAGTTTTTTGTGCGCTTTGACTAACATTCTAAGACAATCATAGAAAAATACACTTTTTCTACGACTGCTTTAGAATGTAAGAAAATACACACACTTTTCAAACACAGAATGAATCCATTCTAGCTCCAGATACGGTATGAATATTCCGTATCAAGTGTTAGAATGAGCACATGTAGTTTATAAAAGTAAAGAAAACTGTAGCAAAATTAGCAAAGAAATATATATTTTACCATGAAATATTGAATAATTTAATGCAATTTAAAGTTTCGCGATAAAATTACATAAAATTTATTAGTTTTTCTTAATATTTGACGGGTTTTTTATCAATTTAGTTCAAAAAATTAAAACTTCTCCATCTATTGTCAAATATTTAAACCTGATATCTGTCACAACAATCTGACATAACCTTCAATTCTTGCATTATAATTTGTAAATATGTGCTAAAATTAAATAAAAATCTTTTTTAAGTACTGATTTGATAAAATTATTAAATAACATTAATTGCTTTATTTAAAGATATGTCTTTTGTTGCATTTACAATGTCGAGTCACAAAAAACATTGTTTTTAAAAAGTCCGCAGTTTAAAGCCATACACTGTTTCATATTTGCAGTCGAAGAAAAAGTAAAGTCTACAAGGCGTATGGAATAGTCATTCCGCTCTCGCGGGACCGTCATACTCGCCAGCCAGCTCGTATGACAAACTTTCCACTCGCGCGGAATATTGTCCATTCCATACTAGTTATAGAATATAGTATGTTGTCCTTCGCGAATTCGGTCATAAATAAATAAGTGCCTATTTTCAGTTTAAATTAGCATGTTTAATTTATGATTGGTTTTAAATAGAAACTATCTAGTAGGTATATAATAATTGTTTTGTAATGGAAAATAATAATAAACAATGAAGGATACCCGTGGTTTGAATTATCAAAACTAATCGTTCAAGAATAATAGTCAATTGAATGTTAGTACCACTATAGTGCACTATACACGCCTACAAACCACTATAGTGGTTTGTAGGCGATACACTAAGTGTCCTAAGTCTTTGAACACAAAGAAATCAGCAATGCACTTTTAAGTGACCAGGGGATCAATTCTGAACGTAGATGTGATGTGATAAATTTCCGGCGAAATTATATTATCATATCACGCTTTTTTTACACATTTCAATATTTCGGTATTCACGAATTTCACGAATTTCGTTCGTTGATAAGAGTTTTCGCTAATCACAAACCTGACAGTTGTTGTTATAAATGCATTTAAATATAAATGGAACGAAAACAAGGAACGTTTATATTTTTTTTATGAATTTTGCCTCAGAAAGAAAGGCTATTAAATGGATTTGTCCATTGTAAAAAAATACGTGAAGGCTCGTCGTTTTGGTTTTCAGCATCTTGGAGATCTTCTAAGGCCTCCAATACTTTTTAACCTCTTGTGTACTGAATTATTAAATTCTGATAATAAAAAATATTTTTTCGTAAAAATAAGCTAAAAATAGGAAGTTAAGTCAATAATATTTTGTTTAAATTTTTATTTTGTACAAAAAAATGGTATGTATCATATTTGTAATAATAGGGCATACCTAATAATGCAATTTATTGTATGATTTCTTTTTAAACAGTAGTATAATACAAAAAAAAGGAAATAATATAAAATATATAGCTTTTACCTTATTTTTATTCATTTTAGGACGTAAAATAATCCAAGATTTTTTTAACTTTTAGGTTTTTTTTACGGTCGCACTGTTTAAGCATGTTTCATAAAAATTATAATTGATGGAGTTGATTGTGCCTTAAAATCCTGTAACATATTAGTTTACAAACATAATATAATGGCTTAAACTGATACTTTTTAAATATTTTATATATTTTCTTATTTAATTGGGTTTGTTAAAAATTTAATACTCTGGTAGACAAGAGGTTAAATCCACTCTCAATAAAAGTCTGACAGTTTCTGTCGCAGTGAAGTGATATGAACTTTTTTACATCTGGTCCTCGTTGATGTGGAAGTATCAGAATACCGCTTTCCCTGATTTTCGGTGAACTTAGTTGAAGGGATATGATATAATCATATCACCTAAATGAGAATGGCTACCCTGGGTAAATCT
The DNA here is from genome assembly GCA_958510825.1 of Brachypterus glaber. Classification (NCBI taxonomy): domain Eukaryota; kingdom Metazoa; phylum Arthropoda; class Insecta; order Coleoptera; family Kateretidae; genus Brachypterus; species Brachypterus glaber. Next base: position 19,879,113 of record OY294046.1, read on the forward strand.
GTAAAACAGCTTGAAAAGTTTTTTTATAAATGTTTTAAATTTTGATCTTCTTTTTGGCTATGACATATACTCTAAGCAATATTTGTAAAAAATTTTAATATCTTTAGGTACTTTAAATTATTTAAGTGGTTTGTACCTACATAAATTATTCAACTATACCGTTTATGACTCATTCTACGAAAGTTGGCCACGTTAGTTTGTTTTTCTAATTTTTGGAAAGTCAGAATTTATCAAACTTATATTGATTTTTTTTGTAAGAAATAAAAATTAAAAAAAAATGAAAAGAAAAATCAAGCATTATACTATTTTAACGACTAAAAACTGTAGCGGATTTTGAGCTAAACACGCAATATTTTAAAATAATAAGATTTTGCACACATAAATATACCGGGTGATTTATTAGCCTGTTTACAAACTTTTGCAGTGAGAAGTAGATTTAATTTCATGCAGAAATGTTTTTATAAACGTAGGTCATATCTTTCTTCGTTCGAAAGTTATACCTTTTTTTTATTTTTTTTTTAAGTTGATAAACGTAGTAGCCATGATTTAGCAAAACAAAATTAAGTAACTATCATTTTAAATCATCACCTGTCAAAAATTATTTATTTCAATAGTCAGCGCTACATTTAGATTAAATAAGGACAGAAGTACTACAGGGGGAGACAAAGTATATTTATTATTGTTTTAAATGAAAATTACGAATATTGTAGGTATTCATTGACCTTTTAAAATTTAATTTAAAATGTTATTTTTATTTAAAATATGCCTAATTTTATTTTAAAATATAATAATTGTACTTTTGTCTCCCTCTGTAGAACTTCTCTCTTTATTTAACCTAATATAGCGCTAACCATTAACATAAACAAACTATTATTGACAGGTGATGATTTAAAATGAAAGTTACTAAATTTTGTTTTGCTAAATCATGGCTACTACGTTTTTTTTGTAAACAGGCTAGTAAATTTCCCGAGGGAAATACAGGATATATAAGAACTTTTTTGAAAAATAAAATAAAAAAAAAACTGAAGTTTTTGAATTAACACTTTAATTAAACATTTCTGAAAAACACGCTTTAATAATTTAATGATTGTGAATAAAATAGTATACACACCTCGAGGCAATGCCGAGTCAACATGCGGCCATTGGTCAGAAATTGGCCTTGAAATAAGAAGTTTTCTTAACATAATATGTAATATACAATGTATATTCTGCCTTCCTAAGCTGAAAGGTCCTATCTGTTAAACCTATGTAGATAGGACCTTTCAGCTTAGCACGGCAGTATTAAACATACCATTATTTTGCACAGAAAAAGTTTCAAGTCTATTTTTATGGAATGGACCTGAACCACATTTCAGTTGTGTGCGGTGAAAAAATGTCACGAAGAGAATCAGGTAAAAATGGTTCTTTTTTGCTAAAAGTAGCAGATTTACAAAAAGGTATACCAGTCCGACAAAAACTGCTTAGAAAACGCTGTTGATTATTGTCTTTCATGATTTTATGTCATGTAAATTTATTGGTATTACAATCATTAACATACTTTCGTCGAACAATATAAGTATAATATTTTCCAACAAAATAAAAAAGTAATAGTATTTTTACTATGTAAATTATGTATGCTTTAAACAAAAGAAAACTTATTAAAATAGGAAAATATTTGCAGTTAGTTATAATTACAAAACTTTCCTGTGTCCTCATGAAAATTTACACTATTCGTAAATATTAAAATTAATATATCTTACATTAAAAGGGTATACTATTAATAAACCGTCTCACTCGTTTAAATGGCGAAAACTGTATGCAACGTAATTTCTTTATAATTATAAATATTAGGGAACGTTCAAGTATTACGTAACGCAAATTGTACCAAAACTCATACACTTCATAGCCCGGTTCCCTCGTTATTAAAGGTTGTAGAGATTTTATATTTTGGCTACCCCCCTAACAGACCCCCTATTTGGGGAAGTAGCCAAAACATGAAATCTCCACAGCCTTTAATAATGCGAGAAACGGGGTATGAAGTGTATGAATTTTGGTACAATTTGCTTTACGTAATACTTGAACGTTCCCTTAATTATAAAATCAAACAGTAGTATTTTATAAACTTCCCATTTAGCTGATGCGACACTTCTTCAATTTTTTTAATGACCTTTAAGGTACCGGGTGTCCCAGCTAGTACAGATAAATAGTTTTTTCGCGTTATTATTCAAGCTATTGAAATTAAATTCAAGTCAGTCAATAAACACCCCAAAATCTATAAGTGATCATAAACAAAAGTTTTATACTCGTTTTTTACTCATTTTATACTCGTTTTATATTCGTAGCTTTTGTTTTAGAGATATAGCTTATTTGATATCATTTTTATACCTATGCAATTTTAATTTAAATACTAAAATTTAAACATATATCATTTTTTTACATTAATCAAATAATGTTTTATAATGTATATCTAAATTATAAAGAATATTTTTCACTACTAGCTTTGGAACATACCATTATTTATCATGTTTTTAGACTGTGAAATCAATTTTCTTCACCTATAGCAATAATAATTTTTTCTCTCCTAGTAGGAGTAAATTTTATAAACAATTGATTTCTGTCACTTTAGATGTTTCAGTTTTTTGTTCAATTTTTACTAATCAAACCCAAGAAAATAGCTTTAAGTAACTTTTTATTTATTAAATACAATTAATCAATATGTTACCAATTAATAAAATCAATAATAACCTAAATATTATGAAAAAAATAAAAAAAAACTAAATTTTCAAACGTCAGTTCAAATTATTGTTTGAGCAAATATCATTGATAAAGGCTACTTGATTTTTATGAAAATTTCAAGAAATATCGTTTTTGTTAATAATTTATTTTATTATATGAATAAAAATAGTTAAATAGTGCTAGTAGGGAAAAAGCTAATATATAAACTACGGTAGAGAAGACTATTATAGCCTCGCACTCTTAAATTCCTCGCTGCTACGCAGCTCGGGATTTAATATGCTTGGCTATAAAAAATGTCTTCTCTACCTTAGTATATAATTACTATTATTTGGAATATCCTAATAATCCCAATTTATTATTTAATTAAAATCACAATAATCCGTTTATTGGCATATATACATGTAAGGTTAAGAGTTTCAAGAACCCAAATGTTAATCCCAATCTCATAGATGGAACTACTGTACTTGTTAACATTTTAATCTGGTTTAAGTTCATTCGGGCCTATTTTGACACTACTTGTGGTACTTTTGTGTTATAATTGTTTATTGTTTCAATACCAAAATGAGTGAAATTCGTAGGGTTCTTTATAACACAATTATATTAATAAAATTTATAGTTTTTTAAAGAAATTATTTATGAAATACATCAATATTATTAAGATATGTTTATTAAACATTGTTTAGCCAATGTAAAATTTAAGAATAATTTAATATTATAATCCTTATTTTTAATAGTATTAAAAAAGATAGTTAAAAAACTGTACCTTAGAAATAAAAGCTAGTAATTTTTTTGCGAACAGCTTTTTTCGTGTACATTGACTGATAGGTATCGTAGAGTATATATTTGGTCTACGCTGATATAAATGTTATTTCTAACTCTAAAAAATGGTTGATCGGTGTTAGCTTGGACACCGAGTATAGCTTTATTTTTTCCAATAGCCAATCAATATATTTTATTGATCATTATTTACAGCTGCAAAATAGAAATTTAGAATTACAAAATAAAACATAAAACTGACAACGATATATGCACTTTTCCTACCTGTATGGTAATCGTGTCTTTACTTTTTTTACCACTTAAACGATGGCAAAGTGCATAATGATCTTATTAACAATAAATCATATATAAACTTAGCAGTACTTTCATTCTCCAAAGTTCAAACCATTTAAATGCCATTTATTCAAATAATGTATTGTTTTTTACGTGAAATATAAGATTATCTACAAGTAATTAATCACAAGACCTGACTCACAAATCAATTCGAAAAGAGTACTGCATAATTTACTAATTTTTAAACATAAGACTTGCTATTCTTTCCGCATTTTCAAACAGTTTAATAGACAGCTTGTATTTTGTACAGAAAAGTACACTGAATAATTTTATAATTTATAATGAGTAAAAATCATCAGTTCTTTTTTATCCGTAAATCTCTTTCACTTTTCTTTATTTCGCAACTTGATAAACATTACTTAAAGGCTTTAAAGTTGAGCTTTTAGCTTTATGATGAAGCTTTGAATCATTAATGTTTATGATTTAAATATATAAGAAGTATTTTTGACGTCCGCAATAAATTATGAAAGAAAATATTAGTGGCATATCGGACAGAAGAGAAAATTAGAAAAAAAGTCAGGTCCTGACTTTTTTTTCTAATTTTCTCTTCTGTCCGATATGCCACTAATATTTTCTTTTATGATTTAAGCTTTATTAAGTTCCATACTTTTAAATTTAACTTAAAGGGTTGTTCTTAAAGCTGTGTACCTTACGTATTGTGCTTTAAGCTTTGTTCCTCAAGATTTTTACCTTAACCTTTGTGTTATAAGCTTAGTGCTTTTAACACATTGCCTTAAAGTTTGTGCATTTAGGGTTCGTTTGTAGTTTAAGCTTCGTGGTTTAAAGTTTGTGCTTTAAGCGTTGTGCCTCAAGCCTGGTGTTGTCAATGTTGTGCGTTGACCCTTTGTGCCTAGTGCCTTATGTTCTAAGCCTTTTAGTCTTAACATCGTGTATAAGCTATTTACTAAGCCCTAGTGCTATATTCTGTTTTTAATAATTAGTTTATATAATTTATAATAATTGCCATGTTCATATTTTATCCAGTGGCAAAATATTGTTTTATTTTATCCAATAAAAATGACAAGCAATGTCTTTGCAATACAAGGAAAATCATGAGTTTTTAATTGGTTATAAAATTATCTGCTACTAGGAGAAAATAGTATATTGTTTTACTAAGAGGAAAATTGAAGCTTTTTTTACTAGTCTGTAGAATTTACGGACGACGCGAAGCGGAGTCTGGAAACTACATATGAGTAAAAAAAAGCACTTTTCCTCTGAGTGAAACATACTATTTTTTCTTCAAGCATCCTATATATATTTTTTAAATATTAATTTTTGAATTTAATTTATTCAGTAATAAAGTACGTTTTTTTTTATTAAAATAGGCCAATAAAACCCTTTCGAAATAAACTTAAACCTTCCTTAGCTCATTTTAATTTTTTTTCGTAGGCTAAATCGTACACTTTTTTCGATTTCGATGGTAACTTGCCTAATTTCGGAGAGACTTGTAGGTGTATAAACCATATATTCTTCTTCAATCATTTTTAATCAATTTCACACAAGGTTTTTTCTCAGAATCTCGAGTCAACCACCTGTTTACATAATAAACAAACAAGTTTGAAGTATGGCTGTCATCAAAGTCAAAGAGTGCTGCCGCCAGTGGTGGTTTTGCTAACTAACTTTTTTTTACGGAGTACAACAATGAACTATCTTTTTTACTGTAAAAAAAATAGTTCACTTCTAACTAGTGTGTTCAGTTATAAAATATGAACATTTTAGTACACTTGAAGAAAAAAATATTATTCACCTAGATGCTAAAAATTAATTTCACAAATTAAAAACTTGATAAATAATGGTACGTTTTTAAGCTAGCAGCAAAAAATAAATATTTTTGATGGCAATTGGTACTGGAAATATTTTACTTGATTCATATTTATTTGGTATTTTGCTAATTTTATTTTGAGGCCCATTTTCACTACACATAACACCAGCTGAATGCTGGCCAGTCCGAAACTGGATATTGGATAAGTTAAATTTGTTTAAATTAAAACATAAATTAACAAAACATAGGTAATATGTATTATATCACTCTACATATTTTACTGTGTTGGAATTTAAAACTTACCTATTTTATGTAGAATAAATAAACAACAATCCAGGTTAACCTGAAAATCAAAAAAAAATCATTGTAAATAACATTGTAAATTGATGTCAAGTAAGATGAAATTATGGTACCAAAAATTTCTTAATGTTCCCATTTAAATAATTAAAGAATATCAAACATTTAAAGATAAAAAAATGATAATAATGTTATATTAATTACATGCTCCTAATATAACCGTTATTTATAATATCTATAAAATTAAATATAGTCATGTCATGGTAAATATAAGGTGTTTGATTAAAGCACGCAAATTAAAACCATTTAACTTTATTTTGCAAGTAAGATTTTTTTTAACGCACGAATGTCTTAAATTGACCTTAATATATCGTGCGTGTCAAAAGTCGGCATCCTTTAACTTTGAACGGCTTAAGATATTAACTTCCAGTTATATGTTTAGCGGACACAATGAAGGTAAGGGGCAAGGGGGAATATTTTTTTTTAATATAAAGGGGTGTCGTGAATAAATTTTCAATTAGTTTTGATTTAGTAAATAAATTGTAGCTTAAAAGGCAAAGTAATCGTAAAAATAATTAGAATTTAAAATTTTAAGATTACTTTTGTCTTTGGTTATCAATAACAGAGTATATGAAATTCAATTTAACCAAATAATAATTATTATTACTTTTTTAATGCTATTATTTATAAGTAAATTATTTAAACTTAAAATTAATCAATAAATCAAGAAATAATCAAGAAGTAATTACACTGTAATCGTCAATAAATTGGAGAAAATTCCTTGAAAATATTCAACTGGTCCTGACGGGGTACCGAATGCTCTCTTGAAACTATGTGCTATGTACATTATCATTACCGTTAAGTATAATTTTTAATAAGTCTGTTGATAGTGGGGTTTATCCTGAGGTCTGGAAGACCAGTTATATTATTCCTATATTTAAAAGTGGCAACAGAAATGATATAAAAAATGATCGGGCTGTATCCAAGGAATCTAGTATTTCTAAATTGCTGGATAGTCTGGTATGTGAACAATTAACATGGCTTTGCAGATCTCGGTTGACCACACATCAACACGGCTTTTTTTCAGGTAGATCGACGGCAACTAATTTGGCTATATATCGACGGAAGATTCTAGGTGCTCGTGAGAAGGGCTCGCAAGTAGATTCAATCTACACCGACTTCTCGAAGGCATTTGATACGGTTGATATTAATCTTCTACTTTCAAAGTTGGCTTTATTTGGGTTTGATGACAAACTTATTAAATGGTTTTGTAGTTTTTTGTCAGGGCGTAAGCAATGTGTTAATTTATTTGGGACATTATCTTTCCTTATTAATGTTCTTTCTGGAGTACCTCAAGGGTCCCATTGTGCTCCGCTTTTATTTATTATTTTTATCAATGACATGATAGCCGAGTTAGAGTACAGTAAAGAGTTTATTTTCGCGGATGATTTTAAGTTTATTTAATTATTAAATCTATTGAGGATATTTTTAAATTACAAAAAGACATGAATAATTTTTACAATTGGTCCCTTAAAAATGATCTTCAGTTAAACATTGATAAATGCTGTTACATTAGTTTCTTTCGAGGTTTGAAAAACTATGCTAATTGTTAATTGTTTAGTTTTTAGTTAATATTATTTAGTTTGAATTATTTTGATCTTATATATATTTTTTTAATTTTCTTTTTGAAATACAACTATTTTTTTAATTTACTGTAATGGGGTTTACCCGTATATTTCAATAAATAAAATAAAAATAAAATAAATAAATGAAGTAACCGTTTTCCAAGTCGTCATTCTTTTAAGTCTTTGAGCTGCCTCAAACTAGACTTTTAAAAAAGTCTAGTTTGAGGCATCTCCATCCTACTTTACCCCTATTCAATTCTTTAATTTTTAAATAAATGTCATATTTAAAAAAGAATTTAATTGTTCAATATATGGATCACTGGATTATGACCTAACATTATGATTATTATAAAAGCTTTAATTTTAGGAATCGTGTCCTTACTAATTAAGAATTAGGTGAATTTAAGATATTCGTGAATTAAAAATAATTATGTGAAGCGTTATAGTTCTGTATTTTTTCGTGACTATACAAATAAAATTATTTATTTTTTAAGACATAATGTTTGGACAGGTGGGTTTCCGACTTCTTAGCTCTACGAAGTATCTATTATAATGTCAAAACTAACTATAAAGACTATTAATAATGTTAATAATAATGATGGGTTTATTTAGTAAATAAAAAAATGGTTTTAGTGAATTTAAAGATATATACAATAGATATATTTTAATATTTCACGATTATTGTGTTTAGAAATTACATTATTACCAGAATGTGACTAAACAAACCGTTAAAATATCGCACAAAAATGTATCACACTGAGAATTTGTTACCGTAGTAAATACTAAACATTTTTGCTTAAATGGAACCCCAAGAAAGTTTAGTAAATATTCACTGGTTGTTACAGTTACCAGAACTATAACAACGTAATAACCGGTAAATGTTTACCAAACAATTCTGGGGTTCCATATACCTATGCAAAAACTTTCAGTATTCACTACGGTAACAAATTCTCAGTGAACGCAACAATTACCGCGAGACATTGGTAGCACATTAAATTTAAATTTAATTTAATTTATTAATGTGTAAATTTATAGTGCTAGATACACCTTTACAGTGCTAGACTTCTACCTTCCCAAGATTCTAAAAAAAAAGTAGTACCGCAATAACCTTGAAAATTTTTACCGCGAGGTAAAAGCATATAATTACCGCAAAATTTATAATAAAACCGCAACATTTTTGCTCATATGTAACCCCAAGAAAGTTTAGTAAATATTCACTGGTTGTTACAGTTACCAGATATATAACAACGTAATAACCGGTAAGTGTTTACCAAACCTTTGTGGGGTTCCATATACCTATGCAAAAACTTTCAGTATTCACTACGGTAACAAATTCTCAGTGAACGCAACAATTACCGCGAGACATTGGTAGCACATTAAATTTAAATTTAATTTAATTTAATAATGTGTAAATTTATAGTGCTAGATACACCTTTACAGTGCTAGACTTCTAACTTCCCAAGATTCAAAAAACAAAGTAGTACGGCAATAACCTTGCAAATTTTTACCGCGAGGTAAATAGCATATAATTACCGCAAAATTTATAATAAAACCGAAACATTTTTGCTTATATGTAACTCCAAGAAAGTTAAGTAAATATTCACTGGTTGTTACAGTTACCAGAACTATAAGAAAGTAATAACCGGTAAATTTTTACCAAACCTTTGTGGGGTTCCATATACCTATTCATACGGTAACAAATTCTCAGTGAACGCAACAATTACCGCGCGAAATTTATCGAACATTAAATTTAAATTAAATTTAATTTACAAATATAATGTGCAAATTTATAGTGCTAGATACACCTATACAGTGCTAGACTTTTACCGTCCCAAGATTCTAAAAAAAAGTAGTACTGCAATAACCTTGCAAATTTTTACCACGAGGTAAATAGCATATAATTACCGCAAAATTTATAATAAAACCACAACATTTTTGCTTATATGTAACTCCAAGAAAGTTAAGTAAATATTCACTGGTTGTTACAGTTACCAGAACTATAACAAAGTAATAACCGGTAAAGTTTTACCAAACCTTTGTGGGGTTCCATATACCTATTCATACGGTAACAAATTCTCAGTGAACGCAACAATTACCGCGCGACATTTGTCGCACATTAAATTTAAATTAAATTTAATTTACAAATATAATGTGCAAATTTATAGTGCTAGATACACCTATACAGTGCTAGACTTTTACCGTCCCAAGATTCTAAAAAAAAGTAGTACTGCAATAACCTTGCAAATTTTTACCGCGAGGTAAATAGCATATAATTACCGCAAAATTTAGAATAAAACCGCAACATTTTTGCTTATATGTAACTCCAAGAAAGTTAAGTAAATATTCACTGGTTGTTACAGTTACCAGAACTATAACAAAGTAATAACCGGTAAATTTTTACCAAACCTTTGTGGGGTTCCATATACCTATTCATACGGTAACAAATTCTCAGTGAACGCCACAATTACCGCGCGACATTTATCGCACATAAAATTTAAATTTAATTTAATTTACAAATATAATGTGCAAATTTATAGTGCTAGAAACACTTATACAGTGCTAGACTTTTACCGTCCCAAGATTCTAAAAAAAAGTAGTACTGCAATAACCTTGCAAATTTTTACCGCGAGGTAAATAGCATATAATTACCGCAAAATTGTTGTTACAGTTACCAGAACTATAACAAAGTAATAACCGGTAAATTTTTACCAAACCTTTGTGGGGTTCTATATACCTATTCATACGGTAACAAATTCTCAGTGAACGCAACAATTACCGCGCGACATTTATCGCACATTAAATTTAAATTAAATTTAATTTACAAATATAATGTGCAAATTTATAGTGCTAGATACACCTATACAGTGCTAGACTTTTACCGTCCCAAGATTCTAAAAAAAAGTAGTACGACAATAACCTTGCAAATTTTTACCGCGAGGTAAATAGCATATAATTACCGCAAAATTTATAATAAAACCACAACATTTTTGCTTATATGTAACTCCAAGAAAGTTTAGTAAATATTCACTGGTTGTTACAGTTACCAGAACTATAACAAAGTAATAAGCGGTAAATTTTTACCAAACCTTTGTGGGGTTCCATATACCTATGCAAAAACGTTCAGTATTCACTACGGTGACGAATTCTCAGTGAACGCAACAATTACCGCGCGACATTTATCGCACATTAAATTTAAATTTAATTTAATTTACAAAAATAATGTGTAAATTTATTGTGCTAGATACACCTTTACAGTGCTACACTTTTACCGTCCCAAGATTCTAAAAAAAAAGTAGTACGGCAATAACCTTGCAAATTTTTACCGGGAGGTAAATAGCATATAATTACCGCAAAATTTATAATAAAACCGCAACAAAAACAAAATATAATAATATTATAATATAAAAACAATAAAAATTATTTTAATATTAAAATATTATAAACCAACTTTTAAAATATTGAAAAACTAGTATTTTATACCGGATCTGTTAAAAATAAGTCTTATACTCTTATTTTTTGTTTGAACTTTTTAAATTTTTAGTACTTAAAATTTAGGTTAAAGTTATAGTGCGTTCATCAAATAGAAATTTTAATAACGCACAATGTTTAGTAATTTTGGAATTTATATACCCACTTTTAAAGGTAATATTAAACGTTTGTCAAGGTTTGAAATTTTAGATTAGCTTTGTTTATGTATTGTTTGTGTACTTTCTTTGTTTTATATGATAACACTAGTTTCCGCCTAGTGACGTGACGCCATAAAATAATGGGGAGAGTTAGGATCTAATATAGCGGAACTAATTTATTACAGGAATCTGTCATTTTAATTTAAAGAATAATTTAACAGATATCTATAATTTTTTTAAGTATTTTTTTGCGTAACCTTAGTCACCGTAATTTATATTCCTAACCTAGAATAAAACAGGACATTTTTTAAATTCTTAAATACAAAAATACAAAAATATTTACAATATGTTGTAAATATTTTGTGTTGTGAATATTTTATAATTTGTGTTTTATTTGGACCAAATAAAATAATTTGGTATACCAAAACCAAAATAATCCAAAACACTGTTTTGATGTGAATAAAAGTATATACATTTTAGGTTATGTAAACTAAAATAATTGCAGAAACCTATTTTAAAGCAGTTACCTATATTTAATAAAGGTACCTCTATTTGTGGACTTACAGGTATAGTTTGACGCGCGGTTCTGTGGCTACGGGAAATATGTTTGAAATGTGTGTGCAAGTGGGAGGCCCGTTGTAGGCACCCACACCTTATAACGCTCTTGACGAAAAGAAGAGAGCGCGAATGATTCCTCCCCCTTTCGTCGGAGACTTTCTTTCATGTAAATTAAAACTTAGCATAAGATTTTTTTTATAGTTTATAGGTAAAAGCTATTTTTGGTACCAAAATTAAGAAAAAGTTTTTGTTAAATTTTTTATTTACATTGCCCATTTTAGCGATATTCGAAAAAAGTGAAAACAAAAAGTTTCATCAAATTCCGTTCATTCGTTTCAAAGTTATGCGGGAACAAACATAAAGAAACACGTCACACGTCCTCCTTGGAAGTCGGTTAAAAACTTCAAAAGCTCCTAGGATCCTCTATGTTCAATAAATAATTTTTACAAATATATTCATAATCTGCTTGTAGAAACCTAATAAAATCACCAATAATATATTCATTTTCGCAAAAAATCAAAAAATTGTGTAGTTTGTAAAGTTACGAATTTCGTGTATTTTTTTCAGGGTTCCTTTAGTCACATAATATCAAAATAAAAGTTTCAAAAAAATTGGGGTTATATTTAAGGTGATTTCAAAATGTTTTATTCAGTACATACAGATAATGAGACAATTACCAGCTTTATTTTAAATAGATAAACTCAATAATAACCCCCGCGTGGCTTTTACTTTATTGAGTGGATAATTATTTATTTTACCCACTCAACTGTCACTTGTCAAATTATTTTCTTGTAAATGTCATTAAAATTTTTAATAAAAATATGAATTTCTAAGCTATTTATTGGATAAAACCTTGTATGGCACTCATGGGTAAACCGATATTGCCCTCTCGAAAATTAACAGGTTACTTTTCTCATGGACAATATCTTACTTTACCCACTAGTACCATAAATAACTATAACAGGGGTAATATGGAAGTACTTTGGGAACGACTTGCTGGAACCAAACGAGATCATGAACACTCCCCTGAAACCGTACCTGGACTTTATGAAAGGAACAGGGATGATATGAGGAGGTCTGTGCGGTTAACACAAAGGTCCCTAGGGATCAGGTGTTGAGGGCTATGAACTTCGCACTGAAATAACTAAACTACTTAGCGTTGTTATAGTTATGGTAATTGTATTAACCAGCGAATGTTAACTAAACTTTCGTGGGGTTTCATATAAGCAAAAACTTTTAGTATTTACTATGATGACGAGCTCTCAGTGAAGTTTGTTTTTTCATACCATCTTCTAAATGGACTATATTTTCAAAAATTTTACACTTTCATCTCAACTAAGCTCGAGACAAAAAAAGTTGGATTTCGACCTTCTCCCCCCCCCCCTATTGGAGGTATAAAAAGGTAAAAGGTGGTAATACTGTTTTTACTCATTACATTAAAAAGATTATGAAATCATTACCATTTGACAGATAAGTCTTATTCTAACCAGAGCAAAACTGTAATAACTACGGATCAACTTGTGAATTATTGGCTTAAAACTCTTAACGTGTTCTGTGGGTTCTCGATTACATTTACACAATATTAGACAATGTTGTCGCAATTTAAATGAACAATAATGCCCATTGTTGGATCGTGTTAACACAGAAAAACAATTTACACCGACTCGAAAACAACCTAATTAAATAGCTTTGTTCAGATATGTACCTTTAATGCTAATGAGAGTACTATTATATCTGCTAATTAAAATTTCTATGTTGTGAATTATATTATTTAAATGTAAGAAGATATCAAAATATAGTAAAATAGTTTGCAATGACTTGAAACAAAACACGTCCCCTTAGGAAAAGAATATAAAATATGCGAAGTATAACAATCAAGTCTATTTTTGCATTAGGCTACTCTAAAATTATCTCTCCAAAATTTTTATTGACAGAAAACGCCACACTTAAGTTTTTAAAACATAAATTATCAGTATATATACATTTTATATAATAAAAATAGGTAATAATAGGTTATGCATTTTGGTAGATAAGGCAAATAAAGCAAAATGTACCAAAATTCATACAATTCATACCTCGGTTCTTGCGTTATTCAAGGCAGTGGAGATTTCATATTTTGGCTACCCCCCTAACACACCCCCTATTAGGGGGTACCCCCCTAACACACCCCTAACACACCCCCTATTAGGGGGGGTATCCAAAATATGAAATCTCTATAATCTATAATAACGCGAGAACAGGGGTTTGAATTGTATGAATTTTGGTACAATTTGCGTTACGTAATACTTGAACGTTCCCTAACACCGGCACACAATAGACTAATCAATTCTTAAGTATTTTGGGTCACTGAATCTGAATCCGAGGTCAGAATTTAAAAGTTAGCGTTCAAAATGGCTGAATCAATATGGCGGATAAGATTTTTAAAGTTTCTCGGATTTGCTTGGTACTCGGGGGTTTTTGGGCTCGCTGATTACGAATCTGGTACCAGTTTTACAAAATTAAAAATGAGGGATCCAATATGGCGGATTAGATTTTTTAAAGTTGCTCGGATTTGCTTGATACTTGGTACTCGAAGGTTTTTGGGGTCGCTTATTACGAATCTGGTACCAGTTTTCCAAAATTCAAAATGGCGGATCCAATATGGCGGATTTGATTTTTAAAAGTTGATCGGATTTGCCTAAAATTTGGTATATAATAAAAATAGGTAATAATAGGTAATTAATTTTGGTAGATAACACCGGCACACAAAATAAAAGAAATCTCGAGTGCGGCAGACTAGTCAAGCGAATCGAATCAATTTTAAAAAATTCCCCATTTTTGGTCCGTCATATTGGATCCGCCATTTTGAATTTTAAGCATATAGTCAATTGTTATGCAATTTAAACATCTGAATCCACCATAAGAATTTCGAAACTAACACGCGTTTTTTTCATTATAGCACAAACTTTACCAAACAAGTATGTTTTTTGAGGTTAGAAAAAAAGTGAAAGCTAACTTTTAAATTTTGACCTCGGATTCGGATTCAGCTACCCAAAATACGTAAGAATTGACTAGTCTGGTCTGCCGCACTCGAATCTTTTTTTTTGTGTGCCGGTGTAATATTATTGAGACTATTTCACAAACAATATATAGGCCAATCAAAACCTTGCATTTTTAGTTTCTTGACCAATCAGATCAAAATGAATCTGATAATTTTTGCACAATGCAATTATCACTTGGTTACTATGGAAACAAGAAACTGACAGTTAGTGACATCTTAATAAATGTTATATTTTTGCAAAATGTGTTTTTAATTTGTGAAGCTTACTTTTAGATGATTTATTTTTATTGATAAGCAATATAAATGCTTATTTTATTACCAAAACATCCTAGGTATAAAACCTAATTAATTTCAGATAATATATTATATTTTATGCACTTTCCATCTTAAAAGCTTTAAATCACTGATATTCATAAATTTTAAATTATTTAATTGAATTTTGGTATTAAAAACAAGCCACTAAAAACTAATTTAAATACTTATTTATTAAAAATATATGAAGTAAAGAATTACGGAAATCAAAACATCAAATGAGCTGGTACCAATACAGCGTTGCCAAAGTTTATTAGAAACCGATAGGAAATTGTTTTTTTACGGGTGGAAACACCCGTTATTTTATTTCTTTTCAGTTGAAAACTAAACTTTTTAAACAAAAACAGCAATGATCTTTATTTAAATGCTAATATATGTGATTACTACTATTTTATTGGCAACATTCCCGAACAAGTGAACATCGTGGATTTAAAAAGCGCGGAAAAAGTAAAGTAATATTGTCCACCTGCGGTCTCAGAATTTTGTAACACGAAAAATGCACTCAAATAATTGCCAAGCAAAATATTTCTTTAATACATTAAAAAAAATATCGATAATTCAACATGCACTTATGATATTACTACTGATAATTTATCTTTAATTGCATAATATTTCTTTCACACTGTAGTGCAATTAAGGAAACTCCTTCTATAAATGTTATAGTTATTATAAGAGTTCCAACTATCATCAAATAAAATCAATAAAATAATCATATTGCCCAAGCTAATTATCGATGGGTGTCATGAAATTCCAAACTTGTTATTTGAAATATTCTTATTGCAATAACTATCTGTGCCAAATTAAATTTTTACACTAAATAAACATCAAAAAGAAATATTGCCTCATGAAGTAATTACTATAACGGGTACGGTTCGTTATAATTTATTAAAATATTAAAACTGTTCGAATTTATTAATTAATAACCCATCTGTAAAATAAAGATAAGATGCATTTGTAGGATACTTTTAAAATCTTGTTTTTTGTTACCATAATAACCAGTCATCGGCGAATTTCCAGTGCTCGAATAGGCGCCGCGTCGATTCTAGCGTTGACGCGAGGTTTTAAATATTTACGTTTTTATTTCTTTTTATCTTGATTTTTTTAATGATTCCATTTAAACTAGTTAGGTGGAAAAAAAAGTTATCGATAAATAAAAATTAAAAACTTTCGTATTGTTAAAAGATAAAAATAGAATATCGGTTTTTTCTTCGAAAAACACCGATATATATATACATATTTATAGTTAATATGTATAGTCAATATTGTTGTGTGTAACAAATTAGTCGTCAAATGTTTCGATTTAGTGACCTTTATAAAAATTTCCCTCATAATTCGGCAAAATTATTCCGTAAGCCTATGTTTCTGTGTTTATTTTCAACGTTGATGAGTCATAACTGAGTTTATTCCGATTACTGATAATAACTTAAATTTTAAATCAAATTAGAAAATACACTGCCCAGTAAAAGAGCTTTCCCATTTTACATATCCGCGAGTAAAATGGATTTTTTATTATTAGATTTACTTTTAGCAACCTTAAAAATATACCAATTTTTACGAAAACTACCCCCCGCCTCTTAGGGGGTGCAGTTAGAACTTTTTTATTATCAGATTCTCTTCCAGCAACCCTAAAAACCCCAATACACCAATTTTCACAAATTTCAAGAAAACTACCCCTCAGGGGTGAAGTCAGATTTTTTTTATTGTCAGATTCACTTTCAGCATCCTGAAAAACCCCAATATACCAATTTTCACAAAAACTAACCCCCGCCCCTTTGGAGGTGGAGTTATAATCAGATTTACTTTGAGCAACCTCAAAAACCCCAATATACCAAAAACTACCCCCACCCCTCACGGGGTGAAATTATTATCAGATTCAATTTCAGCAACCTGAAAAACCCCTGTTTAGCAATTTTCAAATTATTATAAAAAAAATATATTTTTCCCCATTTGCCCCCTTGCCGCACCCCAATGTTCACCAAAAACAATCCCGGGCTAGAACTTTTGGTAACATACCCGTATGTCAAGTTACAAGATTTCCCGGATAGACCGATCGAACGACCGATCGAACGACCGATCGACCGACCGGCTTGAAATTGATTTATATCGACATAAAACACAAAAACACGCAAAAAAATTAAAACGAAAAGAAAATATATTTTAAAATAATTAAATTTAATTGATAACCATTATCAAGGAGCCGTATGTTGAAGAACGGAGAAAGTTTAAGATTGTACAAACCTCCCCCAATGTTAAATCCGCACACTAAAACAACTTAATATCTTCGCAGTGTGATAATTACTAAGTATAAGTATAATAATAGCTATGGTACTCAGAACTAAAATCCATTGTGCATTCCGCAGTCATCTAAGAGGACACATCATTTTATAGATATTGCTAAAAATTATAGTTTTTGTCCATTTTGCCCCCCTTACCCTACGCTACTGTTAACCATATTTGATATGACGCAAAAAGAAAAGGTCCTGAATCCTTTGGTGAAACATTTTTTTAAAGCTGTTCAAAAGTTATAAGGTTTACATACAGACAGACAGGCAGACAGACAGAAATGTTTTCAACACCCACTTTTTTCACATTTTCTCGATGTTTCATGATATTCTAAACCCGAAAATGCAAAAAAAATCATTTTTGGCTCGATTTGAGAGAAATAGATTTAAACTTTTCTCAGTAAATTAATTAATTTTCGTGGATCCGGATTTCGTAAATTTTAATTATATACATCATCAGCACAATAAATAAACAACAATTACAAATTATTATTATTGTGCTGATGATGTAAATAATTTAAATTTACGAAATCCGGATCCACCAAAATAAAAGATTTTTTATTCTTGTATTTATATTTTTCAAAAACCTAATATGTATTTTATCCTTATAAGATGATTTCTCCACTGCACAGAGGGCCAGGGAAAAAAAAAGTGGACAAAATTCTGAATTTTTGCATACGGCTATTTTTGATACCGCTGATTTAGAATAAAATAATGAAAAAATTCAAAAAAAAATTTCCGCGCCACTAGGGTGATCCAAAATTTTATTTTTCTTTCGATCTTTATAAAAATGTGTCAAATGTCTTCTTTTGATTATGTTTATGTAGACCAATGTTCACAACCTAAAAATTCAAAATGGCGGAGTCAATATGACTCATCGGTTTTTGAACCTTTACTGTATTTGCACGAAATCAGGGGTAATTTTTTTTGAGAAGTCTTCAGTTTTGGAGAAATACTTAAAATTAAAGCACTTAATATGAAAAATATATAATCAAACTTAAAAATTAATTTAATCCCCTATTTTTGTGAAAATCTTTATTTCAACGTATTATGTCATCTGTAAAATAAACTATTTTTTTTAATCGTAGAATATGTACACTGATAAAACAGTTTATTTGTGTTTAAAAAATATTTTGTTGCATATGGCCAATTAAATTATTTGGTTGTGACAAATAAATTTTATTTCTTTCAAAAAAATTATTTTGTTCCCATTAATGAATCATTTTGAAATTAAAATATTTGTTTACATGAACTAAATATTTATTTGACTCAAATAAAATTTATTACTCCCAACCAAATAATTTAATTGGCCATATCCAAATAAATAAAAATTATCTTTTTTATCAGTGTACTTAATTATCCTTAGATATGTCTAAAAATATATTACATAATTAGTAAAGTGTCTGTAATATTAAGGTCCTAGAAACGTGAAAATAGTAACTATCAGTTAAAATCATAAACTAAAAAAAATATATCCATTTGTTAAGTGTGCCTTTCCATAGAGATTTTTCCTTAACTATAGTAATATTATTCTATGGAAAAAAAAGTTGCGGATTTTTTGCGCAACACAGAGAAAAATAATAAAGTTTTTTTATATACGTATTTTTTACGTAGATATTAACAACAGGTTAATGGTAATCCAATAATTTTGGCTTAACGCACGAAATGTTTGATAAAATTAAACCTTATATTATTTTATTTAAACTTTATTTTTATAATAAATATTTTACTTTCTACTAAATTATTTTATTATTATTTTGTTTATCACAAAACACCCCTTATAAAATTAAAATTTTAATTACAGCTACCATCAGAACTTTAATTGTCATCATCGTCACTATCGTCATCGTCACTATCGTTATTGTCATTGTCTTCAGTACTTGGATTTATTTCTAAGAGGGTAAGTACTTCAGGTAAATAAGGAAGTTTTTTCTTTTTGGTAATTTTCTAAGACTTGTAATAAAAGGGTCAGAAGTTTGTAAGAGCATATTTTATACGTCCCTGTTTGTACTTTCTCGATTCACTTCATACTGTGAAGCTCCCTATTTTTTTTAAAATCTTTAATTCTAGAAAAATATAAGGGTTTTGTTTTGATCAAACATTTTTGTCAAGTTTTATTGTGCGTTAAGCCAAAATTATTGGATTACCATTAACCTGTTGTTAATATCTACGTAAAAAATACGTTTATAAAAAACTTTATTATTTTTCTCTGTGTTGCGCAAAAAATCCGCAACTTTTTTTTCCATAGAATAATATTACTATAGTTAAGGAGAAATCTCCATGGAAAGGCACACTTAACAATTGGATATTTTTTTTAATTTATGATTTAAACTTATAGTTACTATTTTCACGTTTCTAGGACCTTTATATTACGATGCAGACACTTTACTAATTATGTAATATATTTTTAGACATATTTGATGATACTTAAGTACATATTCTATGTTTAAAAAAAAATAGTTTATTTTACAGATGACATAATACGTTGAAATAAAGATTTTCACAAAAATAGGGGATTAAATTAATTTTTAATTTTGATTATATATTTTTCATATTAAGTTCTTTAATTTTAAGTATTTCTTCAAAACTGAAGACTTTTCAAATAAAATACCCCTGATTTTGTGCAAATACAGTAAAGGTTCAAAAACCGATGAGTTATATTGACTCCGCCATTTTGAAATTTTAGGTTATGAATACTGGTTTGGACTTTTTCGTTTGAAAATAAACATAATCAAAAGAAGACATTTGGCACATTTTTATAAAGATCGAAAGAAAAATAAAATTTTGGACCACCCTAGTGGCGCGGAAATTTTTTTTAAAATTTTTTCATTATTTTATTCGAAATCAGCGGTATCAAAAATAGCCGTATGCAAAAATTCAGAATTTTGTCCACTTTTTTTTCCCTGGCCCTCTGTGCACTGGTCAACTGGATTTCATAGAAAATAACCAATAATCTATTGGTCTCTATTTAATAATAGAATTTCTACGGAAAATATTTGTTATGCAATGGTTGGGAAATGGAGAACGTGAGAAAGGGAGAATCTATTTTCTTATTCAATGGTAATATATTTTTAAAAATGGGTTTATTTTTCACCCTGTTTTTAGTTCAATAAACTCTTAAATAATTTATATGGTACTTGTTTGTACAGAAATTCTTGTTAATGCCAATACATGTCTATTAATTAGATGCAATTTATCTAAGCCCACGAAGGCTGTTGAAAAGAACGACCTTAAAAATATATATTCCTCTGAATGTCATAATACATATATCCTGTGAAAAGGTGTGTTATGGCATTCAAAGTATAACAAATCTTATCAATATACGATATATTTAATGTAATGCTTTGTATTTCATAGTATACAATTTTCAGTGAATGTTTTTCTTTAGATTACTAATAGTCTAAGAGCTGATGGCCATTTTTATTTCATTACTTCTCCCAGCTTTATTTTATATATGTCTTAAAGTACATTCAAATTAAGCTGCCAGAAGCCGCGAAAAGGTGGTGAAATGGGGTTCCCGAAAAATATATTTTTAACTTACCGAGTCAAACACATTACATTTATTACATTTAGATTATTCTATTTTCACAGTTTTACACAATTAATCAGCAGGCCAAGGGGTAAAAAGGCTTTAAACAGTTTATTTGTCATATGTCAACACTTAAAAGTCTAAAGAATTTTCATTTAATCAAAATGTCATTTCATAAATTCCCATTTCATTAAAAAATTAAGTATCACTTATGTCAAATGCACTTTTTAACACTTTCGCTGAGTGGCTAATATTTTTGAACTGATAAAACAAGTGCACACGATGACGGAATCGTCCGTCATGCGCATTGCACATGAGCCTACGGTGGCGGAAATTTCAGTCAGTCAGCAGCGAATAACAAGGACTAACAAGAAACATAAGCAATGGAATCTAGATCTACTTTGAAAAATATTTTTGGATATTTCCGAAATTAGGAACCCTTTTTCAAATGCACAAAAATGTTGTCTTTTTTGGAAAAAATAAACTGTAATAAAATTGTTTTCATAATAAATCATGGTTCGTTATAATAAGTTGTATCTATGTTGTTATTTAAAAAATATATCAAGAAATAATACGGCCTATTAAATATTGGATAAATTATAAATGGTATCCGAAATTAGGCGTCTTTCCTTTATGTATAGGAAAAAAAATCACCACGAAGAGTATGTCATATGGAATGCGAAGCATTACATATCTCCACGACTTGTATTTCTCTGATATATACTCGTGAGAAATCTATTGTTTTTTTTTTATGGTATTTTGTGACCTAATAAATGAAAGAATATTCTACAGTATGGAAATGGAACAGTTATATCGAAAATTAAATCTTTTCCATATTTAGAGGATTTTCTTAGTCATGACGATTAAAAAGCTTCTCCAACTTCCACTAGTATGTCTGTTATCTGTTTAAGGTCCCCTCTACCGAAAAACCGATTTATATTGTTATGTTCTGCAGAATACCAAAAGTACATTTTTTGACCCATTATGGTATATAGTTTTATACAGTGGGATTCAAAAGTCAACCCCAATTTTTAACGAGTTAAGATTTTGGCTTTAAAGGAACACATACATAAGAAAACCTAAACTCATTTGGCATATATTTGATATTTTTAGCTTTTAAAATGTGGACAGAGGCATAGGGGGGTTCTTTTTTAAATAAATGAGGTGTGTGATACATTATTTTAAAGCCAATCAAATTATCTATAAACTTTTTTTATTTTATGAACATTTTTTTTAAATGTGTTAATTTTTTAATTAAATTATTTTTTTTAATGCGATTTTTTGAGATTTATTTTGGATTTTTTTTATTTATATTATTTAAAATTGGTTTAAAAGTCTAATTTACAGATTTGCATCACGAAATTAATTGTTTTTTAAAAATTATTTAATTTTTTAAAACCTTTTTGAAGAAAATTGCCATTTTCAACAGCATTTTAACATGGTTAAATAAATAACATTATGACCTTTAAAACGATTTATCACACGACCCCCTTTTCATTAAAAAACCTTCCCTTATGCCGCGCATTACCAACGCACTAATAACTCTTCTCTCTAGAATAGGCATTTTATTTGTAAAAACTGACAAAAACGTAGCCAACATATACATTTGTCTGTCTTACTCGCACAGCTTTTTTCTAACAGTTACTGGTAATTGTTATTTTTCAGGCCTGAATATACATACTATTTGTTTACAAAAAAACCGAGATGTTGGCGATACTTTATATTACCGGTATGCGTATTCTAGAGAGATGAGTTGTTAGTTCGTTGCGCATTACCCTGCCTACATTTTAAAAGTTACAAGCATTACAAAAAGTCGTTTCAAAGTTAAAGGGTGGTGGGGTGACTTTTGGTCTGCCCTGTATGTATATGTTATATTACTCAAAGTAAAATACTAAAAAACATTGTTATAGTATAAAAAACAAGTCATTATATAAAGTGAAATGAGAATAATTATATCCATCACACACCGTGAAGATGTTTTATAATTTTTCCGCATAAAACGCCATACAATTTTATAATTCACGTCACATTTACCAGGTTATTTCCATTAATTTTTCACCAGGAATATAATTAATGTATTGTTGACTCTTGCTGTCATGTTTCAATTCACAGTTTTCTCTAAACAAATAAACATCCCACATTCTTATAAAGGCCATCTGCCAAGGTATTTCATGCTTTCCCGTATTAAAATATTTATACGTATAATAAAGGTTTTACTTTTTTAATAATTTAATAATATTTAACCTTTTTAAGATGCGACAAATTTTATTTTAGAAAGTAAGTTTGTATTATTAAAGATAAGGATATGCAGTATACTGCATTTAGGCCGAAAAAATTAAATTTTGTAATTGGATTCAGCAGTTCTAAATCCGATTACAAAGCATCCCAAAATTAGTTAAGAATTATGTTGTAGAAATAATCAATAAGTAAAAAACAATAGACAGCTTTAGTACTATAAAATTTATAAGTAGGGGAAACTGTTGTACCTTGCACATATTTGTACCTAGAACCTACACTTAAATTTCAAATTTCCGGGTATAATTTCTCCAAATCGACAGTGGTAGTTTATTAGTCATCCGATAGATAGGATATGTTATTTTCAGTTTATTCGAAAACATTGTCGGCAAGCCTGTGTGTGTGTGTTATTCCGCTAACTAATATTTTACATTGAAAAGTAAGTATCTTGGCTGCCAATTTTTTGACGGTAGTTGCCTTTATATGCTTTATATCCAGTATATATTTTTTTTTTGTTGAAATACATTATATTAAAGTATAAAATGTATTCGTTATGGAAAGTTTAACTCTAACCTAAAAATATATACGGATTGTTTTTGGTATCGCTACCTATAGTTGTACCTTGGACCTAATGTGTAAAATGTACCTTAAACGGATCTGACGTACAACACCTTGTTCTTTGGACAGGTTCGATCGATACCCCGTGGCATTTTTAGACAACTAAAAAAATATTTTAGTTGTAACTCGAGCTAAAATATTTTTTTTAGTTGTCTAAAGATGCCACGGAGTAAGCATGGTAAAAAAATATTTTAGTTGTAACTCGAGCTAAAATATTTTTTTTAGTTGTCTAAAGATGCCACGGAGTAAGCATGGTAAAAAGAGGGCTCCCCCTGACAAAGAAACTAAGAAGCGCAGTAGAGCTAATATTAAATAATCAAGTTGTATATATATTTTAACTAAAATATCTAGGTACAACCCCTGCCGGTCCTAGGTACAAAGCCCCTGTTGTACCTCGACCCTAAATACAATTTTTTTCAAGTGGGTTAAAAAATATAAAAAAAGTAATTTAGGAAAATTTAAAAATATAACTATCAAGCCTAAAACACACAAAAAAATAATAGGCTATATTTTAAAAAGTTCGTTCCCTTTGCCTATTTTTTACATCGCAAAATGTAAAAATAGGGTCTAGGTAGAACGGATTCCCCTATATATTTGTTTGTATGCTAGTTAATTAGTTTTTTGTTTACTTTAGCAGACCTGTGCTGAAATAACATGCCAATTAATTAAAAAAAATCTAATTATTTTTTTATTATTTTTCTATTTAATATCAATTAGTAAAATTTGACCCTAGGCACATTTTAATTTAATAACCACAGCAAAATAATTAAAGTTTATTTGGATATACTGTTAAAAATATGTAGATAATTTCGGAAGATTTTTTTTTTAATTTCATGAAACCTAATAATATAATTACATTCACTCTTTCACATCTAATTTCTTTAACAACTCTCTCCCATACATTTCTTCCTGTGATAAAATAGAGATGGAAAGTTATCGCAGGGCAGAAATGCACAGAAGAAGAATGAAGCCAGGGGGGCAAGGCGGGATTTTTTTTAATAGAAAGGGGGGTCGTATGATACATTATTTTAAGGCTCATAAAATAATCTATTCGATCATATATTTCTTATATTTTTCAATTTTTTTTTTGAGGGGGTTAAAAATTTCTTGAAAATAAGAATTTTTGATAATTTTAAATCAAAAATTGTTGTTTAATGATTGATTGGATGATAGAAAAACCTAAATTATACTTTTAAACTAATTTTAAATGATATAAATGAAAATTTCAAAAATAAAATAAAAAAATTGTATTTTTTAGCAAAAAAAAAATTCGACACCTACAATCAAAAATGTTAATTTTTAAAAATAAATATCTCACTTTTTAACTTCTTTAAAAAAACATGCCTAAGAGAAAAATAATAAAAATTAAGCATGTACAAGCTATCTTATTTTTATAGTGTATAAATGATTATAATAAATCTAACCTGATTTTTTCTTCATTTTCTCACATCAAACTTGATTGAATTAAGTACCAGTATTGTTATTAATTATGGTGCTTTGAAATTTGTTTTTATGCTACCTAATCACAACAATAAATTTCACTTCTTATTATTATATCTATTAAAATTTTAATATAGGCCATAATAAACTAGATAATAATAATAATTCAACAGATATATTAATATACAATGTAGATTTATGTATATTACCTTAGTGTGGACCTTATATTTTTTATTATCTTAAAATTTTTATATTGGTGTAACTAGAAAATTCTGAAAATATGAGAGTGATCAAACTTCTCTGAGGGTCCTAATTGTACCCCTAAAATTCGTTAATTACCCATATCTCGTAAAAAATATTTGAAAATTATCTTTAACTTTTGTATAAGTGAAAAGTTTAAAGAGCTTAAAATGTTGTTTTTTCTTCTTTTAAGCATTACAAATTACGTGCCAAATTTCAAAATGATCAAAATATTCTAACCCGTGCCGAAAATCCGACAAAGTCGCCCCTAACACTAAAATTTACGAATTTCTACCATAAAATTTAATTTAATGTGAGTCAAAGGGTAAACAAACATTTTCAAAATATTCAGATTGGACTGAATTTAATTTTATTTAATACATTCTAATATATATTTATAATATTAAAATGATTTAACTAAAAGAAAACGAACTAAGGAGCCCTTATTTGGCGCTTAGCTCGTTCTATTTTAGTTAAATATTATAAACAATTATTAAATACGATCTGATGCATTTTTAAAATGTTTGTCATCGTTTGACTCACATTTATAGTAGAAATTTGTAAATTTAGTGTCAGGAGCAACTTTAGCGGATTTTCGGCACGGGTTAGAATCTTTTGATCATTTTAAAATTTGGCACATAATTTTGTATGCACAAAAGGAAAAAAAATATATTTCAAGGCCTTTAAATTTTTCACTTATACAAAAATTACAAACTATTTTCATAATTTTTTTACGATTTATGGGTAATTTACGAATTTTGGGGGCCCAGTCAGGACCCTTAGAGAAGATTGATCACTGTCACATTTTCACAATTTTTAGTTGCACTTAAATGAAAATTTTAAGATTATAACAATATATAAGGTCCACCCTAATGTTACATATAAATCTACGTCAAAAAGAATTCAAGTTTTGATGTTTATTATTATAAATTCAGATTAATTTTAATAGTACATTAAAACACTAGACACATTTTTATCGCACGTGTGCAAAAAGAGAGCATGGTTTGTAAACGACAAGTGCGAATTGCACATGAACTTGCCTACAATTGATGAACAGAAAGTATTTATTCGGGACGAAGACATATTTTATTTTCAAAGCTGTAAATTGTAAAAATTATACAGATGATCCATCCGTTTAGTATACACTCCAAAGTTGAATTTGTATACTGTTATGGCCATGTTGACCTACTCGCGGATGAAATCGGGATCAATGCTTCCGCGTTTTTGTGTGCCACTGGCACTGTGGGTCTTGTATATTAGCGTGAGCTGAAAACTTTAAATTAAAAAAAATCGCTTAATGACCTAAAGTAGCGAAACCCCTTGGGGCCTCGACATTATTAGACCTATATTTTCGAATATTTGCCTAAAACATCAACCTCGATTTTATCGGACAGTGTAATTACATAATTAAATTAATTATGGCCTAAAAAGTATTTTCTGTAAACTAAGAAGAAGGAATAGTGAAGAAATGGAGATATGATCTGAAATCCTATTGAAAAATTTACAGTGACTGAAATCTACTTCTGCGATATGTTCCTGTTTGTATATTTATTTGTTGTCAAAATTAATGGAGAGCCCCTAGCACAAGCATAAAGCTTATTTGGGGCTCTCCATGCCTCTGTGTAACTGCTCTAAAATAAATAAATAAATAAATAAAATAAATAAATAAATACTATGATAACATCTGCCAATATCAAACATAATTTCATTAAATGCCTATTAATTGAATATGAATAAATTTTATTTAACTGCACTGAAATTCTGCAGAGATGAGTGTAACATATGCACGGTTGCCCTTGATTAGTTTTTAATACACTTTCTTAATGAAATCCATCGCCGTAAATCTACGTGTCACGAACTGTAAGTTAAAACGTATGCAGTAAGTAAGATCTGTAATTTTTATAATAAAAAGTAAAAGCACTTGGTCAGAGGTGATTTTCGAGTTTTGTGCCTGTCCCTCAGAAGAAGGCATACATCGTCCTATGTAATTTTAAAATGTAATTAGTAATTTTGAAATATTGTAATTTTGAAGTACTGAAGTATCGTAAATTTGAAATTATTCAAATTTTGGAAGGACTTGTTCTATATCATGTAATTTATCAAATCTGATTAATAAATGTTTATTATTATTTCCTAAATACTATTAAATGTTGGTACCTGCATAAAATATAGCTCCTATACCGGGTGTCACAGATCCAATGTACACCCCCTTAACTTCTGTATTTGTAAAGATAAAATTTTGAAATTTGATACCTACAATGTGCTTACGGAACCTCAAGTTTTACCATATAAAACAACATTCGAATATTTCAAATTTAATTTTGAATTAAAAATTAAGATTGTAGTCAAAACGAAAAAAAAGGTAAATATTCCACTTGTATAAAAAGTTAGCGCATTGATCGTTTCCATATTTCTTGCACTTTTAAATGGTACCATGGTACCAGGGGTGTATATGGGTGGCAAATTTAAGAATCGCTTAAAACCTCCTGATTTAAAGAATTATACAAGTTAAGAGAAAATTATTTTTTTTTAGCATTTCTGGTGTCCATTAGAGTTTATTAAAGATGTAAAAAAAATAATACAAAATTAAAATAAAATTTGATATTTGAAATGTCACTTATATGGTATCAGTGTTTTCAGAAAAGTGTACCGATTCCAAAAATGTAAGGCATTTAGATGTCGCACTTAAAATGTGACAGTTGTGATCACTTCCGGTAAAACCGGAAGTAGATATTTTTTGCTTTATATGTCAAATGTTGAGGTTCCTTAAGTACATTGTAGGTACCAAATTTCAAAATTTTATCTATACAAATACAGAAGTTAAGGCGGGTGTACATTGAATTTGTGACACGGTATATTAAAATAAAATTCTTTGTTTTAAGCACCCTCCCCCAATCAAAAAAAGTTGAAGTTCGTAATTTCTTCATCAAAAAGTGAATAAAAATTTAGCGCTTCATTGAATAATCTTCAAAAATTTAGCTTTTCTATTTAGTTTTACCTTTACCTTTGCTTTAAAAGGCATATGATTAAATAAACTCAGTTATTAAATTTTATAGGAAGAACACTTCGGGACAGGGGGAGCCTTCCCCAGAACAAGCACTAAGGGATGCCAAAACTATAACATATGCAGGTCTGTTTTAAAGGTATTTATTTAGTGTCCAAGTAGACCATAGATCTTCAAATTGGTAAAAATATTCGCCATTTTTTATTTAATACTGTAAACCTTAAGCTTAAAAATTCATAACAATTTACGTATGCGGCGCTAGAGCTTTCTTATATTTCTGTGAAGTTTTAAATTGTAAAACTGCTTTAAAATTAAAAAAAAAATCATCAAAGTAAACATTTCTTACGTTTTATTTTAAAATTAGATATTGCATAACATAACTTGTTACATCGGGTTTGATATTAAAAAAAAAGAAATGAGTATTTAGCAGAACTCGTAAAAAATTTGCACTAACTTAGTGTACCACCACGTTTTTTAGTAATTTCTATTATGTCAGCAGACCCTTCCCCCTGTAAAAGGGCCTTAGCTATGGTCCTGGAACACCTATGTGCCTATGCACCTTAGTTGATGGACGCACATCATTATAATAAAAACTTTGTTGTTAGAAAAAGACTATAGCCACATGTAGGTGTGGATTTCAAAAGGCAAGGGTCATTGTATTAATTAATTTAAATTAATTATAAAGCATTACTGGTCAAATACGCCCCCGTTTAACAATTTAAAATTTCTTTAAACACTTTCTCGAGGAATGGATAACAATAATTAAAAAGAAAAGACAGCCAAATACGGTAACAACTTTATTGTTTTAGCTGTGGAAAAAACTTAACTGTAAGTAGGAAGTTGCGTCGCTTATAACTGTTTTAATGAATTTTTCAAAATTGATCCTTAAAATAAAACTATTTTTTCCTGATAAAATTACTTGGACTTTTTCTTTAGCTTACAAAAGTTTAAGCTTCCATGAGGTTTTTTTTTGTTTTTGGGGTATTAATTTTATCTAATAAAGGGATCTTTCTCTCACATAACTTTATTTTTCCTGAATATTTTACGTCGATCCGATAACTCATTCCTGACGGCTTACAAAAAAAAAAACGTGAAATCGGACGGAAGAACAAAGGAATGGACAAAAAGACAGTATTTCCTTATTTATTGTTTTACGAAACGCATTTATAAGCAAGAACTTTTTGTGGTTTTTTGAAAAATTCTAATACTAGTGAAGAAACAATATTGAATTTTCTAGTAATTAAAATCCTTTGTAACACAGGATCACAAAAAAAATAAAGTTAGTTTTTTATAAACCAAACTATATTTTTCTAGGTATTTTTGGACTTAATAATGATGAAACAAAAAGTGTAATAATGGTTTCCCGTAAAAATAAAATGTTAAAATCGGACACTATGTATACATTAATATATTAATGTACACATTGTTTCCATATAATATTAATAATATATTTATGAAAAAATTATATTAATTAACTAATTATTTTTTGTCACCATATTGAATCTGTAATTTTATTTATTGGAAATTTATTACTTCTTTTAAAATGAACGACCTCTTAAGCGCTTGTTTGCCAGTTTTGCAAAAAAAAAGATTATTTTCGGTTTTACCAGCTTTATAATAAATTTTTTTTATTGTGCGTGTGGTTTTGAAACAAATTAAGTATTAAGGAGGTCTTTTATTGCCAAATTTGTTTGCTAAAAAACGTTGAGAAAAACAGTCTGGTTAAGGGTATCAGACAATGTTATGATATATTTATTTTGACATGAGCAACGTTAAACCCCCAGACTCCCACCACTGGAGATAAAAAAATATATGTAATTTCTTTATACAGCCTATATATTTAGTAGTATATATCATGATCATGAAATACACAACACCCACAAAAAGATCAAAAACGTCCTCAACCAGTAATGGTACCCACTAATACAGGACAGATGCATTCCCAGCATCAGTGAGATAGTCTCACTCCTCCCGCACATCCCTCCTCTCCCTATCACATCCCTCCCCATCCCCCTCCCACCCACTCCACAGCGCCAAATTATGACAGATGCAACTCGCATCAGTGAGCAGAGACTCACTCCCCCCAAATTATGACAGATGCAACTCGCATCAGTGAGCATAGACTCACTGCCCCAACTTTCAATTCAGATTAAATATTTTTTTAGATAAATGAGCCATAGGCTGCGCCTGTCTCTTAAAGACCCAAACAAACTATTGATGATGATGAGTAGTATATATGGGTCAAAATCAAATTTTTACTACTTTCTTGTCCCCACCCTAAAAAAAAGTTATTTAATTTTTTTTTTAAAGAATCTTACATATTCAGGTACTACTCAAATTGTTTTATTTCAAAACTTAAAATACAGTGTAATAAATATTTTATTTTGAGAGAAAATATTGGTTTAATAGTAATTTTTATCGAAATTTTTTTGTTGTCCCCAGCAACATTTATATACATTTTTATACATATTTATTTTATGTGTACAAAGTGTTGCATTATATTTACTTCTATCTAATTATTTTTTAAAAGACACTTAATAGTGCTATTATTTTATAAACTAAGCAAAGCTTTTGAGATCCAACAAAAAAAGTTGGTATCAATAATAAGTTTGTCCCAAAAAATTGATGTCCATCTACGTGGCAAAACGTAGTCGTTTATTACATTACAATGAAATGTTTTATCACATATGTAATTATGCCCAAATAAACCCTATTTATTAAGTACTTAAATGTTAATGTTACTTTTCTTTTAATAACCCCACTTTTTTATTGGGGAGGAATTTTAGAAAAAAGAAGGAGCGTACCTTTTTAAATGTCCACGGTGATGGACTTTTACAGTTTTTTTCCGACTATTGAATTTTAAAATTATTATCTTTTGGTCTTAAACAATTGGCCTTTGTGATCCAATGTTCTGATAAAATTTTTAGAAAAATAGATGAATATTTAATATTTTTTTTGAGTCGCTACTTTAAATGTCCATCTACGTGGTTAATGTCCGTATACGTGGCAAATTTGTATATTTTTTTTTGCAATAAGTCGCTTACCTTACCAACTTGGAAGAAAATACTTTACACCAAAAGAAAGCTTATGAAATTCTCTACAAAAAATGTTCTATGCATTTTTACGCTACGGCTAGGACCCTTTGAGGCATAGGCACGAAAAGAGAAAAAAACTGAAAAATACAGTATATAACCAATTTTTTTTGCGATAAAACGCTTACAACTTATCAAATGCAAAAAAAATATGTCACTGAATGAAAGCCTATATAATTACCTATAATAATAATATGTTATATGGATTTTTATGCTAATGTTAAGACTGTTTAAGGTATTCGCACAGAAAAAAAAGTCAGAAAAATACAGTACAAATTCTATTTTTTTGTGATAACTCGATAACTACTTAACCTTATGAAAAAAAGTTGAGAACCAAATAAAAGCTTACCTAATTCTCTACAAAACATGTACTATGCATTATTGTGCTACGGCTAGGATAATTTGACGTAGAGGCAAGAAAACGAAAAAAATAAGAAAAATACGGTACAGTTTAACTCGCAACTGACCATTTTTTTGAGGGAAAGTTGATGGGAAATTATTATTCTATTTTTCGATTAATGCCCCTAAATTTTGCGGTATATTTTTAACTTGTTTTAAAGCATTTTTGTTAAAATAAATTGTTAAAAAGAAGTAAATTTGATATTAAGCCTATGTCTTATGAGTCCCTAGTGGCAGAAACCCCTGACCCGGGCCTGATATTGATTAAAAAAACTTATATAAGATAATTTTATATTTCTAAATTTCAGTTTAATTTAAAAAATATCAAAAGTTACTGTTAACTTACGCCTAGGCCCTAGAGGTAACGGCCCTGAAACCGGACCTGATAATCACTAAAAAAGTAATATTATAATTTTATATATCTAAATTAAAATTTTTGACAAAAATTTGATATACCGACCACAAAAACCCATAAATACAATTTTTTGTTTAAAAGGTTCGGTCGCAATATTGGATTCGCCATTTAAAATTTTCAATTTTTGACATCAGATTCAGATTTTTTGACCCCAAAAACCCTATGTTAAATTTTTTTTTCAATTTTGATATTCGAATAAATTTTTTGAAAATTTTAACTTATATCTAGCCAAGTAATTGCGCCTTGTAATTTTGACCTTTTTTTCTGAGTTGAAAAGAAGTACTTTTCTGATTTTAACCCATATATGGCTGTATCTGTATTATTTATATAAAATTTTAATGAAATATTTCGGAAAAACACGAAAAAGTGCCATAGTTGAAGTTTGTAGCCCTGTAAAAAAATAACTAGGGTATATATTTAAAATCTGCAAGTTATAGCACGTATGTTTTTTATTTAGAAACATTTCAATATAAAAACTTTTTCTGAAAACTTGCGGATTTATTTTTTTGGCCTTGAGTGCATACAAAAAAACCCAATGTGAGCTACATCTCAAAATTTTGAGGTTCATGATTTTTTTTCATTGCCATAATGATTTTCAGCGCCCCAAAAATACGTAGAAAATATATAGTTTGGTTTATAAATAACTAACTTTATTTTTTTTTTGTGGTCCTGTGTAATTAAAAGATTTTTTTTTTAAATAGCAATATACTATAAATTTAAATTAATTAATAAACTTTTTAACTCATGGACTCCTTTCATTAATTTTGAATAGATGTCGTCTTTTATTGTGTTGCATCACAATTGCTTGAAATTCATTGCACTCATGAATAAATTCATTATTTTAAAGAAATTTTATTAATTAATATAATAAATTTCAAGTACTGATAATATACATTGCTTTTTTATTGATATGAGGTAAACTTTAAGTTATTCTTGTGAATGGACAATTAATTTCAGTATAAGGTTAAGTCAGGTAATTGGGCCGACCCTTGGGTAAGTTGGACTCCCTTGTATTTTAATAAATATACAAATAAAAAAATCTTTAAGGAAGTTATTTTTAAATTATGATATTTTTAAGGAAAAATATTTTAAGATGCAAAAATTGTATAAGTTAAAATTAAATTACTTTCAAAAATTAGAGGGTCTAACTTACCTCAGGGGTGGCACGCTTACCTCACTTCACTCTACATATTTCGTTAACGCGTTTTAACGCATTCCAATGCGCTTTAAATTAAGCTTATAGAGCTTCGGTAAGATTTTTATAACTTTTTTCTTTAAACTTTATGTTTTGTTCTTCATCCTATTTCAGATAATCCAGTTCAACTGCTGATAAGTATAAATTCAATCGATAATTCAATTATTTTCAGTAAAAAAATATCTTAGAAATAAAAAAAAATCCACACGCCCTCAATTCAATAGATCTATGCCGGTTTCATGCAAATTATAAAACTGAAGACAATGAGGACATTTTATTTATTATACTCTTCGTAGTTTTATATCTATACCGGGTTATTCTTTTAAATGGTACAGTACACTAACTTTTGAACGGCATAAGATATCGTCGATATCATATCGACTTGAAATTTGAAACAGACATACAACATGAAATAAAGTATATTTGCCTATAAATTGTATATTTTTTGCCCCCAACGCGTTGGGGGCAAAATCTTAAATGGAAAGGGGAGTCGAGTAATACATCATTTAAAAGGTATTCAAATTGCCTATTCAAACGTATATATATTTTTTGATTTTCGATTAAATTGGAATATTTTATTTAGCTTTTAAATTTTGAAATTCCGTCAATATGTATATTGCATTCGAATGTAATCATTCTCCCTTAATAACTCCGAAACCAAGCAAAATATTAAAATTCTACAAGAAAGGTCAATTTAATTCACAATCAGAGCAACTTAAATTTGCATTATAGATATTACCCCCATACCCCCAACTACCCCAGCCTCAGAATCTTAAATAGCAACCCCCTTACTTTTATGCCATATATTAGGAGGTATCAAAAATGCTTTACGTTGGTTATAAAAAAAATTAAATCGCTTTACCCCTTCCTACCCCGAGTTAATTTTAATGAAAATGTACCTGCTCCCCACGTAAGGACTTGGTCAATAATATATTTTTTTTTTAATTTATTAATAAATAACTTTATTTTTCCTTTAATTTAAGAGTATAAAAATAAGGGGTTGTTATTTAAGATTTTGATGTTGGGGTAGTGGGGGGTATGGGGGTAAATTTTATAACCTCAAATTATGATAAGGCCCTTATGATAAGTTAAATTGGCCCATTTTTTTAGAATTTTTAAATTATACTTCATTCGAGAGTTATTAAGGGAGGATTATCACATTCCATTGATGATTTATTAAAAATCTAAAGCTAAATATAACCCTTCACTATAACCTAAAATCAAAAAATAAATACACCATTGGATAGAAAATTGTAAAACCTTTCAAATGATATGCCACACGACCTACCCTTTCATTTAAAATTTTGCCCCCCATTGTCCCCCTAGTGTTATTTTAAAATATAAAAATGTGTAATTAACATAGGAAATAGTTTATTTAATGCAATATACCTTTTCCAAATTTAATTAATTAAATTAATTTGATATCTTAGCCCGTTTAAAAGTTAGAGGCACTTTACCATTTAAAAGAATAACCCTATGATAGCTTACGTAAGTTTTGCTTCCACATTCTTTTTAAAATTTTTTTACGTATTTTTACCCGCTAAATTAAAATCCATCTATATTTGTTTTAGTAGAGGTTTTGGAGATAGGCGCCTTTAAAGCCTCAACATAAAACATACACTGATAAAAAGGATTTATTTGGATATGGCCAATTAAATTAAATTAAATTTGGTTGTGAGTAACAAATTTTATTAAAAATAAATATATAGTTGGTGTAAACAAATATTTTAATTTCAAAATGATTTATTAATGAAAAAAAAAATGGTTTATTTGACAGAAATAAAATTATTTGTCACAACCAAATAATTTAAATAGCCATATGCATACCAAATATTCAGTTGACACAAATACTGTTAATTGATAACATTTTTGACATTAATGGGTGTTATTTATTATTAATAATAAATTATTATACATAAAAAATAGGAACATTTTGACAAAATAGAAACATTTTTGACATCACCGGGTTTTTTATTCTACATGAAAAAAATAGGAAAAAAGTTCTTACGGACATGATATATTCATAGGAACTGAGGGACATATTTTGTCTGTCAGTGCTTTCCAACGGAGCCACATTTTGAAAATAGACTAAAATTCGTTTTTTTTTAAGAGCTGTGAAGCTACGTTAGAAAGCATTTGCGAATAAAATATGTTTTCAAACATATAATGGAAATATGAACTGTTTCTTATTTTTTTTATGCAGAATCACCCTCTGTTATAAAAAATTTAAGTACCTAAACTTAACACTATGTTGCAGCATGTTTTTTTGTTTAAGCGAATTATTTCAAAAACAATTCAACTAAAAACCAGCTGAACAGTTGTTAGCACCTTGTCAAAACATCGGCACTAGGCACGAAACGTTATGAAAAGGAAAGTTGTGTGATCACGTGAATAGGCAACCATTAATACACCTGCATAATTTATTAAAGTTTTAAAGTCTGTTCTCCAAAACGTTATATTCTACCAAAAAAACTGTATATAGCATTTTTTATAGGGCTTAAAAACAGTTTTCATTTAAAATATAATTTTTTGAAATCGGATTATAAATAAGTGATATATGCTTAAAAACGTTTTTCTGCTTATATTTCGAAAACAATGCATTTTAGGAAAATATAGTTTGTAACATTTGTTTGGACACTAAACTAACTAAGAATTTGACCAATGAAATGTCAGAAATATTTGACACATTTCATTCCATTAGTTAAATTTTTAGTTAGTTTAGTGTAAAATATTGGGTAAATCAACCTTTAATCTCATTAGCTACATTACACTAGTGTACAATACTTTTACGCTAAAACCAAATGTAATGATGAAGCTCAACACTGTTTAATGGGTGCCTAACCGCAAGCATCTTTTAAATCAAGGAAAATTTGACAGTTTACTAATTAAATTTGATTTCTGTGGATATGCTACCATACAAGAGTGTAAAATTCCACAATGTTTTACATTTCATGAGGGAATATTGATGTTTTTTATAGAATGTAAGGTAACTAAATTAAAAATTAAGTAACTTTTATAAAATCTAGACATTAATAAAACACCTTGGTTAAAATAGTAAGGCTATAATTATAGTTTTTATTTTTGACAAGAAAAAGAAAAATATTTGGATTAAAAAACATAAACTATATCATAAAAGGCTGTGCTGCAAGGTAAAAAATGGCATATAAAACGAGGTAAATAAAATTCGTAGAATCTACAACGTAAATATTTAAATTAGATTAGGCAAACCTTCATACATATATATCACACTAGGGTGATAGAAAAATATTAAACTAGTGTGATAAGACGTTTTCTAAAGAACAAAAGAATGTCATTTTCATAGCGGATCGTATGAAAAAAAGTTATAACTTATACATAAAATTTGTAAACTAAATAGTTTTATTTTTCTGTGTGATTCACACTGATTTCATTTTACACTAAACAGATCTTCTTTAATTGGTATATTCTTATGAATAAGAGTAGACAATGAAATTACAAGCATTACATATCTTCACGACGTGTTTATTACACAAAAAACAATGGAATCACATAAGAGAATGCTTTCTCATCTGTACCGATTCAGCTAGTACAGGCGGCATGTAAATTCTATACTGACACCTAAAAGTAGGTTTCTACAATAGGTATATTTATGTACATGCTGAAGAATGGCGAACTTGTCCCTATTTCAAACGCACTCGATTTCACGTTATTCCATGAAAACCCTCCAACAAAATCACTGGTTTTTAAAAATCTATCAATCTCTTTATAATAAAGGGTGTTTTTTAGTGTGTCAGAACTTTAAGTTCAAATTAAAAAACAACCAAATTAGATATCTTGAAACTATTTATTTTATGTAAAATTGTATTTAATGGCATTATTATTGTTCAAAAACAATTTCGGAAAAATTTCCGCCGCGGCTACTTTTTACAAAGCGTATTCTTTCAATCCAATTTCCTACCACTTTTTCAAGGAATTTGGGAAGGAAAAAGTTTATCGGCATAGACTAAAGATTTAACATAACCCCTAAGAAAATAAT
Organism: Brachypterus glaber; assembly: GCA_958510825.1. NCBI lineage: Eukaryota > Metazoa > Arthropoda > Insecta > Coleoptera > Kateretidae > Brachypterus > Brachypterus glaber. The sequence continues at coordinate 19,916,622 of OY294046.1, forward strand.
CTAAATGCGTTAAATTACATGACCCTGTGGGCAGATTAATAGGTCCGTTCCCTTAAATAGTTTTTTTTTTGGGAACGCACAGTTTTTTGTCAAGTTTTTGTTTTAATATCGAGCAGCGTGAAATGCGTTCCAAATTTTTTGTTAATTCTTGTCATACATCACTCGTTTGGGCGATTATGTGCATCATAAAATTTACGAAGTACTCGATAAGTTGGGCGTACAGATAATTTGCAACTTGCAAGCGTTGCACTATGGGACAAACCGGACCGTAAGCCGGACATCATACTTTTCTTGAAAACGATAACTGGGATTTTGATAAAATTTGGTATGCAGCCATTTTTAGGTACGATAAAGCATTTTAACTAGGTTTCGTTTTTGGGAAAAAATCTGGAAATCTGGAAAATCTGGAAAACTTAAAAAAAAATAAATTTATTTTTCTTTTATATGGTTAATTACAATTTAGTGTACAAAAAAGATATTTAGGTATGTATTTAATATGGTTTGGAAAAAATCTGCAAAATGTGTGTAACTTGTAAAACGTTGTAAAATTATAATTTTAGCTAATAAATTTGGCTTTTTCGAGAAAAAGTAAAACATTTAGACAAGTATTGAGTATAAAAAAATTGTCGAAAAATTTAGAAAAAAAAATTAAAAAAAAAATTATTTTTTCAAAAAAAACATTTTTTCGAAAAAAAAATTAAAAAAAAATCAGGGGGATTATTAAAAAAAAAACAATAGGGATCTGATAGAACTTGATTTTTCCTGAAAATTTTGAGTCGATCGGTTTATTCGTTCTTGAGTTATCTTGTCCACAAAAAAGTGACATGGCACGGACAGACGGGCGGATGAACAGACGCTTACGGGCTGTGAATAGTATAATAACGTAATTTCCCAATAAATTTATCCACCACAAAGAATATCTGTAAAAGTCTATGTAAAAAGTAATTTTTTTTTTTAGTTGTTTTTTAACACAAAAATTTAAATTAAAGGGGTTCTGGGGTCTGATCTCTACATCATTTTTTTCCTTACTTAGTCCACTATATTGTAGTAATAACAAATGTGCGGGACTTTGCGGGACTTTAAAGAAAAACATTTAAATGTCGGAAAATTTAAAAAAAATCGATAAAACAAAAAATAGGAGATGTACATAATATTTTATTTTTTTATATAATACACTTTAATGTTGTTATTATTACGCAATTAATAGGAAAAGATTATATTGTATGATAAGAAAAAAAAAAGACTACAAATTTTCGTAGGCATAATTTAGACATCTATATAAGCGCTAATTTTTCTGGCTAACCTTAATATACATGAAAATTTTGCCTGCACTCAATGTATAATATGATAAAATATAATAAAACCAAATTAAAACCCCTATTTTTGATTTTTTGTTTTTTACCCGATGTCCAACCTATGGCCCGGTTCGTTCCATAGTGCGTTGCTCAGATGTTAAACCTTCCATAATGATTTTCCAGACTATGCTGAGTAATTTTGACACCAGAAGAAAATAATGCATTAGTTTGGTTGATAAAAATATTCCTACCAATTTAGAAAATTATCCAGTCATAAAAAAAATTATGGTCATAACTATACCGACGAAAAAAAAAATTACACATTTTACACATTTTAACACGGAACCTATTTATCAATTCAGGTCTGCAGCGAAGACTGTAAAATTTTACACAAAAATGTGTAATCAAAGTGTCTAAAGTCTTAATACACTACTGTGTAATTGTAGAGTGATCATGCAAACCTTGTTAAATCCATATACACCATTTACACCAAAAATCCTGAAAATGTCGTTACGTTAGCTCCCTTAAAAATGTTATGGGTATGATAACATATTAGTGATGACATTTTTAAGAAGTTGGCTGCATTCTGAGTTCACCCATGGTTGTACAAAAAATCTAAAAATCGTCATTAAAGAAGAATGTGCTAACGCGATTTGCATGAACACTACAATTGAGCAATGATTTATTTACTCAAAAATATATATATTTAAAAAAATATTGTGCAGTTAATAAATATTTGACACATTGATTTGTGTTAATTTACCCATTTTTATGTAAAATTAAAGGAATTTTGTTGATTTATTGAATTTACTTATTTTTTACACATTTTAGGGTATATTTTTTCACACACAAAATATTCATTTACACAGCAGAATTTTAACCTGTGTAAAGTTGCTTGAGGTTCCATATACATAAAATCACTCAGTATTTAATACGGTACCAAATTCTTAGTGTGGATAGTTTCATTTTTTAACAAAAAAATCACTCTTGCCGTTTAAGACCAATAAAGAAATCACTTTAAAGGACTTTTACTTCTATAATCGTCAATAACATTCAGTATAAGATGAAGATCCATTTATGCTAAATACAACTTTCTTCGTAGGACCAAAATCAGTCCATTTAAAATAAATACAAAATTACACTGATTATTTTTCAACGTTTTTATCAACCAATTATTTAACAATATTTCTGACCACGTGTTTTTTTCTGTTATATTACAGTTAATATAACTTGGTAATGGGAATTTTCTACTGTAGAAAATTCTAGTGAGAATCACTGTAGTATTTTGTTTTTCAATATTTTTTTTAAGATTTCATACCTAAAACTAATTAATAATTAAATATGAATATATTACTATTAATAATTATTGTTATTACTTTATTATTTACCAAAAATACCACAAAATATTCTTTTCATAAAATGTAATGTCATTTTTTATAAGTTGACTTTAATGAACAAGCCTAACGCAGTACCGCGCTAGTGAGTATTGCAGTAAGTGACTGCAGTCATGAACCATTGACAGAACCATAATTTTCAGATTTTAAGCTTTCACGGCCATTAAGATATAAAGAACTTTCACTTTCGGGTTTAGACCGTGTTAATGGATTTTCACTTTCCGACGTTTCGTCTCTTACTACTAGAGACATCTTCAGGGATTAATCTGAAACTAAGTTTCGAATCAACTTGTGTCACTATTTATGACGAGTTGTGGTTATTCACCCGTGACGAGGTTTTTCCTATCAAAGACTTCCATATTGCAGGTAAGTGGTAACCAGTGTCCCGATTGATATTGTTAGGATGCTTGATCATTTCTATCGATTCCCGTATCTTCCTTGGCATTTTTCTGTTTTCTGTTAATATTTGTTTTGTTTCAGACAAATTGATTTTATGACCTGTTTCATGTACATGTTCGGCTACTGCCGATAAGGAAATTTGTTTCTTTCTTATATTGCGCTCATGCTCTTGAAGTCTTGTAGAAATTTTTCTCTTGGTTTCACCTATGTAAACCGTACCACAGGAGCAGGGTATTTTATATACGCCTTCTGAACTCAGGGGTATTTTGTCTTTTGTTGAAGTCAAACATTGACCTAATTTTTGGTTGGACCGAAATATAGGCTTAATATTTGACTTCTTCAAAAGTTTACCTATTTTATCCGTGATACCGCTTACATAGGGAAGTATAACTTGTGTCTGTCTGTCATTGTCACTATTGTCCTGTTGTTTGGGTCTGGAATTTCTGTATTTGTATATGGTCTTATTAATGTCTTTTTTGGTATAACCGTTCATGGTCAAGGCTTTGGTTAGTTTAAGGAGTTCTGTGTCTAGGGAATTCTTGTCTGAAATCATGAAAGCCCTATGCACAAGTGAATTAACTACCGAGCGTTTTTGAGAGGGATGGTGATGTGAAAATGCGTTTAGGTATCTGTCAGTGTGGGTTTTCTTCCTGTATACCGAGTGTCCTATTAAGCCATTTTCCGTTTTGTAAACCAAAACGTCCAAAAAGGGAAGTGATCCGTTGTTCTCAATTTCCATCGTAAACCGTATGGATTTATGTTGGGAATTGAGGTGATTTAGAAAACCTTGAAGGCTTTCCATGCCATGGGGCCAAATAGCATAGACATCGTCTACGTATCTGCGCCAAATTTTAGGTTTTAATGGAAATGACTCAATAGCTTTTTTCTCGAAGTATTCCATGAAAGCATTGGCCGCAGGGGGTGATAATGGGGATCCCATTGCGGCGCCTGACACTTGTTCATAGAACTCTCCCTGTATCAGAAAATATGTAGATGTCAGACAAGCTTCAAATAATTTACATAACTTAGGGTCAAGATTTCCAGTTGTAAGTAGGTCTCGTCTAATATTTATTGTATCGGGAACGGGAACGTTAGTAAATAGAGATTCTACGTCGAAACTAACCATTATGTCCGAGGGGTCCAGGGTCACTGTCGATAAGGTTTGTACAAAGTGTGTGGAATTTTTTACATAAGACCTCGTTTTTCCAACTAACTGATTTAAGATTTGGGCAAGGTGTTTGGCAAGTTTATACGTAGGGGAACCTATTGTGCTGACAATTGGTCTAAGAGGGGCACCGTCCTTGTGAATTTTAGGTAAACCATATAATTTTGGTACGCGGGAGTCTCGGGGGGTTAGATTATAAATTTCAAGAGGTGTAAGGGAGGATTGTTTAAGTAATTGTGTGATTTTTCGTTAAAATTTTCCAGTAGGATCGATCTCGAGTTTTTCGTATGTGTCATTGTCTATGAGACAAGGAAGGAATATTTAGCTTTAAAGAATCTTAATCGTAATGACGATATTATTGTTGTGCCTGCTGATAAGGGTAATGCCACTGTGGTGATGGACAAACTTGACTATTTTAACAAAATAACGGAACTCATAGACAATGACACATACGAAAAACTCGAGACCGATCCTACTGGAAAATTTGAACGAAAAATCACACAATTACTTAAACAATCCTCCCTTACACCTCTTGAAATTTATAATCTAACCCCCCGAGACTCCTGCGTACCAAAATTATATGGTTTACCTAAAATTCACAAGGACGGTGCCCCTCTTAGACCAATTGTCAGCACAATAGATTCCCCTACGTATAAACTCGGTAGTTAATTCACTTGTTCATAGGGCTTTCATGATTTCAGACAAGAATTCCCTAGACACAGAACTCCTTAAACTAACCAAAGCCTTGACCATGAACGGTTATACCAAAAAAGACATTAATAAGACCATATACAAATATAGAAATCCCAGACCCAAACAACAGGACAATAGTGACAATGACAGACAGACACATTTATACTTCCCTATGTAAGCGGTATCACGGATAAAATAGGTAAACTTTTGAAGAAGTCAAATATTAAGCCTATATTTCGGTCCAACCAAAAATTAGGTCAATGTTTGACTTCAACAAAAGACAAAATACCCCTGAGTTCAGAAGGCGTATATAAAATACCCTGCTCCTGTGGTACGGTTTACATAGGTGAAACTAAGAGAAAAATTTCTACAAGACTTCAAGAGCATGAGCGCAATATAAGAAAGAAACAAATTTCCTTATCGGCAGTAGCCGAACATGTACATGAAACAGGTCATAAAATCAATTTGTCTGATACAAAACAAATATTAACAGAAAACAGAAAAATGCCAAGGAAGATACGGGAATCGATAGAAATCATCAAGCATCCTAACAATATCAATCGGGACACTGGTTACCACTTACCTGCAATATGGAAGTCTCTGATAGGAAAAAACCTCGTCACGGGTGAATAACCACAACTCGTCATAAATAGTGACACAAGTTGATTCGAAACTTAGTTTCAGATTAATCCCTGAAGATGTCTCTAGTAGTAAGAGACGAAACGTCGGAAAGTGAAAATCCATTAACACGGTCTAAACCCGAAAGTGAAAGTTCTTTACATAATTTTCAATTTAAAAATAGACAAAAGGCAAGGTTTTAGTTTAGCAATTGAGAATGGAATTAAATTACCAAAATTAAAGAATATGCCTGTAAAAATATAAGATAAGATAAGTAATACAACAATTTATATCACTTTGCAAAGAAAAAAAATATAAAAGTTGGTTTGACATATATAATATATTATAAATCGTTAAAAAATAATCTTCCGAATTACACATGATTCTTCGAATTTCCAGACAGAAAATTTTCATGAAAACAGCGAATTTTTCCCGCATAATTCTCAGCCTCTTGTGTAATTATATATGAAAAAACCAATATTGGTAAGTAAAGTATTTTTACGGAGGGGTAAGTTACGAATAGACGATCTTGGTCCTTTTAAAATGCGATCTGGAGGAGACTCAATGTATTACAGTGTAATAATGTGTGAGACGATATTGGCATAATATAAGGCGTTGTTCGTGTCTCCAAATACATCGTGACTTACCCTAGCCCTTGTGACGTCTTTATAGTGGTCAAAAATCTTAAATTAAGTAACACTAATGACTGAGTGAGGACTTTTACATAGTGTAATAATTTTCAGAAAAATATTATAAAAATCCACCTCAAAAACCCATGTACCAATGTTTACACAGTTATGTGCAAAAACGGATTTGTTTTGTTTTTTCTCTGTAACTCGGCTTCGGCTCGTCGCTCAACAAAAAATAATCATGATATTTGTTCATTATTAAATTCTCTACAATTTATTTAAATAACTTTTTTTGTTTAAATAACCAGAAAAAAAGTTACAGAGCGTTGAAAATTTGCAAAAGTTGAAATTTTCGGTTTTTCGAAAACAACTGTAAAACAAATTATTTTTTAAATATGATGCTTATTTCATCAACTTTAACGCTCTGTAAATATTTTGTTAATTTTTTGTTGAGCGACGAGCCAAAGCCGAGTTACAGAGCAAAAACAAAACAAATACGTTTATGCACATAACTGTGCAAAAAAAAATCGAACAGGGGTGCAAATTTGGATTTAAGCTTTTCAAACGAACCCCTTTTTATTACAGAGAGTGTGCATATCACCGCAAGGTCAAACTACCGTTCGACTGGGCTCATATCTTTGCAGCAGTATTTTATGGCTATTTTTATAAGTTTATTAAGTTATATACCTGCAATCTGATTTCTTGTGTCGTGGGCATAAACGACATTGAATGAAATCTATTCTTAATAAATATTGTATAAAATAACATGAACATTATGGACAATACTTGTGAAATCCTGTAATGCATAAATATAATTAAGACATAATGCAAATAGTATTAATTACCTGCTGGCTAGATTTATTAAAAATTCTTGTAATAAATACTTATGGGAAAATTTATTAAAAGTTTAGGCGAAAAGGGGTGAATAGCAACGAACTAATAACTCTTCTTTCTAGAATACGCATACCGTAAAAATAAAGTATGGCCAACATCTCGGTTTGTTTATAAACAAATAGTAGGTATATTCAGGCCTGAACAATAACAATTACCAGCAACTGGTATTGTTATCTCTGTTAGAACAAAGATGTGTGAGTAAGACAGACGAATGTTAATGTTGCCGACGTTTTTGTCAGTTTTAACGAATGAAATGCCTATTCTAGAGAAAAGAGTTATTAGTTCGTTGGTGAATAGCGGCCACCTTATCTCTTTTGTAATTTTTAAAAGCGGCTAAATTTCACAATAAAACTTAAATTTTCCAAATTCCTGTTTTTTTTTTAATTGTTGGTTTACGCTGTTTTTTTTTTAATCTAACTTTTTAATTTTTTCTTACGTTGGTTTTGTCAAAAAAGTGTAAAGCCAGCCCTTAAGTTCTATTTCAAAGAATATACAGTGCATGTCTAAAGTCAGTACCCCTTTAGCTTTTAAACGGCTTAAGATACCAACTTGAAATTTAAAACGCATAGATATTATAAACCAAGTAATTTATATATATTCAATATATTTAGGGGGCACAATGGAAGCAGGGGGCAAGGCAAAACCTTTAAAATAAATAAGGTCGTGTACATCATCTTAAAGCCTATTAAATTCTCTTTTTACCATATAATTTTTATTTTTTTATTTTTTTTTTTTTTTTTTGAAGGTGTTAAATTTTTAAAAGTTCCAAAATTAGAATTACAAAACTTACAGGTTAAAAAAAATGCCAACTTGACAATGCCATATTATGCCATGGTACTTAATAACAACTTACATGTATGAGTTGTATACAACTCATATGAGTTTGAAAGAAGCATGTATTTACTTCAGTTTATATATTAGTAGTCTTTCTTTTTTTAATAATAATAATAACAATATTTATTGAAAATCCAACAGGCTAACGACCAAGGTCTTTCTGCCATCTTTTTTTAATTTTGAGGTAAAATTTACTAAAACATTTTTTTTTATTCATACACATGAAGAAGAATACAATCATTAACCATTAACAATGTCTTAATGTTATTCAATATAATTTAAAACTTTTATATGTGTATGTGCATTGTCTACTTGATTTAAATAATGTTATTTATTTCTTTGAACCAAATATGTCAAAAAAGTTAAAGGTTTTAATTTGATTAACATAAAACCGTCTTTTTATTCATAACTTGTCATGCATAAAAGGCTAGAGGCCTAAAATTAACCAATTATATGCTTTCGTTTCCTATTATGGTGAGTTCTTAATAATAAGTAATATAGGCATGTTATTTGGTATGGAATAAATTTTTCGTGTTTTGTTTATGAACAAAGAATACTAGATATAATTATTAGGTTATTATGACATTATAATGACAACTGTATGACTTAATGATTATGTTTAATTCGTGGGAATTTTTATTTTGTTTTTTAATTATCAGAAGACTTGCCTAGCTCATTTGTTTTGCATATTAAGTATATATTCTCAGAATAAAGATACACAATTAAATATAAGTTTATCTGCTATTTTAAATATGTTATTACAGCTAAACTGCTCTTAAAATAACCTAGTTTCCGCATGCGCAAGAATACCACCATTAAAATACTGAATACGAAATATCAGGCTTACATTACTCGTTATTCTATATGATTGGAATTGCGCCCATGCGAAATAAGGTTGTTTTTAAAGTGGTTTACCTCTACACTCCTCGGAGTTTCGAAGCAAAGAAGTATTATAAAATATAATATATTATATTTTTACCTCAGACCCCGAAAAATATTAAAATAATTATTGTTTTGTAATCAACTTTTAAAAATGTCTGTCCGTGTGTCCGTCTGTCACGGCTTGTTTAAACTTGTCGTAGTAAACTGGTTCACCCACTTTAAAGTTTGACGATATTTTTCAATAGTTAGTAATTTTCAGAAAAATCAGTAATCTCTCTGTAATTTTCAATCACTAAATTAGTTACTAATTAGGCACTGAATGCATTATTTTACAGGCTCGGATATAAGGGGCAATCGCCCCTTAATTTTGCAAAATTTGGTGTAAAAAGAGCAAAATTTTCACCGCCTTACACCCTCCCAACACAACTTTTTTTTTCAAATGGCAACCCACCCCATGTGACACATCGTTGAAAAGGTTATTTAATAAGCTTTCTAACGGTGTATGATAAATTCTTATTTGGCAAAGGACTTTTTAAAAATTTAAAAAAAAATGAAATGAGTGCAAGGGGGTGAAAATTGTATAAACCAAAATTTGCAAAATAAAAAATAAAAATCGACTTGTCTGAGCATTTTTTTCTTTAACTTTTAACTGGAAAGTTAAAAAAAAAAACGCTCAGACAGGTCTATTTTTATTTTCTATTTTGCAAATTTTGGTTTACACCAACTGTTATCACAAGTTTTACCCCCATGCCAAACAATTTTTTCAAATAGCCACCCATTTTTTATGTCCTTTGCCAAATAAGGCTTTATCATACACCGTTAGAATGCTCATTAAATAACCTTTTCCACGATGTGTCACAAGGGGTGAGTTGCTATTTGAAAAAAAAAAGTTGTGATGGGAGGGTGCAAGGGGGTGAAAATTTTGATAACTTTTTTTCACCAAAATTTGCAAAATTAAAAATAAAATTGACCTGTCCGAGCGTTTTTTTTAAGAGTTTTAACTAAAAAGTTAATCGGGTTAATCCAGACGCACTGTATGTACATTTACAATTTTTCAAATTATTTACGCGATTTCAAGCTCTACTGGGTATAAAATCTTGTTAGCATGTTTATTACATGTTTAACATAAGTTTATTCGTTTTCTCATATGACAACAAAAGAGAAATTCTCCTAATTTAAATCAAAGATCAAAATGATAAATTGATCATTTTCATATTAACATTAGACAATGTAAATTAAGATCTAACTGATATCAAATACAAAACATATTTTTTTAAGCCTTCAGGAAAAAAAATGTATTGGTATTTTTTAATTCAAACGTATGAAAGAACCATACTACTTTGTAAAATATTGATCTTATATCGTTCATGAACATGCAATACCTCTTTTTTGACCAATACCTCCTAACTACAATATAGGCTAGAATAGTTTAAATGTAAGACTAAAACATCGTTAGGGACAATAAGTAATCTTACACCACTTTATTTATATTGCTATAAATATTAAAAATAGAGTAAGCAGCAACCAACGAACTAACAACTCCTCTCTAGAATAAGCATACCGTTAATATAAAGTATAGCCAACATCTCGGTTTGTTTGTAAACAAATAGTAGATATATTCAGGACTGAACAGTAACAATTACCAGTAACTGTTATTGTTGTCTCTGTTAGAACAAAGCTGTGCGAGTAAGACAGACAAATGTATATGTTGGGTACGTTTTTGTCAGTTTTTACAAATGAAATGCCTATTCTAGAGAGAAGAGTTATTAGTTCGTTGGCAGCAACTCTAAGAGCTGTTTTTCTTCGCTCCTCAAAAATTTGACTTTTCACACTTAGGAGGTATTGCAAGTTCATGGTCGATATAATATGTATTATAATTTGTTTTTTTTTGCTTCAGATTTAATTAGTAGGTACTTATTTTTAACCCCTTCCGCTCCAGCCGCTTTTTCAAGGTATAATAGGTCTCTATACCAGATTAAAACTTATATGGAAAATCCCGTATATAAATATCCAACTGTGGATATTGTGGTTAATTTTGCTATACCTAAAAATATTCATACGTGGATAAATGGAGCGAAAGGGGCTAAGGAATTAGTATTAGTATTGTTTTTCATTATTTTTAGTATTTATTTTTGTTTTAATAATTTTTTAGTATTTTAAATAATCGTTTACCTACTTGGTATAAAATTTATATTTAATATCTAGTTGCCAATTGGCAATTGGTTTGAATAATAATATTTCTTGCATTTAGTTTTAAAGAAACTTAAATGAAAGTTAACTAATTTTGTTATTCAAACCAAGCAATTTTACAGGTTAACCACTGTAAAAAAGTAGTATATTACATAACGAGTGTGGAAAGTGATATATTTCACGCGAGTATACGAAATACACTTTCCAACGAGTTATGTACACTATTTTTCCTACGATCCTGAAAAAAAGTTTCTTAATTTAATGGTATCCTACTTTCAAACAAATAAATGTCAAATTCAATTGACGTTAATTACAATGAGTAGAGTTGTGTGTGAGTAGAGATATGTGTGAGTAGAGATGTGTTTGAGTAGAGTTCTTTGTGAGTAGAAATGTGTGTGAGTAGAGATATGTGTGAGTAGTGATGTGCGTGAGTAGAGATGTGATGAGTAGAGATGTGATGAGTAGAGATGTGTGTCATCCTTATAATCTCTTAAGTTTAAATCAATTTTAGTTTAATTAATCTAAGTAAGATAAGTGTTCAGCTCGCCGCAAGCGGCTCGTTTTCTAAACTTGTACTCGTGGGCTAAAAACGTATGTTATGAAACTAGTACTTTAATATACTATAATGGGTGCCTATTACTCCCTTCATGATTTTCGTATAACTACTGAAAGTTTTTCCAGGATACTTATAGTAATGTAAGTCAGCAAACAGCAGGAAATGAAATGTTACATGTTTATATAAATCGCTTATTTAATCTACTAATATTAATATTGTAACTTTGGTGCTCTGCATTCTTATAAACAGAAGTTTGCATAAATCAATAAACAGAGATTGTTTTTATATAATGATTATATTTACATATTACGATTGTAACCGATAGGCATTTTAGAAACACAATAGAAACAGTAACAGATAAATATAAAGTATGCATTTCATATTACAATAAGTATAATTCTATTTTTAATACCTAGTCTATAACGATCCATTAAATTCCTTATGTCCCTTATACACGGTGTTTTTTTGCAAATTTTAACTTTTTGTTTCTGACCCCTGATTTTTTTTTCATAAATTGATTAAACACACCATAAGAAGCAATTTAGGCAAATATAAAAAAAATCGACCGGATCGATCGTTTTTTTTACGTTTTTTCTAATTTATTGTACTATGTTCATAGGACGTGCCTGTAGAGCAGTAAATAGAAATATATATTTTATATATAGTAGTAAAACTATTATTTATAGTCACTACATTACAAAAAGCCGTATCTCCAACGCCAAATGTCGTATATTTTTTTTCTAATGAATTATTGTTTTAGGGTGCGAAATTTCAATTTTTTTTTGCATTTTTGGATTTGAAATGTCATGAAACGTCGAGAAAATGTGAAAACAATGGGTGTTAAAAAATATCGGTCTGTCTGTTTTCTGTCTTTAAACCTTGTAACTTTTAAACTAAATGCCGATTTAAAAATTCTTTCAATTAACGATTTAGGACCTTTATATTTTGCGTGACCTTAAATATGGTTAACATTACGGTGCGGCGATGAAGGCAATGAGGAAAAAATTAATATTATTATTGATCGTAGGGTAAAACTTTTTGCACAGGAAAAAATCATGTCCAATTTCCTACACAGCTTTAATAATTTTTTTGCTGGGTCTATTACACTGGTCTACAAAAAAAATAACAATTCTTCAAGGACTAAACCTATCATGTCTTATGTATTTTTGTCTGCTGAAACCTAATTTAAATACGGCATTTTGACTATAAAAACCGGGATTTACTCGAAATCTACGCGGTAGAATAAATTTTAAATTGAAAATTCAGTTTCAGCAGACAAAAATGAAAAAAAAAATTGAAATTTCGCTCGACTTCACCCTAAAACAATAATTCATTAAAAAAAAATATACGACCTTTGGAGTTGGAGATACGGCTTTTTGTAATGTAGTAAAAACAAACAAACAAACTATAATTAATAATTTTACTAATATATATAAAATATATATTTCTATTTACTGCTCTACAGGCACGTCCTATTTTTAGAGATGTGATTGGATAGCAACTTGTCATGGATAACTAGATAAGTAATAAGACAGTAAAAATAAATATTTTTTGAAAATTAAAAGTATATTTTAATAATTTATTACAATTAGTAACAATCGAATAAAAAATATTGTATAATACACGGGCAAAAAGTTAAATTTTGATTTCGTAGGTTAATTACCCTCGGGCCGGCTCTATCGGCCCGCCCTCGGCTTCTAAAAACCTACTCAATCGAAAAATATAACTTTTCGCCCTTGTATTATAAATAACTATTTTAACTGTAAATTATATGGACCTAACACGTATTAAAATTAACAAAGTATTTTCTTCATATAATAAAATAATTTTTTTAAAAGACAATAAAATATTAAAACACACAATAATTATAATTTATCTACAAAACAATAAGACTAAAAAACTGAGAAGAAAGCTAAATTTTTACACAAATAAAAAATACTATAATGATGCCTATTGTCTTAATTTAAAATTTAATTTAATCATCCTTATAAAGTATGGTAATACAATAAATAAAATGACACTCTTTTTCATACTTTCGATCCTTGAGTAATGAGAATAAATTACTGATAAAAATCACAAGAAAATAATATTATAGTCATTATAGTTTTTAATGGATAAAATAAACTTGTGTCGTAATTATATTTTAAAGTGGAAGAAATTTTGACACAAAAATATAGCCCCTTCAGGTACATACAGTATACAGTTAAAAATAAGTTCCACAAAATGAAATTGACCGAATATATTGACGCTCAGTGGCTATAGCTGTTGCTATTTGCTTTGTTTCAAATTACAAGCGACATCCAAAGGCCAAGATTCGCACATCTTCAGCTGTTTACTTGTTTTTACAATAAAAAGCATTTTTAAATTTTGTTACTTAATTAATATACTTATAATATAATTTAAACAAAAAAATCGTCCTTCAAGAGGTTAAGGATGGTATTTATATGTTTTTTTTTTAAGACGGATACATCTTTTATTTATTTTTTCTACAAGCGTATGAAATTCGCTTTTTTCTTTGAACAATTGGCTAACGAATGAATATATTTTCTTCTTCATCTTCTAATATGACGTTTGGGATACTAAGTGACAAAAAAGGACTTCCGGGTAGCTAATAGCTACTAACTATTCTCATTTCGGTGATTTTTACGTCAACTTCATAGTGGTTCTTCTGATAAAGTGATTGGCCTAGACAGTTTAGCTCTGCACGTATTCAATAAAATATCAGGCCGAAAAAAATCCGTTTGAAACCATGGTCTTAAACTATACGTTCCTTTTGACCAGGTACAAGTATTATGATCGTTTATAATTTAATTTTAATTTAATTTATTCTATAAATTAACTTAAAAAAAGATGCCAATAACCCTAATCCGGATTCATCCACTAAAGTACATTACTAACATCAAATTTCAATTGTAAAATTAATATAAAAATTAAGAATCGTTGCAGAAATATTAATATTTTTATAACGAATGTATTTTAACATATAGAAGTCGCAGCTAAAACTTAACGTTGTTACCGTTGTTGCCGTAGATATGTTGCAAGTTTCACGGATGAAATGCAACTTCGAATATATTTTGTTTTGGATATGGCCGTCTAAAAAGTTATATTATTACTAATGTTTTAGTTTACTACCTAGAATATTACTTACCATAAATGATAATGTAAATGATGGTTTTATCTACCAAATAAAACCTGCAGTAATTAATTTTAATCTAAATTTTTAACAGAACTAAATAACTTAAACGGCACCAAATTAGCACTTCTTTTGGTAGGTTTGGACTTTTTGAGTAATGAGGTTTATTGGCTGCGTTCAATGGAAACAGCAAAACTCATCAAAAGCTGTCAAATCACTACTGACCGCTATGATCATTTTCAATTGACAGATGATTAGTTTTGATTGATTTTATAAAAGGGCAGGAATGTACTTTTTGTGGGTATTTTTGGACATTTTTTTGCAAAATTAATGGAGGGCCCCTAGCACAAGCTAGAAGCTTATTTGGGGCTCTACATGACTCTGTATGATTCTAACCTAAATAAATAAAGAAAACTTTCTAACCTAATGGTGGTTGGGAGAACAAATATTAGCCGTTAAGTAGTTTGCTAGCAAAATTTACCATTTGATGACTTTTGATTAGTTTCGCTGTATCTATTGAACGCAGCCATTTCATGGCTCAAATGGATTGTTTAGAGGTGACGACTTTTTTTTTAGTCTATCGCTCGGTACTAACTTTTTTGTTTGCAGTGGTATTAAGCTTTTTTTAGTGTAATTTTTTTGTCAGGGTTCGCCTAATTGTAGGGGGCACCACAGGGTTTTGACCGATCAATATTTTTATCTTACGCCGACCCTATATTTTAATATACCGATTATCGATCCCTGCACACAACTGCATAACTTTAACTTATCTACATTCAAAGTAGCGACTGGCGTTCTTAAAGCAGAACGATTTGTCCCAAGTTATCCGAGAGTAGGGCAGAACGGCCATAAGATGAAACAAATTCTATTTTGAAATGTATACTAAATGGATGGAAAAACGGTATTTTTTATGTTTATTGAAAAATTCTATTTAATTATTTGGATCTCGTGCGCAGGATGAGTCAATTTCAAGCTTTTGCATAAAAACGATATCGTAATAAACTATAATTTAGTTAATTATAGTTAATAGATTTAATATTTATTAAAAGTTGTGTAAATGTATCATTAGACTAATTGAATAGTTTGCATCCTTAATATAAGAAAAATGTCTTAGATATAAAATAAAAAAAATATATAAAAACTAAAAAGTATAAAATACTAAAATAAATAAATGTTCTGCATGTGGAAATAATAAAGTACCTGGCATTTTTAGAGCATTAAAGCTATAATCAGCAATATTTATTGGGCGGAATATTAAGGACTTTTTTTTCGGCTACAAGAAATAAATAATAAATAAATAAATAAATAATAAATAAACTTTCTGCATGTGGAAATAATAAAGTATGTGGCATTTTTAGAGCATTAAAGCTATAATCAACAATAATTATAGGGCGGAATATTAAGAACTTTTTTCTGGGGGACATGACTCCTAAATACAGGTTGTATTCACACATCAAAATGCACTGATAGAAATAAATAATAAATAAATAATAATTAAACTTTCTGCATGTGGAAATAATAAAGTATGTGGCATTTTTAGAGCATTAAAGCTATAATGAGCAATAATTATAGGACTTTTTTTTCGGTGACAAGACTTCTGAATACAGGTTTAAACGCACATCAAAATGCACTGATAGAAATAAATAATAAATAAAAAAATAAATAATAAACTTTCTGCACGTGGAAATAATAAAGTATGTGGCAATTTTAGAGCATTAAAGCTATAATCACCAATAATTATAGGGCGGAATATTAAGGACATTTCGGCGAAAAGACTCCTGAATACAGGTTCAGACGCACATCAAAATGCACTGATAGAAATGTTGTTGTAATATAGGCCCTAACCATATTTTCTATTATGTTATAACATAAATATTTTATACAATACAACGACCAGTTGCTACAGATACGGCTCCTGGACGTAGTAGGCCAGTTTACAGCAGCAGTGAAATGGTTAAAGTTTAACTACACCCGGCCGTTTTTACAAAAATAAAAAATTTTGTAAAAAAACAACAACTTTTCCAAAGTTTTAAATTATTGTTATTATATTCAGTTGTTTACTGTTTTTACTTATATATTTTGGAATTTTAAAATTAAAAGTATTGAAATACATATTTTTATTTTCAGTATAACAATAATAAATACAACCGCAAAAAATATAAACATAAGAAATATTAAGCATGCTTGCAAGGTACATAATTTAATAAACAATTCACTTTTTCTATGTATACAAACAATACGATTGAAACATAATTGTTAATAAGAATTATTTAAATGTCATCATTTAGTTAAAATACTTCAAATTACTTTATAAGTTATAAATATAAATTATAACGGTGAGAAATATCATTTAAATATATAGTGTCAAGTGTCGTATGTTAAAAATTCTTTTATTATTTCTATAATTGACATTTTGTGATTCCCATTTTTGTTTCATGCAATTATATATAATACTCTAAACTAAGAAAAAACCCAATATAATAAAATCAAATCACAAGGAGAAATTAGATTTTTTCATATTTGTTACGATTGATCTTTTTAATACAAGTATTTTTTCCTTGATCTAAGATTTTCTTCCACTATTTTTGATTTTTTTTTTAATTGTAACTTTCTTATTTTTGGGGGATTATCTTTAATTTCAATCTAAGTTATCGTGCGGACAAGAAAACGGTACATGCGGACAGATGGCGGACGGACGGACTGACGGACGGACTGACTGACTGACGGACAAACAGGTGAATGGACAGATGAATAGACGGAAGGATATATTTAAAAGTTATTTTGGTTTTATAATAATACTTCTTACTGAGGAGTCCTCAGCTGTGAAGCTGTTTTAATATAGTCATAAATATAAAAACTGTACACGGATAAGTTTTATTGTCCCAACATTTATTTATAACTTGACAGTTAAATTTATAGACATAACAATGTGAAACAAACTTAAGGTTAATTATCTCATTATATAAATATTATGAAATAAATTATAGGAAAATATTTTTTATTAAACCATACATTTATTTTTTTTTATTTACAAGATATTTTTTGTTGCTTTTAAATAGTTATTAAGCCCAAGGATCTCTAGAGGCATTGGATAAAATAAATATTTGTTAACTTTGATAGGAAAAAATAGGTTAATGCGTGAAAATAATAGATTATATAAATAGTGTGGAAATTGACATATTTCACGCGAGTGGGAAGGTTTACGAACTAGCAGTCAGGCGAGTGAGGAAACCCACGAGTTTACGAAATACACTTTCTAATGAGCTGAATACACTATTTTTCCTACGATCCTGAAAAATATAAAGTTTCTTAATTTGATATTTTCTATTTTTTTTACTTATTCAAAGAACTTTTGAGAAAAGGAAAGTATACAAAAATATCATAAAAATTTATGTAGGTATGTCAAACAGGAAATATGATTTTCATTTACCTTTAGTTTTCTTGGTTTTAAATTTAATACAACATATTATAGTAGCTGTTTAATGGGTTGCCTATAGCACAAGCATCTTGTGTAAATGATTTGTAAATCAGTAAATCAAGGCAACTTGAAAGTTTGCTAATTAAATTACATTTCTGTGGATAAAATATTAAAAATGTATTGTTTTACAATTGCATAAGGAAAAGACCGAGTATTTTGATGTTTTTTATGAAATGTAAGGTAACTAAATCAAAAATTAAGTAATTTTTATAACATCTAGACATAAATAAAACATTCCAAGTTCTATCTTGGTAAAACTACTAAGGTTATAACTATAGTTTCTATTTTGGGCATGAAAAACAGAAATATTTGGATTGAAAAACATAAAACATATCATAAAAGGCTGTGATGAAAGGTGGAAAATGGCATGTAAAACGTGGTGAGTAAAATTTGTAGAATCTACAACGCAAATATCATATATATATATATATATCAAATTAGTGTGATATAAGGTGTTTTCTAAAGAAGAAAAGAGTGTGCTAATGTACCGAAGTAGGAATAAACCGAGTAGTCGACAACTACGCGTAATCACTGTAAAGATTAGTGGTAATCGGTTAAGTAATAGTCGCGTAATGTTTAACAGAACCACGTAAATCGCGTAATCTTTAGGAAATGATTACGTGATTACTGTATTGTATACAAATTATGCTGAGTTGTCTACCCCTAGGAATGAACTGTTAAAACTTAACTATCAGATAACTTTCATAGAAATAAGTAAATAATAATTACACAGGCACAAGAAAAACGTCTGAATAAGTGCGACATATACATTCCCATGTATTTTGCAGTTTGCCGGTTTTTAACTGCTTTTGAAGTTATTACGAAACGCTGACCTAATTGGTCAAAACTGACATCGAATTTATGTTCAGCGGCAAAAACTACATGGAAATGTATATGACGCATATCTGGGACAGAATTTTTTTGTGTGCCTGTGTGCCTTAATAATTATTAATTATAATTACCTTCGATTATATGCACCATAAATCATATCAGTACTGTTTAGGAATGAATGAGCTGTCATCTAAGAGCTGAACTTTCTTAAAAAAGTTTATTTATTTATACTCATTAAAGACCTATTCCACTCAAAAAACGTACATTTCCACGCGTAAAAGTGATAGTAAGTAATTACGTCTTACATAGCGAATATTTTTATAAAATTACATGTTCCATAGCTTAAAATTAGATGTACCTAAAGAAAAAAAAACGGTATTTTCTTTGTAAAATTGAGAAAAATTTAGTTTGAAATGTTAAATTTCGAAACCTAAATTAGGTTTGGTGAGGAACGCATGCGCTTGGTTTTGTGCTGGTTTGGTGTTGTTTTTTTTAATGGAAAGCGTTGGTTTACGTTGATTTTCTGGTTGCTTTGGCCTTTTTTTATAACCGACTTCCAAAAAAGGAGAAGGTTATCAATTCGACGTGTGACTTTTTTTATGTTTGTTCCCGCATAACTTTGGAACGGATGAACGGAATTTGATGAAACCTTTCGCTACTTAAAGCGGATATTCCTGAGGTGGTCCCGTTTTAATTTGACGTTCGGATAATGCCGAGTAAGCCGGATAATCAAGATAAATCTAATCGTTTTAACGCAATTTCACTTAAAACCGGCTTAATTTGGTTCTAATACCAACCAAATTAGAAAATGATCGGATAATCCGGATAAGGGAACGTTCAAGTATTACGTAACGCTCCTAGGGGGGTGGGGATCATTTTGGAGTGTTACGCCCATGTTAATGGCATAGGAAAATAGCGTTACAGGGGGGGTCCAAAATGACTAATAGTTGTGACGCCAGCAGCCTGCCGAGATGGAAGGACAACTATAATTTAGCTTTACAACGTTACAAATCTACGAGTTTTGTGTCTCCAAAAAGTAAAAAATAATAACTTTTCGCAAAAAAAATTAACCGACTTCTGTCTCTAAAAAGTAAAAAATAATTCGGTGCCAATTTCACAGCAATCAATTTAACAACAAAAATAATTATTAGTATTTAATTTAGGGAGTGGAAAATTGACACCGACTTATTTTTTATTTTTTACTTTTTAGAGACAGAAGTCGGTTCATTTTTTTTTTGTAAGTTTTTATTTTTTTTTTGGGGGGTCGTTGGTTTACTTTTTTATGTTGATTTCTGCTAGCGCATGAGCAGATAGCGGAATACGTTCCTCCCGTTAGCTCTACGTTCTAGATTAATTATAAATAATTAATATACAATATTTTATGATACAAAAATCTTACTTAATATGATAGTTACCATAAAATCTCTCTAATTAACTGTCGCAGACGAGCTATTATAGTTTTATTGTTTAAAAGATAAAATCTACCACTGTTACATAACATTAGTCATAATATTTAACAGCATTTTTCCGGGTTACGCTTCGGACTACAGTTTACACTAACGGTAATTTTAAGTGATGAGAAAAACAATAATACAAGTTTATTATTTATTTATGCCTATACATATGTAAATAGGTATTTTAGAGGAGACTTTTCTTTTAAACAAGTAAAACCAGTTAGCAGACAAAGAGACAAAAAGACGTGCGTGCCAAAAGTCTTTAAAGTTTTTTTGAACTTTACTTTTAAGTAAGAGGTATCACCTTGAAATTTGGAACACAAATAAAATAACCCAAATTATTTTTTGGTATACATATAGGCCTATATGAGGTCTCTACTTTTTTTTTTCTTCTGGGTTGGCAACAGACAAAAGCCTATCGCTTGACGTGCTTGGTACAAATGTCCACGTCGCCTTAAAGTTTAATATTCTACAAAATTTTGTGTTTAGGTTATTTTTTACCGTGTTAAAATTGTGGCTTGGTTACTTGCAGTGAAAAAGAGAAGACATAACTATAAAATACATATATCAAAATGTCATTTGTTCTTAGAATTTTAAACATGGCAAAAACTGTAATGCCAACCCGAAACAAAAATCCCTAAATCAGTCATCAATTTAAATGTAAGTTTTTTAAAATTTCAGAGCAAAATAAAGCACTCGTTTCATAACAAGTTTTTTGGGCACTAGTACTTTAGAAAACTTGAAGCAAGTGACTCGTTTTCTAAACTTGTACTCGTGCGCTAAAAACGTATGTTACTAGCATCGTAGTTTAATTAAAAGTTACCTTAAAACTGTTAAACGTGTTAGTCTATTAATTTGAAACTTGTACCACGTATACAAAACTGCATCAATAATCTTTTGATTTTTTTAATTTATTTTTTTAATGTAGCCAGGGGACAGAGGGAGGCGGTAAAGTTATAAATGTTAAGTATTATAATTAGACATCGGATTTTAGCGAGTCGTGACGTCATAATGCATAGCCGGGTACAATAAGTTAACAAATTCATATTAATTTTATTAAAATGTTTAATATGTTGCCAAACTATTATATTATCAAAGAAAATTATATAAATATTATGAAAATCCCGTAACGTTTTATTTAAATAAAAGAAAATTAAAAAAAAATAACCATTCTGAAAATTACGATTTAGTTGTGCTCTTTAATAATCCAAATTTAATTTTATAGTATTGTGGCATGGTGGTTAGGGTATTACTTTTACCAAGTTAAAAAACAATCTGCCAGGCCAATCGTTTTTTATTCGCAATAAAAGGTCACGTGACGTTTATAAATTGTAATTAAAATTAATTTTCTATTTTTTTACTTACTTTAAAAATTAAATTGTCCTTGCTCCTGATCTCCTTTATGGGTTTTTGTATTCACACGTCTTAAAATACTAGTTTAAATTTTTTTTTTTTCAGGTTAAGTCTTTTTTACACAATGTGCAGTGTAAAATATTGCCGTTGAACCCTAGTTCTGGATAATCTTCAATCCACGATTTAACCTTAGTAAGTAATGGTTTTACTAATATTTTATTAAGGGATATAACTAATGAAATAAACGGTGACAAATTAATATTAAATTAGGCCCAATAGGTATATTAAAAACGAAAAAGTTAGAGCAAAAAAAAAGAAAATAATTCGCATTGCTAAGATAAGTCAAACGAAATGACTCAGTTTACTTGCAATAAAAACCTTGTTTCCGCATGCGCGTGATTCTAACCAATAAAAGAACGTACATGGTACACGCTTGATCTTACATCTCACTTATTTCGTCGCACGCATACGAAAACAAGTTTAGAGCTTTTAGATCTCTGCAGAGTACATGTTTATAACGAGTTTTCACCTTCCAGTCACCTCTTTACAAACTGAATAAAACACAAAAAGATTTCGTCGGTATACCGACGGTATACAAACTATAGTTTGTTTTTCCTACAAACACTATATGTTGTAGTTGTGTAATTTTGTATTTTATTTATATTTTATTTATAATATCATATGAAAAACAAAAGATTTGAGTAAAAATAATAATTTCGAAGAAATTTTTAAAAAGATTTTTCACAAGTAATACCCAGCCACCAACAATACTATTAAATAAAATTTGGATTATTTAAAAGTCCAACTAAATAAATCATAATTTTCGGATCTGTTATGTTTTTTTTAATTTTCCTTTACTTAAATAAAAACGTTAGGGGATTTTCATAATATTTATATACTTTTCTTTGTAAAAGTAGTATTTTGATAGCTTATAAAACATTTTTATAAAATTATTAATTTGTTGTACACGGCTATGGATTTTGATGTCACGACTCGCTAAAATCCGATTTCTAATTATAATAATATAATAATACACTTAAGTAATATTTTAGATATTTAAACGCACGAAATTACCAGCTGCGCAGTATTCCCTCCTTTCCCCTAAGATGTCTGTAGCTAAGGGTAAATAATTATTTACAAGTAACAATAGGTATTTGAATTTTATGTAATTTCTAGCAATATACCTATAACTTTATGACTTGTTTTATTTTTATAGGTTCTTCCTATTACAAGTAAGGTGTATAATAAAATACCTCTTTTTATATTGTTCTTCAAAAGACAGGTAAAATAATCTGGGTAGATTACAAAGTAACCGAAAAACCGAAACCTGTACTGGATTAATATATGCAGAGCTTTTATTTTTATACTCTTGGCACAGCTACAGTTAGAAGAGTATACGAAACAACGTGTACACTAAAATTTGTTATTAAAGGAGTAATAGCCTTTTAAAAAGTAACGTTTTTGGTGGCACAAAATGTTACTTCCTCTTATTGCATTTTTTTGAAAACGGTTGCTCCTACAGTGTTACACTATATGACATTTTTTATGTATTTTTACTCTAGAAATCTATATTTTTACAAAAAAATCCAGAAAAACTACATAACAACATTGGGGCAAAAATGTGTTAAGCCTCACATATTTTGTCCGTCTAGGCACGCCTCTGGATAAATTCAAAAAAATAAATTAACATAAACTTATTGCCTTGCTAATACAAGTATACATGCAAAAGCTCGTCGCTCTAGCTTAAAGGGTACCAGAGTTATTAATTAAAAACCTTATTTTTATTACAATTTTAAAGGGCATGCCAATTATTGATCACCCTGTATAAAGAAATATGCTTGCCAATTAAAAAAAAATCGTTTATAAGCAAAAAATTATAGGGGGCACCACTTTTTTATAGAATATGCAAATAAAGTAGGTAGAGCTGGTGGCTCGGCTGGTGCAGTATCTCATGACACTTCCGCCTTGAGTGTGTGTTAACGTAACTCCATCCTGCCCCATCTTATTTTTTTTTTTAATTATTATTACCATTAAATTTCGATAAAAAGATTTTTTTGTTTGTGCCTATTAGACACTCAAGGCTGAAGCGCATTTATATTTTGGGTTCCCAAAAAGGCCACGCTGTGTTAAAATCTAAGATACCACGTAGGTATAATAAATGGTTGAATTCAGAATAAAGTGTACTTTCATAGTCTTTAATAAGAATTAGGGGGTGCTATTTGAAAAACAGAACTTGGAGGTAGTTTCAAGGGAGTGGGTAAGCAAGGGGCGGTTTTGAATAAGTCAGTAAAATCTTCTTTGGCTTTGATTTAATTATATTTTTTTCAAATTTTAATACCTTTTCAAATAACGGAGCTAAGCTATATCATAACTTGGTAGGACGCCCAGTATCGTGAACGGATGGACCGTATTGAAAAAAAAAATAGATGGAGTGCTTAGGTACTATAGTGGTACCTCTATGCCAAGTTTGGTCAAAATCCGAGACATCGACGGCAAACCGAGTTAGCGTGAAATATCAGAGATATTTTTTAAAAAACACATTTTTTTCAAAAACGGCTCTAACGATTTTTAAAATTTTGGTCTTATTTTTTTAATTAGAGCTCATATAACAAATTCCAAAAAGAAAAAAAAATGAAAGTTGTCATGTCATTTAAAAGTTCTTCTAGAACAGCGTGATGCGCTTCAGCCTTGAGTGCTTACTTCCAAGTATCTCAAAGAAAACACAATGTACTATTCAAGAAGAGTACCTAGACTGTTGAATGCGAAGCATTTCAGATCTTCGCGGTTTGTCTTTTATTACTTTAAGATATCTAAAACTATAAATAGATCTTGAAAGCATGAGTAAATCCTGTGTTTAATTTATTGAAACGATATTAAAATCATCAATGTCAAAATTAATGTTACTTTTAAAAAACTAATAATAATTAAAAATATGTTTAATGAATTTGTCGTTATTACATAAATAGCCAAAGTTCAAGGATTTATTTTTTCCTTGAGCAAAAAATAATAGTTATGAATAATAAATTAAAAAATGGATACTGTTTTTTGCAATGTATTAAATCTTCGCAAATATACTACCAAAAAGAATCAAGAAAATTAATTCGAAATTTTAGAATCACACTAGGCAGAGGGAAGGAGATTTTTAAAAGGAATATAATATAAATAATGCTTTTTCAAAAAAAGTTTATTTTTTCGTAAAACGAAAAATAAATTGGAAAAAACATGTTTTTAAAAAGAATAGTTTTTACCCCATTTACCCCAACCCGACTTTTATGAAAAAACAATACCAGCCTAGAACTTTGGATAAGCAAGCTGTGGATCAAATCATATTTTTTGGATATAACAAGTCCAGAAACGTAAGTAAAAGCAATCATTTTTTCGAAATTTTTTTACTAACGCAAGACTTTCCTTGTTGTTAATAGCAATAAAACTTATTCAATGAGAGTATTATCAAAAAATGTAAATAATAATTCTAGGTTTTTGATAAAAGTTGGCAATTCGAGTGTGCAACAATTAGAACAGATTAGTTTTTTAGGCGTTATACTTGACCAAAAGCTTACCTGGCAGCCACACATTGCGCGGCTCACTGAGAGACTAAGTTCTTACATTTTTTTAATAAGATCCCTACGAACAACGGTATCACTTAGTGTAATAAAGCTATTATACTATGGTACTGTACATTCTGTATTAAGTTATGGTCTTATTTTCTGGGGGTCAGTAGGTTGTTCGAGTGTGGCTTTTACTCTACAAAAAAAGATTATCAGAACCATGGTAAATGCTCACTATCAAGCTCATTGTAAACCACTGTTTAGAGACTTAGGTATACTTACATTACCATGTCTTTACATTTATAATGTAATAAATTATAAAGTAAGTTCAGATTCTTTAGAAAAACGAAGAGATATACACTCATACAATACAAGAGGCAATAATAATATTCAAATGCCATACTGTCGTTTAACTACAACTCAAAAATCATTTAATTATGAAGGCATTAAATTTCTTAATAAAATAAATAGTATTCTCGGTAACTCATCAAGCTTAAATGTATTTAAGCATAGATTGAGAAGTTTTTTGATTGAAAATGCATTTTAAAGTGTAGAAGAATTTTTAAAATTTTAAATTATAATTATAAATTTCATTTTGACTAGCCTAATAAGTTATACGACTCTGTATGCAACTTTTTGGTACAATAAATTTATCTTATCTTATCTTATCTTATCTTATCTTATCTTATCTTATCTTATCTTGGGGAAAGTAAAAAGGATTTATATTCCCACATTTTTGCTAAAAATATAAGATATTTTATTTATTAATTTTATTAATTAATTTATTTGTATTGGTATATTTTTTAATTTTTTATTTGGTATTATTCGTATTGTGCTATTTACATGATCCAAATTTCAAGTGATATATTAACCAGTTCAGACTTTTAACATGCACGGTTTGAAAAATAACTTTAATCTAACAGGGGTCAAAAAATATATTAATAACTTTCCAATAAAAAAAAATCATATCTAGAATGTGACAAAAATGTTGGCCTAATGAGGCAAAATATTCTTACTGAAACTCCTAATCATTGGAGAGGAGGTTACGAAACTTTGCCGAATATACCGTGCGGTCCAAAAATCATCCCCCCCCCCCCCTTAACTAGTTGAGATATCGACTTAAAATTTAAAACTCTTAAATAAGATAACTCTTTTTGCATATATTTTATATCTTCAGCTCCTAAAATGTGGACAGGGTGGCATGGGGAGACATTTTTTTAAATGGAAAGAAGGGTGGTGTAATACATCATTTTAAAGCTTATAAAATTTTCTATTGGAACATTTATTTTTATTTTTTTAGATTTTTTTTGGGGATTTAAAATAGGATTGAAAATGGGTAAAAAATCTTTAAAAATCTCATTTTTAGCTAAAAAAATGAAAAATTAAAACCTTAAAAAACACGTTTAAAATTTTTAAGAATATATGGTTTAATAGTGGATTTTATAAGTTTTGAAACAATGTATGATACGACCCCCCTTTCGGTTTAAAAAAAATGCCCCTCCATGTCCCTCTGCCCACATTTTGGGAGCTGAAAATATCAAATATATGCAAAAGATAGTTTGTTTAAGTTGTATTACTTACGAATTCCAAACTTTAAGTCGATATTTCAACTCGTTCGAAGTTAAGAGGGGGGATTACTTTTGGACTTCACGGTATTTAAACTTACCTTTAGTTACTTACACTGATAGAATAAAAGCGTTATTAAAACAACAACATAGTGTTATATATGCCCCAACCACTAGTATAGTACTATGACATAAGATAA
Organism: Brachypterus glaber; assembly: GCA_958510825.1. NCBI lineage: Eukaryota > Metazoa > Arthropoda > Insecta > Coleoptera > Kateretidae > Brachypterus > Brachypterus glaber. Next base: position 19,943,733 of record OY294046.1, read on the forward strand.
CATTTGTTCTTGTATTTATTACAATTTTATGTTGTTTACCTCTTAATTCTACAACTGTATAACATATTTATGTTATGACATAATATTATTACAAAATATGGTTGGCGCCTATACTACAACAACATTTCTATCAGTGTAGTTATTGAATTTAAAACATTAAAATTAATTTTTCTTAAAACGTGTTCAAGTGATCGTACCCTGTTATCTCTAACTATATTAAAATTTATGTTAAAGCATCTATAAATAGACAGTCTTTTGTGATAATATGTTAACCCACATTGTCAAATGAGAGTAAGTTGCTGAACATTTGACTTTTAAGTAAAATATTAAAATATCTATAAGTAAGAAAAAATTTCTAATTTTAAGCATTTTAGTCACAAACTTTAAAATACATTAAGGGAAAAGTTCAACTACTTACTGTCATCTCACACTGTGGGTTAACATATTATGGAATAACAAAACTTAAATATATAAGCTTTTATTTTAGAGTATTAGATATTCAAATTGATTTTAAAAATCCACATTTTACAATAAATTACTTTGGAGACCCAAATGCTCGCATAGAACACGAACTTAATATTTGTTATGGTAAGGATTTAAAATCTGGTTTTTACAATACTATTTAAGGATAAAATACATTTAACCTCCAATAACTACAATAAAATATAAGCCAATCGATATAGCTACTTTAGGCAAGTTTTATACGGCGAAACTTTCGTATGATATTTGGAATAGGGATACACTGATAAAACTGTTTATTTGCGTCAACTAAATATTTGGTTGGATATGGCCAATTAAATATTTGGTTGGGACAAATAAACTTTATGTGAGTCAAATAAATTTTATTTCTGCCAAATAAATTATTTTTTTCCCATTAATAAATCATTTTGCAATTAAAATATTTGTTTACATGAACTAAATATTTATTTGACTCAAATAAAATTTATTTGTCCCAAACAAATAATTTAATTGACCATATCCAACCAAATATTTAGTTGACGCAAATAAACTTCTTTATCAGTGTACATTGAGATAAATTTTTACATCCACGTGCATGGGTAATTTACTTGCAGCTGCTGCTGTTGTGAATTTACACTCGAAGCGTTAATATAAATGCGGTGTGTATTATATTTTTACATTCAGTATGTAAAGTTTACACCAACGCGTAAATATACTTTTTACCTAAAATCCTTCAATTCATTAATAAAAATAGAATAACCATTTTTGTTATTTTTCTATTTAAGAATAGTGTTTTATGGAAAAACTACGCAACAGAAATATAAAACGTATATTCGTAATCAGCGCTACAAAAAGTACCAATATAAAATAGAAACAGAAAACATACAGAAGTCTTAATAACTCAAAATTTGCAGGCCAGTGTTACCGCCTAAATAAGTAAAATATTATAAAATGTATGTATTAATCACACTTTTTAAATATTTACTTTTAATCAACACTTACCAATTATTAAATTTAGCACACACAAAATTATAGGTACGCTCTTACAAACGTAAACAATTATAATGGACGACAGCCACCAGACTCGATGAATCAGGAATTCTGGCTTCTCGAGTCACGTGACTAGCTTAACGCCCGCGATTGGCTAGCTTGTACATCAGAAGTGCGATTTTTACACTTCGGGTATATTGTTGCTAAAGGTATGTTTATAAAAATACACTTTCTTGAGCTCCGAGTGTATTGTTGCAGAAGGTATGGATGTAAAAATACACACTCTAGGTAAAAATCACCTCACGTGTGTAGTGTCACATCAATGTTTATGTACATTTATACAAAGGTTTAAAATTTACACATTTATAGAGTGTATTTTTTTACACCTTTTCAATGTAATTTCTTTCAGTATAGACCGATTCTTAAAATTTTTCATAAGAACAATATATGAGATACCATAAACCGACATGTAATTTTCTGTAAAATTGCATTGTCCGTAATTGAATGGTTGAATTTTAAAAGAGGGTTATGTACACAAAAGTAGTTTTCGAGAAAACAGCAAAAAAAAACTATTTATGTTCAAACCATTGATTTAAAGTAATTTAATTATCAATAAAAATAAATTATAAACCTTAAAAAAAAGGAACCATATGCTTTTACCGTTGTTTAATTGTAGAGAAAAGAACATACTGGATATGTTGTGTTCCCCTTTTAAAAATTCGCATATATTAATGTTTTTAAGTATATTCGCACATCCAATATTCGAATCTGTTTGGAAAATATTCACTGTGCGATTTTTATTTTGCTATCTTGCTTGATGAAACAGTTTATTACTTGCAAAAATATAAGTACAATTTGTCCAAAATTGTGATATAACCCCCCTTTAGAACATGTCGGATATAACCTAAAAGCCTACCTAGGTTTTAAAATTATGTTGACTGGCCTATTAGTCGATTATAAGTTCTATACACGTATTTATGTCAATGTTATTTACAAAATAAAATAATAAAGTATTCAAACATTCTGCAAAATTGTTTTTTTTTTTGTTTTTTTTTTCAATGCTTATTTTACTGAACTCGATATTTCAATAGACCTCAACAAGCTACGGTTTAATTAGGTAACATAACAAAGTTTATACTATACTTAGTATAGTTAATATATAATAATAATAATAATAATAATAATAATAATAATAATAATAATAATAATAATAATAATAATAATAAACTTTAAAGTTTGATTTCGATCTGTCAAACAAGACCTAAGACAATAAATAAATAGTTATTTACATTACCAGATGCGAACGTATACTTTTAGGTGCGATGTGTTTTTGAATGGCAGAGGCGTAGCCGAGACTATTCAAAAACTGCGAGCACCTGAAAGGGCTTTCGCAACTTTTAATGTATTAAGCTTTTCATTCTCGAGATCTCCCCTCGACATTTAAAAACCCTAACAAGATATTTGTAAAAAAGGATAAACGATAAAGCTAACGCCGCCGCTAGATAGAGTGACTATAATTAACCATATTTTATGACATTTGTCAAACACCGTGATAATTTTTGAATATTTGGTTGTTAATGATATCAAAAGCCTCAAATATTGCCTGCAGAAGTTTGGACTTTTTCTTATTTCTTCTTCTTCTTCTTCTTCATCATAATTTACAAAGAACAATAAAAACATATTAAGAAAATGCATTTCTATAATAACTGAAGAAGTGTTATGGGCGTTTTTTTTTTACTTTTTTGTCCAGTAAAGGAGAGAATGAAAACAAAATATGGCTAAGACTATTTTTCTTGCTTAGGGTCGCTCCAAAGTAAAAATAGTACTGGATAAACAAATTAGAGCTCTTATACAATTTACAAGTTTACGACGAACAATAAACAATCAAACAAATTGTGATTCACAATGTAAGAAACATAAAATTCTAATTTTACCTATATTGGTACAGGAATTTTACCTGTATAAATAGGGATTTTCCTTTCATTAGTTAAATTCCGGCTAAAATGATTGTCACTTTTGACTTTTTTTTCACAATGCACCCAAAATCTTAGAAAAACTATTTGTTTTAATTTCCTTAAGGGGTCTTCAAATTTTAAAAATATTTTGTTTCTAAACATTTTTTTATATAGAAAGAAAAAAGATATCATTGTGAAATTTTGCAGGTATATTTATTTATATTTAAAGTAAACAACTTTTTTTAGATTTTTAAAGTGCCAGTTTTTGCGATAATTTAAAAAAAAATACATCAAAAACGGTGGTAGCCATGATTCCGGCGGTTTGGATAGACTAAAAAAACGGGATATTATTCAGTACTAAAGTCGCTATAGCCCTATCTACAAAATATAACAAAATGGCAGACGCTTTTCTTGAAAATTATTTAAACATTTTTGAAAAACGTCCGCCATTTTGTTATTTTTTGGCCAAAACGTTTTCTTCTAGATAGGGCTATAGTGAATTCAATACTGAATAAAATCCCGTTTTTTTTTTCTTTCCAAACGGCCCGAATTATTTTTTCAAAAAAAATTATGGCAAAAAATGACCCATTAAAAATCTAAAAAAAATGCATTCTTTAAATATAATTTATATTTAGAGGATACAATTTTATATTAATTTTATATTATAAATAAATATACCTACAAAATTTCACAATGATATATTTTTTCTTTCTATATAAAAAAATTAAAAATTTAAAATTTGAAGTTAGAAAGACCACTTAAGATTAATTACTTTAGTTTAATGTTAAAACTACTTTTAAAATTCGCACAGTGTTTCCAAGTACAATCAAAGAAAATAGAAATATTAAGCTTTCTAGTTTCAATGCTGAAAGTTGCCAAGTTTAAAGTAATTTACATGCACTTAACATTTTTTGCATTCTGCAAATAAATTCTACAAAAGATTTACTTTACAAGATTCTGGTACTGATTAGATGTTTTAGTACAAATAGGTTTCATGAAAGTAGATAGATATAACGAAATTTACATAAAAATTAACGAAATTTAACGTTGAAATAACTAGATTATAACAAACTTGCGACTCTATGTACACATATATAGCAATCAAAATTTTCGATGAAACAAACGCACGCATGTATATTTTAACTTCAAATTTTTTTTAATTTTTAAGTTAATATAAAATATAAAAAATTAAATATTTTACACAAAAAACCCATTGTGAAATAAGAAAAAACATATAATTTAAAAGAAAGGCAGTATGTTTTTTGTTAAATCAAAAGGATATTTTTTAATTTTATAAGTCGCTGTCAAAATAAATTGATTTTTTGTAATTTTAGTTAAAAGAACTTTAAAAATATGTTTTCAAAAATTATTATTTTTTATTAAAACAAGGGATAAACTGTTGAGGAATTCAGGTGTAAAATTAAAGGTCTTTATTTTGATTTTCGGAAATCTTGGACAGAATCTCTAGAGAAATCTCATCTTTACCAACGTGGCGCCCTTTTTATTTTTATATTTTCAACATTTTTTGAGTCAATCTTGTTGGAAATTCGAATGAAATCTTAAGGGATTACCTCCTAGAAGGAATTCGGGTGTACAGTTTTAAAAAGGGTATATTTTATTTTGCCTATTATCCAATATAAATAAAATATATAAATTACACACAAAAAAAAATGTGCGGATCCAAAAAAGCGACCTATAAAGCAGTGTTGTATTGATCCAGCATAACTAGGTACCGTGTGAAGTTTTAGACGCACAACGGCCCCTCACTGTGCGCCGTGTGCATCGATTTGCAGCACACGTAACGATACATTAAAACATTGTGTAGCTTTAAGATGCACGCCTATATAATATATTATTAATTTCTATATGTAGTTTTCAAGCCTTGGCATAGTACTTCATATTCCCGTAATGGCTGACAATTTGTATAATATAATTTTAATCATTTTATTACATTATTTAGCTATTCAACTTTTTTTTGCCATAAAACATTAATAAATTGACAAACAAGCTTTTTGGCGAAAAAAAAATGATTGCTGAAATTGCAAAATGTAATAAAAATCGCGCGCTAGTTAAAGTGTTAAAAAAATATTTAAAAAAAAATATTTTGATCATGTAACATTAAACATTCATTGAAAAAAAATTTTTTTCAACCAAAACCTGGGAGAAATCTTTTTAAACATAAGAGCTATTGAAAAATTCATTTTACAAAAAAAAACGACTTTCGATTTTTGGTGGCAGACTTGGAAAAATTTGTCCTAAAATTAAACTCGGTGTATTTGAAATAGCGTCGGAAATTTTAACAGATGATTCTACATCATAAAATATGACAAAAAGTTCCTATAAACATATGTCTAAAAATGCGTCATAAGAGAGCTACGACCCTTTGAAATTGGCTAAAAAATCGGTTTTTATTTAATAACTCAGGAACCCTTTGAGATATGTTATCGAGGTTTTGCACGTGAATTAATCCTAATAAGGCCCATCTTTGTATGCCATTTTCACGTACTTATTTAAACCAGGGGTGTGCGAAACGGGGGGGCCTTATCAGTTTTTTGTCCCAAACTTTTTTCTGTGTAACTTTTTTGCAATTTTATTTCTGAAATATGATTCCTCAGGTCAAAATAGCGACCTATACACGGTGTATTCGAAATAGCGTCGGAAATTTTAACAGATGATTCTACATCATAAAATATGACAAAAAGTTCCTATAAACATATGTCTAAAAATGCGTCATAGGGAGCTACGCCCCTTTGAAAGTAGCTAAAAAAATCGGTTTTTATTTAATGTCTCAGGAACCCTTTGAGATATATCAACGAGGTTTTGCACGTCAACTACTCCTATCAATCAAGGCCCGTTTTTTTTTTGTGTTATTTTCATGCACTTATTTCAACCAGGGGTGTGCGAAACGGGGGGGGGGGCTTATCAGTTTTTTGTCCCAAACTTTTTTCTGTGTAACTTTTTTGCAATTTTATTTTTGAAATATGATTCCTCAGGTCAAAATATATAAAAAAGGTACTCTTGTTGTAATACTGTAGGATTAACCGTTTTCGAGAAAAGTTCATTTGAAGGTGAAATTTCACGGTTCGAGGACGAAAAATTAAATACTAAAATGTCGAAAACCAAAATTTTAATGATGCAATGTTATTCCACTTTCCACAAAAACTAAGAAAAAAAGTTTCCATACATGTAGGTCGAAAAAACGCTTTTAAAACTACCATAGCCCTTTAAAAATGGTGCATATGTAGGAGACCATAGCTCCATTAGGATTGATTTTTGGAAGTATCTGTGTATGAGTTTTTTTTCTTAGTTTTTAATGTACATTCGCCCTGCATCATTAAAATTTTGGTTTTCAACATTTTAGTATTTAATTTTTCGTCCTCGAACCGTGGAATTTCACCTTCAAATGAATTTTTCTCGAAAACGGTTAATCCTACAGTATTACAACAAGAGTACCTTTTTTATATATATATTTTGACCTGAGGAATCATATTTCAAAAATAAAATTGCAAAAAAGTTACACAGAAAAAAGTTTGGGACAAAAAACTGATAAGCCCCCCCCCCCCCGTTTCGCACACCCCTGGTTGAAATAAGTGCATGAAAATAACACAAAAAAAACGGGCCTTGGTAGGAGTAGTTGACGTGCAAAACCTCGTTGATATATCTCAAAGGGTTCCTGAGACATTAAATAAAAACCGATTTTTTTAGCCACTTTCAAAGGGGCGTAGTTCCCTTATGACGCATTTTTAGACATGTTTATAGGAACTTTTTGTCATATTTTATGATGTAGAATCATCTGTTAAAATTTCCGACGCTATTTCAAATACACCGTGTATAGGTCGCTTTTTTGGCTGCGCACATTTTTTTTGTGTGCCTGTGTTATTGTTGTAAGAAATGTCAGTGTCTTTTGTAAAACCAACGACGAAATACAGGGTTTATATCGGGGTATCAAAATTTTACTCCCGAGATTATTAATAATAATAATAATAATAATAATAATAATAATAATAGACGTTTATTGCCCAACAGTACAAACCATACAGGACATTCAAATATTTAGTACAAATCATTAAAATTAATCTATATAAAACCTAAAATACATCTTAAAGTAGAAAAGTTTATATCACACAATTGAGAGATATCATTGAAATTTTTACACATTACATATATAATTTTTTAATTGATCCGATGCTCCTCATTTTTTGATTTTTTATATTTTTCTTTAATATATTTTTAATTTTTTTATTTAATCTAGAATAGAATTTTACTTTATTTACAGTAAATATTTATTTTTTGTTCTCTTTGAATTCTCAAGCCTATAAAGTATTATAAGATTCAAAAACGCCAAATAACTGCCCAGTCAAAAAAATCTACATAAATATACTATTTATTATTCTAAACACATTTTTGAAAAAATCTGTCCGTATGTCTATCCGTACGTACGTCTGTCAGGTTTTCTGATAAGACGATAACTCAAGAACAACATTTCCAACCAATCTTAATATTTTAGGAAAGGTTTTATGAAAAAACGGACCTTATTGCTTTTATTGGTCAGACAGTATTTTTTTAATAATTTTATATTTTTTTTAATATATAAAAATATTTATATTGGTTTTTCATATAAAATGATGCAGAGAATATTAGGTAGTACCTAATTGAGTATGGGATATGGTCAACCGAAAAAACGCTGAAAATTTTATGATGAAGATTTAGAAGCTGTCCGAATCTTGTACTGATTTAAATTTAATGTAGAAATAAACACTCTCTGGTATAAAATACCTTTTGTAAAGGTCCCTGTGACGAGTATAAATGAATAAATAAATAAATAAATAAATAAAAAATATTTCCAACAATTAAAAAAAGTTATATGAGGCGTAACTTTTCAAAAAATTATAAAAAATACAAAAAAGTGCCATGTTTAGGGAGATAAAGAATATAAAATAAAGAGGGCGCACGAGTTTAAAAAAATCATATTTGATTTAAAATTTAAATTTTACTAAATATTACTTAGAAATTCCTAAATAAATTGTTAAATCCCGATTTACCTCAAAAATCGTTCCTTACTACAAATATCAAAACTTAAGAATAGATCAATAAATTTGTTTTATTGACCATAAATGAATTGGATAATTGCCATATAATAATTGAGATAATCTGCAGTAGATTGTACAAACGTTCGAACAAAGTTATGTCTATATTTAGGTAAATAATTACTTTTTTGCCTAGAAAAGTGAATAAAACCGTAGAGAATATCAAACAGCGAATGTTCATTTTGTATCTATTTCCTACTAACTTACATACACTTTGTACCAGTTTAAAAATATAGGATATAGGCAAGTAATTTTCATCACAAGTGACATAAAAATTAAACTTAATCATCCTTGCAACTGCGATATCAGGATAAACCAGTTTGCCACAAGAAATTGTCGTTAATTTGAGTCTTATGCATATGCAACAAAAGTTTCACTACACCTAGAATACACTGAAAAACCTACATAACTTAATGCCAATAACAAAATTATTTAACCTCATTTTTTTATTTGCAACAACCAAAATATGTAAGTACTCTACAACCAAAATATTTAAGTACTCTAAAATGCAATGTTAAATAAACTTTGCATATTACAATAAATATACTGTGGAATCGGTTACCCAAATTTTGGCAATAGTTTACAAATCAGTAAACAATATTTTTTTGAATAAAAAATTATGAATATTACAGATATATTTAATAATGACATGTCCAAGAATTGACAAAGAAATCAGTAAGCAGACTCAGCAATTATACCTTAAGAACTTGAAAAACTTATTGTTTTGGGGCTGTTTTAAACTTATTCTTAGAGAAGAAACTAATATAGTACCTATACCTCCCTTCAAACTGTTGTATTCGAGGGTAAATGAAAGGGGTTACAATATAAGTAACATAATTATTAGGTAGTAATTTATTTTACATATTATGTATAACGGCTCTGTAAGTACTATAACTGTCTATAATCAGAAAACGTTAAAGAGTAAAAACCAAAATGTAGGGCGACATTAAAGTCCTATTTTTAAAGCAGGTGAGTAGTTCCTTTTAATTCTTAGACAGAATAACATCTTCATTTAGTATAATTTTCTATTGAAGACTCACCTAATGCAAAAGAACGAAAAGTATAAATTCCAAATTATGGGGCAAGTCCTATTTCTAAAACAGGTACACAAAAACGTTTTTTTTTACACTAGCACAAAATGAAACCGCGGCAAATCAACTTGAAGGTTGTCTAGTTTCAAAGTACCTGCTCGGAGAATGAAGCAGAGAAGACTGAATGGGAGAAGAAATTGCCAAGGCGGGTCGACAGCGGCAACGGAGAGCCAAGTCTGATCCTCTGCAGAGACCCCGAGGATGGAATTTGTATAATTTTTGTGAATGCTATACACAGAAAAAAACAATTTTAGCATACTATTGTAGATATCTATTTCAACATATTACCTTTAAATGATCAACTCTCCTAAACTGATCTAGAGATTTTTGATTATTTTATTTTTGAAGAAAACTGCGGTGAGCAATAATTTACAGTTTAAGGGATGGAAATTTGTGGAATTCCCAATAAATTTTTATTATTTTCCATAATATTAGTTTAAATTCTTGACTTAAAAAAAGTCACTACTTAACACTAAAAGTTACCAGATTACCTAAAAGTTACTAGATTACACAGAAAGTTAATGTATTATGAAAAACGTTGCTAGATTACCCAAAAATCACCTGATTACATAAAGATTTACTAATTAGGAAAAACTTTAGTAAATTGCGAAATAGTTATTTGCGCTCCTAGTAGACAAAGTGAATTTTTCCTTGTAAGGTCGTATTTTTTAAACACCACCGAAGACAGAAAAAACTTGCTTTTTTATTAATAATATATTTGACATTTGTATGTGTGACCATTCAAGAAATCATTTGTTTTATAAAATATAAAATAAAAAAATAGAAGTCTTGTGTCTAGATGTCCCTCTGCGTCAAGTGTCGGATACTTAGTGTCCTTGCACGGTAAGTCGTCTTCTCTGTCTTTAGTTACGGTTTTGTTTGTATTGATTTCATCTATCACTAAGTGTGCTCGATATAGTACTTTCCATTACTGTTTACGTTACTTTTTGATTATGTAATGTCAACTTACATATTTGTTAGTGAGAAATAGTATATTACGCACCGCGTACGCAAACCTACATAGTTTTCAATGCCCCAGAGTATACTCTCGGCTCCGCCGCGTAAAAAATCAGTCGAAATGCACTGAAATAGGTTTGTGTTGAGGTGAGTATACTATTTTTCCTACGACCTTATACCTAAACATCCAAAAGATGCAAAAATTGTCTTAAAATTAATTTGACAATTTGACGTTTTTTGTTTCACGTTTACTCATCTCTGACAGCAGATATGTAAGATCAACTGTCACTTTCCGACCTCCATGGCAATGGGTAGAAAATAAGGACTTACTACTAGCTAGGTTGTTACTTATTACTTATATTGTGCAAAAGTCTCTAGAAAAAGCAAACAGTAACTTAAAAATTAAGTCACTAAAAAAACAAAAAAGTCACCAGATTGAGCAAGAAGTCAACAGAATCCATAAAAAGTCACCAGACTATGCAAAAAGTTGCCAGGTTACGCAAATAGTACTGATTGCACAGAGAGTCACAAGAATACGTAAAAAGACCAGATAACGTAAAGTTAGTAACCAGATATCTAACAAAAAAAGTCACCAAATTAAGAAAAAATCACTAGCTTAAACAAAAAGCTCAAACCTTTTTGAATAATAGTGCTTAAAATTTTTCTGGACAGAATTACGACTTAACTGAGTGACCAACCGACATTTTTTATTATATGTTCAAACGCAAAATAAAAATTATTTTTTACAGAAATAAAATGCTCTACAACATGAAAAATAGGTTTGAGTCGAGGTGCTTATACTATTTTTCCTACGAACTAACACCTAAACATCCAAAAAACGTAAAAATTCTCTTAAAATTAATTTATCCAATACATACAGATAATAAGACAATTACCAGCTTTATTTTAAATAGATAAACTCAATAATAACCCCCGCGTGGCTTTTACTTTATTGAGTGGATAATTATTTATTTTACCCACTCAACTGTCACTCTTAAACTATTTTCTTGTAACTTTCATTAAAATTTTTAATAAAAATATGAATTTCTAAGCTATTTACTGGATAAAACCTTGTATGGCACTCATGGCTAAACCGATATTGCCCTCTCGCAGGTTAATTTTCTCATGGGCAATATCTTACTTTACCCACTAGTACCATAAATAACTATTATCAATTTGACGTTTTGTGTTTCGCATTAACTTATTATCTGACAGCAAATATTTAAAATCAACTGATTGTCACTTTCCGAACGCTGTCATGGCAACGGATGGAAAATAAGAGCTAACTAGTAGCTAGGTCGTACGAAAAACTTATTACTTGCATTGCGCAAAAAGTCCCTAGAAAAAGCAAACTTGTAAATTGTGCCTAAGTATTTTGTCAGTTGACCCAGGGGATGATGCTATTTTCTATTACTATGGAATATAGTTGGGGGTGGCGAATAGTTTTCCTGAAAAGCATAGCTGTGCTTTTCTGGAGGGAGAGGGATAAGCTTGCTCATGGAGCCAAGCGACGATGTTTTGAATGGTTTTGTTGATGGCGTTTATGACTATGTTTAGGTCTCTGCCAGAGCAGATTATGGCTAGGTCGTCGGCATATTGGATTATTTTGCAACCCAATATACTAGCAGTGAAGCATATTAAGTCAATGTTTTGGGTTACTTTTATGCTCACCACATAGCTAAACATGGCCAAGCATGAAAATGTTTTTAATCGATTGGCCCAAAGTGCAAAATATCAGATTTTTAAAATTATTGGTTCTCCAAAAACTTAATAAACTTAATAGTCACTTTCGTGAATAACCCTGTATATTCAAACCTCAATAAACTTTTTTTTATTTATTTTTCTATTTTGCGACTCTTATAAGCTCATAATCACACCCATTTTGCCTGTTCTTATAGGCCCATAAGAGGTCTCTACTTTTTTTTCTGTTGGGTTGGCAACATACAAAAGCCTATCTCTTGACGTTTTGCGTGCAAATGTTAATGTCGATTTAAAGTTTAATTTTTTACAAAATTTTGTGTTTGGGTTATTTTTTACCGTGTTAAAATTGTGGACTGGTTAATTGAAGTGAAAAAAGAAGAGATGACTAAAATATATCAAAATATCATTGTTTCTTAGAATTTTAAACAGTGTAAACTGTAATGCCAACCCAAAACACAAATCCCTAATTCAGTCATCAATTTAAATGTAAGTTTTTTAAATTTTAAAGCAAAATAGAAAAAAATGTATAAAGCACTTGTTTCATAACACGTTTTTAGAGCACTAGTACTTTAGAAAACTGGCCTCAAGCGGCTCGTTTTCTAAACTTGTAATCTTGCGCTAAAAACGTATGTTATGAAACTAGTACTTTAATATACTATTATTTTCGAATACGAAACATCGGTATACTTATCTTGATTTTAGGAACTTGGAAAAACTCGGAAAACATATAAATATAGGTTAGTAGGGGCTTAATTTAAACGAAGTTCAACCCTTCAGTATTTTGGGTATGGGAAAACCATTGGGAAAACTTGGAAAACCCGGAAAAATTAAGAAAACAAATAAGGTTAATTTCGAAACTCGCCAAGTTTGCACATCACTATTATCATGTAAAGAAATTTGATTTAGCTTAGGTCTTTGGAAAAATTATCGAAAAAATTGATATTATTTACGCACATAAAAAAATTGAAAACAACTTATTCCTGCAAGAAAAATTCTTGACAACTGTGTTACCCTTCGTTTTACAAAAAAGCATGTAACTTTTGAAGTGTGAAAATCACTCATTCCAGCATCCGATTGATGTTTCTATGAAAATCTACAATTAAGCAGTTCGAACGATTTGGGTAAACTGTGGATTTTGAGGTTGAACTTGATTTTAAAGTTGAAGAAGATTACGCGTTATCTAACACATATTATTACACATCCAACTTTAATTTACTTTAAGTTGACTTAAGTTCAATAAAAATTAATCAAAAAGAACCAAGTTTCAAATTACAAAATTATAATCGCGTTTTTCTATTAAATAATAAAATATTGCATTTGAAAATAATAGAATGGAAAGAATATAAAGACAGAATAGAAATAATGGAAATTCAATGGAACTGGAACTGCGCTGTATGCGGTATTATAGAAGCTTTTTAATTTTTTTACTCAAAATTAGTGTATATGCCCTAGCACAAGCTTATGCTTATTTGGGACTCTTCATGACTCTGTACTATAATAATGTATCAACAAATACATAAATAAATTCCAAAAAAGAATCAAGCGATAAAATAATTAAAAAACTTTTCCAACAATATTTTTTCTTAATTTAAATTATAGTTGTATACGTATAAATATACAAAATAAAGCCCAAAATACAGCGCTTTATAGATATAAATATTTATAAATAGATATACATATTTCGGCAATGCCCAAAGCACTATTTTTAAATAATTTTGAATAAAATAAAACATTAAACATTTTTAATTTTAAATTAGTTAAAAGTTGAAAAGTGTCGCTTGATTCCTTTTTAAATAACGTTAAGCAAATGTAAACTTTATACCATAAGCATATATGCTTATGGTGATTCAAGGTTTTTATTTGCTTCCAAATATGTAAAATACAACGTAAGAGGCATATTTTCTTTAATTAACTAAATAAATAATTAATCAAGCAATACTAATATTTTTCATTCAATCGATTATAATCGATATATAATTATATATAGGTGAACCACTTTTTCTACGTACTTGCCGTTATTTTAGATTACTCTTTATATAATCATAATACGGTACCTATGTTTATTAATTAAACGCATTTACACATATTGGAATCGATTGGAACAAATATTATTACCATTCCTTTAATCCTAAGTAATCATGGCCTACCTATAATAAAAACTAAAAATTTTATTAAAAAAAAACTTTAACACTTTTAATGTCACTTATTCAGTATCATTGTACTTTTTTTTTAAATATCCAAAAATATAAGTTGGTGTCATTTCCGGTTAAACCGGAAGGGACCTAAATGTATATTTTATGTTAAAAGTTGACGGTTTATGGTAATAAGACATATTATAAATTTGAAATCTTTAACTTTTAAAATAAACCAAAAAACTAAGTTGGTTGTTATCTTGAAATATTGGTAATTTAACTACCATAATTATGTAATGCAATTTGGTTGCCCCAAAACGCTATACTCCTATTTTTAATAGTATGGCAGGAGAATTGCAAAAAAAAAACCCTTTTGTCAAATACCTAATGTAAGAAAAACCAAGAAAGGACCACGTACATTTCTTATGTGAAATGGTCCCCGGTTAAATTTCTTAAGTATATAAATATGTTTGAGTTCTCAACTAACTGATTAAAAACAAAAATGGCATTTAAGGGGATCTATTTCTAACATAACTCGAGAACGAATTGAGGTATTTAGATGAATTAAACTGAATTACTAGGAAAAAAACTTATCTTCTAGATCAATTTTGGTTTTTCGAAAATAACATTAAAAATCTAAAAACGTATAGTGTAACGTTTAAGAGATATTTTAAAAAACGTTTTTTGTGAAAAACACGTTAAAAAATACCGTTCCAAATTGAGTTCAACGTCGCAAAATTGTTTTTTTATTTGCGGCCATTAACCCTACTCAATAAATCCAAAATAAAAACTCCCTGGATTATTTCCAGGTAAAGCCCCTTTTATTGACCTGAAGACTGGACTACAACTGGAAATACGACGGCTACTGAAGATAATAAATGCCCGGAGACGAAATGAAATGAAATAAAATGATTTCTGGATCAAGTTATCTCCAGATGAAAAGCTCATTAAATGAAATATCTTGTGGATAAAATGGGCTTGAAATGAAATATCCGGTATGAAATAAACCTGGATAAAATAAATATATAGAGAAGAAATTGACGAGAACCTTGAGTACATCTATATTTGAAAAAAGTATAAGTAAGTATATATTCTGAAATTTGAAAATGAATTATTATTTCACAGTTTTAGATTATAGAATCGACCTGTAATATTAGTGTTAAAAAACTATTAATTTTCTATAAATTCTGCAAAGAAAATTATCGCAGAAGTAAGTAAATAAAGAAAATAATTGAGCACACATGAGTAGATGTTTTTGTTTTGATAAAATTGTATTATTATAAACATAAAAATATATTAGTTATTTGTTTTTATTATCAATTACTCTTCAATTACACAGTACAACAGCAAAAAACTTTGGCATCGTACCAAAGTCAACTTTGGGTCTTAAATTTCGAATTTATGATCAAATTTTTCGTGTCACGTCAGGTTTTTTTTCATATGCATTTATAGTTTTTTTTTTGTTTGTTTCCTGATGTTAATTTTATAAATTTGATACGGAAAATCCCAAAATGTAAAAAAAAATAATCAAGTTTTAAATATATGTCATAGTCATTTGACATATTTGCACAGTAAATCGGAAACACTTTAATCTAAAACTTCGTATAAAAACGTGGCGGTCAGCTTATTTAAACTATTTTTAAATGGGGTGAAGAGGGGGAAAATTAGTTACGTCTGTCAGGTTTAAGAGCTCAGCAAAGTTCTGCCACCATATGTGTTTTTGCCTTTTATTTTTATATCTTATAAATTGACTTTAAAACCTTGATTAATACCACAAACGCAGCTCCAATGCCAGAGTTTTGGGGAAAACACCTTATATAATGGTGTAAATTAACAACTTTTAGTGGATATAGACGTGACCTGAAAAACCCGATTACAGATTTAAAATCTACCACCCTAAATTGGATTAAAAAACTTGGTCCGATAACAGAATGTTTTTTTTTTCTGTTGTATGTCTTTAAAATTATCACAAAATTTGATAGTAACTCCCAAGGAAGCGGGCCCTAATATTGCCGAAACTAGGGCTGAAGTTTTAGTCCCTAATCAAACAACAGAACCTGAACCCGTTACCCAGCAGATGTCAAGCGGTCATGCAGGGCAAGAAATCTAATATGGGACAGGAAATGACCCGGAGCCAATGAAATGAAATGATGAATGTGGTCCAGAAGCCAGGCAGAGGTCAGAAGATCCTGCTGGAGTAAAATCCTTTAGTAGAAATCTAGAAACCTACAAATGATAGTCGGATGCCCCTCATCGTGTGGGGTAGCAGCGACATCAATAATCAAGGTAAGTCTCTACCTGTTTTTTTTTTTTGTAGTTAGTAATCAAGATGTTTTAAATTACGGGAACGAACACCTTGGTCACAGCTGTGATAAATTTAAACGTGATAACAAGACACCTTAAAAAATAGATGGTAACTCACTCAAAAAAAAAATGACACATTCTTTTTAATATTTTTTTAGAATAATATTAAAGATTGTATGTTTGGACTCCAAACCTGGAGAAAATTTTTAGGGTTTCAAGAATAAACTCACATGTTCGAGACTCAAAAAGGCCCTCTTCAAGGAAAAACTATAACCTAGAATCTGTAAAAAACGAATTAGAGACTGAAAGAGAGCAGAAGAGACACTAGAAGTTACGTCGAAAACTCACTTCGGGATAATAAGGATAACACAACATCAGGATAAAAGGCTTTGGGAGGCCTACCAATGCAGACTGCAAGCTCCCATCCAAAATAGTGGATGCAAATAATGTAATTTCCCTACCTATACTTAAATGAGCTAATAAAAGGAGCAGGGAAGACAATTAAAGAAAAAAGCAATTTGTCTAAGTGCAATTATACATCATAAAGGGAGCCTTTGATAACACATCATATGAATCAATAGAAAATGCACTCAATAGCAATGGGGTACCAAATAAAACATTGAGGCATAGCTTTAACAATAAGTGATAGAAGTGCTGGACTTGAAGGGGAGGGGCGTTATCGCCACCCCCATGGTGTCTGGTGGTAAACAATCTTTTAGAGGAATTCGAGACATTGCTATTATGTTCAGGAATACGCTGCAGCGATAATATAATAATTTTAGTACTTGGAAAGTTCAGCAGAACAGTATCAGATGTGAGGCAAAGCACCCTTAATTAAAATCAAAATTGGCGCAGATAAGTGAAAATATCGGTAAGCCCTACAAAGAACACACTTATTCAAAAGAAACTCTTAATTGAGGCTCCAAGGTTATTTGGAACTAAGCTAAAGTTAGTGGGGTAAGTAAACTATCTAGGAGTCATCCTGGATATAGTTGTATAACTCACTGTGACATAATACGCAGCATATTTTGCTTTGTTATTTTGGTGGCATAAAGCCAACGTCACTACTAACAGACCGATGCTAAGCAAGGTATAGCCGTCGCAATACGAACTGGCACCTGTGATCTGTGGCAAGGGGAAGGGAAGGGGTAAAATATAGCATGTAAAGTATAGGTGATCTTGAATTTTTCATATTCCACAGAGGTACCAGTTTATAAAATGTACTCAGTACAAAGACTTGCCTGCTTGGGAATAGTGGGGGTAATGAGAACTATTCCCACACATTTATTAGAAGTCCTCTTGGACCTACCCGCCATAATTAAATGGCAAAAACAGAGGCAGATAGCAGCGTACATACTAAGGATTAACAGTATAGAAGAACATACCAATATATTTAAGAATATTTAAAATACAAATATACTATTCATGAAAACAGATAGGATCACTATAGTATATGATTTCAGAAAACCAGCAAGGGTCGAGGTACCTAGCAGAGAGGTGTTGAAAAATGGACTATACCCCAATCTAGAGGTGAAACCTGATACATAGAAATAGAGAAAGGAACAGAAGGAGGATTCCGTGGACCGGTATTAGCTTAAAGCTGGGAACAAAGGCAACAGTTTTCCAAGCTGTAATATATGCGAGGTATGTCTGCCAGGCATTGTTCAAGGCATTGTAAGTTCGAATCTTTTTGGCACTTGTTGTATCTTTTGTTTCTTTTCCACTAGAGAAAACGTTAGGCCACCGAGAATATACTGCTGATGTGCTGATAATACCAAAATAAGGTTGAAACAGTACTGTACATATTCTTCACTCTTATGTTCCATATTGGAATGCTACAAATGATCTTATAATAAATATTAATAATTATTAAATTACACAGGCCCACAAAAAAATTAAAGTGGTCTGCGCCATGGATAGGACCATGATATCTGTATATTTTCGGCCCCTGAAACCGAATCTGAACTCAGTTTAGCCCCTACACGTCTGGATTTTTCTCTACAGCCGCACTATGCTACCAAAGGGAAAAAAGGGACCAAATTATTTTATTGTGTATTTCAACTTTAAATGATTGATAAGACATAAAAATATGTTTTTTTTTTATTTTTTTTAATATTTTCCATTAAAGAATTTAGAGCAAAAAGGAAAAAAAATGGAAAACAATTCCGAAAAATTATTTTGTTGTGTATTTCAACGTTTAAATGATAAGTAAGACATAAAAAATGTGTTTTTTAATTTTTTAATATTTTCCATTGATTTTTTTTATTAATAAAATGTTAAAAAATTTAAAAAAACACATTTTTTGTATTACTAATCATTTAAAGTTAAAATACAGAATAAAATAACTTTGGTTACATTTTTACAGTTTTTTTTTCTTTGTTACTCTAAATTCTTCAATGGAAAATACAAAAAAATTGAAAAAAAACTAATGTTTTATGTCTTTCTAATCATTTAAAGATGAAATGCACAATAAAATAATGTTAACTTTTTTCCCGTTTCGTAGCATAGTGCGGCTGTAGACAAAAATCCAGACTTGTAGGGATTCTGATTCGGTTTCAGCGGGCGAAAACACATAGGAATATCATGGTCCTATCCATGGGCCAGACCACTTTTATTTTAATAGAATCTATAATTTATTTGAGGCTTATATATATATTTATAGTATTATTAATTTGAGCCATTTCGCCTAAATGATTATTTATATCGATAAAAAATCTAAAACAGAAAATAAAATTAAAATGTTCTTATCAGGCGCACCTATTTCTAGATGCGCTGGTAAGGTATTACGTTTAAAATAATACTTATCTGCTATATCTTCTTTAACTAAAAAATATTATTAGTCAATACTTTACCAAAGTTTAAATTTTGTTGCCTAAATAAAGAATTTTTAATAAAATTCTTGATAAATTGTTAAAATAATTAAAAAAAGAACGAAAAACTGTTAAAAGTTAACTTCTAACGTTTCGGGATCTAATCTAATCCCATTTTCAAAGAAAATTATTAGTTTTTGAAAGAATCTGTGCAATATTTGGTTTTATCATTCAAAATATGACAAATGTCAAAATATTCAAAACAAAGACACCCGTAACAATAAAAAGGTGTAGAGAAATTAATTTGGAAAATGCGTTTTTGTTGACAACGTGTAGAGAAGTCAATTTGGAAAAAACTTTTTTATTTTTTTGTGGGCCTGTGTTATTAATTAATTAATAATAATTATAATTTAATAATTATTATTAATAAATATTTTGAAGAGTATATAATGCAATGTGAAACAATTACGTAACCTTGGCTCCCGTTTAATTATAAATTAATTACCTGTATCAAATTGTTATTTCTTTATATATTTATTTTACTACGTAGACTAAAATTAATCTTTAGAAGAAATTTATTTCTGGTACAATTATTACAGAACAATAGATACCTTAAAACAATTTAAAAACACATTAGTGGTGCTGATTATCTCGCTTGAATAACTAAAAAAAGAACAGTGTTAGATCTGATAAGAATTTGTATACACTGTAAAAAATAAGAGGATTATTATAGATGGTATCTGCAATAAATTATTGCCAATAATAAACGAATTTAGAATACTATTATCTTATTTTTTTAATCCTGGTGAGTCTATCTTTTCATCATTAATGTGTACTGATAGAAATGTAGTTGTAGTATAGGCGCCAAACATCGGGGGTTCCCCAAATACGGAAATTTCAATTTAATGTTGTCTTACACTCACCAAATAATTTGTTTCTCATAAACTGACAAGTTATGTCACTGGATATCTAAAAACACTTTATTTATTTCGTGTATTTCGTGTTTATAATTTGTAAACAAACTCGCCTTATCTTTTCAAGGTGTTTTAATGTGAAAATAAGGAGAATTAATAAACCTTTTACTAAAAACACCTGTCTATAAAAATTATTCCTGTAGAAACCAAATCTGCTTATAAAATCGCTTTTATATTATTATTATTTTATTTTCTTGTTAATAGCACATGTCAACGTTTTAACGGTGGTGTAAACTGGACCTTTCAAATTGGCGTACGACGCACCCTCATCTTGCGTTATTAGAGTAACTTCTGGTAATAATTTATATTTATTAAAAGTCTGTTTTTTTCTTGTTGAAAACTTCTGAAAGTTTCCAGCATATTTCAAAATATGATGAGTAAGAATGACATTGAAGGAGGGAGGTGATTAATCGAAAATGTGAAGTTAGTTAAGAAAGCTTTCTTAACTACCTTGATCTGGAAAACAAAAAAACACTCATTTTTTTTCCGTACAACTAAAATTATAACCTCTAACAATTCGCCAAAATATATACATACATAAATCTGCCACCGGAGCTAAATTTCTTATCAATTTTTTATAAATAAAAACAATCTAATAATATCGGTTATTTTTTTAGCCCAAAAAATTATATAAATAAAAAATAAAAAATTACTTTTTAGAATTTTATTCGCTTTTAAAATCTGAATTCAGAATTATCTTAAACCGTTTTATTTTATTTATTTATACTTTGTGGACACAATTAATTAGGTGGCAAGGGAAATAAACTTTTCAAAATCTCTAACTTTCATATATTTATAGACTTTGGTTTCAGCTTAAAAATATCTTTACCTAGCATAAATATAACATGTCAGGTAAATATTTCCGGACAACCAAAATGTATGTTAGTATACATTGTATACATATTTATATTTATTTAAGTTTTACGCCAAAACCAGATCTGTTTTTAGACTTTTTCTATCTTTTTGGTTTGATTTTAGTGCAGTAACTTGATAAAAATATACAAAAATAGAGTTTATTTTCCTTGCCATCCTAAGACGGTTTAACATAATTCTGAAACCCGATTTGAAATCAGCGAAACGATCCTGCAAATATTTTATTTTCTTTCTAAGCAATTTTTTTTTATAGCTCATTGCAATCTAATAGGATGACTAAACATATTTTACCTATAGATTATTTTAAATTTTTGTTTTTCTCATTAAAAATCAATAACGGATCAAACCCATATTTTAGATTTTATGGAATCGTTTTTGTTATTTCTCTCTTCTAGTGCACCGTGATTTGGCTCTATCATTTGCCCACCTAAAAATTAATTAATGCTACAACTAATATAGTGGTAAAGTAAAAAAGTCTTTTGTTGTCCCCAAACTTAATTATAATCATATGGTCATCATCTGGGGTCCTTCAGCCTTATCACAACTAATAATATTTTTAATAATTTTGATTTAATTTTATGACCTCGTTCAACGTAGAGTAAAACTTTCATTATTAGGCTAGTAACCAGCAAGATTTCTTATTAGTAGTTTAATAAGTATTTTGTTTTAGTTATTTTAAAGTTGCTTATTAGTAGGTCAATCACTATATTAGATCCCGGCAAATATGTAGCTTATACAGGCCAATCACTGCATTTTTGAAAAGTATATGTTTTTAATGCGTATTGCTGATTTTTGCTTTATTTAACAAAAATGAAAATTAATGTAGCTAAATATCTGGAGATTCTTTATATTTTAGTGCAATTAAAACTTTAAATTAAATAAAAGACATTATGGTTACCTATAATTAAATTGGTAAAGGCAAATCCCTAAATAGCCAATTATCCCCGTTTAACCCTATTTAAAAGGTAAATAGGTAAAATCTTCTTCTAAATTAATTTGAAGTTCTTACCCGTATAAATCAATT
This sequence comes from Brachypterus glaber, assembly GCA_958510825.1. NCBI lineage: Eukaryota > Metazoa > Arthropoda > Insecta > Coleoptera > Kateretidae > Brachypterus > Brachypterus glaber. The sequence goes on from OY294046.1 coordinate 19,966,090, forward strand.
GTGTGGTGGTTTTTGGGTGTCGGGCTTTTAAACAACCATAAAACTTGTTTTTTTAATTTATTATTTGGACGTTTCGATTCTTGTTTGAATCGTTTTCAACAATAAAAATAAATTGTTAAGCTTTGGTTTTAGTCAAATTTTGATTATGCCATAGCATTTTTAGTGCTTGTAGTGGTTTTATACATAAGAATACATCAGTCGAAAAATTGCAAAAATAGAGACGTCATTTAATTTTAATCTTCTTCTTCTTCTTTCATTTTACAGTAAAATGAAAGAAGATTAAAATTAAATGACGTCTCTATTTTTGCAATTTTTCGACTGATGTATTCTTATGTATAAAACCACTACAAGCACTAAAAATGCTATGGCATAATCAAAATTTGACTAAAACCAAAGCTTAACAATTTATTTTTATTGTTGAAAACGATTCAAACAAGAATCGAAACGTCCAAATAATAAATTAAAAAAACAAGTTTTATGGTTGTTTAAAAGCCCGACACCCAAAAACCACCACACAATTCTTCTAAATTATTTAATAAATATCCGCCATCCTAAATAACATGGTTACCTAAGTTCTCGAAGTATTTCCTTGGAAAGTCAAGTGGATATATAAATTGGTGTTTTTTAAAAGGGCCTAAGTCATTTTTTTTTCAAAATTGAGTCAGATACAGTTGTATTATGGTAGAGGATAGACACTTTGATTTTTGTTGAAAGGGCGTTTTTTTTTTTGTTTTTTTTTCTGGTCAGTACAAAGGGTACTTTGAAGTCATAAAAAACTGGACTACAACAGATGCTAAATATCCTGATAGTGCCTGAGTCAGACGGCGAAGAAAATGAGCTTATAATGATCTCATTACCTTCGATTTTTGTTAAGAGGGCGTTTTTTTTTACAAATTTAGGGATTTAATTACATAAAAACGGCTCTTCCAACTTATGTAAAAATTTTACTATTTATTAAACACTAGGTTTACTTTCAACAAAAAGTATTTTTGGATTTTTTTAATTTCCCAAAAAATTTTACTTTAACGACTTTCGCCTTTTTAGCAAAAACCGATTCATATGCAGAGTGGGGTAATTCAAAAAGCACGATAAAAGTCCCCCCTTATGTAGCGAAAAATACAATGAAAAAATTCTGTGCCGAATTTCAGCTCAAAAAAATGGAATTTATGGGAGAATTATCTCAGCGGTCTAAGGCATCGATATAGCATTGACACTGAGCCAATGATCGTGAGTTAAAACCTCACCGGCGCCGATTGCCTTTTTCAGTTAATTAATAATTGAAATTTGGCGAAGGCGTACTCCCTAGATATATTGGTTCGAAAGTCAATTAAAGCCGGTGGTTCCCTCTACTACTAGCCCACACAAGTCCTGGACTTAGGGGATGCTTAATTAAGTAGAATAGTACGAGGTTAAAAACAAACATATAACATTAATTAGGATCTTTCCCACATCATTTAAAAAATGAAAAAAATAAATTGAAAAAAATATTTGTTATAAAGCACATTTTTTTTAATCACATATGTCTGGGGAGACTTTTAAAAAAATCATTTGGTTTAAAATGCCCTAATTCAAACTCTGTCATCAAGTAACTGGTTTTTGAATGACTCCTGCAATGCCAATGTTTTTCCTACCCCATTAAATTTCGCGATAATGACCTGTTAATTGTGTCATAAGATTCTGTGCCAAACTTTAGCTCAAAACAATAAAATTAGCTTCTTACACTTTATTTTAGCTGAAATTTGGTACAGATTCATATTTATATATTTGCCATGAGATGATATACTACACTGTAAAAAAATGTGTGAATTTACATGTTAAATCAGAGGTAACATGTTACCAAGCAGGTGCACGTATAATTTGCGAGATTTAACTTGTAATTTTACATTTTTTTAGGAATATTACATGTACATGTAAGTCGTTTTTTTTTGTAGTGTATAAATATTTAAAAAAAAAATATATTGTGTAAAAAATTAAATAATTTTATTTTTTTTTCTTCCAGTTTTCAAATGAGCTAACATAACATAAGATAACTATATTTTTGCATTTTTCACAAAATAAGGGGAGATACATTTATTTTTTAATTCGTGTTTTTTGAAATACCCGAATTCAGAGACTATCGCCAAGTAACCGGTTCCTGCTGAATGGCTCCTGCGATGTCGACGTTTGTCCTAACCCATTAAGTTTTGCGATAATGACCTGTTAATTGTTTCCATTGGATTATTTGCCTTTTAGCTTAAAACAATAAAATTAGCCCCCTCACACTTTTTTTTAGCTGAAATTTGGCATTTTTTTGACCTAATAATTGGCATAAAATTTTATTTTTGAATTTTTTACGAAATAAGGGAAGATACTTAAAATTTTCAAAAATTAATGTGTTTTGAAATACCCTAATAAAAAGACTATCATCAAGTAACCGGTTCCTGCTGAATGGCTTCTGCGATGCCGATGTTTGTCCTACCCCATTAAGTTTTGCGATAATGACCATTCTGTTAATTGTATCCATCGGATTATTGATTTTACTTATAAGGAAACAAATCGATTAAAGCATTGTTCTTTTATTATGCCGCCCCGGCCATACAGGATGTTTTGAAAGAATTAGAACCGGAATACATCTCCTGTTTGAAACGTTATTCTCTTGTTTTGATTTCGAGAAAAAAATCAAGAAAAGAGTCTAGATTAAAAAATCAAGGCCAGATGAAAGTCAAAAGTTTTGACCAAGAATTGAGTCTCCTAGACACTTGATTATTTTTTTAAATTTTCATACACTTTAAGCTTTAAGTAAGTTCTCTTGAAATCATTGTCAAAATAGGGGGTTATATTTTCCTGAGGAGATGTTCTATTGGCATAAACAAAAAGCTCAAGGGCCTAGATGAGGGGGTAATGGGGGTAATTAACCCCCCTGGGGGGGCACCATAGGTAAAAAAAATTGTTTTTGTATTGCATTATCCTATAAAAAATATAAATTTAAGGCACTAAGCCTGTTTCTTAAATATGCCTAACAAACTAAACTGTCTTTGCCTTTACAAAAAAAAACAACTGGGATTTAACTATTAACGGTTCTACTCTACCAAGATCCCTTTTTTTGGTTAACCCTCTGCAATAGACATGGCGTAGATTTTACGCCTGGATAGTATGCAATTTGTAATTTCTCCCAACTCCGACTAACTACGGCTTTTCGCGTCTTAGTACCTTTCGGATTCCGAATGTTCCAAATTCGAACATTCAGTTTAAGCCCTAAATCCGAGCGGAGAAGTTCGTATGTTGCACAGTGATTTTTCACGGATTTTTATATACAGGGTGTATTTGAAATAGCGTAGGAAATTTTAACAGGTGATTCTACATGATAAAATATGACAAAAAGTTCCTATAAACATATGTCTAAAAATGCGTCATAAGGGAGCTACGCCCCTTTGAAATTGGCTAAAAAAATCGGTTTTTATTTAATAACTCAGGAACCCTTTGAGATATGTTAACGAGGTTTTGCACGTGAATTAATCCTAATAAGGCCCATCTTTGTATTCATTTTCACGTACTTATTTAAACCAGGGGTGTGCGAAACGGAGGGGTTTTATCAGTTTTTTGTCCCAAACTTTTTTCTGTGTAACTTTTTTGCAATTTTATTTTTGAAATATGTTTCCTCAGTTGCTAAAAAAATCTGTTTTTATTTAATAACTCAGGAACCCTTTGAGATATATCAACGAGGTTTTGCACGTCAACTAATCCTACCAAGGCCCGTTTTTATGTGTTATTTTCATGTACTTATTTCAACCAGGGGTGTGCGAAACGGGGGGGGGGGGGCTTATCAATTTTTTGTCCCAAACTTTTTTCTGTGTAACTTTTTTGCAATTTTATTTTTTAAATATGATTCCTCAGGTCAAAATACATAAAAAGGTACTTTTGTTGTAATACTGTAGGATTAACCGTTTGGGCTTTTTTTTTCTTAGTTTTTAATGTACATTCGCCCTGCATCATTAAAATTTTGGTTTTCAACATTTTAGTATTTAATTTTTCGTCCTCGAACCGTGGAATTTCACCTTCAAATTAATTTTTCTCGAAAACGGTTAATCCTACAGTATTACAACAAGAGTACCTTTTTTATGTATTTTGACCTGAGGAATCATATTTCAAAAATAAAATTGCAAAAAAGTTACACAGAAAAAAGTATCTGTGTGTCAAGCCTTATTTACAAATACGACGTAAAAACGTCAAATAACCAATGCATGCAAATAAATGGTGCAATATACAATTGACAATTTTATATTGTACCATATCGTTGCATTCATTGGTTATTTTACGTCGTTACGTTTAAGTTTTTACGTCGTATTTGTAAATAGGCCCTTATAGAACTATAATCTAAATGTAGGCAACTTGTCTAACTTGGTGCACAAACAGGTATCTACCAAAGTATATGGATCATAAACGGTAATAAGTAGCTACCGGTTGTTTCCACCAGATATCCTACGTCTTTGGTTTCTACTTTCTATTCGCTTTCAGTGCTGCCAAACTGTAGATATTTCTCCAAACTGCGGAGATTTTTAAGCTTGGTGGAGATTTTGTGGAGATTAAGGAATTGTGGAGATTTTGCGTAGATTCCAGGTATATAGTGAAATTTTACAAAAATTGCATAATATTAGTTAAAAAGTTATTCGTGATGGAGTTTTATATGAATTTCCTTATCAATCTACATAAGATTTCATCAATCTAAATGAGATTTCATGCCGTTTAAGAATTTCCCCACAAAAAAGGGCAAAGCTCTTTATATTTAAGAGGTGAGGACCTTTGTTTAGTCATCGATATTTTTGCAGGGGTAAAGCTAATGTTTGCCAGGGGCAAAGCATTTTAGACTATAGTGCGTTTTAATGTTCGCAGATGATCTTAAAATATTTCTTTTAATTAAAACAATTTATGACTGTATTTCTTACAGCAAGAGCTTATTAAGATTACTACATGCAGTATTGAAAATAGACTAAAACTTAATATAGAAAATAAAATCCCATCAATTTTAATTATGGGATTGACAATATTATTTTTAAAAGGTGTAATGAAATTAAAGACCTAGGAATAATTTACGATTCTCAACTTTCATTCTCAGCACATATTACTTTAATTTGCAAATCTGCCTCTAGAATGCTAGGGTTTATTATAAGAAACACCAGCTCATTTTCAACTGAAAATAGCCTTAAAACACTTTATTTTAGTTTCGTCCGTTCAAAATTAGAATATGGATGTCTAATTTGGTATCCAACTTATAATAACCAAATAGACCCATTGGAAGCAATTCAGCGAAAATTTGCCAAGCTCCTTAACTTTAGAATCTATAAAATCTATCCTCCCCAGGGCTTAGGTCATAAGTTTATTAAATAAGTTTGACCTTTTAAGCCAGATATACGCAGAAAAAAAAATATCAACTTCTTTTTTGTTTAATTTAATAAACAATAAAGTTGATTGTGAGTTTTTACTAAGCAAAATGGCAGACTAACATCTCTACTCTAAATTTCTCTACTCCCTAACATCCCTACTCCATAACATCCCTACTCCACAACAACTCTACTCCGTAACATCTCTACTCCATAACATCTCTACTCCGTAACAACTCTACTCCACACTATATGCACTTTATTAGCCACTTAATAATAAATGAGCAGTTCAAAGAACAAAGAATCTTCTTCTACTAGATTATTTTATTTTTTTCCTAAAAAACGTTTATCTTTAAATTTAAATCTAGAACAATCATAAACGAATTATTCTAAAATTAACATTTTCCGCGTACTCTTAACATGTACTAATAAGTAAGTAATTAATAAACTAAATTCATATTTTACAGTGACTTAGCATGACATATATTTTTTTGAGTTAAGACAAGTGGCTAATCGAGTGCATATAGTGCGGAGTAGAGTTGTTACGGAGTAGAGATGTTATGGAGTAGGGATGTTACAGAGTAGAGTTGTTATGGAGTAGGGATGTTATGGAGTAGGGATGTTAGGGAGTAGAGAAATTTAGAGTAGATGTTAGTCTGCCAGCAAAATCCAATATCACTGCAAAAACTAATATTATGCTGAAATCACCTATTTATGTAATGTGTTAAAATTTTAACTGTATTGACAATTTTGGCAGACTAACATCTCTACTCTAAATTTCTCTACTCCCTAACATCTCTACTCCATAACATCCCTACTCCACAACATCTCTACTCCGTAACAACTCCACACTATAGACACTCGATTAGCCACTTGTCTTAACTCAAAAGAATATTTGTCATGCTAAGTCACTGTCAAAAATGAATTCAGTTTATTAATTACTTACATATTAGTGCATGTTAAGAGTACGCGGTCATTGTTGCTTTTAGAATTATTCATTTATGATTGTTCTAGATTTACATTTAAAGATAAACGTTTTCTAGGAAAAAAATAAAATAATCTAGAAGAAGATTCTTTGTTCTTTGAACTGCTCATTTATTATTAAGTGGCTAATAAAGTGCATATAGTGTGGAGTAGAGTTGTTACGGAGTAGAGATGTTATGGAGTAGAGATGTTACGGAGTAGAGTTGTTGTGGAGTAGGGATGTTATGGAGTAGGGATGTTAGGGAGTAGAGAAATTTAGAGTAGAGATTTAAGTCTGCCACAATTTTGATATTAATTTTTCTAGTCTCAAACGAATTTTGTATGATAAAAATACTTAATTATTTCTATATAATTGGTCTATAGACAGTTTTTTTATATACTTTTATTTTGTGTCCTTTAATTTATTTATTTATTTATTATTTATTTTGTTACACCACTTAACAGCCGAGGCCAATTACTAAGTGGGAAATATAAACTTACAAATAAGTACAATATTGGAAAAAAATACAAAAAAAGTACATAGTATTCTGAAGTTACCTAATATAAAATATAAAACATAGGCCTAAATAAAAAGTTCACATCTTTTAACAAAGTTTAACTTACAATTATAGATATCAAACCTATCCTGCAGGCAGTTGTATGTATTGCACATAAAATGTAATGGCGAAGAACATAAAAGATTTGTGCATGGTGTATTTAAATAAAATGTTCGAATGTCGCGGGAACCTAATCGTGGTACGTGAAACGATATCCTAGATAGAATATCTGGACAGTTTACATCATTATGTAATACTTTATGTAAAAATACTAAAGATACTCGTTTGCGGTGGTTTTTTAAGGAATCAGCTTCAAATCTTTTCAGAAGAGTATCGTGCGGATACCCTATTGTGGGGTATACTCCATCCAATTTAATTGGTGTTAACTGTTGGGCAATAAAGTCATTATTTATTTATTTATTTATTTATTTAGGGTAAACTTTTCTTTTTTTTATAGACACAAATAATATATATATAGTACGTTTTTATACTTTTAGTTAATTTATGATAGCACATATAGAATCGGAGATTTTTGCGGAGGTTTTTCGGATATCTTGTGGAGATTTTTGAGATTTTAAACAAAAATTTAGTAGATTTCGACCTTTTTGGTTTGGCAGCATTATTCCCTAATAACAATTCGTTCTTTTACCATTTTTTTAAGCTTTGGCGAGGGTTTTGGTTATAATTTGGTTTTTAAATTTTGTCATGGCCACAAAAAAGTCAATTAGTATCAACTAGACCATATTTTTCTTACGTATTTTTGTATGCTGAAAACGAATTTGACAAAAAAAAAGCTTACTGAGCAAATAACTTTTTCAAAAAATCTGCAATAAAGAATAGTAAACAAGCTCTTCAAAGTAGTCTAGCACCTAAACTGTTGAATTTTGGGAGTTGACGCAGTTGATCAGAAAGACGAGAACTATAACATATTCAAAATTCAGCCAAATCGGACCAAAACGCCTTTTTCATGACCGATACCCAGATAGCACAAAGTGATACTATGAAAGTCCAATGGACGTATGTTCATAGACGGCTGTATGTCCATAGGATGCCCATTTTTTCTCTATGGACGTCCCATGGACATCCGTTCAGAGTCCAGATGACACAACTGTGGACATCCATAAGGTGTATGTTCAAACCATCCATCCAGCTACCATATGACTTGCTTTTTTGATTACTTAACTGGTTTTTGCGACTGTGAAAAACTGTTATTTAACTTGTAATGTTTGTTGTTGTTTGTTTGTTCGTTTAAGGCAAATCTGCCAAAGGCTTTTTCGACCACTTAAAATATACTTAGTAAGCTCGTCTGACAATACAATTTTATATAAAACTTACCCCCCAACCCCACCCCTAAAATTTAAAAAAATCCATTTATTACCCACAAGATAATTTAAAACTAAAATTAGGTTACATACTCATCCAGTGATAATCAAATTTTAAAATAAATTTTACATCCCCCCTTATCTTCCCATCACCCCATACGCGTATAAGGCTAAGTTTACCCTCTCTCTGTTTCACCCACAGAATAAACGCAGAGAGCTGAAATTATGGGCGTAAAATGGACACTGAATGGACGTCCATTAATAGTCGTACAAAGGATGTAAATATATGGACGTACACAGTACATCCATTATTAGTCCGTGGACCAATGTACTTAAAAGGGATCTAAAATGGACGTCCATTGGACGACCTATATGGGTACAGGCGAGTTTGGATTTTTATAGTGCTCTAGCATATAAACTATTGATTTCACAATTATCCCCATCTAACCATTTTTACATAAGAAGAAAGGGAGGTTGGCGAACTTTTTCATTGTCAAATTTGTTTTCAGCGCTCAAAAATACGTAAGAAAAATATGGTCTCTTTAATAGTAAACGAAGTTTTTTTATGGAGATGGGGGGTTAACCGCCGGGGAAATCTTTTGTACACCCTTCGGAAATTCATGCGAAATTCAAGAGGAATTCACAAGAAATTCAGGGGAAGTTACAAGGAATTCAGGAGAAGTCACAAGGAATTCAGGGGAAGTCACAAGGAATTCAGGGGAAGTCACAAGGAATTCAGAGGAAGTCACAAGGAATTCAGTGGAAGTCATAAGGAATTCAGGGGAACTCATGAGGAATTCAGGGAAATTTATGCATTAGGGGAACTCTTTAGTACACTTTTCTGGTAGCGGTAACCCCCCATATGGAGAGGTGTAACTATTATTATAATCAAAGCGTTTTAAAAGAGCTTTGAATATATTTTTGAAGTGCTTTAGTTATACTATTCATGATTATCATATAATCAATGTGTAACTAGCATCCCGAAAAGGATTTTAGGCAATACTATTTACTTGATAAACACATTTAAAAGACAAATCTTTGTAAAGGTAATAGAAAACAAAACAAATTAATTTATATAAATGTATTCACAAGACAATACACATTAATTTTCTTTCTTAAATGCTAAACTAAAAAACTATAACTAGAAAATACAAATTATTCGATAAAAAGACATTATTTCGGGCAGACTCTTGCATATGATATGACATTATATATCAAGTATTGCTTTGAGAACTAGTATTAAAAAGTAATGGCATCAATGAGAATTTTACAAATGGCAAATGACTGAATGTTCGACGCAAGAATCTACCCAAAAACCGTATGAACAGTAGTATTTTGTAGATTGCTTTTTGGTTTTCTTTTATTAGTTACTAAAATTGTGTAAAAAATATATACATTTCTAAACGCTAAAATCTGTTGTAAAAAAATGATTGATACACCTTTTTTGTGCAAATTAGTTTTTTTTTCTTTTTGAAATACTGAAGTTTTGTAACATATTGCACAAAAAAATGTTTAAATCTATTGAGAGTATTTTTGAAGTGAACATTTTTTCTTGGCAATTCACACAAAATAAGGTGAATCAGTTAAATAAATAAAATAAATAAATTAGGGTGCTATAACACAGTGGAACAATATTAATAACTCAAGTTTTTGATCGTCTTGAATAATTATAATTAATTATTAATATAGATAATTACCTATAATAAAATAAATTACTGTTTACAGATCTATTTATGCTGTGGGAGATAAATGAAATTTAGATAAATTATATTTTACTGGAAGAATCATCCTTAACTTAAGGGGTCTTTCTAGCTCCAAAATTTAAATATAATCTTTAAAAAAAAGGTTTCATTGTGAAATTTTGTAGGTAGGTTTATTTATATTCAAAGAATACTTTTTTTAGATTTTTAAAGTACCATTTTTTGGCCATAAATTAAAAAAAAAAACATCTCAAACGGTGGTCGCCATGATTCCGGTAGTTTGGATCGACTAAAAAAAAACAAAATGGGATATTATTCAGTATTGAAATTGCTATAGCCCGAACTAGAAGAATATTTTTTGGTCAAAAAAAATTCTTCGGGCTATAGCGACTTCAATACTAGATAATATAGGTACCGTTTTGTTTTTTTTTTTTCAGTCAATTCAAATCGGCTGGAATCATGGCGACCACCGTTTTTTATGTTTTTTTTAATTATGGTTAAAAAATGCCACTTTAAAAATCTATTTTTTTTTGTATTGTTTGAATATAAAACAACATACTTACAAAATTTCACAGTGATATCTTTTTTCTTTCTATATAAAAAAAAATTTAAAAAAAGATTATTTTTGAAATTTGAAGGTAGAGAGAAGACCCCTTAAGCCCAGTTAATCAATGTACATTTAAAACTTTAACTAAAAGATAAAGTATCAGTTAAGAGCAAATTCTGGATTTTGGTTAGAGTTGCTATGGTTATTACGTGTCAGCTAAATTTAGCATCATATATCAAGCACAATCTTAAACTTGATTTATTATTGTTGTCTGTATTATGAAAAAAGGTCTAACCTATGGTAAAAACCTGGCTACCAATTATTATTGGCCTGGAAGAAAATTGACGGTATAAAATAATAAATACAAAAAGTTAATATCTAGATTTTTAAAATATTTGGCATCATTTTATTTTAACATACTTATCAATTATTCTTGAATTATCAAGTGACTTTCAGTTCTAACACTATATATTTTTTTGTGATAAGAACTCTATAAATATTTATTTTCTTTTTTTTTTGTCAAAAATATATTTTAAACACTACAAATGGGCACACGATAAGTATGCATACATAATATTATTATAGAGCATTTTTTATTATTACTTTTTGGAAGAATAAATTCTAAAGAGTTTTCGAAACACAATAGACTTTACTCTTTCACCTTCTAAACAATTTTTATTTCACAATAATAAAAACTTTAAAACCGAGTTCACGCAGGCAAAAATATATATTCTTTAACGTGAAGCTAGGTCTAAAAGGGACTAAAAAGGGTATTTTTCGTTCGTTTTATTTTTTATTATTTTTATTTGTGTCGCAATAAGACTTTATCTACACTCACTGACCCTAAATTCGAAGCACCTAAAAAATTGCCATTTTTTAAATTCAAATATTTCGAAAACTACTTAATGGATTGACTGATTCTTTTTTTCTTTTAAAGCTTAAACATTCTCTACTTTTGTTTTTAATAAGAATTATTAAAAAAAGTATTTTTGTATTAACAGCAACAAAAAATGTACAACTATGTTTTTTGTCCCATCTTTCAGGACTTGCATGGTACGCCACTGTAACTGTTTATCAAATTGTTAAAGTCCCTCTTATTGCCGCAGTTTTAATGAGTATTTTCTTTTTTATTTTTTTATATTTTTACCTCTGGTTTAAGAGATATCAGGATTTTCCTGAAAGTTTTAATTTTTTCGGTTCTCAAAAAGTACTAAATCAGCAGACTTGTTGTTTTTTATTTGAAGCTCATGTCTTTTACTTCTTCTTCTTCTATAGTTTCTTCATCCCGTGGAAACTATCTATTGCCGTCTGACGGAGGCTTAATGGTGATTTCGCAGAAATGCCGCCGGATGGGTTGACCCTATATTTTCTTCTACTCAAGTTTATCAACCCTATTTTATGTTTTTGATAAACTTGATTAGAAGAAAAACGTAACTCCGGTTAAGCTTCAAATGTAAAGCACAGCATCAATCAAATTCATGTAGTACTTTTTGAGTTAACTGAAAAAATGTCAACTTTCAGGAAAATCCTGATATCTCCTAAACCAGAAGTAAAAATATAAAAAATAAGAAAGAAAATATTCAATAAAACTGTGGCAGTAAGAGAGACTTTAAAATTTTGATAAACAGTTGCAGGGGCATACCATGCAAGTCCTAAAAGATGGGGCAAAAAAAATAGTTGTACATTTTTTGTTGCTGTTAATAAAAAAATACTTTTTTTTAATAATTCTTATTAAAAACAAAAGTAGAGAATGTTTAAGCTTTAAAACAAAACAAAAATCAGTCAAATCCATTGTGTAGTTTTAGAAATATTTGAATTTAAAAAATGGCAATTTTTCAGGTGCACAGAATTTAAAGTCGGTGAGTGTATATTTAAATTAATTAATTTAAATGAAAAACCAACATTAAGTTTTAATTAAACAGAATTTTTATTTAATTTTGTTTTAATAATATTGACTTATTTTTTACTTTTATTTAATTATTACGACTAAAATTTTAAATAAATATGATATTCGTTTTCAGCTATTAACAGGTCATTCAGGCCCAGAGCTTCTGGCGAGATGAAGGTGTGCCTTAACATCGCCTCCACGGACCCATTAATTTGATATTATTACAACAAAAAAAAAGGCTTATTTCACTTACCTTATTGGGATAGAAAATAAAAAACATCAAGAACGAAAAATAAAGTTTTTAGTTCCCTGTAGGTATAAAAGGCATAATTGTGGACTATTTCCCTCAAATAAATTGATCTCTATACACAAACAACACACTATTTTTTTTTCATCACGAATTATAATTCTCAAACTAATCCAATTTACAATACAAAGTTTAACTTTTTACAAGAATCGTATTTTGACTTTTTTTTTTAAATAATAATAAATTTTCGATGAAATTGGCTTTGTATGATAGATAAACCACCGGTGGTGAATATTTTTTTTGATTAATTCTATTAATACAGTGCTACAATATGCGTTTAAAATAATCAAATTACCTATCTATTAATATAAATAAATTTTAAAATTTACTTATTTTGCGTGATTAAATGCAGTTTTTTTCATTAAAAAGAATAAACTTTTTGATACCTACAGTAAATACTATAGGTAGTAACTATACCCACAATAATCAATTAGTTGTTGAATCTGTTTTATAAATCTAACTCACTGCTAAAAAGTGTTTTACAATTAATTTGTATGTAGGCACACTTAAACAGTATAAGAGCATTGTAGCAATGCAGAAACAGAATGTATCAAATTAAAATAAATAACAAAAATAATCTATTTTAAAAAAAATAATATATACAATAAATGAATCATCATATATGGTGATCCAAAAAATTTTAATAAATTAGGTACGTTCTATGTTTTAATTAATTTAAAAATAATAATAATAAAAGTGCAAAATGTACAAAACAAAACTTAGCTAAACATAAATTAACTAATAAATAGCTAAACTAATAATTATAATAAAAAAATACTAGTTACACTCCTATGACTTGTGACCAAAAACTGTTTAAATTGACTTGTTGAGTAAAAGTGTTAATAATATACAAAACATATCAGATTGTAACTCGTAACTTATGAAATGTGATTCTCATATATAATTACACAAGAGGCTGAGAATTCTGCTGGAAAAATTCGCGGTTTTCATGAAAATTTGCTGTCTAGAAATAATTACGACCAGGGCATCGCCCCTGGAGTAATTATTTCATTTGACAGCAAATTTGATTGAAAACTGTAAATTTTTCCCGATAATTCGAAGAATCATGTGTAATTTGGAAGATTATTTTTTAACGATTTATATGTCAAACCTACTTTTATATTTTTTTTTTCATCGCAAAATGATATAAATTATTTTATTACTTATCTTAATATTTTTACAGTTATATTCTTTGATTTGGTTAATTTAATTCCATTCTCAATTGCTAAACTAAAACCTTTTTTGTCCATTTTTAAATTGCAAATCATAATTATGTCGATAGTTTAGTCACTTACTGCAGTAATGACTAGCTGCCATAGGCTTGTAAGCATGTTCATAAAAGTCATCCTATAAAAACTGTCATTGCCTTTTATAAAAAAAAATATTTTGAGTTATTTTTTGTTAAATAATAAAGTAATAACAATAATTATAAATAGTGATATATTCATATTTAATTATTAATAAAAATTATTGGTATGAAATCTTGTAAAAGGGAAATACTGAAAAATAAAATACTACAGCGATTCTCACTAGAATTTTCTACAGTAGAAAATTCCCAATATAACTGTAATATGATTGGACAGAAATAAACACGTGGTCAGTAATATTGTTAAATGATTGGTTGATAAAAACGTTAAAAAATAATCATTAAAAAAAATTAGAGGTGTAATTCTAGTTAAGTAAGAAAATAATTAACAAGGGTACCTTGATGTTTCAAACATCATGTTTGGTATGCTCATGTTAACTATAAAACACGAATTATAAAATTTTTGATAATTAGATAATAAAAATTCAGAAATATACACAATCCTTATTTAAACCGTGTTTTGCAATGATATGTTAAAATGTTGTAAAATTGTAAAACGACCGTAAGTTGTTAATAATTTGAATTAGTATCTTTTAAAAGAGTTTAATTAAAAGTTACAAATGTTGTACGTATTATGAGTCATAACTTATAATACATGAACAATTGAAACAAAGGCTTAACTTTAAGTGTTTTAGTTAAAAGCTAAAAAGATATTAAGGGAAAAGTTCAACAAATTACTATCATCTCACAATTTGGGTTAACATATTTCTGCACAACCCTTTTTAGTAATTTTATTGTTGCCAATATAAATTTTAATAACATAACGGTAACGGGTCTTATAACAAAAATTGATTTTATTATAAAATAAGCAACAAATCCTGATTTTTTAATTTCCAGGATTTGTTTATCATTATTATTTTTATATTATTTTACAAAATATGAGTTATAATCTGTATTTTTTCATTTTTCCACATGTTTACTCGAAAAGTCAATAAAATAATGCATTTTTGGTAGGTAACACGGAATTTAATATTTGTACTTTATTGAAATGATTAATTTAAAATTAGTTTTGAGATCATAGAGGCACTGATATTAGTATATAGATATATAAATATTTTGTTTTAAAAACTTGAATAATTGGATAAGGTTTAACTCATAAAAATAACATACAATTATCCAAATTTTATTGTATTTTGTTTTGGTATAATAAGCAGTTATGTGTATAAAAAATCCCAATAAAAAAATTCTTTGAAAAATATTTTTCCAGTCTTAAGGATAAAAACTAAATTTTCGGTAAACGAACTACATCTCATGGCACGTTTTCTAAAGAAGGACTTGTCATCGTACAGGGGTACATCGGAAACATATTCGGCAATGACAAACTGGGTGCCAAATGTGGCGCCAGCGAAATAAACTCATTGGAAGAATTATTACTTAATAAACTAGAATCTAAAACTTTAGAATCAGATTCTGAACTTAATTCTAACTTACGTAACTTCATCTTTTCATTATACTCATCCAACCCATGTTGGGCCTTGTTCAAATTTCTGTGCTGGTAAAAAACTAATGATATCCTCGTTGGAGATTGTCGGTTAGGTATTCTTAGGGCAGTGGTTGCGTGTAGCTCATGTTTAGCGCATTCGAACAATACACTACCGTGCGTTAATGCTATTGCAACGCCTCCTACCTCTTGATCCTTAAAACACTCTGCATTATCGGTAAACTTGATATCTAGTATGTTTTGAGGATGAGTATTAATTGGTACATCCTTTGAAGTTAAAGGAGTTACATGAGGAGGAGGCACGGAATTTGTAGGAAATGATGGTAAAGTATTATTAAGATCGTCAAAGGGATTGCTTACTTTATAGGAAGAACAGTTCGAGAAATTTGATGAATAGTGCCTAGGCACAGGGTAATGAGTGTTTGAATATAATGAGTTATTACTGTTCCAAACGGAGTTTGGATAATGAACAGACGTTACATGATCAGTAGGTAAATGGCTTACTTGATTAATACTAGGGTACGCATAAGGAGACTTAAAAACAGAAAAAGTCGGCAAAGAAGGCTGATAAGATGGAACATAATTCGAACTATACAAACTATTATTATGAACTAGAAAATCGTTACTAAACGTATTGTTACTGCTATACGAATGGTCGTATCTCCAAATAGAACTATTTGGCATATCTAATACTGTACTGGATACTTGATTATTTTGTATTTCGATAGAGCTAGTGCTAAACGATTTTTCTCTCGGAGAACTAGTCAGAGTGGGAGAAAAATGCATTAAAGGCGACTTTGGTTCGGTTGAGGTAGATTTTCTTTTTGATAGTTTTCCTTCGACGTGTTTTTTACTTTTTCGTCTAAGACACGTTTCGGCAGGTTGAGAATATGTGCGAATTTCAGATTGAAACCTGTAAAAAATAACATTTTTTATTAAAAAGAAATCAACGTTTGCAGTATGTTTAAATGACATTCAATGTATTTGCGAGCCGATGTAACACATGTTGATACACCGTCATGACGGTGCTCATAACGCCGATGTATCAGCATATGATACATCGTCAGCGAACGTGTTGAATACAATATCACCTAATTTTTGCTAATTATCTTAAAATTGATTTAAATGTCTTCAATTAATTAATAAGTATATCATTATTTTTTTAACAAATTGAAATAAACGCGATAAAAGATATGAAAAAAAAAACAAACTTACTTTTCCAAGACTTCAAAGCCAATTCCTTGTTGCGTTTTCAGTTTTTGATTTTCCAACGATCCGTACTCATCTGTATCATCAGGAACAAACAGAGGCAAAACATGTAACTGTTCATCCTCAGGTTTGCTAAAATCTCTATGCTTTGTCAGTGATACAACCACAGTACATCCATCGTTCATATTTTGCAAATCTTTATGCGAATGGGCACAAAAGTCCAAGCAAGCTGTGACTCCAGAAAATGGTCTTCCAGGATTCGAGCCAAGTCTACAATCCGAAGCTGTCGTTTCAAATTTACACTGGTTAGCGAAGGATTTAGGAGCTAGTTTTTTATACATAGGATTTATGTAATTTGATAAATTTTTAAACTCTTCTTCCAATAATTCTTCTTCTATTTTATCGTTCAATCGAAATTTTCTTGCGTCTTTTGACCTAGCAAATTTACACCCATTGTAATACATGCTCCATGAACACCCGAAGGAAAAACTAGCACCGCAAGTCTCGGGATTTATCCCTTGACAGGCACATGTCCTAGGTTCATTTGTAGCACATCTTCTTTTAGTTGGGGTTGCGTATTTGTTCAACTTATGGGTTAACATTGCATACAGTTCATCGGCGGATTTTTTAATGATTCCATCCCACACCACAATGCATATAACAATGAATGCCGATTCGCATACGTGTCCTTTACGTTGTTTCACCAGTATAAGGTATTTTTCGGTGTAGTTCGTACGACGCAGCACCTATAACAAAATAAAATTAATAACATAACAAAAAAAACGATAATTTTGAGCTCTCATGAATTCAAGACAGACCGTACTTTATCAGTAGTTTGATAAAATTGGAGCGAAGTTACTAATACTTACCCATTTTGCTATAGGACATCCCTGTGTAGTTTTTCCTTCTTTCCCAGTGTATCGAAGTTTTTCTATTCGAATTGCAGAGCCAATTACGCCAGTTCGGGTTTCAAGATCTGTTCTTAGAGTTGTTAAGTTATTTGCACAGCCTGGAATGTTAAGTAATACATACAGATAATAAGACAATTACTAGCTTTATTTTAAATAACGAAACTCAATAATAACCCACAAGTAGCTTTTACTTTATAGATTGGACAATTATTTATTTAACCCACTCAACTGCTACTTATCAAATTATTTTTTTGTAAATGTCATTTAAATTTTTAATAAAAATATGAATTTTCAAGCTATTTATTGGATAATACATTGTATGTTACTCGTAAGTAAATTAATATTGCCCTTTCTAAAATTAAACTACTCTGCCTCCAGCCTCGTGGGTTAATTTTCTTATGGGCAATATCCTAGTTTCCTCTAATATTAATATTTTTGTTTTTTTGAAGCTTTGGGCTGTTAACCTTGATAAAATAGTACATAAAATTCGTTTGCGACTGGCTTGGTACACGTATTATTTTTTCACCGGCCAGTCATGGAAAAACTTTCATTCTCGTGCACTAAAAGCCTAAGTATCAAACTAATTTCATAATATTTTGTTTTAATGGGGTATTTACCTAAATGAGTATAATATGTTCCGGGCTCTGGGGGTGTCTGATCAAGTGCAAAACAGTCACAATTTGGAATTTCTTCACCAATTTTAGGTTTTTCTTCCTTAACCTTTTTAATTTCAATAGGTTTCGGTGTCGTATCACCAGAAGACGTAAAAATTGGTTCAGATTTAATAATATTTTGATCCACATTGTAAACTGTTGGCCCAGATTTGTTGTTATCTTGCACTTGATCTCCTATCCGAAAAAACGAACGATTTTCAAAATTCGCATTATTTCCATAATGTTCTTGATTTCCGTATTTTACATGTAACGTTCCTTCTTGTCCTGTAATCTGATTCAGTCCAACTCCAGAATTAAGCCTTTGAGATGTAGTTCCAAGCCGAAAATCCTGATTATCAGGGTTTTCTTCCTTGACAAGATTATTAATCTTTTGAACATCCTTAGTGGGATAAGATAGGCCACCATCAGCACTTATCGAAGGATCTAAGTGGTGATGGTGGCTATACCATAAAAAATGACCGGTAGTGTTTTGTTCTACTGGTTTTGAATCCTCCATTTTGGATTCCTGTTTGTTCAAAATCATCGTTTTTATCCGCGTATTTATGTTAACTTTATCTGCTTGAGAAAATGTTTTGACGCCATTTTGTCCGTCGTTATGCATATTGTCCATTTTGTTCGGGGAATTGTTAACATCTTGATGCTGTTGAATGTAATGTTGTTCGTTGTTTTGTTGCTGAATATTTTGTTGTTGATCTTGATAGTTTTGTTGTTGTTCAATTTTCATGTCACTATGTTGTTGTTCCCAAACCATTTGGTTTTGAGTTTGTTGCTGTTGTTGCTGATTTTGTTGCTGTTGTTGATTTTGTTGCCAGTTATTCTCTTGATTTTGTCCGCTAAACTGAACCTGTAAAACATAAAAATGGCTTGTTAACTTGCTGTAGAGTAAAACCTTTTTAAGTTTGATAAATGTATTTTTATGTTTTTTATAATTTTTGAGACAAAATTAAAAAACATTCTATTTTTTGAATTTTATAATTTGTTTAAATGTTAATATTCTTAAGAAATTCAAAAAGCTATTGATTGACTTTTTCATTATGATTTTTTGTTGTTTAAACTATTATTAAAAAGTCCAAACCATATTTTGCCTAAAATGGCTAATTTTAAAAATATTGGTTTTCAAAAAACTTGTCTCCAATATAACATACCTAGGCATAAAGTTAGGTTCGTTTAGTTTAAATTAGTATTAAGTAAAAACAGCAAACAAAATCAAGAATGAAAATATTTTTATAAGATGACCAAAAATATATAAAATTGGTCTAGCTTGACTTTTTTTAAAATAAGAACTGACTAAACATATGTTAATCAAATAAATCTTAAATCAGTTTTACAAATGATGTATTGTGTATATCATACCTGGCCTGAATATCCATTAGAGCTGTGTGAAGTTTGCTGCGGACTGCTGTTCACTTGTGGATATCCAGGCTTGTCGTTTCCCGAATTTGCATTAACATAGTGACTGTTATTGGAGTTCGGGCTGAAGTTAGCAGCACTAACTGTCGTATAAGCCGTGTTGTTTTGCTGTTGATAATTTTGGTTATTAGGAGTTGGAGGGTTGGCTATACTGTTTACAGAACTTGGCCTGGACTGGTTTTGATTTTCATTTGGATTTGGAGTGGTTGAAGGAGGAATAAAATTTTGATTCTGTATCGTGTATTCTTGATACTGGCGATTCTGTTGCTGTTGCGGCGTTGTTTGTTGCTGCTGATTTTGTTGCTGTACGGTTTGTTGCTGTTGGACAGTTTGTTGTGCTTGTTGAGGCACTGGACTAGGAGTATGAGAAAAATTGGAGTTCGGTCTTGGAATTGACTGGGGCTGCTGGATAGGAACACTAGGTGGTCTATTAGGTAACACCTGAACTGCCCCGGTATAGAAAGTGTTCGTTTCAAAGGCTGGCTGTTGGTAAGTGGTTTGGTATATACCATTTGGGTACTGCTGGTATGTTTCTATCGTTTGACCGGCAGGAATTTGTTGAATAAATTGTCCTTGTGTAGGCCACGCTGAAAAATAATGGTAAGTTTGGTTAGATTTTTTATCTATTCATTAGGGCGAGCTTAATGATGCTCTAGAGTAGATACTCAACATTTATATCAAAACAATGTGTAATAGAAAAATAAAAGACAAAGTATACTCACGTTGTTCTGTAGCTTGCCACACAGTAGGCGTAGTAAACCTGTTAGGATCTGCATAGAAAGGCATTGGGGCCTGAAAAAAAAAATATTGTAATTAAAATATGTATGTATTGTTTAGAAAAAAGTTAAAAATAAAATTAGAATAAGAAAATTCCAAAATATATCACAAAATTATTAAACAACTCGCCTTGATGTTGTTACCAAGTTTCGACAAAAGAACCAGAATACAAAAAGTAACCACCATTGTCCGATTTTCATTTTGATTTTACCAAGGCATTTATTTTATTTATTAATTCATTATTACTTTCCCCAAGGAGTCTTGGGTTCGTAAAAAAATGGAAAAAAATTTATTGCTTTTTTTGTTCCGTCAAAAAAAATCTATCTGTGGGTCGGTCGGTCTGTGTGTCCGGAAAATTTGTGACCACGATAACTCGAGAACGCTTCGGGCTAAAGACTTCAAATTTGGACCATAGGTTGATTATGCAAAGTTCTAGGCTGGGATTGTTTTTCGTAAAAATCGTTTGGAGTAAGGGGGTAAAATGGGGTAAAAATAATGTTTTCAAAAAAATATTTTTTTCAATTTATTTTTCGTTTTACTTTTTTTGAAAAAAAAAAAATTTTTTTTTAAACTTTGATTTTAATGCACCTATATGTAAAAGTATTATTTTGTTGGCAGTAGTATTTATTGTCTTATATTACAAGTTATAATAAGGTTTACATCTTAGACTGACTAATGCAAAAATAATGTATATATTTTACATAAAAGACATATATAACGCGTCGCGACATACTAAAGGATTAGATATTTTTGAAAACAGAATAGCGGTATAAGTATAAAAACCTTATAAGTATTTTATCAAAATATTGTTTGAGTCCCAATTTTTACGGACAATGCAGTGCGTTTCTCGTTTTCTTTTAAGTGAAGCGCACTTATCAATGAATAGCTTATTTTGAATGGCAAATGTTGTATATGCTTATTGGGGGCGGAAAATGTTTTGGGATTTGTGCAAAACTTGACACTTTCATAAAGAATTCCATCACTGGATAAAGACAAAGTGGATTTTGTTAACCTTGATAATGAAAAGTTGGGTTATCATTTTCGTAGCTGGGGGGAGCGATGTCTGTGTGATAGTAGAAGGGTCGTCGAGCTTCCCTACCGTTGAGGTAGGTCCAAAGTACTTTTCCCCCTAAGGGTGTATATTCCGCATTCAGACTGATCCCAACCTAACTGGAATTGTCAAATAATGCACTCCATAGACACAAAAATCCCCCTTTCATTGTTTTTTCGGTTTCCTCTGTCTCCAAAATCTACGCACGTTGAGCAGGTCAAATAATCGTTACACCTGTATTATACTAATTTACAAATATAGAGACAAAAAATATGACGTCTTAATTGTCTAGGATCTTTCATAATTATTATTATTATTAATTTTATTATTATCATAAAAATAAGAGGTTTTGTATCAAGAATACTTTTCGGTTTTATTAGAAAACTTTTATTTCCAATTATCAATTGTTTTGGTGTAAATTTTGTAAGTTAAAGTTAGTTTGTCAAAATCTATAGCCGATTTTTTGTGGAGCAGCGATTACAAACCAAGTCAGGGGCATATGTATTTCTTTTTTTAACTAATTAATTAAACAAAGAAAGAGATACATACAGGTTAACCGGAGTCACCACAAAAATTGACGAATGTCAGATACTCAATTAAGATAATCTAATTAAAAAGAAATATCAAAAATCTTTATAAGTAAGATACAATTTCGCTTTTAAGAGATTTTTTTTCAGAATTTTGTATTTGTAAAGGATTAAAAAAACAAAATAACTAGTGGTTATTACTTGAACACACTGTAATTATAAAAAAAATCAATAAACCTTGTATAATTTCATTCTAGCATGCTAGCAATAACAATAGCTGTAATATAGGAAAGACGCCTAATTTCGGGAGGTTTTCTAATTTCGGATAGTAGTGTATCTAAGATACTATCAAGCAATATAAGCAATGGGATCCAAATCTACTCTTGAAAAAAAAAATTGAATATGTCCGAAATTAGGAACCCTTTTTCAAATCCACAAAAATGCACAAATTTTTTTTAACCATGTTTTTTGGAAAAAATAAACTGTAATAAAGTTGTTTTCATAATAAATCATGGTTCCTTATAATAAGTTGTATGTTGTTATGTAAAATAAATATTAAAAAGTAAATAAATTAGGCGACTTTTCTATACGAATTTTTTAGCGAAATTATATGAAAAGCTTAATAAAAAAAAATCTAAAAAATAACAAAAATCTATGGTAAAATTTGTCGAAACCTTAAAACATTTTTTTTACGGAGAATTAAATAACACTACATATATTTATTAATACGAAGCATATAAGTAAGTATGCCTACATTTTTAAAGATAATAAAAAATATATTAATTTTTTTTTTACTTACCATGGGTTGTTGTTGGACGGGCATGGGTTGAACTGTAGCTGGTTGAGGGCTAGGTCTCGTAGTTGGGATGATACCGTTGGGTTCAGAAGTTAGAGTAGTACTACCAACGATTGCTGCTGAAGCACCAGCCGCCTTTCTGCCCCGGTAGCTCTGCAAATATTAAATTTAATATTAAAAAAATAATATTTCTATTATACTTCGATTGTGTTTTTGACGTTTGATTAGGGTTTTTTCTGTAGACCTATCCAAGCTTAGCAATTTTTTAAATGGATTAGTGAATCTTTTTTATGTTTTGTTAGATAATATAAAAGATTGAATTACATGGATAGCATTATTATGACTTTGTGTTTATAGTAAACTCTAGGATAAGATATTAAATGGTACTACAATATAAAAACTGGCCTTAAAAATATAACGGTTGCTTTTATGTAACATGACTCAATTTTATTTTTTTTTGTATATTTAATATTTTAAGGGGGCATTGCAGGTAGGGGATAAGGGAAATCTTTTTAAACGGAAAGGGGAACGTGTGATACATCATTTTAAAGCCTGTAAAATTCGCTTTTCCAAATAAAAAAAAAAAATTGAAGGGGTTAAAAGAGTGTTGCTTTATAAAAATTACTTTTTTTCTTAAACGAATGAAGCCAAAATGTAAATGATACTTTTAAACTGATTTTTTATTGGATTCTATCTAAAAGTGACAATTTTTGTATAATAAACATGTAAAAAAAGTTTAATTTTTCGGCCTAGGCCGCAAAAGTAAATAGTGACTGTTGACATTTGTATTTTAACCTCAAATTTGTTGTCAAATGTATTTATTAATACAGGGTGATCAGTAACTTGCATGCATAAATTTAAGAGGTGATTCTGAATCCAAAAATATCAAAAAAAGGTTCCTAAATGGCATAGCAGTTACTGATCACCCTGTATATTACAATCGAATAAAAAATAGTGTATGATACGAGGACGAAAACTGTTTTTAGGGCAATTGAGGAGATTGCCACCCGAGCTCGGAGAGCGAGATTCGAAACCGTAAAAACAGTATTTTTTGGCCTTACATCATAAACTACCATTAAATGATATAAATAAAAATAAAAAAAATATTTAAGAAAAACACATTTTTAGAAAAAAAAAATAAAATTAATAAATATATGGCAAATAGATAATTTAACAATATTTTAAATGATCTATCACACTATCCCCTTTTTCGTTTAAACAATTTTTCCCCTTGCCTCCATTTTACCCCTTACAAACGCATCTACTTATACAAAATAACAATTTGGATTATGTTATTTATTTACCAGGTTTTATCTAAATCTGATGACTTTTACACGCACTGTATAAAGTAGTATGCATAGTTCGGGGAAAATTTTTCTCAGTCTAAGACAATAGCAGACCACCACTGCGCTTCATGCTTTGGTCAGTTGTAATGTTAATATATTACAGAAAATTACCAAAAGGTAAGGTAAGTACTATTTTTTACTGTGTATATATATTGGCTTATGTGTATTTTAATAAAAAAAAATCTATTAATTGTACTGTACCTTTAGAAGTCAAACTCGCCCTATCGAATAAACCAACACAAAAATAATTTAATTAAAGTTTACAATAAAATATTTTGTAAAAACTTGAATCTTTATACACCAACGCAGAATTTAATAAAAGTTATA
The DNA here is from genome assembly GCA_958510825.1 of Brachypterus glaber. NCBI lineage: Eukaryota > Metazoa > Arthropoda > Insecta > Coleoptera > Kateretidae > Brachypterus > Brachypterus glaber. The sequence goes on from OY294046.1 coordinate 19,990,566, forward strand.
AACGTGCTAGCGTCTATACCAAAAATTCTGTAGTTTGTTTACCCCTCCCACTGAGAAATTATACAATAATCTATAAAAAACGTGCTGTTAGTAGAGACAAGAAATTGTAAGCTTTTATATAAATGATCCGACAGTGCAACGTTTGTCTGTGCTTATTTTCAGGTTTTATGCTGTTCCAGAGAAGAAAACCGTATCTGCAGTTTCCCTCTTCGATAAAAAGTTTTTAGTCCGGATTTTGGTGCAGAACGTTTTAAATTTACGTATTAAATATTTTCGAAATTTGACAAATCAAAGTAGAGTTAATTAATTTACTTTAAAATTAACGCAACAGTATAATCTGGGCTCAGGGCAGAAACGACGAGGAAATATTAAAAAAAGACATAAAACAAAACAGTTTCAATTTAGAAGCCACTTTTTTAACTGCAAAGAGTCGGGGGAAAATGACGCATTCGAGAAAATGAGTCTTAGTCGGAAAATACAAGAAAATAATGAAATTTTAAAGTAACTTTTTAGTAAAAACATTTTAGAAATGGCTTTTTCATGTAATCTGAATTCAGTTAAGATTTTCTTTAAATGTGTCGAGTAAAATTTTTTCCACCCATTTTTTTATTCATGCGACAGTGTGCAACACCTATATAATAGTGATAAATAAACATAATTTGAATTTATAATAAACATAGAGAAGAAAAGAGGACTAAAAGTCCAGCCTGCGCAAGATTATTTTGTGACAGAACGGGGCAGCAAAAGGACGTAACGCAATATATCTGACCTTGCGCAGTACGCATCTCGGTGAAATGCTGTCGGTCGTAAAACAATGCGTCACCCCAGTATTCATTTGTCGTATCTCCAAAAATCCCCCAGTAAAAATCTTAAAATGTCCGAAAATAGAGATATGTCAAACCAATACTGGGGTGACAAATTATTAGTAGTTTGTTTATACTGGCAGTACTGTCAGATCGTCGTTTGTTTCTGTTCATTTTTCGACTTCTACTGTGTTTTAATTGTTTTTTTTTTGCTGCATTTGTTTATAACTTTAAACATGACCTGTATTGTTGCTTTATAAAGAGCAAAGGGACAATCCCTGGTGTACCCAAAGTAGGTGTACAAAATCCCGAAATTTAAACACACCTCGAAAATTTCTTTAAAAAAGTTATTTCGACATTTCTTCGTAGATATTTATTGTTTTTTGTGGAATTTTTAACAGTTTTTATTTGATACGAAAAACTAAGGTTAAAAAATACTTCAAAAACAACAATAATAGTGCGCATGGGCAAGTTTGTCGCGGATTCGCAAGGCACATTTATCACACTTTTCCGCAACGGCTTTGGAGGTCTTTCCTTGTCTATGATAATAAACCTAAAATAATAGTCACCCTTACGACTTTCTTTCTTGGGACGATAATTATATAGCCTCGTTTCTGTACGATGAAGCGCGAATGTTACCGGGCATTATTTATTTATTTATTTAACAGTACATTGTCGTAATTTACTGATAACATAGGAATTGTAATTAATTTTATAATTATTGCTGATACTGTTAAAAAGAATTATTGTATTTTCAAAAATATTGTAAACCGAATGTTTATAAGTTTGGTGTATAATAGGTTGCCTGTATTTAGTTACTACTATTAGATAAATCGTTGCCTTTCGTGTGGTCGAATAGTATAGGTATTATAGTATAAGAATAGTATATAGTATAGTACAGTATAGGTATAAGTTTTTACCTTTGAATTAGAACCTTGCCATAGAATTATTTTTGTAGGATATTTAGTCTAATATCAAAAGTTTTCTGAAAATGTCTGTACTACAAACGAAACGTCGCCTCGCGTCTCCTCGGATATTAAATCCCTATGTTTACTCACAAAATTTTATCTCATGACATTTAACTCAAAACCAATTGTAAACAATAATATTTATTTTGTAATCAATAATATTTATCTTTAGGATACACCAGGGCCGAAACTAAGGAGGGGGGGGGGCAGGGGGGGGGCTAAGCCCCCTTGGCCTTGGTTTGGGCCCCCCTGGCGTTTTCGCTGAGCCACTCATGGTAGGTAATAGGTATTTTTTTTGCAGGGGCGTCAAGTTGTCAAGTTTGGTAGAAACCGTCAGGGGAACGTTCATGTATTACGTAACGCAAAATGTACCAAAATTCATACACTTCATACTTTGGTTCTCGCTTTATTCAAGGCTGTAGAGATCTCATATTTTGGCTACCCCCCCCCATAAAACACCCCCTATTAAGGGGGGGGGGTAGCCAAAATATGAAATATCTATAATCTATAATAACCCGAGAACCGGGGTATGAAATGTATGAATTGTGGTACAATTTGCGTTACGTAATACTTGAACGTTCCCCAGGGACAAAGCCTTTTTTCTTAAAGAGGTAATTTTTGGGGTGCCAATTTTTTTAATTTTTTTAAGGTTGGGGCACCAAGTTTGGGAAAAACCGCCAGGGAGAAAGCTTTCTTTTAAAGGTAATTTTTGGGGCTCCTTTTTTTTGCAGAGGCGCCAAAGTTTGGTAGAAATCGTCAGAGATAAATCTTTTTTCTTAAAGGTAATTTTTGGGGAGCCAATTTTGTTTTGTAGGGGCGCCAAGTTTGGTAGAAACCCGTCAGAGACCAACCTTTTTTCATGGAGGTATTTTTTTGAGCGCCTATTTTTTTTTGTAGGGGCGCCAAGTTTTGGATGAAACCGTTAGGGACAAAGCTTTTTTTTGAGGGTGCCACCCTGGGGGCTGAGTCTTCCCTAGATTATTTTTTGGCTAAGGCCCTGGAATACACTTTGCTAAGTTAAGGGTAACCCTTAACGTCGCAAAGTGTTAAGTTTAAGTATGTTTAAAATTTTGATTTCAAATTAATCCGAAATCCAATAAAACAATATAATATTCATAATTTTGGTTTGGTTTGTTATATCATGGAACGGGTAAAATCTTGTGAAAGATTTTTAGCCACATTCCGTATACATAGAATATTCAAATTTGGCACGACAACTTATTCCCCAAAATAATTAATCAGTCAGGTATTGTATTAATTTTAGCCATTTTTTTTAATATACTCTTTACAGAGCGATAGAATATTATAATACTGTAGGTATAAATTTTCAATTGGGTTGCAGCAAGGGGGCAAATGGGGAAAAATACATTTTTTTAGAAAAATTTGAAAATTGCTATATAGGGGTTTTTCAGATTGCTGAAATTGAATAAGATAATAAAATTTTTCTAACTCCACCCCAGAGGGGGTGAGGGGGTAAATATTTTTAATATTTTCTTCAAAATTGGTATATAGGGATTTTTGGGGTCGACGAATATGAATCTGATATAATTTTTTTTTAATTTCACCCCTGAGGGGTGGGGGGTTGTTTTTGTGAAAGCTACTATATTGGGTTTTTTGAGGTTGCTGAAAGTGAATCTGATAATAAAAAATTTCTAAATCCACCTCCTGAGGGGCGGGGGGTAGTTTTCCTGAAAATTGGTATATTGGGGCTTATTAGGTGCTAAGAGTGAATCTGATTATAAAAAAATTCTTACTCCACCCCCTGAGGGGCAGGGGTAGTTTTCTTGAAAATTTATATATTGGGGTATTTGAGGTCGCTAAAACTGGATCTTATAATAATTTTTTTTCTAAATTCACCCCCTGAGCGGTGGGTGTAATTTTTGTGAAAATTTGGATATTGGGGTTTTTAAGGTTGCTGAAAGGGAATCTAATAATAAATAAATTCTAACTCCACCCCCTGAGGGACGGGGGGTAGTTTTCGTGAAAATTGGTGTGTTGGGGTTTTTGAGGTTGCTGAAAGTCAATCTGATAATAAAAAAATTCTAACTCCACCACGTAAGGGACAGGGGGTAGTTTTCGTGAAAATTGGTATATTTTTAAGGTTGCTAAAAGTGAATCTGATAATAAAAAATCCATTTCACGCGCGGAGGTGAAAAATGGGAAAGCTGTTTTACTCGGCAGTGTATTTTAAAGTATTTATAATTATTGTTTATAAAACGAAATGCAAAAAATTTTCAACAAGTTTTCAAATGAATTAATGCAAGCCAGTGTTATTAATTACAATTCTGGCGAAGGCGCCAGCAAGGCACCTTAAAAATTGGAGGATTCACCTTATAATTTAATAAATATTTAACATTTATCACCAAATTATTTGACCAAATGTTTCGTCTATTTAATTTGGCTTGAAAATATTTATAATTGAAAAATTAAATAAAGCATAGACGCTGCATAAACAGCTAGCATGCTTGGGGTTATTTTAAAATTGACAATTATAGCTCAAAATCTAATCACAAACCAAAATTGATTAAATAAGCGTAAGAAAGTGAAAAATGAAAATTTACGAAAAAGATGATAAACAAATTCTGAAAAAATTGCTTCGCCATTCTGTAACATAGGAATGTGGAAGTAAAGCTACTCTTCTAGTATTGGCAGCTGTCAGTTATTTAGCTTTCTAGTATAAAGTATGATTTAAAATCTTCAAAATCATTTCTAATGGTTCGGGTCTCAGACCCTGAGATCAAAAGAAAATCACCAAAATTGAATTTAGAACAACTTCCAAAAATGTGTGTCCCATTTTCTTCTCCGTAAGATATTTTTTTCTAGGTACGATAACTCAAAAGCGAAATCTACTATTAATTTTTAGAAAATATTAAGAAAAAATATCTCAAAAGCAAAGTAGTTACCTACTGTCGGTAAAAAATTAATTGTGTTTGAGATATAATTTTTCAAAATATACTTGATTAATTTTAATGAAACTACATTTAATCGACAGAGCATTTATTTCTGCATAATTTATCCACAAAAAACAATCCTAGCTTTTTTGACTTATAAAATATCAAATAATAAACAAAAAAAAAACATGTTTTTAGCGGTTAGATCTAAGATTTGTAACCGATACACAGGGAAATTTTTGGATATTTCAAAAAAAAAAAAATTGAGGAATTGCAATGAATTTTTGAATAGAATGTATAATTTATTTGAGGCGTATATACATTTAGCCATTTCGCCTTAATTCTAAAAACAGCGTTTATTGCATTCTCTGTCAATACGGGAAATTTTATTTCGGTGAATCTGGTAGGCCTTTATCTGTCCATCTGACAGAACACCAAATTAACTGTCAAAAAAGAAAAATATTTTATTTAAAATTAGTTGATCATTTAATAATTGTCACCATTTTTTATTTGATAATACAAAAATTTTAACCAAAGAGCCTATCACAGAAATACGAAAGCTAAAAGAATCAATTTTCATAAAATTATGCAGAGATAACTGTATTAGCGAATGCTCTTCATCTTTATTTAATATTTGGACACCAATACTTAATGATGAAGTATTACGCGGTAACTTAACTTTGCCCTCTTTTCAATAAAAAAGTTTTTTCCAAATTAACTTCACTACACGTTTTTAACAAAAACGCCTTTTACAAATTAATTTCTTTAACCTTTTTATTTATTGTTACCGGTGTCTTTGTTTCAATTACCTCGAAAAGACATATTTTGGCATTTGTCATATTTTAATTGATAAAACCAAATATTGCACAAATTCTTTCAAAAACTAATAATTTTCTTTGAAAACGGGATCAGATTAGATCCCGAAACGTTAGAAGTTAACTTTTATTCAGTTTTTCGTTCCTTTTTTTTAATTATTTTAACGATTTATCAAGAATTTTATTAAAAATTCTTTATTAAGGGAAAAAAATTTAAACTTTGGTAAGGTATTGACTAACAATATTTTTTAGGTAAAGAAGATATAGCAGATAAGTATTATTTTAAACGCAATACCTTACCAGCGCATCTAGAAATAGGTGCGCCTTATAACAACATTTTAATTTTAGAATTCAGTTCAAGTTAAACAAAAAATAAAAAACAAAATAGATAATTATAATTATCTAGTTTTGAAGTGGACATGAAGGTACACGGAAAGAAATTAGTGGGCTCTGCGCTATACATTATAAGATATTTGGTAACAGTGGCAAATTATAGTGATTTAAGCTATAGATTATAAGGGACACAATAACTAATAATGTTAAAAATTAATTGGAAACAGACACCATTATATTTATTACAGGCACTATTATAAATTTACAGAAATTTTATTATATTATAAAAATTATTAGCACGGACAATAATTAAATCTATTTAAGCTATAAATGCCATACTATTTGTTATATTTTATTATTCACTAAACAATTAAAGTATTTCATATAAATTTTTACACTGACTGCCATAATTGTAAGAGAAAGCCTTGTATTTATATAATAAGCGATTATAATTTGCTTGGTATGTGTCTTATAGCGCTCCTAGCTATAATTTTTTTTTTCCGTGTATATCTTTTTTAATTTTGAGAATACATTTCTAAAAAAATATCACACTGGACATGTTTCTTTTAAACTGAAAATGTATAGAAATTTATAAAATCAAACTTGTTACAATATGTAACTTACAAAACGAAGAGTTTGCAAGGGTGATGACTTGTAAATATCAGTTATTACGAAGTCTTGGGGTTTAAATAAAATTTCCTTTTTTTAAACGTTTTTGCCCTGAAGCTTGCAAGTTGTAGATTATCAAAAAAAAGCCATCAACTTTCGCCAATCGGATAATTTTGTCATAGCTGTACACTGTAATTGCAAATTTCTTCTTTGAATAGTGCGCAGGCGCTGCACATAAATCAATACCCTACGCATCTGAGGGAGAAATTCGAACGAAAATACGCATCTAGAGGGCTGCTTTACGTGCGCTGTGCATCGCTTTGCTTTCGGTTTCTAAACAGCCATTCACTTTTACCTTCTGCGCCCGCTAATCCCGATCAATTTTAGCTTTTACTACCGAATTTCGTTCGCAACATCACGTTGCCTTGTTTACAAGTGAAAGCAAATTTAGTTCTTTTTTTTATTTTTATTCATCTTTGCAGACGATACGGCTATATTTTATACAGGAGCAAATTGGGAAATTTCAAAGAAAAAAGTGGAACAGGATTTGAAGTTGATTAAGAAATGGTTTGATCATAAACTTTTAACAAGAAACAAATCACAAAATAAGGTTCCAAAAATGAAAAAAACCGTTGGTCAACGATCCCATTTGTATCTTGCAACAAGAGTTTTTAATAAAATACCTAACGATTTAAAGCAAATTCACTCAATTAATATATTTAAAAGAAAATGCAATACTTATATACAAGGTGTACCAAGAACTGAAATACATGATCTTATTGATAAAAAAAAATAATTAGACTATCTTTTAACTTATGTATGTATATGTGTATTATAATGGGTGTGTATGGGTGTGTATATGTATGTATATATATATGTATGTATATGTATGTATATATGTGTGTATATATATATTTTTATATATTTTTTTCTTATTCTCTATTATTTTTTTTTCTTGTTCTCTATCATTTTTATCATTTTTAATTATTGGTAGTTATTATTAATTATTAATTAGGTACTATTATTTAGATTTTGAGATTATGTTGTCTAATGCTTCTGTTTTTAGCTGGGTAAGTTTAGTCCTAAGATTTATTATCTATTATTATTTATTATTCATAATTATTATATCTATATTTCTTTTCTGGCTCAATACACATACAAGTATTTAATTACTTAAGTGTGGGCTTAGTTTATTTTACTAATTTATACATAACTATGTAACAAATGTTTCTAGAAGTTTAATAAACATATCTATCTATCTATCTATCTGGGCACAATCCTATTTTTGTTTAATGTTATGTATCTACCCAAAATAAGATTTTTTTTATTTTATCATTTAGGTTCCCTATTATTTATTTGTTACTTCTGGTAGCTCCTTTTCCCATTTTCGATCATTCTCCAGTATGGATTTGTTTAAAAGATGTTTAATATTATGCATATGTGACCCTGCACAAAGAAACCCACCAGTGTGTCAAATTTAGGTATTTCTTTTTTTTTCGGCTTCTTAGGTAAAAAACTTTTTTACATAAGAATCCTTAAAAAAACAAATTAATAAAGACACACTAGGTGGGTTTCTTTGGTTTGGGTCACATATAGCTAACCCGAAATCCCCTATAAAATGTTTTTTATGAAATTTTACGTATTTCTTTTTTCCGATTCTTATGTAAAAAAGTGTTTTACATAAGAACCAGAAAAAAACGTAAATTTGTCACACTTCTTAAATTTCTGACTTTTGTGGATTTTAAAATGTTAGGAAGAAAAATCCCGATACAGATACCAATTTTTGGTTGGTGTTATTTGTTATATAGTACCTATATTGTCATTGAAAACCCGTCTTTGTGCCAAATTTTAAGATTATTGTTAACGTGTGAGAGAAAAACCAAATTACGTGAAATATTATCCTAGAACATTGATAATAATATCTGAAGACACATAGTGATAGTGCGCATAGTTTTTAGGTAGAAGTTCTACCTTAAAATTCTACCGTAGTACTATTCCTATAACTATAGTTTTAAAACTTAACTTAGGCATGTAAAGAACGCCTAACATAAACGATTGTGATTTAAAAGATAATCTTGAAATATTCATTATTGGTGAAAGAAAAAAAAATAATATGTTGAAACATTATGTGAAATCTTTTACATAATATGTGATTTTCCTGATTGGATGAGTGTAGTCATCTAATCTAATCATCTAATACTATATTACTACCATTTAGAGTTTTTTTTTTAATAAAATATTCATCTACAAAACAAAACAAATTATTTTTACAGTGTAGATTTGTATTGTTCACATAAAGCTTCAGCATAAAAATAGCGTTAGTAATTATAAAGTTTAACTTTGATATCATTTGAGAAAGGTGAATGATATTTGGATTTCAAAGTTCGATGTTTTTTGTTAGTTGCAAAGGTTAAAGAACCTACCCCGCCGCCTCGGCCCTTTCCCCTTCCTCGTCTAGACTCTCCACGAAGGAAACCACCTTCTCCGTATAGGTTCTAAAACAAAATAAAAAAAAATAGAAAATAAATAGGAAAACGAAAAATCATAAAATCATAAAAAATCGGAGTTTTGCAGGATGTAAAATATTTCTTCAGTTAAATCTACAAGGCAGAAATTTCTTAATTTTAAAGAGAGAAATATATATTTTTGTCCTAATAATTATCTCGTTTTTGGAAAGTCGGATAACGGAGAGAAGAAAATAGTTATATTAACTAATTTTTTCGTTACCTTAACTAATTGGGGACAACTATATCGTCGGCTTACAAGTAAAGAGCAAAGTCCAAAAACATGGTTTTGAGATATTGACAAATTTAACTTTTGTTTTTTAATTTTTGTAATAATTGTTAAAAAATGCACGTTTCGCCAAACAAACACTAAGTCGCGTAGTGCAGAAACATTTAAAATAATCTACAAGTAAAACGCACTAAGTGCACTAAGTGACTTAGTGTCTATTGCCAGATAAAATTTTATTCAAAATCAAACTGGTTCGTTTTGTATAGTGGGTAACTCTCTTGGCAGTCCACCTAGAAGTTAGTTCGGTTTACCTGTACATAGATCATCAAAAATTAATTACAGTACCATAAAAATCCCATTTTTGCAAAAAAGTGACTTAGTGCCTTTTACTTGTAAGCCGACGATATATTCGTTGCGAAAAGACAGTTAATGTAACTATTTTTTTAGTTAGTGTAAGTTACAAATATTTACATTAACTAAAACAATAGTTAGTGGTAGTAGTAGTATTAACTATTTTTTGGTAACAAATAGTTGTCCCCATTAGTGAATTTAAATAATTATTTCTCTCCGTGTGTACCGAGAATTTTTGACCTTATAAATACTGAAATATTTTATGTATTTGGAAGCCTTAGTTATTGAATACAAGTTGTTACAGTAAAACATAACGTGGTATTATTACTGTAACAATTTACATTGACGACTTTACACGCAAGAGTAAAATACAGTAATAATCCATCTATTGAGTATACACTTAATAGTAGAATAGGTATCCCCTGTACACCCCTACATGTACACTCAGAAAAATCTCATCTTGTAAAATCAATAAGAAATTATTTTAATTTAAAAAAATTGCCTTTTAAAATATTAAAAGTAAAAACTTAACGTTTAATTATGAATAATATTAATTTAAAAAAAATAATTTTTACACCAAAACGTTTTTCACTTTAAAGTAAAAGTATTGTCTCTTACCTTCTTATTTTATTGTTTTCTTAATAAAATTATAATATTTCCCTTTATATTCTTGAAAAATATCAATATATTAAAAGCATTCTTTTTAAAATAACCAGTTTGGATATTCAAATCATTTCTAGTTTACAAATGATTTAAAAGGAAACATTTTTCAAATTACAACGACTATGTTTATTTTTACAATGGCTTATAAAATTAAATAATATATTTTTGAATTAACAGAAAACACTGTCGGAGCAAAAACATATTGGTTTTCTTTTAAATCATATGACTTTTGTTTGATTTTACAACGATTTTTCTCTGAGTGTAAGAAAAAGAGTAAGAGGTATATATTTTACTCTTTAAATTGTAAGTGGCGAATGGCAACCTAAACGCGGAACGAGTTCGTCCGAGTATAGGGCAGCATGGCCATAAGAGGATGCAAATTCTACTTAAAAGTGTATACCAAACGAATGGAAACACGGTATGTTTGCCTTGCTGGACAAATAAATACCTAGGTATTTTCTCTAAACTATAAAGAATATTTAAATTTCTTCCCTTGTTTTAGAGCGGAAAAAACTTTATTGTGCTTATGTGGACTAAAATTCAGAAAATTTTACATCTTATAAAAACTACCTAATTTGAAAAACCAAACACATGCAAAAAAACTAAATAAAAGAAATAAATCCCTCACCAGAACTTTAAAAACAAACCTATTCTAAAAAGAAAATGCTTCTTTACTATAAAGTATGTAATAATGATATAGTTATTAAATGGAACATAAATAAGTATACGTATTAGATGGACAATTCCCATTGGGCATGTCTCATTTTTGCAATGTTAATAGTTAGTAACTATTGGTTCCTATAAAACCCATTAATGCAGATGCAAGATATACCTATAGGTATATACATTTTTTTTAAATATCAATTGGAGAGAAAATATTAAAACTAGCAAATATAAACTATATTTATAAACTTTATTAGTAGTAAGTATTAAGGTGAAGCCAGGTAAGTTAGCCACCCCTTGTGTAAGTTAGACCTCTCTAGACTTTAATCGTGATTTCAATAAATTTCAATAAATATAGAAAATTTGCCTTAAGTCAATTACTCGAAAAAATAAGACGGTTTATCATACCCCAGTAGTGGCCAACTTACCTGACTTCACCTTAGTACTTATTTTTGCTCTTTTGCCACCTTTTGAGGTGACTATATACTGAAAAAAATCTTACACAGTTGACCGTGTAGACCTGATTTAACACGGAATCGTGTTGAGTTGTGTAAAAATGTTAATTTTAACACCGTTTTTCGTTAAATTTACCCAATTTTTCACATTTTAACACAACTCAGGTCTACATGGTCGGCTGTGTAAAAATGCTGTTATCAGTATATAGTAGAAGTATTTTATTACTATAGATTTTTTTTTAGATTTATCTTGCTTTGTTTCTTTAGTAACTTTCAGAAATTCTCTACCACATATTTAAAGAGACAAAATGACAATAATTTTCCATAACGTTACTTACATATAAATTATACACGACATAAAAAATAGGGGATGAAATAATAAGGCACAGTTTAAAAATCTTGTCACGTATTTCAAAGTTGCAAGGCTTCTCCATAAAGAAGGCTTGTAGAAAATTTTAGGGTGGGAAAGCCAATCAAAAATTACTTTTATTAAAACCTTAGGACAACATTTTCAAATAGTAATACTATTACTATAATTATCCTAGAAATTAGCTAAAAATAGGTATGCAACTTGGAGTAAGTTTTCTATAATAGGTTTCAATAATAAAAAAAAAGAATGCTGGTCAGAGTGCATTTTCCAACAGGGCCTTAACGTGTGGATTTAAAATATAACATTTTTTTAATATTATAAGTAATAAGTTATTACTAATAATTATATTTATAACACAGCCATTCCAAAAAAAATACCTAAACCTTTTCGAAGACATTCCATTCCTATGTATTTTGAGGCGCTGAATCCGAATTTGAGATCAAAATAGCATCTCAACTGATAAATTTTGGACATAACCTCAAAAAAAATTACTTTTATACTCGAAAATAAGGTTTTTTGGGGTTTTCTCTAAAACTAAACAGATGAGGTATTTTTCAGCGCCTCAAAATACATAGAAAACCGATCTACGAAAAAGTTCTTGAAATAGCTGTGTAATAATTAATAATTATCAAATAATAACAATAACTGAAAAAAAACTTCTTAGGATACGTTTTCTTTGGATCAAGGTAGGTTTGGTATTGGTTTATTAATTAAAGTTTATTAAACAACAAACCAAATAAGATTTTTTTTAAATTTCTTTCCAGAAAAATTTGGATGTAACAAACCTACATTTTTTTGTTTGTTTGTTTGTTTAACCTCGTACTATTCTACTTAATTAAGCATCTAAGTCCAGGACTTGTGTGGGCTAGTAGTAGAGGGAACCACAGGCTTATACTGACTTTCGGACCAGTTTTTATAGGGAGTGTCCGCTTCACTTATGCCTTCGCCAAATTTCAATTATTAATTAACCGAAAAACGCAAATCGGCGCCAGTGAGAATCGAACTCACGCTAGTTGTACTAGACTTGTCATGTACAGACGCGGTAGAGCAACACCAATCCTCCACATTTCTAAATAAAAGGCATAATTTTTAAATTGTAAATGGAAAGTGGTTAATTTTTAAACTTCAGTGCCGTTTTGTCCTTTCTACACATGAAAATTCGTCTTATTCTATGTGCATAAAAACAAACGATGGGCAATCTAACGCAGGGTGAACGACGTGCCTGCCAAATTTCAATTATTAATTAATCGAAAAAGGAAAATCGGCGCCAGTGAGAATTGAACTCACGCTAGTTGTAGTAGACTTGTCATATACAGACGCGGTAGAGCAACACCAATCCTCCACATTTCTAAATAAAAGGCATAATTTTTAAATTGTAAATGGAAAGTGGTTAATTTTTAAACTTCAGTGCCGTTTTGTCCTTTCTCCACATGAAAATTCACCTTATTCTATGTGCATAAAAACAAACGATGGGCAATCTAACGCAGGGTGAATGACCTGCCTGCCAAATTTCAATTATTAATTAACCGAAAAAGGAAAATCGGCGCCAGTGAGAATCGAACTCACGCTAGTTGTAGTAGACTTGTCATGTACAGACGCGGTAGAGCAACACCAATCCTCCACATTTCTAAATAAAAGGCATAATTTTTAAATTGTATAAATGGAAAGTGGTTTTTGTCCTTTCTCCACATGAAGATTCGTCTTATTCTATGTGCATAAAAACAAACGATGGGCAATCTAACGCAGGGTGAACGACCTGCCTTCCAGGCAAAAAGGGTCAATACACACCCCTTTTTATTAACCAGGGATCTTTATGACAAACGTGACATCTTTAACTATGCATACAATTTCTAATTAAACTCTTACGAGTATACGATCTTGAATTTTTAACCCTATTACCACTTACTGTGCAAAAATAAGCGTCCATCCATAGCTCATAACTCCCTGCGATATTTATTAGTATATTAAAGTACTAGTTTCATAACATACGTTTTTAGGGCACGAGTACAAGTTTAGAAAACGAGCCGCTTGCGGGGAGTTTTCTAAAGTACTAGTGCTCTAAAAACGTGTTATGAAACGAGTGCTTTATACAATTTTTTCTATTTTGTTCTAAAATTAAAAAAACTTACATTTAAATTAATGACTGACTTAGGGATTTTTGTTTTGGGTTGGCATTACAGTTTACACTATGTTTAAAATTCTAAGAACAAATGATATTTTGATATATTTTCATCTCTTCTTTTTTCACTGCAATTAACCAGTCCACAATTTTAACACTGTAAAAAATAACTCAAACACAAAATTTTGTAAAAAATTAAACTTTAAATCGACATTGACATTTGCACGCAAAACGTCAAGAGATAGGCTTTTGTATGTTGCCAACCCAACAGAAAAAAAAGTAGAGACCTCTTATGGGCCTATAAGAACACGCAAAATGCGTGTGATTATGAAATTATAAGAGTCGCAAAATAGAAAAAATTCTTTATACAAGATAAAGAACATCTTAGTAGATTATATTTTTTTATTTATGTGTGGGTCTGTGGTCTGTTTCATCAAGCAAGAGAGTAAATTAAAAATCGCCATAATTATCTAATTATGAATATTGATTAAATTTGGACTACGAGAACTTGATACCTCTTTGAGTTAAGAACTTTAAAGGACTGTATTATTTTACCAGGTAGAAAATATTAACCTCGAAATTTTTTACCTCGTACACCATTACCTCGAAAGTTTTTGCATCTAAACGATAATTCCTCGTACAGACATTACCTCAAAGGGCAATTACCTCGCAATATTTTATCTCGCATAAATATCAATATCCATATTAACTCGCATAAAAATTACCTCGAAAGGATAGAGTCTCACAGAATTTTCCTCGCAAATAAATTTTAATTAGTTTGCAAACCAAACCATAAGAAAGCAAAATCAATTTATTATACTATTCACAAAGCGCTAGAATAGTATTATACGGTAGTTTCGAATTTTCAAAAAATATCAAAAATTAGTTTTTATTATTATTATTATTAGTTTATTTGTTGAAAATTCTACATAAGCATGGAGCGCCCCAAATAAGCGTTTGGCTTGTGGTAGGAGCTCTCCATTAATTTTGAAAAAAAATACAGTTCAAAATTTGACTTCTTCACATACAAATTTTCAATTCCTTCCTTCGCAGTCCACCTCCATTTCCAAATATTCTCGTCTTCTCTATATCTGCTCACACACATCATACCAAATATAATATTGACAAAAAATTATTGGATATTAATTTGTTTCATAAAAAAATAAGCATCATTTTTTTTTTCAAATGTCCGTCTGTCCGTCCGTCCGTCCGTCCATCTGTCCGATATCACGATTTTTGTAGACACGATAACTCAAGAACGAATAATCCGATCGAATTGAGATTTTCAGGAAAAATAAAGTTCTATGAGGGGAAGATCACTATTGTTTTTGAAAGTTATCCCCCCAAAAACAAAAAAGTTATGGGGGACTAAAAAAAATGAAAAAATGCTGAAAAAAAAATCCGATTAACTTAATTTTTTCAGGAAAAATTACTTTTATTATAAGGATCAATTCTACCAAAAAATATTTTAAAAAAAATTGAAAAATTTTGTAATTTTTTTCAGTTTTTAAGAGTTTGGACTTTTTTTTGAAAACTTTTTTTTTGAAAAAAAAAATTGATGATAATATGTGATAAGTGATAAGATGTAAAAAAGGCAAATATTTTTCGATGTAAAAGCGGTAAGTACTGTACAGGAAAAGTAATGTCCATGAGAGATAAAAATGTTCGAAGTGATATCCTTTCCAGGTAGTGTCCATTAAATTTAATTTTTTGAGGGCTATTACTTACTTTACTAGACTTTTGTTCTGAGCGGTTTTGAATTTTAAAATTAAAAAATGTCTTTTTTTTAAACTTTTCGTTCTTTTCTTATAATTATATCTTTTTAGAAATATGTAATTAGGGAACTTTCAAGTAGTACGTAACGCTCCTAGGGGGAGGGGGTCATTTTGGAGTGTTACGCCCATGTTAATGGTATAGGAAAATAGCGTTACAGGGGGTTATCAAAATTTGCCTTACGTAATACTTGAACGTTCCCTTACCTCTTATTAGGAAAAATAATTGTTCTATTTAGCTGCAGTATTATTATTTTCCCACGTAATTTTTAAAATTACGAATAGCTTCAAAAATTCTTTAAATTTAAATCTTTAAGTTGCATAACTTAACGGATATTTTTGGTAAACTTTTAATTATTAAATTTTTATTGGCTAGGAATAAGATTTAATTTTTATTGAGAGCAAATATTCTAGACGAAAAGTGTGTGAATAATATGCCATATTGAGCGTGCAAGCGGGTACTAAACGGCTGTCTGTCTGTTTGTGTATCCGGTACCTACAACCAGGTGCTTTCATTTTTTCAGGGATGTCCAATTTATTTTAAGTGGCAATAAAACATAAACAAAACTGCTTTTTGACCACCTTTTGTTTTCCCATAAATCACTTCCGGAATAAAGGAAATTATTAACTGTAAAATTTTTAATTGGGGCCCAAGGCTATACGCCAAGCGTACTGAAATATTTTGTTTTTCGTCTTTTTTTTTTCTGAAAATGTCTTAGCCCAATGGGTTTAGATCAAATTCGATATAAGAAAAAAAATTACAAGTTAATACTTTTAACAGAGTTTAGTGTCCCCCGCGGAGTAGATAATTAATTCTTGCCCATTAATCAAGGGCGTAGATGTTTTTTTTCTATGGGGGGGGGGGGTAATAAAAAGATCATATATTTTTTGTATTAAAAATTAGAAGAAAAGTTAAAGGAATATAAATTTATATTTTTTTATAGGATAATACAATACAAAAAAATATAATTTTGTCTTATGGGGGGATAATTACCCCCATTACTCATGGCCATTAATTAATTATGGAAACTGTCCACCATCTTGGATTTTGTTTTTTTGTCGGTTTGCACGCGTAATTTGCATTTCTCGGTAAATAAGGTGAGTAACAAATTTGTAGAGAATTTAATTCTTCTAAAATCTTTATATAGTCAATATTGTTGAAAAAAAAATATTTATTGCTAATAATAACACAAAAGTTTCATGTGCCAGAGACTAGACCAACGCATTTTTATATTTTCAGTGTCGCTAAAACCAAATCTGTCATCAGAATTGCTCCATCAGGTCAAAAAAATTTCTACCCTTAAAAAACATCTAAATTTAAGGAATTTAAGGGTGGATTTTTTTTTTTGACCTGATGGAGTAGTTCTGAGGTCAGATTCGGTTTCAGCGACACCGAAAATATAAAAAGGCAACTACTTTGTGTAGTAGTGATACCTTAACCATATAAAAAATATATTCTATATTTTAGTAAAGGGTTTTTGAATATATTATACTTTCGTAATTTAAAAAAAAGTTTTTAAAAAAACTTAAAAAAAATCAAAATTTTTTCATATTTTTTTATTAAGTTTTCTTTTTGCCAAAAACGAAAAATTTTTTTTAAAAAAAAAATTCTAAAAAAATAAATTTTTAAATTTTTCAGTTTTTTTTTAATTGATCCTTATAATAAAAGTAATTTTTCTAAAAAAAATTATGTTAATGGGAATTTTCTTTCAGAATTTTTCGATTTTTTTAAAAGTTTAACCCAAATATTTTTTTTTTTGGATTACTTTCAATAACAATAGGGCTTCCCCTCATAAAACTTGATTTTTCCTGAAAATTTCAATACGATCGGATTATTATGTCTACAAAAATCGTGACATCGGACAGACGGACATTTGAAAAAAAAAAGTTGCTTATTTTCCATGAAACAAATTAATATGCAAAAAAATTTTGTCTACGACGATTTTTGATTATTTTTGAAACTTCGAAACTACCGTATAGTATTATTCTAGCGCTGGTGCTGTGACAAGTATAATTAACATTTAGGTAGTTAAGTCGATATTTATACATAATGTAGTTTTAAAAAATGCAATGAAAGGTTTGGGTATCCCTGGCAGAAAAACACGTGGTCCATGTATTGATGACAGCTGGCTGAAACTCCACCCACAACCGGTGGCAGTAGAGCTCCGTTATAAGTATATTTTTATATTTATAAACAACGATTTAGGAAATATAGACCAAACATGAATTTATATTTTGAAAATAAAATAATTAGGTTTTTATCACTAAGAGCTATTATTTCAATGGATAGTGAATTCCTGGTTACAAAACCAAAACTTTTTATTTTAGTATTATAAGCATTTCTTTAGTCGTTGGTAAACTTTTCTTTATCCAAAAGTTTACTATTAATATATTGATTAAAATAATGGCTGTTAGTAATTTGTATTGTATTATTATATTAACAATTTGGCTGCCATGTGTATCTCTCCGTACACACACTGGCAGGGACCAGCAAATATGCGTATGTTTTTAAGTGTATACTGGAGTAACACGTTTTAAGTATTTTTCTTATAGGATATCATTTGAGGTGCACTAATTTAATACACAAATATTGTTAGCTTTAACTTTAAATAAAAATTATTAACAAATGTAAAAAGTCATAGCAAACATTTTTCGATTTAAAGTAAAAAAACATGTGGCGTGGAAAACTTCATTTTATTTTGGCGTGGGGGCCATAGTGTTAAATGGGTGTACGGTAGATTCCTCATATCTTGCTTTCCAGCTTTTTAGAATATAAAATACACTGCCCAGTAAAAGAGCTTTCCCATTTTTCAACTCCGTACGTGAAATGTATTTTTTATTATCAAATTCACAAAAGTGAAGTAAAGTACTAAAAAGCAACCTTAAAAATATACCAATTTTGACGAAAACTAGCCCCCACTCCTCAGGGGGTGGAGTTAGAATTTTTTTATTATTAGATTCTCTTTCAGAAATCTTAAAAACCCCAATATACCAATTTTCACAAAAACTACCCCCACAACTCAGGGGGTGAAGTTAGAAAAAAATTATTATGAGATTCAGTTTTAGCGACCTCAAAAACCCCTATATATAAATTTTCCAGAAAACTACCCCCTGCCCCTCAGGGGTGGAGTAAGATTTTTTTTATTATCAGATTCACTTTCGGCAACCTGAAAAACCCCAATATACCAATTTTCACGAAAACTACCCCCCGCCCCTTTGGGGGTGGAGTTAGATTTTTTTTATAATCAGATTCACTTCCAGCAAACTCAAAAACCCGATTATACCAATTTTCACGAAAACTGCCCCCACCGTCAGGGGTGGATTTAGATTTTTTATTATCAGATTCACTTTTAGCAACTACAAAAACCCCAATATACCAGTTGTCACGAAAACTACCCCAAACTCCTCAGGGGGTGGAATTAGAAGAAAATTATTATCAGATTCATATTGTTCTACCCCAAAAAACCCTATATACCAATTTTGACGAAAATATTAAAAATATTTATAAATATTTACCCCCTCACCCCTGCGGGGGTGGAGCTAGAATTTTTTTATCAGATTCAATTTCAGCAAACTTAAAACCCAAATATAGCAATTTTAAAATTTTTGTAAAAAAAGGGTATTTTTCCCCATTTGCCCCCCTTGCCGCACCCCAATGTTCACCAGAAACAAACCCGATCGAGAACTTTTGGCAAAATACCTGTATGCTAATAAAATACGCAAAAAAAAGATTCTGAAAATTATTGCAGGCATACAAGGCTTTCCGAAATTTTGAAAATTTTCAAAATTGGAAAGCAAAATAGGATGCGAAACAATAAATGTAAAACAGAGGGGGTAAACCGCAGAAGAATTCAGGTGTTCAAATTGGAGGTGATCTGAAGGAAATCTTTGAAGGTTACGAGGTAATCTGAAGGAAATCTTTAAAGATTTCCTCTTTTGGAGGAAATCTTAGAAACTCGATGTAATCTTTTCAGGTAATTTTTGAAGATTTCCTCTTAAAAGGAATTCAGGTGTACAAAATTTTGTCAGAGTTTTACCAATCATATAAAACATAGGTAGTTATTAAAATTATTAAAAATACAAAAACATTTTGGTTTATTATTTTAGCATCACTATTTTTACACAGAGTAAATTGTATACAACTGGTAACATATTTAATATAAAGTTATACCAAACCACCCAAACCAATACAACACAGGATTGATTTGTATGGTCATGGTTTTTAATTAAGTTTAAATCTCAGTTTAAATTGGATAAAAAAATTGAATTTTCTTTGTCTGTTCTCAAAGTAAAAAGTAGCAAACAACAAATAGAGAAAAAATAGGTTTTCTATGAATGTATTATACGTGTATAGCGGGGTCGTGGCCAACAATTATCCGTAACTCGTTTTCCACATGTTCGGTGACCTTGGAAACCTTTTTTCGCGACCACAAGTGTCTTGCACTGCGGGGGCGGTGTTTGACAGTGATCTATTATCCGTGGGGGTGTAAATTTGGGGTTGTTGGATGAAGGAGAGGATTGAATATATCTACGCCGAACGTTGGCCGAGGTAAGGGATACGTCAAAGGAGCTGGGGCCGTCATCCCCTGGTCGTTAGGACTGACCGTAATTCGGCTAGACACGGCCCAGACACTGCCCAAAGTAAAGAAAATACATTAAATGTATAAATTTAAAAAAAAAAGACAAAAAATATATATAATTTAGATTGTTCATTCATATTTTAATGTAAATTGTTTATACCGTACCAGGGCACATATTTTATTTTATTTATTAATTTGAATAGATATACAGAATCATGGAGAGCCCAAAATAAGTTACAAAACTTCTGCTAAATAATAAATAATAAAATATATTGTAAGAAATTATTAAAATATAACAAAATTGCAACAAGTCTTTATATGGTCTTCTATCTCACGAAACGCCCCGACGTAACTGACAAAATTTACAATTTCTTTTTGATGCATTTTCAGGTTTAGAAATCATCTTTATGTTTGAACCACAATTTCCTAATTTAAAAGGAATCAACTCCATTGGCTTTTAGTACCATAGTTGCGTTTAAAGTGAAAGGTTCTTAACAAGATTTTGGCACTTGATGAATACAAAAGTAACAATGATCCTACTTTGTTCAAAATAATTATTCCATTAGAAAAATATATTTTTTTAAATACCATAATAAGTATTTTTTGTATTTTTCCTACAAACTAGCTAGTGGATAGTGCTCATTTTCCACCCGTTGCCATGACAGTGGTCGGAAATTGAAAATCAGCTGATTTTACATATCTGCTGTCAGAGAATGAGTAAACGTCAAACACATAACCTTAAATTATCTGGTCGTAGGAAAAATAGTACACGCACCTCAACGCAAACCATTTTCAGGGCACTTAGAGTGCTTTTTTCACTCGGCTCCTCTCTTGCACTACTGGCGTACTTGGTGCCTAATATACTTTTTTAACGAATTAATTGTTAGTAATTTTAAAATCTGCCATAACACACCAAATAGTAAAATTCTCAATTGTCTGTTGGGTTTAAAAATTTTCAGTTTCAGTTTAGTAGTATATTTGTAAGAAATTAACCCATCAATGACTGACCCATAAATTTATTGTATGATATATGAAATATTTATGAGATATTACTATTATTAATCCAATTAAGTTTTTTATAAGAAAAAGAACTGCAAAAAAAATTTCACGTTTATTTAATTTTGATTTAAATCATGTTAAATTTATTTAAATTATAAAATTTTTTTCAAAAAAACTAACCTATTATAAAGAGGACCAAGATGAAAAAGCTCGAAAGTACATTATTATAATAATATATTATTAAAAATCTTTATGCTCTTGATATTAATATTTGAGCCTATATTTTCAAGTTAAAGCTTCATCCTAAATAGATAAGAAACTTCACACCAAAGACTGATGTTATGGCCATTGACCTACCTAAAGCCAAATACTGTCCGTCCTATCTTTTCGCAGGAAGGCGGTATGGCCGCCCGGGGATATGACTTTGCGGTCTTGGATTTATTCCCGGAAATTTAGTCCTGTTTACTCTCAGAAAAGGATTCACGCGATGGGGAACGGTTCCAGCCACAACACGAAACCTACGGCAATGACGTCGCTTTTATTTGGGTTACTTCATTTCATAGTATGACGTACCAAGTGGTTATTCTTAGAGTAATGACACGTGTTGACTTTATTCCGTGAGGCTATTATTAGTTTCCCTTACTATAAATACTTAAAATAGACGTACTACTTTTAATCCATTATAAAACATGCGACAATGCATTATTAATGGAAAATCCCAAGTGACCGTATTACACATTTTATTAGCAATAAGTTATCAAGGTTTAGTTTATTACAAACAACTCCAAGCCACCGCTTTGGTGGGATATAATTTTTTACATTTCGGATTTGGAAGTATTATATATAAATCATTTGCAAATGTTAAAAATATATTTTCCTAGGATGCCTTATGAAAATTACATTTAACACACTCTTTTTTTCTTCAGAAAACGCCTTATATCACACTAGTTTGATATTTTTATATCACCCTAGTTTGATATTTATGTATGTAGGTTTGCTTAATTTCACCTATGTAGGTTTTCCTTAATTTACGTTATAGATTCTACGAATTTATCTCACCTCATTTTATATGACATTTTACACCTTTCATCACAGAATTGTATGATATCTTTTATGTTTTTTAATGCAAATATTTCTGTTTTTCATGTCAAAAATAGAAACTATAGTCATGACCTTACTAGATTGACCAAGATAAAAGTTTTATATGGGAACATATCTAAAGAAATCTAATTTAATTAGCAAACTGTCTTGCCTTGATTTACACAAAAGGCTTGCGTTACAGGCAACCCATTAAACAGATAGGTATTGTATTGTATAATATTGTATTAAATTTAAAAACCAAGAATACTAAAAGTAAAAGAAAATCATATTTCCTGTTTAACATACATAAATTTGTATGCTATATTTGCTTTGTCAAAAATTCTTTGAATAAGTAATAAAAATTAAAAAATATTAAGTTAAGAAACTTTATGTTTTTTTCAGGATCGTAGGAAAAATAGTGTACATAACTCGTTGGAAAGTGTATTTCATACACTCGTGACGTTGGCTCACTCGCCTGACGACTCGTTCGTAAACCTTCCCACTAGTTATGTAATATACTATTTACCATCCATCGCGATATATCGTGGTATTTAATAAGTCAAATGGTTTCATGGATTCAGTTACTTTTTTGCAAACTAGGCTAGGATACTTTATGTACCTGAAGATATCTCTGATACATATAGACAATAAAATACAGTAGTCTTTAGTTTGGTTTGTTTGTATTGAAGAGCGTTTCCAAGGAAATACTTTACCGCTCTTGTACTAATATGTCTTCTAAAATAGTTAATAAACAACCTGAAGATTTATATAACTAAAATAGTTCAGATATATGATGCCATAACAATCTGACATTCAAGAGTATTACCAATATAAGGTATTTCCAGAAATATGCTTTTGAACATCCTAGAAAATATTTACCCTTGATTATCATCAGTTTTTCAGTTACTTTTTTGCCAGGTTAGTAGTACAAGCAGAAGAGTATTAATGACAATGAGGGTATCTTAAAAAGACGGATATGAGTTTATGGAGGAATGTGAAAATAAACCCTTTTCAAATACAAGCCATTGTAATTTGCTGCATATTTTTGTTGGATATTCTATAGGTAAATAAATACGTCTAAAATTTGTTGAATGCAGGATTTACATATCAAGGTTAGGCATAAAAATTAAATAAAAATAAATATAACGCAGCGAATTATGAAATATTATTATTAGTTAGATTACACGACCGTAATTTTGGACATTAACAAAGTAGGCGTGTCAATGGTCGTGATTATATTGAGTATCATGGGTAGTACCTATGCTATAGGGTGTTTCATGTTTCAAAAACTTGAAGAAGAAGAAGAAGAAGAATGACTTTATTTAAAAATGGCTTCGTAAGCGATTTCAATTTTTGTCAAAAACTGTTTGGAAATGTCCCACAAACTACCTAAAATCAAAAAATCCGGGGTGGTTTGACTTTTCATTTTAAATATACACATATATGCACACAGTGTAGCCATAGACTTAAGTTTAAATATATTTTTGTTTTTTTAATCATTCATTTTAATATACCTAATAATAATTAAATCGTTGAGTTTAAAAGTTGTTTTCAAGGAAATAGTAAAAACCTATTTTTTCGAAAACCATTATTTTAAACTATTTTTTTTTATTTTAACATGAAATTATAATTATCAATAAAAATAAATTACAAACCTTAAAAAAGGAGCTATAAACTTTTACCGTTTTGTTATTTTAGAGTAAAGAACATGCTGGGCATATACACCTTTTAAAACTCATTCGAAAATTCGAATACTTTATAATATAATAAATAATTATATATTATTTATAAAAGATTGTTATTTTAAATAAAATAAAAACTTAATATTGGTATAACAGCCATAGTATTATGAGTATTTTCAATAAACATTTTCATCATTAAGGCTGAATCTTTGAGCTTGTAAATTAATAAAAAGTTTTTCTAATATAGACCCTCAAGTTTTGATGATGATATCCAAATAAGAAACATTTATACGCCACTTTAGTTGTGAAGTGTTACCCCATTTTAAAACTCAACGATTTTTTTAAGTTTTTTCTAAAAATAATCGATGCGTATAGAGTCTGAGATATCATTATTAACTATATAACTATATAAATTGGCCAATTGGCCAAATAGGTGACATAACCCCCGTTTAAATCTCAACAATTAAATTATGAAATTCAACAAGCTTAAAGTGAACTTTCTGAATTATATTACAAAAACATAATCTACTTTGGTGCCTATTCACAAACTCGCATAAGAACATCGAACATAACAATGCGATGCCGTGATTGGCTTGATGGGCCGCCATGTATCTTGTAAGCCAATTACAGCATCGCATTATTATGTTTTATGTTCTTATGCAAGCTTCTGGATATGCCTTTACATGGCAATTAAAGACGTAAATTGAGAATGGCTTGGTAGGGATTATATTTCCCATTTGGCAAATCTTCTATTGTAGGAGGATTAAATTATTAAAATCAATTATTATCTTCCTATGTTTAGCCGAATCAATAAAGAGACTTCGTTGGGACGTAATCCAGATTACTTTTTAATGACTTTAAAATGCTAAATTGTATAGGCCGTGAACAAGCTAAAGGGAACTGGAAAATTCGATAAAAAAATCAGTTTAATTTCCACCGCTGGATTTTCTTGATTACCTACTATAATTAAAATTCGTCGACTTCGCAAATTAAATTTATTAAGTAACTAGAAAATCAACTGAGTTCAAAAACTCGCTCAGACAAACTGAAAATCAAGGAACGATCGTTGCTTGATATTGCTCCATATATGTAGAGAAACTGAACTTTTCTTCTCGATTGTTTTGTCTCGATTTTTAAGAAAAGCCGTATGTTCTTTTCCTAATCATTTCTCGATGATGTCTAATCTAGTGAGAGTCTTGCCAATTAACGTCTTGTTTAGTCTTAGAGTGGGAAAGTATCGATTATTGGTAAAGAGTCTTGACTCTGGACGGCATGACATGACTCTTCCCTATTATAAATTACGGGTTTGCGCGGGTATGAAATTCACCCGCTCAAGTCCGGTTTGTGCACCATTTGTATCCGCAAAATCCAGTCATTTTTAAACTGGTTGTCTTGTCTTGATTTATTGAATTACACTTGTCTTGATTTTTTCTCAAAATAGAGAAAAACAAGACAAGAATTATCAACTTTTCGATTCCCGTGAAACCCTAGAAACAACAATGAGAAACAGCATATTGTTTACCATTATCGTACTTAGTACCAGTATAGAAAAACCGTTAATTAGGTAATTTACCTTTACCTTTAATTAGGTATGTATAAAATTTTGGACTTTTTGTTAACAGCAAAACTCTTAACACTATGCATGCACCTATAGCAGACGAAATAATTGTCCTTTAATTTAAAAACTAAAAATTAATGAAACGCATAAAAAAAGATATACTCCAGGTACCAAGGAACCCAAGTACGATCTTGATATAGCAACTTTATACCTATATAGTTCTAGTGAAGCAGACTGAATTTTTTTACATTTTTAAAGATGGCATGATGTTATAAAACTTTTTAACAAAAGCGGATGCTCAGATAACTTGATCCTTAAAATAAATAGAGTATTTAATGGTTTAATAACAAAAGGACCAGGTGTGAATTCAGGTCAAAAAACGGGGCATTTCAAATGAATTCATTTGATATACCAGACTTGTAATCATATATATTTTATTTGAACGAGGATTATCTGTTTTAATAAAGAAATTTAATCCAATTTATCCGTGATTTTAAATCATACTTTTTAATATCATATGTATGGTTTGGTCTATGAATGCAGAAACCTTGATTGGAAGCGGGAGACAAACACATTCAAGCTTCGCGAATTCGTATCTTAATATACGTAATTTCATTGAAATTGTCAAATTTTTAATCGCATTTTATGCTGTTTAAGTTAACTATACATAGTAATATTAGGTCGAGTATTATGTATGTATATGCTTAATATTTCGCTATTGTCGTTCATTTCCAGACGAAAAAAATTATCTGACAGACTTCAAAAAAATAGTTCATGTAAATTATTTTCTAAGATAAACCCTTACTTAAAAAGTACGCTTCTAAATATTTAAAATTAAAAGTTTTAAAACTACATTAAATTATTGAGAAAATATGAGACACTTTGTGGCTTTCCGCTTCAACTGCTGTTGCTTGAGGATCACCTTTGTCAGAGAGGAAATTTAATATAATTTATCCGTGTTTTTAATCCTTAGTAACAGACATGGCGTCAATATTATGCCTTGGTATATGGACCTCGTAATTTCTCCAAACTCCTACTACTTACTTCAAGCTTGGTGCTACTTTTTTCCTTCACACAATTAGTCTAAGTCCTATATCCGAACGAAGAATTCGGTAAGTTCTATAACCATTTTTTAAGTGTTCGTTTAATATCAGTGTTTATGTTTTTTGAGAATTTTATGTTTTTATTCATAGAGCTCTATTATTCTGTATTCTCTGTTCTCTATTATTCATATAATTAAATTATATTTTTTTAGTTTATTTTATAAATATATGTTTTGCAGTAAAATTTCTAAATAGATATACCGATTCAAAATGGATAAATAGTAACAATGAAATAATATAAATAAATAATAAAAAGAAACAAACTAAATTATAAACCAGTTATCTTTTAAAACTTTTATAAACTTTTTAAATTTTTAAAAGTGAGCTTAGTTTTTACGTCGCATTTTAATAACGTTTTTATAAAAAAGTGTCTGCTGCTGAGGGTTAAATGATACGTTATCGTTTTATCTATTATTACGAAACCATTGTTAAATATATTCCTGAGGAAATACTGTGTATTAACAGGGTAATATCTAATTACATAATATTATCCGTGCCTGAGTTAGACTGCAGCTACTCACACCTAAAACGTATTTTGCTGCTCTCGTATAAGGGATTCCCCTCAGACGGAGTTACGCGAACCGCACCCGAACTGGCATGATCCTCACTTTTTAGCACATATTCGCAAATGAGTCACTACAATGAAAAAATCTAAAAATTATTATATTTAGTTTAATATAACTTAATTATAATTATTATATGAAGAAAACAAAATAAAAAGTAAACAAATCAAATAAATTGAAAAAGTCGCGAAGGTTACACTTAAGTGTATTTTACATCTATTAAAATAGTTTAAAAGATGTAAAATACACGTGTGTAAACTGTAAATAAAATATATAGACAAAAGATTTAAAAGATTTAGAGAAAAACGAATATAAGGAAGATATACATATATATTTTTTATTTTAATTGTTTCCAAATGAGATCTTCTGGCGAGGTGAATTTCAAAACGTAGTTTTTGACAAATAATACATTCCAAGATATAATATATTATTAAATTATTATTATTAAAGATCTTAGATATTTACCAAATATTAATTTAGGAAGTATAACAGTTTTTTATATTATTTATTTTAGAAAGAATAGTTAAATTACAGTAGCGAATTAAATCAGTTTCACTAATTATTAAAAAATATGTATATCAAAAAAATCAAAAACTGCGTTTTAAAAGTTGAAACATAAAAACTGCAAATTTTTGTTTGGGTTATAACTTTTTTATTACGTACAATAAAAGAAAAAGTCCAAACCACCTAAAAGGTAAATAAAAATTACACAAAAAAGATTCTAATAATGTTTTTTTCTTGGCCCCCTCTGTCTCCAAAATGTAAATAATTATTTCTGAGCATAACTTTATTATTCATAATAGCTACTTTATTTATTGAATACAAGTGGTTACAGACCGTAACTTACAGTAACTTAAGTTGTTTGATTAACATGTTATTGTCAATAACTTTTATTTAATAACTAAAGTTGGTAGAGGTTTAAAATTGCACAATTGTACAGTTGTGGCATTAAATATCGGGACAACCTCAAAAAAAATTGTGTCATTTTTATATTTTTTTCATGGATTAACATGGGATTATTTTAAAAATTAAAAACTAGGTTACTTCCTTTGACCTAACTGAATTATTTAGTTGAAGTTTACTGTCAAAAAATATTAAATTAATAAATTAATATTTATTGATTCATTAAATTTTACAAAAATTTTTTAATTATTTAAATAATAATAAAATTGATATTCTTTGGGTCAAAATTACTATAAGGGAAGAAGAAGAATAAGAATATGTGTTTAATGTTCATTTTTCTCTTCAGTACGGCTATAAAGGTTTTATAAATTTTCTACTGCAAATGGATTTGAGTTTAAGAGTTAATTACTGAAGAGCCTCACTAAGGTAAGCGAAAAAAAAAATTCATAGTATACGGCAACTGCACCTTGTTTTTCTCGGTTTTTCTTATATAATTAAAAATTGCTTCACCATCCATTGTAGATTTTGACCACCGAGGATCGTTTTTCGATTTGATATAAGAACCTAATGTTTTCTCAATAAAACATTTCTTAAGAAAGATCTATTTCTTGAACTGTTTTCAGTAAAATTGAACCTCATCCATATCTCCTAATACTAAGGACGACTGAGCATTTTTTCTCTTTAATTTCCAGGATAAGCAAACTCATTTTAAATTAAAATACAGATAAAAAACACTTTTTTTACAAACTACTCGTATAACAGCAAAAAATAAACAAACATTTGACATATTTTGATGTTTTCTAAAAGATGATACAAGACCCACTATAATCTATGTAAAATTGTTTGTCCCGATATTTAGTGCCACCACTGTACATACAGCACAATTGTTCTGCAACAAATTCCCAGTACAACTGAAAAATCAAATTTAAAGCTCGATTTAATTTTGCTAACTGATTTAAAAATAGACTGCATAATTTGAAGGGTGTCATCACAAATCATTAAATAGTAATTTGACATATTCCTTCCTTGGTTAAATATTGGGGTAGTTTCACCCTCTTTCCGAAATCTTGGACTTGAAAAAACTCCCCCACCCACATAATAGCTCGTGCTTCTTTGGCACGCGTCTACGGATCACAGGTGTCCACTAAGAAGGCTAAAGGGGGTAATGATCTCGGCCACAGTTTACAGATTATTGTAGTGAGGCATTCCATAAAAACCTGAACCTAATAAGAGTTATCTGTGTGTCAAGGCCAGAAAGAACGTTTTTGCTGGTTAAGCAAATTAGTAGTTTTGACTCACAATTGTTGAAGAATAAAAATAATTTTTAATTGTTTTTGAGGTAATTGACATTTAAACAAAATATGTTATCTACCACTATTTTTCAATATATTGCAATATATGAATGAAAAGTACGTATATGGTTTTTATAGCTTTTATAGGAAGTATCAATGCAATTTCTGTGAACACTTCTATCCCAAATTCATATTATATGGTCTCCAAGGGAAAACTGCATCGTTTTAAACTATAAATGTAATCTCTACTTGAATAAGTTAAAGCCACTTTACACGAAGCAATTTGTGCGCAAGTTTGATGCTATGCAAGTTTGTTGCAAGAATGATTCAGTCACTGCGCATGCCTTCAGGCAAGTTTGAGGCCATTTTCGTGCTATCAAATTATTTAGAACATGTCCTATTTTTCGGCGATTTTCACGCAAGTTTTATGGTTATTTTTGTGGCACCAACCTGGAAAAAAGTTACCAAATCGATTTCATTTTACTAATATAGTAGCAACTGCACATGTTAATAATTATTATTATTAATAATAGGTCGGTCTGTCTAACTAAAAAACTTCCTTAAAAAAGCAAATGCTAGTTATGTTTTTGTCAACAAACGCAGAGACACGTCAAAATTGTCTGGTTGGCAGCACTGTTTACCTTGCAATATATAGCACCAAACTTGCGCACAACTTGCTCCGTGAAAAGGCAAATCAATGTCCACTTGTCCTCATGCTATATCTGGCAGCAAACTTGCATAGCATCAAACTTGGGTACAAATTGCTCCGTGTAAAGTGGTCTTTAAATACAAACATATTAATGGTTAATATATCCAGTGTGAAATATTTATTTTATACTATTCAGCATATTTTTTAGTTGGAGCCAGAATAAATCCTTTGATACGTTTTTAATGGAACGTCTCAAAAGCTTCTACCCTAATATTTCTTTACTATAACGACCTTGGTATCACGCTGCGTTTTTTCGTTTTTTATTAATTATACTCACCATCCTGCGTATGTTATTTTAACGATTAATTTATAATTTAATCGCCTTTTCATGCTTGATTAAAGCTTTTTTGCTTGTGCTTCTTTATGAACATATGGACAACATTATAGTTATAAAAGGTATCCCATATTGTTCTAAATATGTAAACAAAGTTTATTAGTTATGTTATAGTTAAGCTCTCTGTACAACGCACCTTCACTTTAGTTAGGTAGTTTAGATTTTTTTCTCTTGCTTTTTTTTACAGTTCTTGCTTATAGGGTTACGTAAAGGTTTTATTATTTTTAGACAAATAAAAAAGGTTTGGTTTGGTTTGACTTCTAACGTTGTATATTTATAGTGAAGGGGTAAGTAAAAATGTTACCAATTGTTATATGGGGAAGAAGGGTCAAAATTTGGTAAGGTATGACCCAACGAACTAACAACTCTTCTCTGTAGAATACGCATACCGTTAATATAAAGTATCGCCAACATCTCGGTTTGTTTGTAAACAAATAGTAGGTATATTCATGCCTGAACAATAACGATTACCAGTAACTGTTATTGTTGTCTCTGTTAGAACAAAGCTGTGCGAGTAAGACAGACAAATGTATATGTTGGCTACGTTTTTGTCAGTTTTTACAAATTAAATGCCTATTCTAGAGAGAAGAGTTATTAGTTCGTTGGTATGACCACTTATTTATAAAATTACATATTATCATGTGATATTATTTATCTTGCATAACTACTGAAATATGCAGGAGCTATACAAAGCTGTATAGAGCAAAACCAAAAGTTATATAGAGTATAGCTATAAGCTAGCACATCAAATGATATGTAATTTAAATAAGGGATTAATTTAAGTAAAATTAATGTCCATATGTTTGAAATGAAATAAAAAAAGTGGTTTCCGAGCTAGTTCATCAAGATCTATAAATTTAATGAGTTACCTTATCGAAATGCAACAGCTGCACTATTTTTAAAATAATGCGAGGGGTGCATATGCGTCATTCGGGGTTTTCGTCCTGTGTTGCATTCAATTTTATACCTCACATTTCCCATTAGACTGAATTTTATTCGGTACGGTTTAATCGTAATTTTTGCTTTGTCATCTTTTCACGCGAATTCGGACTTTAATAAGAATATTTATTATTTATCCTTTTGTTCACTAAAATATATAAATTTTATATAGGGTGATCAATAACTGACATGCCAATATTTAAGAGGTGATTCTGCATCCAAAAATATCAAAAAAAGTTGTTGGTCCGCAAACAAGCTCTAAGGGAGCTACGGCCCTTTAAAATTGTAATAAAAATAAGGTTTTTAATTAATAACTCTGGTGCCCTTTTTGCATGTATACTAGTATTAATAAGGGCAATAAGTTATGTTAATTTATTTTTTTAAATTTATCCAGAGGCGTTCCTAGACGGAAAATAGTATTAAGCTTAACACATTTTTGCCCAAAACTTTTTTATGTGTATTTTTTTTTGGATTTTTTGTAAAAAATATAGATTCCTTAAGTAAAAATACATAAAAAAATGTCATATAGTGTAACACTGTAGGAGCAAGGGAACGTTCAAGTATTACGTAACGCAAATTTTGATCCCCCCCCTATGATCGTTACGTAATACTTGAAGGTTACCCAACCGTTAATATTAAATTTAGGTGTTTTGGTGAAGAATACTTTTTTGCTCAGTTTTAAATGAACAATCACCCAACAGCATCAAAATTTTATTCATGTTTTTTTTTGTTCCCCATTCAATATCTTATATTAGAAGGGCCGTACCTCCCTTAGGGCTTATTTCCTGACCAACCTTTATAGAAACTTTTTTTCATATTTTTGGATGTAGAATCACCACTTAAATTTTGGGGCAGGGAGGCTAAGCCCCCCCCCCCCCTTGGTAATTTTTGTGGCGCCACAATTTTCATTTGCATGGGCGCCAAGTGTTGGTTGAAATCGTCAGGGACAACGCTTTGTTCCTTGAAAGTAATTTCTGGGGCGCCAATTTTTTTTTGTAGGGGCGCCAAGTTTAGTAGAAACCGCCAGGGACAAAGCTTTTTTTTATTTTTTTTTTTTGGGCGCCAATTTTGTTTTGGGTCAAGTTTTGGTTGAAACCGTCAGGGACAAAGCTTTTTTTTAAGGGTGCCTGGGGGCCCAGATTTTTTTCTGGTTACGACCCTGGTTTTGTGTAAGGGTATGGATTAATGTATACTAATTAGAGTAACCAGCATTAAAAAATTTATTTGATGTTCTTCAAGATTTTCTCAGTGTATATTACCTTTCACATTAGACTAATATGAGACAAACTAATCTCAAAAATCTCTATTTAATTATTCGTTTCAAAAATCTGTGAATATCCTTTACAATATTATGTCTAGAAATCCATACCAGATGGTAAACTTCACATTACTTAGTTATGACAGAAACGTTTCCTGTTCTAAACTCAGACACTAACATACGTAGCCAGACGCGCGTTTGTTTTTTACTAATAGAAGTGGTTAACAGGTTAAAATTTAACCTATTTAATAGGGTCCAAAAATAAAGCAAACCACCTTATTGTACACCTTGTTGTGCAGGTTCAGGCGTGGGTGATTTTAACCTTGCATATTATTCCCCTTTCGCATGAATTAAATAATCAATCCCCCCAAATGTTTGAAATCGGGGGACTCACCTGAAAAAGGGTCGAATATCTTTACACCTAGCTGATGCTAATGTCAGGGGAAATCCCCTGTTTTCATGAACGAGAGGAGTTGATCAGATCTTAGGGAATGCCAATTATTGTAAAAGAATGCATGTATGACCTAATTTTACTACCCACTTGTCAATATATATAACATAATGGGGTTGTTGAAGCTCAAAAAATACGCAGATTAATACTCATATTAGTAGAACACAATACAGATCGCTGCAGTTAAGTGTACAACAGCCAGTTTCTGAGTGAACGTAAGTAATTTTAAATTCTTTATAGCCTCAGTTTTAGATATAAGTACAAAGTACAACAAAAATTCGTTACCTTATTAGATACTGAAAGATTTTGTATATTTGGAAGCCCTCGTAATTTAGTTATTGAATACAAGTTGTTATAGTAACAATTACAGAAAAGTTTACTGTAGCAACTCGTATTCAAATACCAAAGTTGAGGGAGGTTCTAAATATACAAAATTGTTCAGTATTTAATATTGTAACGAATTTTCAATGTATCTATAGACCCCGAGATAGAAACTATTACTTCCGACCCTTAAAACCTAAAACGTTAAACTTAAAAATACGACAAAAAACTAAATTCACATCCCGCCGAGATACAATTTTGTACATTTTACTAAAAGGTACAAAATTGTATCTCGGCGGGATGTGAACTATATTTTTTCCAGTGACAAAAAAAATCTTTTAATTAGGGAATTTTGGGCTAAATGAGAAAAATATGATTTTGTTAAAAAAAAAATGCAAAATGATAAAAAGAAATGTTGAATAACTGATTTCCAGGTTTAATTTATTAATATTGAACAAATAAATAAATAAAAAACTAGTTAAAATCCATTATATTATCGCAAATTTGGCAACAGCGCATCACACAACACGCCTAATTATTAGCGCTACACTGCGAGCTCGTTACCCTAGTAAAAACTAAACATTTTTGCTTTTATGGAACCCCACGAAAGTTTAGTTAACATGCACTGGTTGTTACAATTACCAGAAATATAACAACGTTAAGTATTACAACAACCAGTGATTGTTAACCCTTCGTTAGGCGCGCTTGTTTTAGTTACGAGATTAGTCGCGTGGTCTACACTTGTAGACCATTTTATTTTTTGTTTAAAAAAAACACATTTATATTTTTAAAAACCAAATATCTTTTGTTATTTATTTGGTTGTATTTAAAAGTTATTTACATATATTTTTCAAATTATTATTGTTTTAGTAAGTGTTAAGGGTAAAAGAAAAATGATATACAATTCTAACATATATTTTACATCTGTACGGTAATTTGTAAAAAAAAAATAAAAATAACTTAACAAACTTTCTGTAACTAAAACATTTGTTTTTTTTTAACATGTACGATTATAAAAAAAATAAAAAAACACCTAAATTAAAAGAAAAAAATATTATAAAATTTGACTCGAAATCATGCAATATTTTAGTAACTGATGCGCCTTGTACATGTGCTCTTTGCAATCTTAGTTATGATATTTTGAGCATTTTTTTTTCGATTTATTTTCCCTTCTTAGGCACATTTAGTGTCCAAAGTAATTTTTAGTTTTATAGAACAGAAAATTACCTTATTTATCAAAAACATTACGTATGAGCTCTTTCATGCCCAAAAAGACTCGTGCCAGTGTCTTCCTATAAACCGCTATTTTTTTTGGTGGTAAAGACATATTGTATCTTTAATTTATCTTTAAACTAATAAACTAACTTTGAAAAACAATATTCACAAAAAGAAACCATAAAAACTTACACAAAAGAAAAAAATGCAAAAACAAAAATGGTAACGTGGTTAGTCGCG
Source organism: Brachypterus glaber (assembly GCA_958510825.1). Lineage (NCBI taxonomy): Eukaryota > Metazoa > Arthropoda > Insecta > Coleoptera > Kateretidae > Brachypterus > Brachypterus glaber. The sequence continues at coordinate 20,025,338 of OY294046.1, forward strand.
CGGTCTACAATTGTAGACCAGGCAGGTTTCAATATGAATAAAAACAATATTATACCCATTCAAAGTGTGAATTATTACTGATCTAATAGATTGATGCATAATGCACAGCTACTCGAAGGGGCGCAAGCGTAAACACTCCGTGTAAAAAGTTACCCAGCTAAAAAAAAGCATGGTCTACGATCGTAGACCGCGCGCATAACGAAGGTTTAACAAAACTTTCTTGAGGTTCCATATAAGCAAAAACCTTTAGTATTACTACGGTAATGATCTCTTAGTGTATTTTTTAATTCACCAATGAGGGTTGTGCTTTCTGAATCTCATACTTACGATGTTGCCATATCGTGCATTTCTCTATGCAAGAATTCGCAATTAAGGCAACTAAAATAGTATATTCTATAACTAGTATGGAATAGACAATATTCTGAGCGAGCGGAAAGTTTGTCATACGAGTCGGCAGGCGAGTATGACGGTCCCGCGAGCGCGAAATGACTATACGTGTTGTAGACTATACTTTTTCTTCGACTGCAAATATGAAACACTGTATGGCTTTAAACTGCGGACAAGGTTAAAAACAATGTTTTTTTGTGACCCGACATTGTAAATGCAACAAAACACATATTTTTAAATAAAGCAATTAATGTTATTTAATAATTTTATCAAATCAGCACTTAAAAAAGATTTTTATTTATTTTAAGACATATTTACAAATTATAATGCAAAAATTGAAGGTTATGTCAAATTGTTGTGACATATATTAGGTTTAAATATTTAACAATAGATGGAGCAGTTTTAATTTTTTGAACTAAATTGATAAAAAACTGGTCAAATATTAAGAAAAACTAATAAACTTTATGTAATTTTAACGCAAAACTTAAAATTTAAATATTACATGGTAAAATATATATATTTTTGCTAATTTTGCTACAGTTTTCTTTACTTTTATAAACAAGAGATGGCACTACACGTGCACATTCACTTGATACGGAATATTCATACCGTGCTTAGAGCTAGAATGGATTCATTCTGTGTTTGAAAAGTGTGTGTATTTGCTTACATTGTAAAGCAGTCGTAGAAAAAGTATAATCTGGGCCATTTTAAGTTGAAATTTTAAAAAGTGTGTATTTTTATATTTCTATAAGTGTGCAAAATCTTATTATTTTTGCCCAAAATTCGATACACTTGTGTGAACGACGAAAAATAAAAGGACCATGATTGGCAACATGGGCAATTTTTAAATCTAGAGCATTATATAATTTATCGGTGAGAACCAATGGGACAAAGGAAGTTGTTCGGTCGGATGCAAGCTCAACTCTGTTAGATTTAACTATCTATTTCCTAAATTAAACTCGGCTACTTTAAAACGGACAGATTGTTATTTGCCACTACGATAAATAAATGAATAAATCACCTACATATTATGAGTGCAATATTTTTTAATGATCGCTAATAGCTGGCTTTTGTTTTTGATTCCACAACCGGCCATGGCTAGCCAGTTTACACATATTTTGGTTACTATATTTTTTTTTTTTTTTTTTAAGTGTGTAACATTCGTAAATGTTACACACTTCATTTGGCCTTGCCTCTAAGGACCGCTAGCCAGGTTCAAGTTTATTTATTATTCAAGTAATATTACAATACATAGACAACCACTATACAACCATGCTCTATGTGGGACTCGAACCCACAATCTCAGTGTTCGCAGCCGGACGCACTGCCAACTGCGCCACCGAGATCGGCTTTGGTTACTATAATTCGTCCAATTATGCAAGATAGTAGTTTAATTCCCGCGATTTTTAAGCTACATCATTGGTTAAAAACTCGTACCTTTTAACGTATATAACATTTTTTGTCTATGACAATGATTGACGGTCGTTAAAGCTAATAAAAGAAGAGAAAGTTACATAAAAAATGGTTATACTTGTTATTGTATGGTATTGAAAAAGGTACTTTTCTGGTTTATTCTTCATACACTCACACTAAATTTGCATATTCTACATATTGTACAAACGTAAATTATATTGAACACAAGGAAAACGTCAAATTTTTAGGTTACAATTACAACTTAAGGCCTATCCAGAGGCTCGCATAACAACCATTACAAGATACATGACGACACATCAAGCCAATCCTGGCATCGCATACTTATGTACTAGGCTTCTTATGCGAGTCTTTGGATAGGCCCTTTCCAGGAAAACAGTACCGACATGTGTTAAATTTTTTATACACTACGATTTATGCATAATTATGCTATTTGTGCGCTCTGTGGTGTAAAACGGGCCGCGTCCCTTACTATCTTGCATAACTGGATGGAGTATAATACATTCGATTTATAAATCATGGACTTTCGAGATATGTATATAGCTTTCGAGATATTTAGCATATAACATTTTTGTGGTTTTCGATAATACTTTCTGAAAATCCTAGAAATATTTTCGAAATTTTTCGAGTTATTTCAAATATTTTTAAAAAATTTACAAAAATTTGTACAAGGATTTCCCATACAAAGTTTATTAAAATTTTACATTGATTTTTTTATTGTTATAATTATAGTTACTCAACTAAGATAAAAAAAGCGATCTTTTACCAGATCTGCAGACTAATAATAATTTTTCTTAAAATAGGTTTTGAATAAAAACTTTTGATACTAATACATTTAAATATTTTATATTTCTTTTTGGTAAAGTAAGTAGGTGTTACAATAAATAAAAAAGAAACGTTTTAGATTTGCATAGGTGTATTTTTTTATTAAAAAAAAAACCCTATTTTTTGGTTTTCAGATAAAATAAATAGTACCTACAAACGTGACAATATAAACAAAAAAACAACAAGAAACGTTTCGAATTTGACTATACTATATAATGTAGGTACCTACGTTTTCTTTTATGTCGATATAGTTTTTGAAATTTGATATGTTGAATTAGGATTGTTAAATACATTTTTCCGGGTAATCGGAGACATTTTTATGTTGTGTGAACTAGGATTTTTTTATTCTGGTTTTTAGGTAAAATTTTTAGTTACGGTCATAGGTGACCGGATATTAGTTTTCGAGCATATGTGGCTGCTTCCTGCCACGTATACATATGTATAGTATACCTCTACATATATGTATTTTATATATTATATTATTATATTTACACTGAGCTAAAAGTGTACGTAATATTAAGACATTTTGTAGGGATTTTCAAACCCCCCTACGTAAGGTGATTTACCTATACCTACATTAACTATGGAGAGAAAGATGACACGCTTTCAATTTAAGTTAAGAGTCCGAAAATACTGTCATAGCAAAAAAAGCAGTTTGTATAACCATGGAGGAAAGTGACGATTCCTTCCTCATGCAAGTTTGGACATGGATCCCGGGGGTCCGAAAGCAGCAAATGCATACGCGAGTAAAATACACTAAAGAAATACATACCGGGTGTCCCAACTCTATTTACCCAGCGGTTTTCTCGAAAATTGAAAGACATAATCAAGTTCTGCAAAAACCATCTTAAATTAGACAACTTTCTTTTAGCATATATTTGATACTTTCAACTCTTAAATCTGCGCAGGGGAGCATGGGGGGTCGTGTGATACATCATTTTAAAGAAAATAAAATTCTCTATTGGAGTGTATATTTTTTAATTTTTTTAAACAATTTTTTTAATGTTTTAATTCACTATTTTTTTGTGCTAAAAGTGCGGTTTTTTAAATTTTTGTTTGTAAATTTTTATTTATGTCAATTAAAGTTAGTTTAAAAGTATAATTTACGTTTTTTTCATCATGAAATTAATAACTTTTAAAAAATTATTTGGTTTTTTTAGAGTAATTTTGACAAAAATACCCATTTTCAACCCTATTTTAAACCAAAAAAAAAAAATAAAAAAATTTAAAAACTTATAGTTAAATGGAGAATTTAATAAGCTTTAAAATGATGTATCACACGACCCCCCTTTCCATTTAAAAAAATGAAAGTATCAAATATATAGATATTTTAAGTTTTTTTATTTCAGATTGTTTTCGCAGAATTTAATTATCTCTTTAAGTTTTCGAGAAATTGGTTGGGTAAATAAAGTTGGGACACCCGGTATATTTTTTTCTAATACATTTATAGAAAGCAAAATTGCACAATGTAAGATAAAATTATTCTATAAAAAATATAAAAATTTTAAGTAATGTACTATAAACATTATTAAAGGTATTTATTTAATAAAAAAAATTAACATTAATTAAAACTAAAATATTTAATGCCGATAATCGGTTTGCATAATAAATATAAAAAAATAAAATTACATTTTCTCTAGCAGAAAAAAAGTATCACTTTCCACCTGCAAATTGGTGAGGAATATACAAGTTTGTATGAAGGTATTAGAAAAAAAAATATTTAGTGGTGGGGAGATTTACTGGTATAAAAAGTATGTTTTTATTTTAAAAATTTATATACCTTTTATTCAAACTTTTAATTACCTTAAAGGGTAATTTTTTTAAAACCATTTTCTAAGTGTAATTATAAAACCTTTATAAGGTTAGTATACTCAGCTTTAGCTGTAAACTACCCCCTGTATCCTACACAACGTAATATTTCCGGCGCTACGAGCTTTTAAATTTATATGTTACAGTTTTTATGTAATTAGTTTCCATGCCACTGAAACTCGTTTTCTCGCAGTGCCAATTTAACAAATAAAATGTAATTTATGATTTTTAATATTTCGGACCGTGGCTGTTTTTATATTTCACGAACACACGTTTCGACATTATTTCACACACTTTCCCTCTACAGCAAGGGCGAGTACTTAGGTACTATTAATAGTAATATTACATTATCTCTTAAAGTTTTAAAATTAAAATACTAAAAGCATTACTTTAAAGGCGCCTTTTCACGGAGCAATTTATACGCAAGTTTGGTACTACGCAAGTTTGCTGTCAGATATAGCATGAGGACAATTACACATTTATTTGCCTTTTCACGGAGCAAGTTATACGCTATATATTGCAAGTTAAACAATGCTGCCAACCAGACAATTTTGACGTGTCTCTGCATTTGTTGACAAAAACAAAACCTAGCATTTGCTTTTTTAAGGAAGCTTTTTAGTTAGACAGACCGGCCTATTATTAATAATAATAATTATTAACAAGTCCAGTTGCTACTATATTAGTAAAAAGAAATCGATTTAGTAACTTTTTTCCAGGTTGGTACCACGAAAATAACTAAAAATCTTGCACGAAAAATAGAACTTGTTCTAATAATTTGATGGCTCGAAAATAGCATCAAATTTGCCTGAAGGCATGCGCAGTGACTGAATCATTCTTGCAACAAAATTGCATAGCACCAAACTTGCGTACAAATTGCTCCGTGAAAAGGATCCTTTAAGTAATACTACATAGCAATATTTTATTTTCTCCATAAGCTTAAAAATTATCAATTTTAGTCAGGGAAAATATTTACAGTAATTTCAAACAACAATAGACCAGAATCACACAACTATGATCCAGCTTCACAACTATATTCCATGAGCAGCGTATTTAAAAAAAAAACTTTGAAAACGTGTTGCTGTATATCTTATATACACCAACTTTCATAAAAAATTGTAAAGATTTTAAAATAATTACCCCCCGCCCCCTGGGGCCTTGGACTATAGTTGTGTGGCTGGACTATAGTTGTGTGAAATTACGGTATTTTAAAGTTTTTTGGCGGAAAATGTAGGTACTTACAACAAACTTTGGTTTGGTTTTGGAATTGCAAAAGATAAAAAAAATATTTTTTTGTTTTTTCAGTACGATGAGAAAAGTTATCGAACTTATATTAATAAAAGCTGGCAAAAAGGGCCATAGTGGCCTAGTTGCCTGGCTTACAGCCTTCCCACCCTTATTACTAATATCAATAAAATTGGAAACCTATCAATTTTGTAAAAGTATATTAAAGTTTGCATTTTTTTAAAGAAAATATTATTGTTGTAACAATGTTTAGAATACAAAAATATAGTAAAACTTCTTAATATCGTTAAGGGTATTATTAAAAACTATTAGGGGAAGCTCGCTACATATATATTTTTTTATTTTTTTTTCTTAATTGGTTAAATTTTAGGTGTTGCCCTTTGTTTTAACTTAAAGTATTATAATTTTTAAACATAAACATTATTTTTTGCTAAAACCTATAATATTTATAACCAATATTTTACATTAAAGTCTGCAAACGGTACGATTTGGAAGACTGGTTGTCTAAAGGCATATCCACAAGCTCGCATAACAACATATTACATAAGAATGCGGTACCGTGATTGGCTTACAAGATACATGGCGGCACTTCAAGCCAATCACGGCATCGCATTCTCATGTACTATGTTGTTATGCGAGCCTGTGGATATGCCTTAAATCATACCTAGTTAACTTAAGGTAATTATAACTATTCATTGTGGGTTTAAATTAAAAATATAATGTAAAGATAAAAAGGCTTTTCCATTTACTCATAAGAATTTATTTGATTACGTGTATTTATCTATAAATTTAACGGACTTCACGGATAGTTATTTGTTATTTATTTTTAATTGTCAATAACTAAGAATAAATATTTTAAATTGCGATTTTCTATTAACAAATTGTCAAAACAAAAACATCTTTAATTATATCCTATGGAAATTGAACCCTGGACGATTTACGAAACTCAATAAAATTTATGAAACTTCCTCATTTTGTATAAAAATTAAAAATATAACGCATAAACTAAAAAATATGTATATGTTTTGTTTATATGCTAATTCTACTGATATTAGTTACTGTAATTACACATACACATTAGGGTCACTCGATCGGTTGTTGCTTTTTCTACTTTGTGTGTTAGTGTGTTTTGGTGGTTGGTTGGTTTGGGCTTTTTTTTTTCAGGCAAAAACTACCAGAAACCCAAAGGCCTAACCATCAAAACACTAGACAAAGCAACAACTGATGGAGTGACACTAAACTGTTTTTTAGAATAAAAAATTGTCTGTACTATTTCATGGTTGTTTTATACAAATATTAAATTACTCTTAGTTGTTGTTTTAACATTGACCTTAAGTTACATATTGTTGATTAATTTGTACCTCATGAAAGGTATTTATAGTTTCCCGACAGCAATTTAACAGTTTAAAAAGATTTAATTTAAAAATAAAGACATAATATCGTGGAAGATGAAAAAAAACCCTTTAGCGTGTTTTGGAGGTTTTAACAACTATCAATAGGGTTGCCAACCGTCCTTATTTCAAAGGACAGTCCTTTATTTTCTACTTCTGTCCTTTGTCCTTTGTAAAACCCTTAAAGGACGCTAAATGTCCTTTAAATTTAGTGATCTTAAAAAATACGAGATTTATTTATAATATGTAACTATTGTTTTAAAATATTTAATTAATAAGGCTTAAGCTAAAATAAACGGGTTAGGGAGTTGGTACTAAACGGTGCTCTGCCCATCTGTGTCGGCCACATCGCTATCAGTCTCACATACAAAGCTGTGAAAGAAGTAGTATGTTATTTTTTTTGCCTGTTTCTACAATATTTTGAATTGTTAATAATTTAATATAAAAAAAAAACGAAGTGGTTTCGTTTTTTTTTTTCATACCTATGTCCTTTATTTTTATGATTTGAGTTGGCAACCCTAACTATCAACTATAAAACTATGGCAACCCTAACTATTAACGATAAAATATTAATTTGGGCTTGATTTTTATTGAATTAAAAAGAAAATGGCAGTTTTTATACCTTTGAGAAAAAATTCCATCAAGGAGTTGGCAGGTTTTAGGTAAGGTTTTTTCAAAAAATAAAGCAATGATTGCAAAGGTTTTTATTTAAAAAAATATATAATTTTAAAAAGAAGAACCTTTGCAATAATTGCTGAAAGTGGCGGAGTTAGCACTTTTCGACTACCGGTTGAAGCGCGTGAAGTATGGTAAACGCTACATGGAAAAAGTTAGATTTGGGAGGAGGTTAGAGTTGCCTGTTTTTTTGCAGATGGTGTAAGTGCCCTCTTTTGAATGGTATCAAAAATAACAATTTGTCCAAAAGTGGAGTAGCAGGTTAACACTCTAAGCCGACGATATGTATCTTTATATTAAAGAGTTTTTAACGTACACTGATAAAACAGTTTATTTGTGTAAACAAAATATTTGGTTGGATATAGCCAATTAAATTATTTGGTTGTGACAAATAAATTTTATTTCTGTCAAATAAACTATTTTGTTCCCATTAATAAATCATTTTGAAAGTAAAATATTTGTTTAAGTGAACTAAATATTTATTTGATTTAAATAAAATTTGATACAACCAAATAATTTAATTGGCCATATCCAAATAAATCCTTTTTATTAGTATAAGCGTACTGTTATTTTTTTTTCTAACTGGAACCCGAAGAATGAGGCGAAGGGAATTCAAAAGATTGTGTATGTTCTATAGGCGACCTTACATTTCTCGAATTCTTCACATTAGGGATTAGTAGATTGGTAGATTCCACATCAGTGATTAGTATATTAGTAGGTTTGTAGATTAGTAGATTCGTAGATTAGTTAATTAGTAAACTAGTAGATTAGAAGATAAGTAGATTAATAAATTTGTAGATTTTTAGATTAGTAGAGTAAGATATTAGTAAATTAGTCAATTAGTAAATTATTAGATTATTTGATTATTAGATTAGAAGATTTTAGATTAGTAAGTTGGTAGATTAGTAAATTGGTAGATTACAGTTAAGTACATTAGTAGATTCGTTTATTAGTAAATTAATATATTAAAAGATTAGTGGCTTAGTAGATTAGTACATTAATAAATTATTAGGTTAGTATATTACTAGATAAGTAGAATAGTATATTATAATTAGTAAATTAGTAGATTCATAAAGTAATAGATTAGTAGATTAGTAAATTGGTAGATTCGTAGATTAGTAAAATAGTGAATTAGTAAATTAGTAGATTATTAGATAAGTAAATGTAGATTGGTAGATCCGTAGTGTAACATATTAGCAGATTGGTAGATTAGTAGATTAGTAAATTAGTATATTGGTATATTGGTAGATTCGTGGAGAAATAGATTGAGAGATTAGTAGATAGTGGATTATTAGATTAGTAAATTAGTAGATTAGTAGATTGGTCGATTAGTACACTAGTTAATTAGTAGATAAGTTGATTAGTTGACTAGTTAATTAGTTGTTTAGTTTATTAGTTGGTAAGTGTATTACTTGATAAGTGGATAAGTTGATTAGTTGACTAGTTAATTAGTTGTTTAGTTTATTAGTTGATAAGTGGATTACTTGATTAGTGGATAAGTTGATTGGTTCATTAGTCGATTATTTCATTAGTCCATTAGTTGCCTATTTGGATATTTGATTAGTTGATTAGCTGATTCGTTGATTAGTTAATAGGTCGATTAGTAAAGCAGTTAACTAGGTAATTAGTTTATTGCTTGGTTAGTTGATTATTATACTAGATGACTAATTGGTTGATTATTTTATTAGTTGATTAATTGTTTAAAGAATAAGTTGATTTTATTAATGTAACGTTTATATTTAAATACATGAATACCTTTATCCACGGCCGTGATTAATAGGCCTATTAATCACGGGTCTGTGAAAATAAACCGTTTAAACTTCAAAACAGCCATGGATAAAGTATGGTATTCTACTCGTGTATAATAGCTATTAATCATTCGGGTGATTAGGCCACTCGCAAATATTATTTACTCATTGAATAATATACTAATTATCCACGGCCGTGATTAATAGGCCTATTAATCACGGGTCTGTAAAAATTAACCGTTTAAAATTTAAAACGACCGTGGATAAAGTATCGAATTCTACTTGCGTATAATAGCTATTATTATACGCTCATTGAATAATATACTATAAAAATATTTTTATTTATAACTTATGAATATTAAAAATAAATTGCCAAATGGATGAAACCTATCTAAATACACTATCCTAGGAAAGAACTGGTCATATCAGCACAATAAGTCGCTATTTATAAATTTAGTTCGTGACCACAATTCAATTATTATGAATTGTAACAGTTCGTGATTTCACCCGCATGATTCATAATAAAATAGTGCACTTAATATATAAGACTGTTTCTCCTAGTTGCCTAGAAATTTGGCAACATTTGCTATTTGCTATGTTTGAAGATTGATTTTTTCGTAGTCGGTGCGTGGCGGTAGTCGCGGGGTACAACGCAAAGGAAATCATCCCCCTTGTCCCTCGAGGGGGTGTCGCATGAGTCATCATTGCACTCGTATTCTTATCGATCGATCTCTTTCTGTTGTGTCCGACGTAGAACTAAGGCCGTAATATAAATTTTTAGTGCATTTTGTTTTGTTTTGATTGATAAAATCATTTATAAGATGCCTAATAATTTGGACCCAAGCACAATTCATACACCAAGTAGACACACGGCTTATTCTCTGCGTACCTTAAAAAAGTCCAATGCCACGAAAAAGGCGCGTCGCGACACGTCGTTAAATTAGTTTTGTTTTTTATCGACTGCGCCAATTATTTCGTTTTTAGCTACATTCTGTAAAAAGTCCAATCATTTAAAATATACCATTTTCTAGCTGATGCAATACAACGTACCACATTTAAAATTCTACTATCCAATAAAAGAAGCTTTTATGGGGGGATACATCCGTTATTAAAATCGACCCAAAAATCTTTTTTTTTTGTATTTTCTGGTTTAGAATGTCATGAAACGTCGAGAAAATGTGAAAAAAGTGTGTCTGTCTGTCTGTTGTCCGTGTGTAAACTTTATAACTTTTGAACGGAAAGTCCGATTTAAAAAATTCTTTCAGTAACTTTTCTATTTGAGTCACATAAAATATGGTTAACATTAACGTAGGGCAAGGGGCAAATGCAAATGAAAACAATGTTTTATTCCCTACAAAAACATATGTGATCATTTTTATCGTAGGACTAAAACTTTGATGTTTTTAAATAAATTTATATAGGTATGATAATGGCCTCGTCAAAAAAACAATCATAAAGCTAGAAAGAAAAAACAAAAGGAAATGATCAAAAAATACTGAAAAAGTAACGAATCCATGAAAAACGAAAAGAAGAAAATTGCTGATAGACTTGAACTTTTACGATTAGTTTAAAATAGATAAGAAGATTTCCACTCGTCTGGAAAAGGTACCCTTGTCACATTTTTATTTTTTAAATTAGGTACACAGTTTTATTTGTCAGTTAGTAGCAGTGTAGAATTAATTTTATTTGGACCAAGCAACAAACATTTACAGAGACACAAAATTTTCTATTTTTTAAACTGCAAAGGAAAAGAAAAAAAAAATTATTCAGCTTTCCGCCTTGTAATGATCTAGTATAAAAAATAAAGTTTGACAAAAAAATATTTAAGTAATAACATAACATCTTTTCTTTTAGCAGGACCTACTAGAATTCATTGACAACTTTAGCAGTTGGCTCAACGAGATTAAATACTTTCATAAATTGGTCCGAAACTTTTCAGGAAAAAAAAATTACTTTGTTCAAATTGCGTCAATTTAAACTTTACGCTCTTTTATGTACATGGGGCAGTTCTGTGGTACTCAGAAAAGCTCGGCGACGACGGCGGTGAGTTCGAAATGGACGCTCGGCGACGGTAGCTAGATGATGCTTCTAGACGCCGTAATGTGTTTTGTTGAGACCGAGGGTGATTGTGCTGTTAGTCAGTCGCTTCTCGCGTTTTTTTAGTATCATTGGCTGGCATGGAGCGCAAAAAAGGTGCAATTTAAAAAAGCGGTTTAAAAAAAATACGCCAAACTTTTTTTTTTAAATACATATATTTTATGGTTTTATTAATTAAAATGCCTACATCGGGCTAAATGATTTACATCAGAAAATATGACAAAAAGTTGCTATAAATATATGTCTAAAAATTTGTAATATTTTTTGATGTAAAATTAAAATTATTGACTCTAATAAAAAGAATAAAAAAGCCTTTACCTATAAGTGAATTATTATTTATTATATATTATTAATAAGACCCTAACATAGACACTACATTCCAAAATTAAATGGTGTTTTCCCATAAAAATATGTTTTTGGGCGATAAATTCCTTTTACAGAAGTTTGTAGTTTTTAAAAAATATACATTTGGACTTTTTGGTTTATTCTTCTCTTAAACTCTTCCTGGCATAAACAAAATACCACTTCTTTTATTAGTAGAGATATTTTAAATATAAATACCTATTTTTTATTAATTTGAGACTTCCAGTTCATTAACTTAAAATAAAAAGTACTTAAAATTTTTTGAAAAATCTATATTATATTCATAATTTTAAGAAATGTATGTTGTTGTTGTTGCTACAATCTAAATGTATTCTAGTACGCGTGAACAGTTTCACCGATCCCTTGTTTGCTTCGTTGGCAAAAAATGTCTACCTTTCGGCAAAAGCGATTTACTAGCAAATTGACAATTTAAACTTGACTTTTTTGCATGCAAAACCATTATTACATTTTTTTTATTTGATGATAGAATCTAACATCAGACGTAAAATATCAAGATAGATAAACCTTTTAGACTACAAAATGCAAAAAATATAAGGTACGGAGAGAGAGAGAGAGAGAGAGAGAGAGACAGTTGCAATATAATATAAAAAGAACATTAAACTTAAATTCGTATAAAAAAAAAGAACAAAAAAAATTAATTACATTTTAAAAAGTTTTGAGATAACTATATTCCACACAAGTGCAGAAACAAGGATGTTACTTTTAGGTGTTAGTGATTAAACAAAATCAAAAGCATAAGATAGACTTATTAAAATATCAATTTATATGATTGTTTTTCTTTTTTTTATTAAAAAAAATATAAATCTTTATATTTGAAAACCTTTACCCCTTGTGCTTTTTTGCATTGCTTCCTTAACAAAAAAAATTAAACAGTTTGTATATTTTTTGATGAAAACCAATCATTTATATATTTTAATTATTATGTAAAGAAAAATATACATGTTATTTTATAGTTCTTTATTTAGCATTTTAGGCTCTCAAAAATACCATGTTTTATTAAAAAAAAATTTCCCTTTCTATGACCTTCACACCATAAGTTATAAACATAAGTAATATTAGCACCATTTTGTGTAATATTAGCACCATTTTGTGCTCCCATTAAGTTCTTATAACTTTAGTTTAAAACTTTTTTCTATGTGTCTGGCAGTTATTAAAATATTTAGGATTTTCATGATAAACTTCTAGTTTTTTAGACTTAAACTAATAGCTGTTGACTTAAATAAGTTTGGACTTTTTCAGGGTAACACTCAGGTCATACTTTATATAAAGTAGTTATGATGTGGAAAATGTTCTCTTGGTGCTTTGATTCGGTTATGTCCACGATAATAAAGCTCTATAAAAAGGTAAACAAGACAGATAAATGAATGGAAAAGGAAAATGTGTGTGCATTATCGAAATGTGTTCGTCAACTCGGCAGCTGTCTCTCCCGATGTGTTCAGCACGCGACAGGATTTCTTTATCTCTCAGTCAATTGTTGGTTCATCTGCTCTTACTTTTTTAGGTTCTTTCATTCAAAGACAATTTAATAATAAAAAATACCTGAACAGAAATCAAACGTCTAAATTTAAAATTAAGTACGTTGCATTTTTGGTTTGGTGGATTTTTGTATCTAAAAAAATATATTTGTGTTTTTGTCGGAATTTCTGAAGCCAGTCCTGCATTATGAAATGTTGGCGATATGAACGTTTGTAGCAGAACGAAATTGTCCAATCAAATGTGCTATAATAGTATGTTAAAGTACTAGTTTCATAACACCCGTTTTTAGCGCACGAGTACAAGTTTAGAAAACGAGCCGCTTGCCGCGAGTTTTCTAAATACTAGTGCGCTATAAACGTGTTATGAAACGAGTGCTTTATACTATTTTTTCTATTTTGCTTTAAAATTTGAAAAAACACATTTAAATTGATGACCGATTTAGGGTGTTTTGTTTTGGGTTTGCATTACAATTTTCGCTATGTTTTAAATTCATAGGACAAAAGATATTTTGATATCTTTTATAGTCAGCTCTTCTCTTTTTCACTGCAAGTAATCAAGCCACAATTTTAACACAATAAAAACTAAACTAAAAGCGGTGTTGACATTTGCACGGAAAACGCCAAGCGATTGTCTTTTATCCTGTATTGCCCAAAAGAAAAAAAGTTCAAAATTCTTATAGGCCTATAAGAACACGCAAAAAGCGTGTGATTGTGAGTTTATAAGAGTCACAAAATAGAAAAATTATTTATCAACATGTATTGATTGGCGATACTGCAACTCCAAAAATGGAAATGATAGTAGGTATATTTAAAACAAAAGCTTTTAAGTAGACTTAACAGCACAATCCACAACACTTAGACCCAGCCGTGAATATATTCATATACCTAATTGATAATTTTTAATAACAAGGGATGTAGAGTGTAAGAATTTAAGAATTGGCTTCCTCATTGGGGTGGACCTTATTTTATTTTATTTTATTGTTTCTGGTGTATCTAGAACATCCTGAATATATGAGGGTGACCAAACTTCTCTAAGGGTCCCAATTGGACCCCTAAATTTATAAAATCGTGCAATTACGAAAAAATCGTAAAAATCGTTGAAAATGGACTGTACTTTTTGTTCAGTGGACAATATAAAAGCCTTGAAATCATTTTTTTTTCTTTCGAGTGTACAAAATTATATGCCAAATTTCAAAATGATCAAAAGATTTTATCAGGTGCCGAAAATCCGCCAAAGTTGCCCCTAAAACACTGAATTTGACAAATTTCCACCATAAATGTGAGAAAGGCTAGAAAAGCATTTAAAAAATATGTCTGGACTTAACCTAATTTTATTTAATGCACATTAATAATATAAAATAATTTTTAAAATACAAAACGAGCTAAGTACTAAACAAGAGGCCTTTTTGGGTGGTTTTCAAAATTTCCACTGATACAAAAAGTACAGTCCATTTTCAACGATTTTTAAGATTTTTGCTCATTTTGAAATTTGGCACATAATTTTGTACACTTAAAAGGAACAAATTAAGATTTCAAGGCTTTTTAATTTTCCACTGAGGAAAAGTACAGCCTATTTTCAACTATTTTTCACGATTTTTGCGTTATTTCGACATTTTAGTGGTAGAATTGGGACCCTTAGAGAAGTTTGATCACCCTCATATTTCCAGGATGTTCCAGATATACAAGAATGAAAATTTTAAGACCAAAAAAAGTAAGGTCCACCCTACTGCGTCATACCAATAACTTGATGACGAAAAAACCTGAATACGGAAATAAAACAATTTAGTTGAATTTACAGTTAGGCATGATAAATAGGAAAATCTAGAAGGATTTTTATTCATGGTGTTATCGATTTTCGAGTCTGGCTTGTAGGTATGACTCATTGGTATGAAATTAAATTTTCTCATTAAACTTCCTACCGATGTATTGATTTTTAATTTTAAAACGGAAAAGTATATAAATCGTATTTTTATAATTTTCCGCATGGTGGTTTATGATGCTTGAAGATTTTTCGCCCGCATAACAACGTAACGAATTTTCTTTAACTTACGTTATTTTTATTAAAGAATAAATTTCAGTTTTAAGAATCTCTTTGCTTTCCCTACACTGAAAAAACGGATGGGGCAACCACATGAATAGTTAATTACGGAACAACTAATATTCTGGTAGCCGCAATCAGAAATCCGGTAAAGGTAACAAGACAAAAAATTGTGCTTACCATGGTACCCAGACCTTAAAATCTAAGTTTGGTTTCTAGTAACTATGATCATTTTTGTTGCTACCCTTACCAGATTTCTGGTTGCCGCAACCAGCAAATTTGTTCGTCTAGTCCGTATTAAACTATTTATCTGTTGGTCCCAACACTTTCTCACTGTATATTTTAAAAGTGCTGGAAATGGGTATTTTTATATGCCCACCTAGACCCAAACCCAGATGATTATGTCGAAAATGCAAATCCCTGTATTTTCTATCTTAATCATTTACCTACACTCAGAAAATGTAATTGTAATTTTAATACAAAATTTTATTTGTAAATACATATTTGTTATGTATATCGCCACCATTGATATTTAATGCTTTACTTGTGATATTAAATACTGCAATGTGTGTATTGTATACAAAATGTTGTCATACTAACATAAAGACCGTGCTGGTACATTTGGATCCCCACGCAACATGTGTTTATTAATACTAGCATGTTATAGTAAAAATTACTGTAACATTTGGTAAAGCATATCACACTTATAGTATGGTATACTTTGAGTTGTTGTTAAGTTGTATTACTGATCTAATTTAAAGTATGTTACAGTATTCAGAAAAATTAACAATCAGTAAATAATACCAAAATTTTGATTAGTAATAAGATAAGGATTGCAACCCATCCATTTTTACTTTTCTCTGTATTATTACTAATCAAAATTTTAATATTATTTACCAATTGTGATTTTACTAAATACTGTAACATACTTTAAACTAGATCAATAACACAACAACTACAACTTAAAGTATACCAAACTATAACTGTGATATAATTTACCAAATATTACAGTATTAATAAACACATGTTGCGTGGGGATCCAAATGTACCAGCACCGTCTCTATGTTAGTATGACAACATTTTGTATACAATACACACATTGCAGTATTTAATATCACAAGTAAAGTATTAAATACCAATGGTGGCGATATAAATAAAAAATATGTATTAACAAATAACATTCAGTATTAAAAATACAACGAAATTTTCTGAGTGGACACATTTGACACATATCTTTTCATTCACGAATCATGAATCATGATAAAGTGGTGAAAATAGAAAATACAGAGTAATTAGTTTTCGTTTATTAAGAGATTTATTTTAATTATTTAAAATTATATAAAACATTGAAATTACTTTTGAATTATTATAAATAAAACATATAACCAGTTTAAGCTTATAAGCTATTAAAAGAAAAGTCTTATATTTATTATATTTATTATATTGAAGCTTAAGAAATTTATTTAAAATATAAATTAATTCCGAGTTTAAATATTTACTCTAAAATAAGCATGTAGGTAAGTAAGTAAGTAAGTAAGTAATTAGGTAAGCAAGTATGTAAGTAAATAAATAAATACCTAAATATTAAATTTTAATAATATCAGAAAAAAAAATAATTTTAATTTTAATTCAATATTAATTAATTTTTAATTTTAATTCAATATTTAATAACCTTGCAAGGAATAATCATCATCGTAAATGTCGATAAACTTTCTAAAGAAATCATATTCAATTTTTTAAATTTTGTGACAAAAGAATTGTTTTTGTGGTGAACTTATTGAATTTTTAGTAGGTACCTATATAGGGAAAAAGAACATTTGGCACGGTCCAGTTCATTGTACTTTCCGCTTCTTTGAACTTAATTAAGCCGCATATGAACTAATTATTTCTTTTTTTTTTTGCATAAAATTTACTAAAAATATTTAACGGCCAAAAATAGGTACCATTTTTGCTGGTCACATTACGAGACCGAAATTTAAATAGAACATACACAGAAAAAAATATTGTCTTAAATCAAGAATGTGTGATTTGGATATAACGAAGAGAATATATACTCCTTTAAAGCAAAATTGTGCATATGGTATGCTTGAAAGGAGAATATATTTTCAAATATCAAAGCATAAGAATATGGTATGCATAAAAGAAGGATATATTCTCTTTGTTAGATACCACCTTATTCTTGATTTAAGACAATAATTTTCTGTGTGTAGAAAAATCATAGCTCGTAGTTTAAAATTTAAAAAATTATTTTAAAATTGTATGCTCACAATATATTCTAGCCATAACAAGTTCAAGATTTATAACAACGAACCTATAGGAAAGGTAAGGTAATAAACGACGATATTGCTGCCATGGCTTGTTTACTGCTTAATGATAACTTGATAATTTTTTAAAATACATTTTTTGACGTCGAAATCTCATTTCTTTTAAAATATGTTTGCTTTATTGTGGAAAGTATAGAGAGCAGTTGTATTTACAAAATTCTTAGTCATGCGCATGTGGTAGAAGAGTAAAATAAGGTAGTTTCGAATTTTTCAAAATTTGTCAAAAAACATTCTGTAGGATGAACAAAAATGGCTAAAATTTTTTGAATAGAAATGTGTTTCGTAAATAAAATAAGTATCCTAAACAATGTCCGTCTGATGTCACGTTTTTGTAAGCATGATGACTGAACTGAAGAATGAATGATCCTATTAATTTAAAATGTTTAGAAAAAATTAAGGTCCATGAGAGGACGATTACTTTTGAAAATAATCGCACCAAAAACGAAAAAATAATATGCGAAAAGCTGAAGGAAAGTCGGATCAAGGTTTTTTTTTTTCAGGAAAAATTACTATAAGCTCAATTTTACGAATTTTGGAAAAAATGCATTGAAAAATTGAAGTAATGGAAGGCGCAATATTTTAAAAAATAAATAAAAAAATTAAAGATAAGTTCCATAAACTTTATATTTTCAGAAAAAGTTACTTTGATTAAAAAAAATTATTTGAAGCAATTAAAAAAAAATGATTCATAAACAAACATGTAATAGAATGCGCCACTTTTTAGAGAGAAAACGCAATATACTATCCACTGTTAAGAGTATACTATAGAATGCAAATCATTACATATCTTCCCGGCTTATTTTTTCGACCACTTATTTTAAGTCTCCCGAGTAGGTACTAGAAAAATGTTGAAATTAAATTTCAGCAGAGCACAAAGTACATAATATAAAAAAAAAACTATTTTAATTTTCGTTCGTCTCGTGAAACATATGCCATATTATATGTTAAAACCAGGTAGTAATATCGCTTAGGACAGAACAGCTGCATATATAGAATAAAGTTTTGCCAGCTGTTTGCTGTGTACAGTGGACCGTCCAAATAGACTACCGCTTTTGTGACAATTTATCATGCTTTCTCATTCGAAAATTCTGCTGGTTTTCTATGGCCATTCACATAATAGCAAAAATTTATTTTTAAAGAACGCAATGTACAATAGCGCCTAGATCGCGATGATTGTAAATTATTGCATAAGTTTTAATTTTGAATGAACTTAACCGTTAAAATTTTTTTTATTTTTTATTCTTTTTTATGGAATACAAAAAGTAATTATATTTTATAGGTTATTTGTTTGTTTTTGTGTATTTTATGTAGTCCACTAAATTAACTAATAATAATAAATAAATAAAAAATATCCCGACAAGATTTTTTAATCAATTTTAATGAGCTAAATCCGAAGATGATCCACACGTATAACATCATTATTATTATTTTATTACAAGGGGTTAAATAGGCCAAAATGTGGGTATTTTGACTATCGAACATTCTAAACTAGAAAGTTCGGGAATTAATATTCTTCTAATAAAAGAATCCTGTTTTATTTTAAATATTTAGGGTCCTATGGGCGGGCCTTTATAATATTAGACCATAAGTGTGTAAGTTTCCAAAAAAGACGTGAAATACCAAAAATACACGAATAAAAATTGAAAGTGTTACACCTACAGAACTGGATCAGATTATTTGAATGGTATAGATCATTATAGTTCCATCTTTTAAGGGTCGCCCCCCAGAGCCTTAAACAAATGTGAAATGTGTTGACCTTTTTACTCTACACGGTGTATTTGAAATAGCTTTGGAAATTTTAACAGATGATTCTACATCATAAAATATGACAAAAAGTTCCTATAAACATATGTCTAAAAATGCGTCATAAGGGAGCTACGCTAAAAAAATCGGTTTTTATTTAATAACTCAGGAACCCTTTGAGATATATCAACGAGGTTTTGCAAGTCAACTAATCCTATCCAGGCCCGTTTGTGTGTGTTAGTTTCATGTACTTATTTCAACCAGGGGTGTGCGAAACGGGGGGGGGCTTATCAGTTTTTTGTCCCAAACTTTTTTCTGTGTAACTTTTTTGCAATTTATATTTTTGAAATAAGATTCCTCAGGTCAAAATACATAAAAAAGGTTCTCTTGTTGTAATACTGTAGGATTAACCGTTTTCGAGAAAAGTTCATTTGAAGGTGAAATTTCACGGTTCGAGGACGAAAAATTAAATACTAAAATGTTGAAAACCAAAATTTTAATTTCACCTTCAAATGAACATTTCTGGAAAACGGTTGATCCTACAGTATTACAATAGGAGTACCTTTTTTATGTATTTTGACCCGAGGAATCATATTTCAATAATAAAATTGCAAAAAATTTACACAAAAAAAAGTTTGGGACAAAAAACTGATAAGGCCCCCCCGTTTCGCACACCCCTGGTTTAAATAAGTACGTGAAAATGACATACAAAGATGGGCCTTATTAGGATTAATTCACGTGCAAAACCTCGTTAACATATCTCAAAGGGTTCCTGAGTTATTAAATAAAAACCGATTTTTTTAGCCAGTTTCAAAGGGGCGTAGCTCCCTTATGACGCATTTTTAGATATTTGTTTATAGGAACTTTTTGTCATATTTTATCATGTAGAATCACCTGTTAAAATTTCCTACGCTATTTCAAATACACCCTGTATGTAACAAAAATTTGGATATGTATATGTTTATTATGATACGAGGAAATGAATCAAATTATCAGCTTCAGCACATCACAATTTATTAAAAAGAATGCATGGATTTTTTCTGTTATTTAGTGTTATTAAACATATAGGTATCAGTGTGTCTATTGAGTTAGTTTTTCAATGTTTCAAGCGCAGTTTTATCAGGCAAAATAAGAAAAAAAGGTTCTGCCACTATAATTTATTTATTTATTTATTGTTCAACAATTGAAAACCAAACAGGGCATTTAACAATTAACCTACCATAAATTATTTTGTAAGAAGGTATAATATTATTTCTAGCACGAAGGGTATAACAAGCAAATTAATTTCTTGATGGTAGTCTAGGTACAAGGAAGTTAATTTTATTCAATAAAAACGGACATCTATATTGCCTCCTTTATAAGCATTAATCGGAATAAATTCAGTTATGACTCATCAACGTTGAAAATAAACACAAAAACATAGGTTACGGAATAATTTTGCCGAATTATGAGGGAAATTTTTATAAAGGTCACTAAATCGAAACATTTGACGACTAATTTGTTACACACAACAATATTGAATATACATATTAACTATAAATATGTAAATATATCGGTGTTTTACGAAGAAAATAAAAATGTAAATATTTAAAACCTCGCGTCAACGATAGAATCGACGCGGCGCCTATGCGAGCACTGGAAATTCGCCGATGACTGTTTATAAGTTTAAACAAAAAACTTTTGCGCCGGATTTTTCAGTGGCAAACTACTAATCAAATAATGAAATAAAATAGAATTGGTAATTCATTTATTTAAAAATAATAATTATAAATAAGACTGGCACATAAAAATTAAAAAAAAGTACTTATTTTATGCTGGGGTTAAGACGCGGCTATATTTACGAATTTTGAGCCGCTGAATACGAGACCAACGTCAAAACAGTGAAAATCCCTGTAAATCTTATTTTCTCAAAATTTTTGAAAAATATCCTAGTTTCATATTTTTGATCTACATACCTATATCTAACAGTAGAATAGCTATACGAAAACTCATTGTTTATTTAAGGTAAAAATGTATGTAATATATTTTAGGAGTTATTGAGTCCGAGTTAAGCTTATCTGTGAAGAATTCTAGGTTATCGGATTTACTAATAGCTCCTTAGTAGTGTTATTCGTATTCCTAAATTACAAGTAACCCCAAATTCTTATGAATGAATTTTTATGAATTTTGACAAAGTTATTTCTTCTACGTACATAGAGGTGAATTTTTTTTCTTATACATTGACTATAATTCTTACAGAGATAGTTTATGCAAGAACAAACTTCATGTAATCATTATGCTTGTTTAATAAGATTTTGATGAAATAAAAGATTTTACCCCTATTGAAATAATTAAATTTGTTTTACTATCTACATACCTATATCAAACAGTAGAACAGCTATAAGAAAACTTATTGTTAACTTAAGGTAAAAATGTATGTGATATAAAGCAGGAGTTATTGAGTCCGAGTTAAGCTTATCTGTGATATAAAGAATTCTAGGTTATCGGATTTACTAATAACTCCTTAGTAGTATTATTCGTATAGCTGTTCTGCTGTTAGATATGTATAGAAACCATTGAAAATGTGAAATGACTATTGCCATCAATATTAAAAATATGTGATTTTCGGAGGTTTTCACCCATTTTGTAAGTCTAGAGAAAAATGAGCACAAACTCCAGCACAAAGTACTTTTTTTGTTTTCATGAGTCTGTGTAATATTTGAGTGGCTTCAATAATAATTACAAAATTTCCAATACGGAATGCATATTGTTTCTTGTACTAAAATTTAACATAAGAATTGAGAAATGCCGTAATCAATGAGATATAATTTAGAGAAATGGTATTATATAAAGGTCACGAATTCCTAAATTACAAGTAACGCCAAATTCTTATGAATGAATTTTTATGAATTCTGACAAAGTTATTTCTTCTACGTACATAGAGGTGAATTTTTTTTCTTATACATTGACTACAATTCTTACAGAGATAATTTATGCAAGAACAAACTTCATGTAATCTTTATGCATGTTTAATAAGATTTTGATGAAATAAAAGATTTTACCCCTATTGAAATAATTAAATTTGTTTTACTAGATAAGATGAGAAGAATCCTAGGAAGAACCGGTTTTCATTATTGTTATGATCATATAAGATTTGCTGGGAAAATGCTTTTCATAAAAAAAATACTGATGACCGTTAGCGAAAACCAGTATTTTTCAGTTATTAAATTTATATCAATAGACTTAAAACTATAAAACCTGATTCTTGTTCAAGCAAGATAATTTTTAAAATGATTTGATTGACATTATTTTTAAAAATTTTACGTGAAAACCAAATTTTTCAATCAGTGAAAGTGACATCTGTAATAGTTGCAATTAGTTTTTCATGGCTTTTTTGCTGTTGCCGTATTAAATACTAAACTAATTGGTATATTTGGACCCCTAGCAACTTTTGTTATTGAATGTAACTGTACAAATTGTTATAGTAACAATTACAGAACAAAGATATGATTTTTGCGAATTTAATAACTAAAAGTTGACACGGGTTCCAAATATATAGAATCCTTCGGTATTAAGGTAACAAATCCTCAGGGTAGAAAAAGTAAATTTTCGCATAATATAATATATATTATGTATACATATATATTATGTATAAATAAAAATGTCATCTAAAGTGACAGAAATCAATTGTTTATAAAATTTACTCCTGCTAGGAGAGAAAAAATTATTATTGCTATAGGTAAAGAAAATTGATTTCACAGTCTGAAAACATGCACTTCGTGCCTCGCCCATTAATAAAGGAAAAGTACTATTTTCCGAGTCGACCTGTAATTTACTATTTTGTATGAAAGGATTTAACATTTCAGTTTAATTAATTTTGAAATCAATAATTATTTCAAGTTAACAATTAATTGTTTGATTAAAATTTAATTTGTAGAGCATAATTTACTGGCTAAATTGATAAATTTTAATATGAGCACAAGGTGGAAGCAAATTCTATCTACGTTGGAAAGTTTGCGATATTAAGTTACACACACACACACACACGTACACAAACACACGCATCAGGATTATAATTGGACCGGTCCATGTGTGAGTGCGTTTAGGGGATGTTGGGTAACTAGTAAATGGTTAATACATGAATACAACCCTGACAGCATACATTCGTTCCAAGTATATTCTAAGAATATTCCTTAAGATATTTTCCGTAGATGTTTCGTATGAAAAAACCTTTAACTTCTTAGAAGCATTGCACTAGGACAACATATTTTGCTTATGTTTCTAAAACTATGATTTACTTTTTCAGGGCTACAAAAATATAAAAATCTTAGTTACAATAATCAAACATTTTATTAAATTTTCGCAAAGTAAAAACAAAGTGTAAATATAATAATTAGGTATTTTTTCTCATATCCTTTAAATTAAGCTTGTTACTATTATTCATCATCCTTATTGAAAAATACTATATGAAGACTACCATAACTATAATTATAATTGAATATCAAATCTACAAAACTATAAAGTCCAAACCCAACATAATTACAATATTCTTCATTTTATGTTGATAATTATCAATATTATTAAAATGATTATAATCGTTTAGATGAATAAGTAACATTTTGGTATTAGAAATGCTTTAGTTTATTGTAAGAAAGATGTAGGCATATTTCTAGAAAGAAAATAATCTGAACCGGCTAACATTGTTTTAAAACTACTTGAATTAAGATCAGAATACTTAAAAAAATATTCTTATCTGAGGTCTTTAATTTTTGGTGATTTATAAAATATTCTTGGAACAAAGGGTGCTGTTATTATAAAACTACACAACAACTATACTTAAACTTACCTTTTTCTCCGTTAGTTTTTCGCATCTCCTCTGCTTACAAATTTGATGACTCTTATCGTTTCGACAAGGTGCACAATCACCACAGTTGTCTTTTCTTTGGCATCCAACGCATTCACCACATCGTTTGCGTTTCTTCTTCACTTGTTTATCGGTGGGGCCACCGCTAATATCGTCCATATCGACGGAACCCATCTGATGGGTTTTGTAACCGGCCGTACTGGAAATCGCCGCGACTTGCCCGGAATTTTCCGACCCGATTTCCATATTGCTCGAAGCCCCGTCACTTTCCGCGGAGCTTTCCAAGCTCGAAGCCCGAATTTTCCTACGTTCTTTCTTTCTAAAGTCATTTCTTGTTGGCGAATTTATATGTGCACTAATACCATTAATTTTTTTCTCGAGCCCGTTATATAAACCGTTTTCACTCAGGTTTGTCATAGGATTCTGGAATTGGGTAGGATGTAGACCAATATTTGATGAAAGGTTTGATAGTTTTAAATCGGGTTCAGATTTTATTACCGTTACTACAGAAGCCGGGGAGATCAGTTGGTTATTATGAATTATAGCACCATTTTGAGAAGGAAAAATTGTTGCTGGATGAATTGAATTATTGACAGTGGTGAGATTTGCAGTAGGATGGGAGTATAATTGAATATGCCTTTCGTCGAGAAACTGCTGCTGTATTGAAGGGATTTCTCGGGCTTGGATGGGAGCAGGAACCAAAGGGTAACTTCTAGGGTTAACAGCACTTAAAGTATGGAAGTTTGAGTTTAACGTGGTTAAACCATGGCTTCCTGGACTAGAATTTGGTGATACTGGAGTGAGGTTTGTTAGAGTAGTTAGAGTAGGTTCGGTTGTGGTTACAGGATCGTTAAACGCCTGAAACTGTGACTGAAAGGAAGGCAACTTGGGAGCACCATTTTGCTGAACCGTAAAGGAATCAGCAAATGTATTCACAGGAGTAGTTGCCGCAAACGCGGAGGCGGAGTCCACAGACTTAGACTCCCATGGCCGGTACTGAGGCTGAGAGGTTATAACCAGACCGTTTTCAGTCCTTTCTAATAGCCTGGTTTCACCGTAATAGTCCCAATTTGATATGTCTAAAAGACGCGTATCACTAAACAATCTGTCCGACACTGCATGAAATGTTCCACTGTTGTCTATATCTGCCGAAAACGTGGAGAATGGTGGTAAGTTTGATCCTGGGTTGTCCTGGACCGTAGAACTAGGAGTTGCTGGTGTCGGAGGGTACGACGGTGTCAATGTGGTGTAGGCCACATTCAACCCGTCAGGGTCTTGGCTCAAAGTTTCACTCATTGTGGCTTCTCATGTCACTAACTTAAAATTTTCATTTTGTGTTTTTAAGCTAATTTTTAAACTAGTTTAACTGGTATTATTGTCATATGGTATCCTGAATTTCGCTGAGATTGTGGTTCAGAAAATAATTTCTATTTGTACTTAATTATTTTGTACTGCTCGTTTAGTTTCGTATAAAAATATTTGTTCACTTTTACATTATCATAAAAAATTATATCTGAAAATAAAAAAAAAATGGATTAGAATTGAATTTTGTTCGTTTTTCAGTTTAAAATATACCGGTATACTGAACATTTTTCTCGCAAGCAAGTCACTTTACTATCGCGCGCTTTCTCCCACTCTATGATTATAACGGAAAAATGGGAAGGAAATATGGCTACGTGACTTGCTTGGGAGAAAATGTTCGCTATAAGAAAAAAGTCAACTAAAAAATTGATTTATTCGACGATAAAAGAAGGTAGATACCATAGTAGGCTACTATTAGTAGTATTTGTTTTTTGTTTTGAGAATATACCCTATGCGTTTTAAATTAACTAAAAAATGTTCCTAGAAATGCCAAAATTTAATAATTGGTTATTTTTGAAAAAAAACTAAGTTTATCCATCTACGTCACTGTCAATTACTGTAATTATACAATTGTTGTACAATTTATACTACTGTATTAGTATTTCTATGTGTTATTTACAATGGGTATATTCTATATCAAAATGCAACGAGTGCATAAAAATTTCGTATGAAAATATTTAAAAAAATTGTTTTCCAGTAATTTTTTTTGTAAAAAAATTTATTGAATTTATGAATAGTATCACCCAATAATTTAATCATAATTAGTTAATGAAAATAAAACTAAACCAAATATTGAATACTAGGTTTAAAATGAAAATAAATAAAAACTTTTCGCAAAAAAAAAATGAACAGAATTCTGTCTCTAAAAAGTAAAAAATACAAAACTTGTAGATTTGTAACGTCATCTAAGCTAAATTATAACTGTCCTTCCATCTCAGCCAGCTGCTGACGTCATATTTTTATTTCAGCGCCCAAGAGTCCAACCAACCTTATTTTATTTTTTATACTAAATAAAATCTTGTTAAACTTTAAGCGTTAAGTAATAATCAAATAACGCCTTATGGTAAAATCACAAAATTTATCATTTTCTCTTGGTATTTTAATATTACAAGTCCAGAGAATCAAACTTAGCGACATTTAAAAGATTTTCAGTGTGCCATAATATTTGAGTGATCCCTTAATCAAGATATCCAGATCCGAGTTGTCCGATATTTCTTTAAAAATTTGGTTGGTAGTAGAACCAAATTAAGCCGGTTTTAAGTGAAATTGCGTTAAAATGATTAGATTCATCTTAATTATCCGGCTTACCGGGCATTATCCGAGCGTAAAATTGAAACGAGACCACCTCAGGAATACCATCTTTAAGTTGCAAAAAGTTTCATAAAATTCCGTTCATTCGTTCCAAAGTTATGCGGGAACAAACATAAAAAAAGTCACACGTCGAATTGATAACCTCCTCCTTTTTGGAAGTCGGTTAAAAAGTATATTCCACTGCCAATAGGTATATTAAACAATAAATTTAGCTTACCGTGCTCAAATAGGGATTACGATGGACTATTACAGAATACGTATAGTAGTGAAACTTGTTTATGTAAAATGATAATACCAGAGCATGACTGATCAAATATTAAACAAGTAAATAAATCATTGAGAAAACTTACGTTAATATTTTCTTGTGCTCCTTGTTTCAGAAAAGGAAAACATCAAAGATATACAACTTTGTTTATATATGTGAAACAGGAAAGCTTCTTTATTATGACGCATTGAAGAGCAGAGAAATACGTCACTGAAATTCAGCTTGAAAGTTGAAAAGCTTTTACGCACAGTACCAAATACTAACATCAGGGCGTGAGTAATAAAATATTTAAAGAAGACAATAAATCATCTAAGAAATTTTATGTTTTTTTGTGTTCTTGCGTTTGAGACATAGAAAACATAACAAAAATAAACACGTTAAACAACTTGTTTATGGATAGAGAACAGGATATTTTTTATTATTAATATAACCCAAATTATTTTTTAGTATGTATTTAATATATTTAGCATAATGGATATAGGAGGCAAGAGGGGGAATTTTAAAAGGGAAAGGGTGGTCGTGTGGTACTTCATTAAAGCCTATTAAATTTTCTTTTTGGATATGTAATTTTTATTTTTTTTGCAAAAAAAACAAAATGTTTTTAAAAATCAAAAATAAATGGTCGAATAGAAAATTTTATAAGCTTTAAAATGATGCATCGCATGATCCACTTTTTTTTAATACCTACCTTTCAAATCCTTTTAAATCCTCTATCAAAAACTATCAAATATATACCAAAAAACAATTTGGACCATGTTATTAACGTGGTAAAAGGGGGCGGACTTTTCATTTTTATACATTCACTGTATGCTTTAACTTTTACTCAAAAATAAAATCTACTTCCAATTTATGCTGTAAATTTTATTTATTTCTTATTTATTTATTCTTTTCTCAAAGAATAGTCAATATAAACTTTATATAGTTATTGTACCTAATTATTAGACAAAAGTTCACTGCTTTTTTTTTTGTTTTTGAGCCAGATCTCTATACAAGCATCGGTTTTAGCAAAACAATATTTTCAAATGTCAAAATAAAAAAAAAACAAATTTTTTGATAGATATATTTGTTAATAAGGCCATAAATTAATTAATTTTCCATAAGACATCTAATATATTAAAATTTAAAAATCTCATTTATTTCAACTATTCAAAATATAAAATACTTGAATTAATTAAATTAAATTTATTATTTTATTATCTGCATATTGAAACCAAATGTTTGTCAAAAATATGTTGCCCTCTCTTTAAAATACTGAATATAATCTACAATATTTTACAGCGTAAATGGAAAATGTCAGCTTGGTTTCCCGGTCTAAAAACTTTATTACGACAGAGAGAAAGGCAACGAAATACGTCACTGAAAAGCTGGCGAGCTTTCGACAGAAAGCGCCTGCGCTGCGTAACGCATTTCCTAGAGCTTGTGAGGTCACGGTCGCCTTTTGCGTATTGAATCCTGGTGCGTGTGCAATGTAAGCACCGGCTTCAGCCCAAAGACCCATGCGTACACGTGTTTGACACGAAATATTTTATTCCCGAGTATTCCGGGTATTGATTTTTCTCATGAACTTAATTAAAATTTAAATTAGTTTAATATAGTTAATTTTAAAGCTAGTATTTTATTGATTTAAGGAAAATAATTTCTTTAACAGTTTTATTTATATCGATGCTGTTTTAACTGCTGCTGTTTTTTAAAAAATACCGGAATTTTTTCCCAACTTCACTCGCAATGACTGTAATTAATTCAATGATTTTGAAAAAAGGATAAGGCTTCATTCTGTGCGAGTGTATATAGTTGGCATCCATTTTGAATCCCATTTTTTGGGAAAAAATTAAAAATTAAATTGCCAGATTGGGACTGGATTACTATTACCAACTATATCAAAAACTCCCTAGAAATTACTAATAAATAAAAAGTCCAAATGCATACAAAATGGCGCATGTAACAGTGGCAGCATTATGAGCGAGAGTAAGGGCATATCCACAGGCTCGCATAACAACATAGTACATAACAATGCGATGCCGTGATTGGCTTGATGTGCCTCCATGTATCTTGTAAGCCAATCACGGCATCGCATTCTTATGTTGTTATTATGCAAGCTTCTGGATAGGCCTTAAGAAAAAATATAATGGCTGACATCATGATGCATTAGGTTGAAACTAAAAATTTGATTTAATTTCTGTTTTACTGCTGTAATATTATTTCAGACAAAGTTCTTTAATATTCCATTTAGTATATTTTGGTATATTCTTTATCAGAATACAACGCGTGAATAAAAATTTTATATAGATGCATTTGGAAAAATATTTTTTTAATAAAAGCATGAATTGTATGTTTTCTTGCTATTTTTAATGCACTTGTTATATTTCTACCAAAAATGTTGCTAAAAAATCTTCCTCAATGGATGAAACTTATACTGAAAATACAACTGCCATGACGCATCTAGACGTATTTTTATTAAATTGGTTAAAAAGCTAAACATTTAATGTGTTTATTTTTTTATTCTTCCCTGTATAATCGGCGGGTTGCCTATTTTCTTTGTTGTTTTAAAAAATAATTCTCCTCCTTCAGAGTCGGGCTATTTTAACTTTGAAACAACGAAGAAGATCAATAGTTTATATGTATTTATGGTATTGACAATTATATTAACGATATCGAAATGTTTCCGATTTCAAGACTGACTCTCAGGATATTTTAAGAAATCCTTGAGAAAAATAAGAAAAATTTATAAGTACGGTCCGTACAAATATTATCAAACAAAGCATGTTTCAGGAAAAATATTATTCAAATAAAAAACATTATTGACGAAAATAAATTAAATTTTATTTTGATTATCGCTCAATCATGTCACAATTAAAAACGGTAGGACGTCCTTTGTTTTATGCAAAATAATGATTGTAGGTAGCAGAAAAACACACCCAAGAAAATATTGATTAAATTTTACTTTTTTTATGTAAATAAATAAAAATATAGATGGAGTTAATTCCCAAAGGACAGATTATATGTTGTCAACTTGAACAGCAATTTTATATAAGCATGATAAACGCAATGATTTGTTGCATTTAAAAAATATATATACTCTGGAGGAAAGAAAGCTTTTCTAACCAGCGGAAGCTTTTTTTTAATAAATTATTAAAAAATATTTAAATATTAATTTAACTTTGTTTATCCAAAAAGATCAAATTTTCTTAAGACTGTAAGATAAAAACTATAAATTGTATTACCCAGGATCCCTATATCCTTACTTTATTTAAATAATAATATTTAAAATCAAATTTCTATGTTCGATAAATATTCAAAATGTGTCGAGTCGGTTACTGAGCTTTTAAAGGATAGTGAAAGCTGTGTCTACACACACATACAAAACAAGGATGAAATATGGTATTTGAAACGAAAGTGAAACGACAATTTAAAACGCATGCGTTGCAGTTAGGTCGATCCCTGGACGCTCAAAACTTGCAAAACATTTGTTTGTCATAACCATACCATTGAGAAAAAAGAAAAGAGTAGTTATTCGTAGGCTGTGAATGATAGATACCTAGAATAAAGTATATTTATTTTTTTCTTAATTTATTGGGCTACAGTATTTTAATTATTTACTATTGATAACACAGGTCCACAAAAAAAAATTAAAAAAGTAAATTACTCTTAACCATGCTATACAGGGTGTTCCAGAACTCGCGTTGATAAATTTTAGAGGTGATTTTACATGCAAAAATATGAAAAAATATTAATATAAAGGTTAGTCCGGAAACGAGCCCTAAGGGAGCTCGGGCCTTCTAATAGTGTCCCTAAAAAAGAATTTTACCCTATTAACCACAGTAAAGAATTTTTGCAAATGCTTTAATATTAAAAAGTAAATTACTCTTAACCATGCTATACAGGGTGTTCCAGAACTCGCGTTGATAAATTTTAGAGGTGATTTTACATGCAAAAATATGAAAAAATATTAATATAAAGGTTGGTCCGGAAACGAGCCCTAAGGGAGCTCGGGCCTTCTAATAGTGTCCCTAAAAAAGAGTTTTACCCTATTAACCACAGTAAAGAATTTTTGCAAATGCTTTAATATTGATAAAGGCTATGTAATTTTTATTTGGTAATTTTAACCAGGGACGTGCAAAATGGTGGGGCTATGTCACTTTTTTTCCCAAACTTTTTTATCTGTATTTTTTTTACATTTTTTCAATAAAATATGATTTTTTAGTTAAAAAAACATAAAAAGGTAGTCCTAGTATAACACCGTAAAACTAACCGTTTTCGATAAAATTTCAGTTAAAGAGATTTTTTCACGTTCTGAGCATAAAAAATAGGAACTAAAAATCGCACCAATAAAAATTTTAATAATGCAAGGCGATATCATTAAAAACTATAAAAAAAGTTCCCATATACAAATGATCACAAATGGATTTTAAGGGAGCTACGCCCACTTAGAAAGGGTTACTTTTTAAGACCCGGTACACGGAAAAAAAAATTATAGCTAGGAGCGCTATAACACACATACCAAGCAAATTATAATCGCTTATTATATAAATACAAGGCTTTCTCTTACAATTATGGCAGTCAGTGTAAAAATTTATATGAAATACTTTAATTGTTTAGTGAATAATAAAATATAACAAATAGTATGGCATTTATAGCTTAAATAGATTTAATTATTGTCCGTGCTAATAATTTTTATAATATAATAAAATTTCTGTAAATTTATAATAGTGCCTGTAATAAATATAATCGTGTCTGTAATATATATAATCGTTTCCAATTTATTTTTAACATTATTAGTTATTGTGTCCCTTATAATCTATAGCTTAAATCACTATAATTTGCCACTGTTACCAAATATCTTATAATGTATAGCGCAGAGCCCACTAATTTCTTTCCGTGTAGTACTCTTAAAACTCAATTTCGAACCTAGGTGTATAGGAACTTTTTTTTATAGTTGCTAATGTTGAATCGCCCTGAATTATAATTTTTATTGACTCAATTTTTAGTTCCTATTTTTGATGCTCAGAACGCAAAAAAATCTCTTTAAATCTATTTAACTGGAATTTTCTCGAAAACGGTTGGTTTTATTGTGTTACACTAGGAATACCTTTTTTATGTATTTGACAGTGAAAAACTCGCTGTAAAACTGTAAAAATAATATTGGAGGAGATAGTTCGAGATCTTCAAAGGTCTCAAGCACCAATGAATTTTCGGAGTTGCGCGAATTTTATAGGAAAATCGAGAGTTATAATATATAAATTCAAATCTGTCAGTTTTCCATAAGAACCGTGCTTTAGATTTACAAAGTGCTCTAGAACCTAAAGTATTGATTTTTGGGAGTCAGTCAGACACTAATATCACAACATATCCAAATTAGACCGAAAACACTTTTTCATAAGATGTGAGCGAGGTCGTTTGGGAGTTTTTGATTGAATTTATTAAATCTTTGACCTAAATTATTTCTGCTTTAAATTCTTAGAAACTTTGTTATTTATAATAGATATTTTGAATCATAACAACGCATTTTTTTCCTTTTCTTAATTAATTTGTCAGTTTTTTCTTAATTTAAAAGAATAAAAGATCAGATAGATACAAGTTTTCATTTTTCTAATATTTATATACCACGGTGGTATTATCACCTCTTTGCCACGGGGGTATTATCACCTCTTTACCAAAGAAATACTGGTATATTTTGGGAAAACAAGTTATATTAGGTTGCGAGTCTACTCTTATTGGTCTATGGTGACCAAAAGATGCACATCTTCTCTATGGATTTTTTTCTAAGAATGCTTTATGTTTTTGTACTATATTAGATATGTTAGCCATAAATAATGTTTAATAAGCATATTAAAATGTTAGAGGTCATTTTTATAAATATTGCCCATAAAGCATAATCAAATACAAAAAATTATTAAAAAATAAATCAAATTTTCCGCCCTAAATGAATTGGTAAAAACCGTCCATATGACTAAACATGGATTTTGCCACTAACTACAATCATTTTGCAAAGTTATTTTTTTTTAATTATTACCAATAATAAATTATAGCTATTTAATTAATTAAAAGTTTTTAATATCAAAATTACCCTCTCTCTCCTCCCCTAGAACCACCCTTGCAGAATGATCCCAAAATAATAGCAACTGCTATTCTAGTAACGTTATGTTATTATAACATATAATATTAAAAAATTGTTAACAAAAAGCCATTATCCATACATATAATATTGTTATACCACAACGCTATCGGTATACTGAAAAAACTAAAATATTTTCTACAACCATTGAAGTAACAATTATTAATTTTTAGTTAATAAATCCAAAAAAACGGGGAACGTACAAAAATATGGTTGATCTAGAACTCTGGCTATACCAAACATTTACCTAGCTACTCCATCCATATTATAGTTGTTGAGTTTTTTACTTCTTGATTTAGTTTAAACTTTCAGAAATATGACACATCTAAAAATATGGTTGGTACAACCAGAAATCTGGTTACGGTTACTATTACATTAGTTGCATAATCCAGCCTAATAGTGGTTTTAACACTTCTGGATTAAATTACTAGATTTCAGTATGAGAATTGTTATGATTTTTGTAATTGTCTTTGTTTAGATAGAAGTTAACTCTGAAAAGCCAGTTAATTATAAAATCTTAAGTGAAACAACGCTAAAAAATATTTAAGGAAGCGCACAAAATGTAAAACCCAGCAACAGAAAAAGCCCCAGAAGAAGCCAATGTAAAATCTG
This sequence comes from Brachypterus glaber, assembly GCA_958510825.1. NCBI lineage: Eukaryota > Metazoa > Arthropoda > Insecta > Coleoptera > Kateretidae > Brachypterus > Brachypterus glaber. The sequence goes on from OY294046.1 coordinate 20,059,412, forward strand.
ATGCTACTACTGTTTTACGATGCGAAAATGTTAAGCTAGGTAGGAATTATACAAAGGTAGGAATACACAAAACAAAAACAACAAACAAAAGGATAAACAACCACCTAGCAACGATTTTGTTATGCTTTATATGGATATTTTTTTATGTAAGAATAAAGCTAAGCCAAAGAGCGCGCAAACTACGCACAACAGGAAACTAGATCTTGCCAACTATTTAAAGCTTTTAAGCATTTTTTTTTTGAAAAACTAATAAGTAAAAATAAAAACCAAATGATGCTTTGCATAAATCAAAATACAGCATAAAATTCTTTTAACTGAAATAACTGCTTACCCACAAAAGCGCGCAAAAAAGGATAAACCGTTTTAATCCTAGATATGCAAAAATACCAGCAATATTTTAGGATCAAAAATAACAAACCTTAATTATATAAAGAGCTATCTAAACAAAAACCACAATTAACCATGTACAAATAAAAATTGTGCAAAAATTTCATTAGCTACAAAAGCGCGCAAAATAATATAAAACAAAATAAATTCTACAATTTGTAATAAAAGCTCTATTACTAAGTTTCGTTGCAAAAATAAAAAAACACAACTGATGAAATCGGTAAAAAAAACAGCACTAACCATGTGTAAATAAAAAAACTTCGTCACACACACACCACCAAGCACGCACGTTAAATTTTCAACTGACGACGCTACGCACACTTTGAAAGCTTTCGTGAATCGCGCCTAGGCTCAAGAGCATCTGCCACGGACCTTTGCACCAATCAGAAGGGCCAACCCTACTGGCGGCGCACTCTGGTAGCAAACTGCGGAAAAAGAAGTCTCAATTTTTTATTTACACAGACAAAGAATTGCTTAATAATTATTTTAAATTGGTATTATTTAAATTAAAAAAAATAAGGCTATATTAAGTAGCTACACTGAAAAAAAAAAAAATTTCGAAGTGTAAAAGTTTAAAAATAAAATTACGTTTTATAGGAACCAGGGGCGGAACGGGATGGTTAATTATCGTTTTTTTTTTCTGTAGAGTAAAGGCTGTGAGTTTTAAGGGGTTATATACCTTGTGGCTTGGAAAAATTAAGGGTATTTATTGATTTTTTTCAGGTATGTAATCACAACTTTATTCAAACGACCAACAAAATATCAAATATATGTTATTATATACATATACATATTATGTATATGTTTTGATATGTTTGTAAAACACTTTTTATTGGAAAATTTGGAAAATTGTGGAAACCATGGTCCTGGCTCCTAAACGCCTTTTTTGCGGTAACCACGAATTCTCGAAAACTAATTTATCGATCAATCTGAAATTTTTAGGTGTTGTTCCAAATTACTAGTTTCCAAACGAAGGGATTTTTATTTGAACGAAAATTTCAACTCCTGCCGGAAAACTCAACTTTTTTTGCAAACCCTTCGTTTACGAACTAGCTACTGTAATTAAGAACAACACCAAAAAATTTCAAATTAATCGGCCATGGTTTTTTTTAAATAAATTGAATGAGAAAGTTAAATGGGCCACTACCAGACAGTCTCATGGTAGCAAGTGGCGGATCCAGGAAATGGTCCTGGGGGGGTGGAGGTCATTTTGGTGTGTTACGCCCATGTTAATGGTATAGGAAAATAGCGTTACAGGGGGGGTCCAAAATGATCAAAATTTGCATTTCGTAATACTTGAACATTCCCTATGCTATAGGGTGTCATAGAAAAAACTCCGTATTTTGATGTCAGGAAAAACTTGAAGAAGAATAACTTTTTTAAAAACGGCTTGGTGAGAAATTACAATGTTTGTCAACAATTGTTTGGAAATGTCCCAAAACAACCTAAAATCAAACATTTAACTTTGTTTAAGGCTACCCGTGTCTACTAGTTCTACTTTATTTTATTTTATAGATCTAATAGTTTTGTTATATTGTTCTAATAATTTTGTTTACTTGTTCTAGTAGTCTTCAAGGGTGTTCCCATGGGGAGGAGTAGGGGGACATGTGATGTAAACTACCCTTATTTTTAGTGTTAGGTGCTTTAATTTTTAATAAAATATATTGAACACTTTATAATGAAATGTGATGTAAATTACCCTTATTTTTAGGGTTAGGTACTTTAATTTTTAATAAAATATATTGAACACTGTTCAATGAAATGTGATGTAAACTACCCTTATTTTTAGTGGTAGGTGCTTTAATTTTTAATAAAATATATTGAACATTGTTCAGTGAAATGTGATGTAAACTACCCTTATTTTTAGGGGTAGGTGCTTTAATTTTTAATAAAATATATTGAACACTTTATAATGAAATGTGATGTAAAGTACCCTTATTTTTAGGAGCAGGTGCTTTAATTTTTAATAAAATATATTGAACACTTTATAATGAAATGTGATGTAAACTACCCTTATTTTTAGGGTTAGGTACTTTAATTTTTAATAAAATATATTGAACACTGTTCAATGAAATGTGATGTAAACTACCCTTATTTTTAGTGGTAGGTGCTTTAATTTTTAATAAAATATATTGAACGTTGTTCAGTGAAATGTGATGTAAACTACCCTTATTTTTAGGGGTAGGTGCTTTAATTTTTAATAAAATATATTGAACACTTTATAATGAAATGTGATGTAAAGTACCCTTATTTTTAGGAGCAGGTGCTTTAATTTTTAATAAAATATATTGCACACTGTTCAATGAAATGTGATGTAAACTACCCTTATTTTTAGTGGTAGGTGCTTTAATTTTTAATAAAATATATTGAACATTGTTCAATGAAATGTGATGTAAACTACCCTTATTTTTAGTAGTTGCTTTAATTTTTAATAAAATATATTGAACACTTTATAATGAAATGTGATGTAAAGTACCCTTATTTTTAGGAGCAGGTGCTTTAATTTTTAATAAAATATATTGCACACTGTTCAATGAAACGTGATGTAAACTACCCTTATTTTTATTGGTAGGTGCTTTAATTTTTAATAAAATATATTAAACACAGTTCAATGAAATGTGATGAACACTACCCTTATTTTTAGGGGTAGGTTATTTTTAATAAAATATATTGAACACTATTTAGTGAAATGTGATGTAAACTTACTTACTTATTTTTATTGGTAGGTGCTTTAATTTTGAATAAAATATATTAAACACTGTTCAATGAAAGGTGATGCTGAAATACTAAATTTGATGACCAAAAGTATCCAGCCATCTATACTACTATACAAGGCTTTAAGGAAACTACCCCGAATGAAAAGAAAATTTATAGATATGATATAAAACATAAAAAGCGTTAAACTTAGTTAGATTAGTTGGTAAGATATACTTTTGTGCATTTTTTGGTTCCGTGATTTGCCTAGTTGCCTTTTTTGAAAAAAGAATGCAAATATAATTATGTTACTCTACGCAAAAGTTCCATATTTCATGTCTTACTAAAAATAGTATATAATCTCAAAATGTGCAATTAGTGGGCCAGGATACTTCGTGAGATCCCCAACGAATTGATCTCTTTCTCAGAATTTAAATGTTTTTCTTTATTTCGAGATAAAAAGGTTACTAGTTTAAACTTATGTAGTTTTTTATGATATTTCTTTATAATAGTGTATTTATTTTTTAAGGCACAATTTTAACCACGTTTTTGCAGATACGATCCAATGTGCGAAGTCGAAAGCACACGCATTGTGCCGAAGAATTGTGTTTATAAGTTTATGAATAAAAAAGGACATAGGACACATTTCAGGATGAAAAGTCATATTTTTATACGTTTAGTCATGACTAAATTTTGTATTAGTTTTACTGGACTTTTTTTAAAAACACCTTTTAAAAATAATAGAATTAAAAACTGAGTTACTCCCCAGTATACTATTCACAGCGCACGCGCTAGAATAGTATTATACGGTAGTTTTTATTTGGAAAAAAAAATATTTTTTTATTTAAAAAAAAATTTAAAATTTTTTGTTTTTTTTTTTATTTTTTGATTATATATTTTTTTTAATTTTCTTTTGTCAAAAAAAAAAATGTTTTTTTTATTAATTTTTTCAAGTATTTGGGAAAATATAACATTTACTGTGAATAGTACGGCTTGTTTATTATTTGTTATCTGTCCTTAATAACACTACTTTAGAATGGTTTTGTGTGCAAGTTCTTTTGTTCTTTTTTATTAATTTATTTTTACTTTGATATCCCGATATATCGGAATATTACATGTACATGTACGTAATATTCCTAAAAAGTTTTTAAAATTACAAGTTTAATCTCGTAAATTTTAAGTGCACCCGCTTGGCAACATATTACCTCTGATTTAGCATGTAAATTTACACATTTTTTTACAGTGTATCTTTAAAACGGTAAGTTTTAAGGATAACCTTTTTTTAAGGCACATTTTTATGTTCCTTGAAAGAAAATAAAAATGTGCCTTTGTTTAAGGCCTATCCAGAAGCTTGCATAAGAACACAAAACATTAAAATGCGATGCAGTGATTGGCTTACAAGACACATGGCGGCACATCAAGCCAATCACGACATCGCATTGTTATGAACTATGTTGTTATGCAAGCCTGTGGACATGCCCTTACCTAAAATTTGTTCAAATTTAATGAAAATAAGCGATATAATATATAGTATAGTATATATAATATATTATAGTATAGTATATTATATAATATACACGGTGTATTTGAAATAGGGTCCGAAATTATAAGGGGTGATTCTATATCAGAAAATATTACAAGTTCCTATAAACATATGTCTAAAAATGCGTCGTAAGGAAGCTACGCCCCTTTGAAAGTGGCTAAAAAAATCGGTTTTTATTTAATAACTCAGGAACCCTTTAAGACATATCAACGAGGTTTTGCACGTGAACTAATATTAATAAGGCCTATCTTCGTATGTTATTTTCATGTACTTATTTTGACCAGGGGCGTGCGAAACTGGTGGCCTTATCAGTTTTTTGTCACAAAATTTTTTCTGTGTAACTTTTTTGTAATTTTATTTTTGGTATATGATTCCTCAGGTCAAAATACATAAAAAAATATACTTTTGTTGTAACACTGTAGGACTAACCGTTTTCGAGAAAAATTTATTTGAAGGTGAAATTTCACGGTTCCTGGACGAAAAATTAAATACTATAAAGTAGAAAACCAAAATTTTAATGATGTATGGTTATTCTATATCGAAAACTAAGAAAAATAGTTTCTATACATGTATAATATTTTTTAAATGCTTGTCCTGAAGTTAATAAAAATAACACAGTCAACCTTAGAAAATATAAATGAGTGTAATTCTTCAGGTCTGTTAAAACTGTATTAAAAATCTAAAAAATATTAAATCAGTTGGTGAAGACCAGGTACCCATTTGTTTGTTAAAAGAGTCTGCTGACATTATAGGAATCTTTCCAGATTAAAAATTGCACAAGTAAAGGCTCTACATAAAAAAGGTAAAAAGGACGAGGAAACAAAATACAGACCAATTTTTCTGTTGTCAAATACTAGTAAAATTTTCGAAAAACTTATTTATAATAGATTTACAGATTTTTTAGAATTAAATTTAGTGCTTTCCAATAACCAAAATGGTTTCAGAAAGGGAAAATCTACAATTAGAGCTGTTTACCAAGCAATAAAAAATATTTTAAATTCACGTAACCTAGGTAAACTAACACTAGCAATGTGCATCGATTTAAGTAAGGCCTTTGACAGTGTTAATTTTGAGACCCTGTGCAGAAAGCTAGAAAGGTGTGGTATCCGTGGAAATGCTCTAAATCTCATAAAATCATATCTAACAAACCGCTATCAATGTGTGATATGGGTAATAGAAACAGATAAAAATGGAAATATTTTAAAGTCGTTTACTTTTAATTAATAAAGGTGTACCCCAAGGGTCTATTTTGGGCCCCCGAATGCTGTAGATGAGTTTGTTACGCTCTATGCTGATGATGTAAACATGATAATTAGTGAAAAAGATGAAAATGTACTATTAACAAAAATGGCAAGTTCTTTAAATCTGCTAGAAGAATATTTTACCACAAATGATTTAACTTTAAACATTAAAATAACTCGTATTATATCGTTAGTAATAGACACAAAAAAAGACCTTGTTTTACAAGGAAACAAATTTAAATTCTGTAGAAGATGTAAAATTCTTAGGGTTACACATTAATAGAAGGTTAGATTGGAAAAAGCATGTGACTTTGTTGCTTAAAATATCTCAAAATACTCTTATGCACTTAAAATTTTATCAGAAAGTATTGATTCAAAAATAGCGCTTATCGCATACCATGCATATATAAATTCTAGAATCAGATGTGGCATAATATTTTGGAGTAACTCGGTAGACAGTGACAGAATATTAATATTACAAAAAAAATGTATCAGAAATATTTACAAACTAAAAGTTACAGAAAGTTGTAGAGATATTTTTAGCAGAAACAACATTCTGACTTTGATTGGCTTATTTGTGTTTGAATGCGTTAAGTTTGTAGTCGAAAATAAGGATTTATTACTTGATTGTAAGAGGCAAGAGGTATATGTTACAAGAAAAAAGGTAGAACTTAAAAATGTTAAATGTAATTACACCTATATTCAAAAAAACGTTCACTATATAGTATCTATAATAGTTTTTCTAGTCATGTAAGAAGTCTCCCAAATGACAAACTAAAACGTGTCTTTAAACCATGTCTGGTCAGTAAATCCTTCCAAACTCTCAGCGAAATTTTTGAGGATAAAGGTAGAAAAACATTTAAAATTAACTTTAGATATTGTACGTAGGTCTTTTTTCTTTTTCTTTTGTACATACTATAATTTTTAAGTAAAACAAGTTTAAGGAACGTTCAAGTATTACGTAACGCAAATTTTGATCATTTTGGATCCCCCCCCCCCAGTAACGCTATCTTTCTATACCATTAACATGGGCGTAACACTCTAAAATGACCCCCCCCCCTAAGAGCGTTACGTAATATTTGAACGTTCCCTTATGTATTATTATTGTAATAATAATATTTGTAATTTTGACATATTTCTGAGCAAATAAATGATAATCTAATCTAATCTTTGTCGAAAAATCGGTTTTAAAGCTACTATGGCCCTTTAAAAATGGTGCATTTTTTTCAACATTTTAGTATTTAATTTTTAGTCCTCGTACCGTGAAATTACACCTTCAAATTATTTTTTCTCGAAAACAGTTTGGACTTTTTGTTGTTACAACAAGAGTACCTTTTTTATGTATTTTGACCTGAGAAATCATATACCAAAAATAAAATTACGAAAAAGTTACACAAAAAAAAGTTTGGGACAAAAAACTGATGAGGCCCTCCCGTTTCGCACACCCCTGGTTAAATAAGTACATAAAAATAACATATGAAGATAGCCCTTATTAAGATTAGTTCACGCAAAACCTCGTTGCTATATCTCTAAGGGTTCCTGAGTTATTAAATAAAAAGCGTTTTTTTAGCCTTAATAGGGGCGTAGCTCCCTTATGGCGCATTTTTAGATTATAAGAACTTTTTGTCATATTTTCTGATGTAGAACCACTCCTTAAAATATCGGACCATATTTAAAATACACCATGTATATTATATTATTTATATTATAAAACATTTCTTTTTAACAAATTTATGCTTTTCCTATACGCGAATAATTGTCGTTCTATTACCATATTAATGGTTAATTCGAATTTAGCGACCCACGAGGAGGCTATAGCAAAAGAGGTTGCTGAATCCGAATCTGGCAATAAACTCATTGGTTTTATAAAGAAAGGGCAAAATTGCCCAAAAAAATGATAAAAATTGCCCAAAAAAATGATAAATATTAAATACGACGGTTGTTCTAACAAGTTCATAAGTATTTTTACCGATGTATTTTATTGGAAAAAGTGACCTAAAAATTATGTGTTGCATACCAATTTAAAGCTAATATCCTAAAAAAAAGTGAATTTTAACAAATAATTAGTAAAAACTTGGAAAACTTAAGTGTAAAAGTAATTTTTATGGTTTTGTTTACATTTTTAACTTATTCGTGATAACAATTATCTTTTAAATTCTTTGCAAAGAACATTTGTCGTACTTTATTACTGTAATGTTTTAACTTCTTAGAACATTGTTTTTTTTACTGGACTTTTTCTCTTTATTAAATATTTGTAAAAAATGTCGGTTACACCAGGCCAAAAGGATATGTTTTCGTGTTGTCAAAAAAAATTCACGCACTACACTTGTATAAACTGTAACAATGCTTTTCACAAGTGTTGTATAGAATAGAATAGAATAGAATAGAAATATTTATTTATGTTTCAATATTTACATATTTTACATACGTCCGAAATACACAATAAAAATATAATTAAAATAATTAGACAATTTTTGTAATAAAATCACAAAATCAGAAAAAATTAAAAAGTATAAGCATATACACTTATGTTTCCAGGTTACTACCTACATTTAAAAAAAAAAAACAAAAACAACTTTAAAATACAAGTACACTTAAAATACAAAATTTAAAAAATACAAAATTTAGAATACAAAGTTAAGAAAAAAAAATTTAAAATTAGTTTTTTAGCGTAAAAATTTACAAATCACGGAAGTCATTACAAAAGTACTCTTCAAAACTATAGAAACCTTTCAAAAGAAGGTAATCTTTAATTTTCCTCTTAAAAGTAGATTGCTTTAATTTGCGTATATGGAGAGGTAGTACATTAAAGAATTTAACGCAATAGTAGTTTGTTCCAACTGATGTCCTCTTCAGCCTCAGAGAGTGGTATGTCTAGTGTTGTAGTCATGCACAGACCCAAATATTCTGAATCTATTCATATTTTGTCTTATATATAGTAAGCACTCTAGTATAAATAAGCAGGGGAATGTCAGTATACGCAGCTTAATAAAACTTAACTTGCAGTCATCTCTGAACCCCAAACCATCCATTATCCGTATAGCTCTTCTCTGCAATCCAAAAACTCTGTCTTTGGAGGCAGAGTGACCCCATGCTAAAATTCCATAGCATAGGATCGACTGAATCACAGAGAAGTAAACAACTCTTAATATGGAGACCCAAGACTATGTTTTTTTTACAAAATTCAGACAATAACCTCAACTCGCAGGTAATAACGCCAAAAATATTAGTTTTTCATGCTAATGTGCAGGGTATTATTAATAATTTAGTATTGTTAGAATCTTTTTTGTTGCAAAATAATATTGATATCTTATGTATTACGGAGCACTGGGTTCATGATAGTAATGTTCTTAACTTAAATGTACCTAATTTTAAACTTATTTCGAATTTTTCAAGAATCAATCATATACGAGGTGGATGTTTAATTTTAGTCAAGGATTGTGCAGTAAACACAGATGCGGCGGTTGATGTTTTGTTTATAAAGGGTCTTTCTGTAGAGTTACATATAGAGATTTATGGACTTTTTTTTAAAAGCTATGATACGTTTTTTATAATAACAGTTTATAGGCCACAAATGGTGATATCGATTTGTTTTTTACTCAATTGTCTCTGGCTTTAAATTATGCTGTCTTAAAATCAAGAAATATTATATTATGTGGAGATAATAATATAGATTATACTAAAAATTGCAATGATACCAAACTTCTTCTTGATCTTTTTAATAGTTTTCAATTAAACTTATCATCCAATGAGTTTACGAGAATTTTTACAGATATAAATGGAAATACTAGCAAATCATGTATCGATTATATGACCTGGTCAGCGTCACCTCATGATAATAATTGTAAACTGGTCAACCCTAACATAGCTAATCACTTCGGGCATTTGTTGGATATACGTTTAAAAGTACAACATACAAATATTTTAAATGATAAAGTTAGTCATAAAAAACGGTTAATTAATGCAAATAGTTTAAGTAATTTTAAAGCCAGTGTTTCAAATATTGATTGGTGTAAGTTATCCTCTTTTAGTGTAAATTATGGATTTAAATATTTACTAGATAATATCATGTCCAGTTTTAATAAATTTTGTCCTTTAAAACAAATAAAAAATAAATCTTCTGTAAACAAAAGTTGGCTTACCCAAGAAATTATAAATGAAAGTAAAGCATTAAAAAAATTAGGATGGGCTGTATCTGCTTTTAGTTCAAGATATTTAAAAATTATGTATAATATTAGAAAAAATAAACATAGACAAAATATTCGTTTAGCTAAGATGAGGTTTAATGAAAATAAAATTATTAACTCAAATAATAAAGTAAGGGATACTTGGAGAATAGTAAATGAAAATATGGGAAGGAAACCAAAAAAACAAACCATTAAACTTAATGTTAATAATGTATTAGAAAGTGATGATCAAGTTATTGCTAATTTGTTTGCGGACTTTTTTGCATCATCAGTGCTTAAGCAAATGAAAAATCACTTTGGCAGTAATAATCCTCAACCTTGTACATATGGTAGCTATAACACAACTTTTGATTTTAATTCCAATCCAATAACTGAAGCAGAAGCATACGCGGCTTTTAATAGCTTAAAAAGTAAAAACTCTTATGGTATGGATGGTCTCTCAGTTTCAACTCTAAGCCATATTTTTAAGAATATTTTAGGACCTTCTGTAAGACTTTCAAACCAATCTCTTAGTCAAGGTATTTTTCCAGATGTTTTTAAGTCAGCATTGGTGGTACCCCTACACAAAAAAGGTAGTAAGGAAGATATTAATAATTATATATAAATTTCTTTATTATCAACCTTGTCAAAGGTACTGGAAAAATAGTTTTTGATAAAATATTCAGTTACTTAAATGCAAATAATATTCTCTCAAATGCCCAACATGGTTTTCGTCCAGGCAAATCAACTTGACACATTTGATTTTTTAAGTTTTGTTTTTTCAAAACTAGATACAGGTTATTATGTTATTTCTTTGTTATTTTATCTTACTAAAGCTTTCGATACGGTTGAACCACAGTTTCTGATTACTAAAATGAGGGAAATGGGATTCCCCATCAATATTTTAAATTGGATAAAGTCGTACTTGGAAGCTAGGTTTATTATTGTATCTGTAGGAAACTCAAAGTCTAAACCACATAATATATATATATACAGGGGTACTTCAAGGATCGATTTTAGGACCCCTTTTATTTCTTTTGTTCATAAATGATCTTAATCTTTTTATAACTTATGGTATAATTATATTTTATCGCTGATGACACGAATATAATTTTATCTTCAAAAGACATTAATGAATTAAAACGTTTAATAGAATATGTTATAAATGAGTTTACTGCCTGGTGCTTTAGAAACAAATTAATTCTTAACACTAGTAAAACAATGGCAATTAATTTTTTTAATAAAAAACAACTGCCGAAAAATTTTCAATTACCGGGAGGTTTAAAGTTTGAATCGACTGTTAAGTTTTTAGGCACCCACTTAGATCAAACCTTAAGTTGGGAATCGCATATTAATGCTGTATGCAAAAAACTAAATAAATCATGTTTTGCTATTTTGCACGTCAAAAACTCTTTAAATATAACAGGTATTTTGAATGTTTATTATGCTTTAGCATATTCACACATAAATTATAATATTTTAGCTTGGGGGTCTTCAGTAAATATATCAAGAGTTTTTGCTTTGCAGAAGAAACTCATGAGATTGATTTTTAATTTAAGTTATAGAGAGACTTACAGGGAGACTTTTAAATCAAACAATATGTTAACCGTTCCTAGCGTATATATTTTAAAATGTGTAATGTTTGTTAAATTAAACTTTTCCTTATTTTTTATTAATTTAAGATTTCATAGTTATGATACTCGTAGTAAAAATGATATTATCATACCTAGTCACACAACTGCAAAGTTTAAAAAGTCCTCTCATTATAATTGTTTGTCTTTATATAACGCTCTGCCGCTAAATATTAAAAATATTAATCTATTTAAAAAAAGAGTAAAAGACATTTTAGTTAGAGGATGTTTTTATACTCTGGACGAATATTACTCATACAATTTTAATTTGTAATCTAGATGTTTTTTTATTATTGTGTTAATTTATATTTATATTTTTGTACAGTATTTATTTATTTATTTCTATTATTTGTTTGTTGCAACATACTCGTATTTATACTGGCTTGGTGTGTGTGGAGTGGCGTACACATTATGTATATTTTTTTTAATTTTTTTTCAGCCTCGGCTGTTTTTTTCATATATATTTTTTTTTTCAAAATATCGAAAAACCCCCCTTTACATACTCCGGCAAGTAGAAGTACAAATGCAAATATAAATTTTATATGACCAGCCATATGTACTTATTGTATCCAAAATGGTTAATAAACTATCTTTATCTTTATCTTTATCTAAAAATTATTATCTCACTTATTTTTCATAAAATTAAAAATAGGTTAAAAAAAGCATTTTTAAAAGTTAAGTTTCACTAAACCTTGAAATGTTAGAGATTTATATTTGTTTTAATTTTAAGTAATTTTTCATTGGACATGTTAAATTTTTATATTTTTACAACAAATTCAGATTCAATGACCCAAAAAAAACTGGGTTCCAGTTTTTACACAAAATGCATTAAGAATAGTGGTTTGTTACGAAAACTACTTTTTATCTCTAACGTGGACAATTAATTTTTTTGGCTGGTCTGATTCGGATTCGGCGAGTCAAAATTCAAGTTAAAAACGTTAAAAAGAACTTGCTGCCAACCAAAGCCAAAAATTTTAAAATAGTGTTTTTATCATGAAAAAATTAAAACATTTGAAGCTTAAATATTATCCACCTCCTAAGTGCACTCTGATGAAATTTTTAAGTGTAAAACAGGTAAAATTGTGGTCTAATTGGAGTCCGGTTACCGGACATAAACGATGTAGCTTTTTAATACTTTTGAAACCTATTATATTACCTTTATATTCACCAAACTCAAAAATAAAAATAAGTTTTTTAGGTATTTTTTAAAGAAAACCTAAATAGTTTAGTTTATTATTATTATTATATGATTATAATTGATAATTATTAACATAAAATCTCATTTCTCTTAAAATGTGTAATTTTTCATTTTTTTTCTTATTGGAACTCTCGAAAACGTTACGCCGCGTTACAGAGGGGTGGTGGGTGTCAGTAAAAATGTTACACAACACTTAAAAAATTATAAACTTATAAAATGTTTATTGGATCACGTTTTTAACAATGATCTAGGCTTAAAGAGACGGATTCCTTGCAAAAATGGTTAAATTTTGCTTTACGTAATACTTGAACGCTGCCTTATTGGACCTTGCAGAGATATGTTTAAACCTATTTTGCTCGAAAAGCATTGGCCTTTGATTAATAGCTCCAGTTTGTTTTTTACTCAAAACTAATCAAGAAATAATATTTTTCTTTGAAATTTTAAGATTCTTACAAATGTTTTTTTTTTGGGAAATATATGACAGATACCATTTAAAACGTACGCCTCTTACACACAATTGTATTTTTGGATAACTGGAGTAATAAATAACTCATATCACTACTATTAACCATACTAAATTTTAATGTGATAAGTCAAAGCGTTCTCTAGTAATTACAGAAAAACAGTTTTATTAACTTTATTTTTTTTATATCAAAAAAATTGAGGGTGATCGAATTTGGATTCAATGACCCAAAATTAGTTTAAACCAATGTTTAGAATCACAGTTAGAGAAATCTTCAGCACGGTTCGCAAAAAAGGTCACATAAAATAAAAAATTGCCCAAGAACTTTGAAAATAAAATTTGATTCCTGGCCCTTTCCTTAAATAGAAAAAGCAAAAATTAAAAAATTTCAACTACAAAATTTTTTTTATCTCACTTTTTTGTTTTGAGTATTATAAAATAGATACACGCTAGTTTATAATTTTCCCAATTTACCAATATTTGCTACATTTTACTTTTTTCTGCTTAAACTTTTTACCTGCAACTCAAAAATTAAAAATTAAATAATAACTAACAAATAGGACCCCTTTGGGGGGCCTTAAAGAGGACGAAAGCCTAAATTTTTAAATTTTCCTGGGTTTATCTTGTATGCTCTATTTATATACCAATATAAGCTATTCTAGTAGTATATTAAATATTTTTTTGTAATAGGGTTGTTTGGGGGGTCTCGATCCAATTTTCAGATTTTTTTTTAGAATTTTAATGTACAAAAAATATAATATTATAAATATTTTCTAGATATTGTAAAAGAGTGTTTGGGGGTTAATTATTATATAATACATAATATATATTATTATATATTATATTATATATTATTATTATTATATATTAATATAAAAAATATATAATAATAATATTAATATTATGTACGCGTACGTGCCAAATTTGGTTTATATTTCTCCTGAAAGTTGTTAAAGAAGTCTCTTATAAGAGACTTACTATATCTAATAATTATACATACATAATTATGTACATAATATTTCTATAATACATTATGCCGAAAACTTTAAAATGTCTACTTTTTGCTTAAAGGAGAGATATCAGACGATCGGAAGGAAAAGAAAAAACATTTTAAAACTTACTTTACAAATCAATTTTTTTTTGAAAGGTTTGAAGGGATTTTTTAATTCATTAATAATTTAAATTTTTGCTTTTATTTTTTCTGTACTTTTATATTTCAATTTTGTTTAATACAAAATATAATTTCCACTTATAACTTTATTTGCTTTTAATTTATTGCCTTTCCTCTGGAATTAAAAAATACCTTGAAACCTTTCAAAAAAAATTGATGTGTAAAGTAAGTTTTAAAATGTTTTTTCTTTTTCTTCCGATCGTCTGATATCTCTTCTTTAAGCCGAAAGTAGAGATTTTAAAGTTTTAGGCATAATGTATTATAGAAATATTATGTACATAATTATGTATGTATAATTATTAGATATAGTAAGTCTCTTATAAGAGACTTCTTTAACAACTTTCAGGAGAAATATACACCAAATTTGACACATACGCGTACATAATAATATTATTATTAAATATCTTTTTTATATTAATATATAATAATAATATATAATATAATATATAATAATATATATTATATAATAATTAACCCCCAAACTGACATTTTAAACAATATCTAGAAAATATTTATAATATTATAATATTTTTTGTACATTAAAATTCTAAAAAAAATCTAAAAATTGGCTCAAGACCCCCCAAGCCCCCTATTTAAAAAAAAATATTTAATATACTACTAGAATAGCTTATATTGGTATATAAATAGAGCATACAAGATAAACCCAAGAAAATTTAAAAATTTAGGCTTTCGTCCTCTTTAAGGCCCCCCAAGGGGGTCCTATTTGTTAGATATTATTTAAAATTTAATTTTTGAGCTACAGGTAAAACGTTTAAGCAGAAAAAAGTAAACTGTAGCAAATATTGGTGAATTGGGAAAATTATAAATCAGCGTGTATCTATTTTATAATACTCAAAACAAAAAAGTGCGATAAAAAAAAACTGTTGTCGTTGAAATTTTTTAATTTTTGCTTTTCGTTTGAAAAGAAAGTTCTTGGGCAATTTTTTATTTTATTTGACCTTTTTTGCGAACTGTGTCAAAGTCTAAGGTATTTCAAAAGATACAAAATAGTTGTTGCCGGTTTATATACGGGTTGCGTAAATATAATCATGTTACCGAAAAAATCAATGAGCTAAAATGGCTAAAAATCGAAAATCTATGGAAGGTATCACATTTAATTTTCTGTCTTAAACTCCTTGATACTTCTACTCCTATGTCTCTACGCCGTAAGCTCACTTTTAGAAATGATGCACATAACCTTAATTTGCGTCAAGTCAATAAATTAACTTTATTTATTTATTTTATTTATTTGGTAGTTTAATTACACATTTTTAATTACATAATCAGTTTTCTTTTTTTAATGATTAAACCTAGGACACATTTACCTTAATAATTAAAAAATAAAAAAAATTAAATTTTAGTTTGTCACCTAAGCCTAGGGCTTGTGTGTGACTAACCACCTAGATTTGTAGAAAGCGATATATTAAACTTATAATTACATTATATTTTGAGATTTTAGAGTAAAATGCCAAAGAAATTGTTAAAAGGAATGAAGGAAAATATTATTTATAAAATCTTTAAGAAAATATTACCTTTCGTATTAATAAAACTTTTAATTTTAGACTTAAATTTATGGATGGCAGAAGTGGTAGCTATTTCTTTAGGTAAAAGATTAAAAAATTTTGGAGCGAAGTAAAATAGATTTTTTTGGGTAAATGATTTCTTAAATAAAGGCAATGCAAAAGAATGAGCTTGTCGAGTTGTATAATGCTGATTATTTTTGAATACTTTTTGTTTATTTGCCCACAATATACATTGAAAGATATACACCTTCCTTACATTAAATAAATGTGCTTCATTATACAGAGCTTCGTTAGAGAAAAGGCGTGGTTTTTTTAAGATGACCCTGAGTAAATGATTCTGACAGACCTGAAGTGGATGTATTGCGGTTTCCGAGCAACCACCCCATATTATAATGCAATATCTTAAGATCGATTCCACTAGTGCGTTGTAAATAATTATCAAATTTTTCCTGTTAACTACCTCTCTCAATTTATAGAATTTAAAGATAAATAATCGTAATTTACGAACCAAACTATTTATGTGATTCTCCCACTTCAAATGCTGATCAACCTCCACACCCAGGTACTTCATATATCTAACCTTTTCTATTAACTTACAGGAACAGTTAAGTGACAGTTTACATGACTCATCATGAATCCTAATAGTGTCAGTAGGGGGCTGATCAACAATGGAAGGGGAGAACGTCATAAATTTAGTTTTCCCAATATTGAAGCTGAGAAGGCTCTGGTTCAAAAATAAATAAATCTTTTGCATTGCTAGCTCTGCCTTCCTGAATACAGCTTCCCATGTAACATCTTCAACAATTACCACAGTGTCATCCGCGAATGAAATGAAGTTACCATTGATATTTAAGCTACCCAAGAGGTTAATGTATACAAGAAACAGTAAGGGACCCAACAATGTTCCCTGAGGTACTCCCATCGAGACAGGAAGTGGGTCACTTAACTGATCGTTTACCCTAACCACTTGGGAACGGTCACTTATATATGTTCTAAAAATATTTAAGACGAGGCCTCGAATACCAATCGCTTCCAATCTTTCTAATAGCACTTTAAAGTTAACTGTATCCAATGCCTTTGCCAAATCTAGAAATATGGCAAGGCATTTCTTGTTGTTGTTATTTGAATTCACAATAAATTTAAAGAGTTCTACAGTCGCGTGTTCAGTGCTCAGATTTTCTTGGAAGCCAAATTGGCAAGTGCTTAATATTTTGTGTTTTGTGAAAAAGGCTATTAGGCGAGATTTTAGGGAGTTTTCATAAATTTTCGTTGATTAGTGTGTAATTGTTTGGATTATTTTTGTTACCAGACTTAAATATTGGGATAGTAACTGATTCTATACCTAAACATACTTCGGCTATGTTCACGAATTCTTTTACATATCACTCTGTTGCCTTATATAATGAAAATTGTGAGGAACTAATAGGGCTTAATATAAATTCTTGTAGAAGTAAACTAAACCAAAAATATCTAACATTACAGACGTAATTTTTTTTTTCTGTCTGTTACACATATATTATGGTATATATGTGTATGTGATATACATTTTAAATTGTTCATTTGATTTGTTTTATCTCTTTTTCTCTCGCATTGGTACTCTAATATTAAACATTTTCTGTGTACTTTTTTTTATATAAATTTATTTACTTATATATATATTTTTTTTGTTTTGTATTCACTTAAAATCTTTTTGTTTTGTAATATTTGGATAATTATAATTGCTATTTAATTTTTGTAATGTATTTTACCTAACTTTATCTACATAATTTTTATTGTATATTAACTTGTTATATGGGTTAAGTGGAAGAATAGCAAAGCTAAACTTCGCCCATTTTCTCAATAAAGACCATTTATTATTATTATTATTATTATTATTATTATTATTATTATTATTATTATTTGCGTAATGCGTGGCCATAGGATTTTCTAAAAAATTTTATTATTCTGAGGGGTTTGAAAAAAATATTTTGGAAAAGAAATTAAACAAAAATATTTTATAAAAACATTTATTAAAATAAGAAATATAAAAAACAGTAACATAAAAACATATATTTATAAAATGTTGGAGAATAGAGTCTAAAACAATTTCTGATTGTGAAATGTCTAAATATAAGCTCATTAATACTTGCATTCGACAGTGTAGGATCGACAGTGTAATGATTGATATTTAATTAAGATTTTTATAATTTTACTGGAAGTTTCTTAAAACCACAATAATTTAATTAATTAAAAAATATATATAGCAACAATTTTCTGTTGACAATTTTAGTTTAATAAATCCATTAAGACCAGATTCTTTTATTTGTTTTTTTTTTTAATAAATTATGATCATATCTGGACCTGGGTGTCCTTTAACATTTTGTATCCCTAGCTTAATCATGCTTGTAGTTTTTTTTGTAAAAAGTGATGAATTTTATTGAATTAAAATTTTGTTATTGCAAAAAATTTACATTATTTCAAAAACTAAAAGATAAAATTAAATTCTGCAAAAATAATTTTAAATGTCACATTGAGAGCCACAAAAAAAAATATTATAAATAAATACTCCCCTCTCACCCCTCTTAGGACTTACTCCCAATATTCCCTCTTAGGACTTACCTCCAATATTATTTTTCAAATACAAAAGTATAGGAAAGACGCCTAATTTCGGATAGGTTCCTAATTTCGGATAATAGTGTATCTAAGATATATCTGCAGAGTTAAACAGAAACCTACTTTTATGTAAAGCCAAAAGTCAAACTAAATCCGTCGTGTAGTATGGAAACGGTAGAGCTTCTTCCCGTTAAATGGCAACACAAATCATTTAAATTGCATATGACAAAATTATGGCTCGTATAGTATTTATAAAAAATTGCTCAATGAATAAATTCGAGATTAAATTACTTTTTATTTGAAGAACAAAATGTCAAGGAATAAGAAGATACATAAGCAATGGAATTCAGATCTACTCTTGAAAAAAAAAATGGATATGTCCGAAAGTAGGAACCCTTTTTGAAATGCACAAAAAGTTTTTTAAACCGTGTTTTTTGGAAAAAAAATAACTGTAATAAAATTGTTTTCATAATAAATCATGGCTCGTCATAATACACTGCCGCACATTAAATTCCGGACACCTAAAAAATTGACATTTTTTAAATTCAAATATTTCGAAAACTAATTAATGGATTTGACTGATTCTTTTTTTGTTTTGAAGCTTAAACATTCTCTACTTTTGTTTGTTTTAAGAATGATTAAAAAATTTTTTTTTCGTATTAACGGCAACAAATAATGTACAACTATGTTTTTTACCCCATCTTCTAGGTCTTGCATGGCACGCCACTACAACTGTTTATCAAATTATTAAAGTCTTTCTTATTGCCGCAGTTTTAATAAATATTTTCTTTTTTATTTTGTTACATTTTTACTTCTGGTTTAGGACATATCAGGATTTTCCTGTAAGTTGTAATTTTTTCAGTTAACTTAAAAAGTACTACATGAATTTGATTGATGCTGTGCTTTAAATTTGAAGCTTAACTGAGTTACGTTTTTCTTCTAATGAAGTTTATCAAAAACATAAATTGGGTTTGAAAAACTTGAGTAGAAGAAAAAATAGGGTCACTGCGTCCGGCGGCAGTTCTGCGAAATCACCGTTAAGCCTCCGTCAGACGGCAATAAAAAGTTGCCTCGGGATGAAGAAACTGTAGAAGAAGTAAAAGAAATGAGCTTCAAATAAAAAACTGCTGATTTAGTACTTTTTAAAAAAATGACAACTTTCAGGAAAATCCTGATATCTCCTAAACCAGAAGGAAAAAAGTAAAAAAATAAAAAAGAATAATAAGAAAGGCTTTATTAATTTGATAAACAGTTGCAGTAGCGTACCATGCAAGTGCTAGAAGATGGGGTAAAAAACATAGTTGTACATTATTTGTTGCTGTTAATACGAAAAAAAAAATAATCATTCTTAAAGCAAACAAAAGCAGGGAATGTTTAAGCTTCAAAACAAAAAAAGAATCAATCAAATCCATTAATTAGTTTTCAAAATATTTTAATTTAAAAAATGTAAATTTTTTAGGTGTCCGGAATTTAATGTGAGGTACCTACTTTTATATAATATTTTACGTTTAATTTTTACAAAATGGCTTTATTATATACATTTATATTCGGAAATATATTATAATAATAATATAATAATAATTATTGGCACGACAGAATAGGATCTTAGAAAGACAGAAAGGCCTAATTAAACAGAATAGGTATAACCAACAACAGAAAAGGTATTGCGAACGACAGAATAGGCATAGTCAATAATTTACGACAATATTTTAAACGGAAAAAAAGAAACAAAATAACAAAATAGGGAGTTGAATGACAGAGTAATGTTTTCCATGGCTAAAACTAATTTTATGATGTAGATTTACAAAAAATTAAATCGACTATCCATTTACATAACCTACAAATACTATATCACACCCGGTAGTTGTCTCGGTTACGGTGTATTACACTATCTGCAGTACTAAAGCTAATAATTATAAATAAAATTAGATGCAAAATGTTTGTTTTTTACTAAAAAATAAATTAAACTTTCAAAATAAATCCTGATTTTAGGATTTGCTTTATAATTATGTTTTTAAACTTTTCAGTAATGATCTGTGGTAATTTTAAATACTAATCCAAGAGCGTTGGTTATTTGGCTTGTTTTATGCTTTTTTATTCATTCAAACAAGAAGAATGCCTTTAAATCCTAAAAAATTAAACTATCGACATTCATTTTTTCCCTAATTTGTCGTTCATCTCCCTTTTTTGCCGTGCACCCTTTTTGTCGTAGAAATACCTATTCTGTCGTGAGAATACCTTTTTTGTAGTTCATTCACCTTTAGTCGTCATTTATTTGCCTTTTTTGTCGTTCAATTACTTGTTTTGTCATGATTAATACTTTTTGTTTTATTAACAAGACCTTTTTTGTCGTGCGATTTATTGTAAACCCTTTATGTTCATACTTATATGTATATCTCTTAATATTTTCAATGTTTCTCAGACACTTCATCAAATATTTCATTTAATCAACCAGTTTTAAACTAAAATACCATTACCAACGTGCAAAAAATATACAAATATTTTCTTTTACGTTGACTAAATTCATTTAAAAATTGTAAAAGTATAGATATATCCATAAAGGTTTATTGATTTGCTTACCGAGGTTACGGTTACGGTTCAGATTAAAACCGTAACTAACGTCACAGTCACGTTAGCCACGTTAAAATCCAAAACATAACCTTTAGGCAAAACGAAAAGGCTTTCTGTTAGAATCCAAATATAAATAATTTCGTTGCATTTTGTTCCAGAATAATATAATACCTACTAGATGGTTACACACCAACTTTTAATTTCATTCTCCGTCATTTTCTCAGTACTAATACCCAGCAATTTTTTATGTACAGGGTGATTCAGAAATAAGTTACAAAAAAAATCTATGAACAGTTTACGGATAAATAGAAATTTCCATAGAACAAATAAAATAATTGGATAAGGTGTTTTTTTTATTAAAATCGAACCTGTTATGAGTACGCCACTGATGTTAATTTGCGCTTTTTATATATTCTTTCGTACGTTAATATTGCGTTGTTGTCAGGTTTTAAGTTTAAAAGTATATACGGAACTTAATCATTTTATAAGGTAAAACTTACAATTTTGTTGGTTTAATTGGTTTTTATTCCAATAAGAAGATCAAGTCTCAATTGCGCACATCCCAGTGGTTAGGTATAATTTCCACACATTGATAAACGCTGATAAATTTTTATAAACATTAGCTCATTAGTTAAATCACCACACTACACAAAAAAGTTTTTCGATTCGATATCACAAAAATCGCAGACAGAAAGACGGATGGACAACCAAACAATAATCTTGTTTTTTTGCATAGGTACCTAATTAAAAAAAATGACCAAGGCTTCCCAATTATATCTGTCAAGATATAGGAAAGTACCATACTATTATAAACATTAAAACAAACACTTGTTTAAAAATCATTACCTAACTTTTTTAATAAAAAAGTACGCAAAAATTTTTTAAAGACAATTTTTTACATCATCAAGATCAGTT